>OY015313.1:16392178-17592178 GCA_955612985.1 Cheilosia scutellata | reverse complement strand
TGACTGCTTTATCTCCTCCAGATATTTATTTTTAATTTCTTTGTGGCTGGGAAATCTTCTTAATACTTTTCCAGAATGTGCGCTCATAAGAGTTGTGGTCAAGGATGATTTGTGTGGGATAAAAAAATGATAATTGCCATTTTTTGGCACGTCTATCTGTCTGTCTTAAATCACATTAGGTCGTAATGGGCTTATCTAAAATTAGATAAACATTTTTTTGTTTGTAGCCGTTAAGTTGATCTGAAACTTAGTTGATGCCAAATGTTGGAATTTTAGCGTATAGAGTATATTGAACTTGATTGTGAACATCTGTGATCGTTGTTTAGAATACAGACTGATAGCCATGATGACAAGAACCATTATTTTTGCGAAAGATGACAAAGACTGGCTCAAGTGTCATTAACGTTATTTACTAAAAGTTCGGAGACAATCGCTGTCACTGCCATGTCGACACATCCAAATTAGTCCGCAGCCAAAACTATAACTCATGAGTGCTAGTCTCTGAAGAATTTTTATTAATTTTCAATTTAAATTGGAAAATTTAAATTGCTAAGTGTGAAACCGAATCCGCTCCACTAGAACCAATTCAGTTCTTTCTGAATTAGGCTTTAAAAGCCGCCAACAACAGGTGGAAACATATTGATTATACATCAGGGCTACAGCATATAACAAGGGAGTCGACTTCTACGATGCCATGAAATAAAGTATGAAACGTAATTTTGGACTTTATTGCACTTTTGAAATTGTGCGAAACGAGTTTTGGACTTTATTTAATTTTTGAAAGTGCAATAAAGTTCTTGGACATTATTGCACTCAGCTTTTTAATAGAAAAAGACGAATTGAATAAAACAGAAAATATTTTCCATTGTCGTGTCCCACGATTGCAAAAGTATAAACATCCATTTGTAGCAAGGTATATGTAGGTATATAATATAAAAATATATTTTGGCTAAATACTGTTCCAAAGAGCGTGACTATAAACGACATAGCCTATAGCAGTCTCACAGTCTTAAGAAACATTTTAAAAAAAGTTTCTTCGAAATCTGTCCAGTAGTTTTCGCGTTTTTAAAAGACAAAGAAATTCCTACAGTTTTATTATATGTATAGATAGATTGTTGGGTAAATCATTAGTCGATCATCTTGCGCGTCCTGATGTTCTTTAATGAGATTTACTTTACTGCCTCTGTGGTGTCGGTAATAAGCAAAATGTTTACATTTTTGGGACAAATGGAAGGGACCTACAATTTTATGTTGAGTTCGGTATTACATAGATCACTGAGATATTTTTGTGTTCAGAACTGGCCAGGTCAACGTAGCAGTATCCTATAGATGTTTCCATCTGTGACCTGTTCTGCCTGCTGCATCCGCATGAATTATTTCTTTACGTAGGAAAGTTGTGCGCATACAGCGTTATGCAGACTTATACTATCGACACCAGACCAAGGACCCAGGAGCTAGTTCGTCTGCTGCACAGTTCCCTTGGATGTCGCAGTGACTATCAGATACCCAGCAGTGCTCAAGGGGTTTTTGTTCCCTTAAAATGCTAATGCACAACACGAGTGGAAGGGTTAATAGAGAGGATAGAGAAGAGGTACTGGTCCACTTTGGTTTTGAACAATTGTGGGTTGTAATGAGACGGTGAGGTTCGAGGTTGTACTGTCCAACTATCTCGTTAAAAGTTATGCGGTAATCGACCATCGCTTTAGATCTTGCTTCGCTGGGTATTGGGGCTTCGATTACAGCCTGGCTATCAATGTATATGACGATATCCCTTTGTGATACCGAATTAATCGACGGCATCACAATAGACGAATAGGTGTGATTTCGGCTTGGAATACACTAGGTACAATATTTCGGAAGACAGAAGGAGAAGCCCAGATTCAGTTCTTCTGAAAAGACCGAATTTACATCATTACCTGAATATAGTATTTTAGCGGCTATAAGGCTTACATTCTTTCGTATCCACTTGTGCCTATAAACGAAATGCACACAAAATGAAAATAATAAAAAAAAATCCTCTCATAGGGTAAAGTTCATTGCGGATGTGAGGTTTCTTTTCAATTCAGTTTAAACCATTTACAAGCACTGGCCTGTGCCCAAGTCAGCACAAAAGCAGCTTCCTTTGACTAAGATTTCTTTGTAAGGTAATTTTCAAAAACGTCCCCATTAAAATGCTCATTTTAATTCCAACATATTCTTGCTCTCCAGTCCAGATATTACCAACTAAATTAATGTCAATTATCAGCTAAAGCACACACACACATTGCAGGGGAGGGAGTTTTTTTTTCTCGAATTAAAGATAACCAACATGAAAGCTGAAATAAATACCAACCCTCAGGGGTGATAATTGCAATGTGGTGAATGAAACTCATTTCATTTAGTGCCTGACCAAGAGGCAAAAAACAGACTCCATCTACACAATCAACAAGGAAGGGTAGCTCATAAAAGTCCTTGGAACCTTTTGAATTTTATAATATTTCACAAATTATGTAGAATATATAATTGAATAAGGGACAGCCAAGGGAAGGGGTAGCGCGGTGGCAGAGTACTAATTGAGGGCAAAACACAAATCAAATAAATGTCCTTCAACACATCAGGATATTAAAATCACCAAAGGAATATTGTCAGGCAAACTCGCATATATGTATCAAGGGAACAAAATCTAGTTGCAAATGGACCCATCTTTATGTCCAGCATCTAGGATAATAGTATCCAGGGTATGGTGATTCTATGCAAAAGGGATGACCGACTTAAATATCAAAGTTGATTCTAGAGACAATTGTGTTGTTTTATTTTGCTCGAGACAGAAAATATTATGATAAAAGGACACATACATCTGTACCTAAACAGGATAATTTCTCTGAAATGACAGTCAGACTTTATTAGTTCAATTGGTGTTCAGTGGGTATTGCCTAATCGGCTTAAAAGGTCAGAACGGGTGCACCAACAGTACTGCAACAAGTGGAGGTCAAGGATGTGACCAGAGAAGAGGATTTTTTCTTTTTTTCTTGTGAAATGCCTATGCGAAGTTCCAAACCATAAAAACGTGACTGTATTTTTCTTATTTGCGAGCTGATGGGAGTTTTCTGTTTTCAACGGGAAGGCTCTGATGAAAATATGCACAGTGGACTCGTTAAATAATAAAGCGAGTATATTTTCGTTTTGGCAGGATTAGGATTAAATAGTTTTTTGTTATCAGTGCTTAGGGAATATCCAATTAATGATTAGAATAGTTTTGGGAGAGGTTATTTGAATTTATAGCTGGGAATGAGATAAGGCTACTAAAATGTAGGGTACTTTAGGGTCAGTTGGGTTGGACTATGAATGGTTGATTTTGCACAATAAGCGACTCTTTGTGTGTTAGTACAGTTGAGTGTGTAGTGTTAACCATTATGTAGGTAGAAGATACAGACCTAGAGAAATATAATTCACAGGGGCCTTGTCTTTGCTATAAATGCTTAATTACTTTAGGGATGTGCAAATGTATTTAGGTTTGTAAGAGGCTCTAGGGGGGAATCTACAAGGGGATTTCTTTTAACCATTATTTTGTCTAAGTGAATACTTTTTTTTCGATGCTGACAATTTTTGTGAACATCGTTCATTCAACATAATGGTCTAGGAAGGAACATAGAGACATTTCTAGAAGCCAAGAAAACTCATAAAAAAACGAACTGCCAATTCATTTTTGAGACGTCTATAATTAAAACCGCTATGTATGACAGGGCACTGTGCCATATCTAGATATAATGGCCATACGACTAGGTATCAACTCACCAGACTACAACAGGAGAGCAACATATGACTCTTCACCGTCAGGAGTAAAGGGTGAGGGGGTCTCTGGAACTATTCATTAGATATACATGATTTTTTTCTCTATTTTGTAGATATGTATGTGGCCTTTTTCTGTTTTAGAATAATGGTAGAGTGGGAATGGGTAAGGGCAGTAGTAGGAGGTATATCGGGAACTATTTGGCCGATTTTAATAATGTTTGGGGGGGAGGGCTTTAGTGGCCGTCATATGTCATTATCTACAGTTGTAGATAATGGTCACACTATGGGTTACCTATTTAAGCCCCACCTTATCCTTAGGGGAAAAAAGGTGGTAATTTCTAAAACTACTCGACCGATTTTAAAAATTCGCATAGTCCATACTACTATATCAAGTGGAACATCTGTCTGTTTTTTTGTTCCTCCATAATTCAAGAACCATTTATAAGATCGTAGTTTTTGAAGTTATATCTACTTTTTACCAGGGGTCGACACCGTAAGGTCTAACGCCAAAACTTATCCATAACAAACCACAGAAGAAGGAAGACTGCGGAAATTCGATTCCATTTTTTGAAATTCTTGCCATTTCCCATTTTCCCATTGCCAAAGAGAAGTAATACGATAGTGAGACAAATACTACTAAAACCATTTATCTTTTCCATGGATGTTTTATCAAAAAGAGCAGCCATGGTGATGCATACCTATTAAGTACTTCAATTAAATTGTTGCCGTCTATAGGAACATATCATTAATATTTGCGGAAAGAGCCGCGAGTCCAATGCTAGTTACTTATACATAGTATTACTAGCATTCATCCTTCTCCTGTTACAGAACTTCCTAGTGTTCTTTGCTACGCGGTCGAAAGGAAGAAAAAAAATATTTCCCTACACACTGAATCCCTTTTTCCCCATCGCTAATAACTCGGGCCCCAAGTAAAATTTCAAAAATCGAAAAAAAGATTTTCTTTATTTCTTATAATAAAGTACACAAACCGAGTTTGAAGTCGATCGGATGAAAAATACAAATTTTCCCATACAAACCCCTTAAAGGGGTAAAAGAGGGGTTAACCCTTTAAGGGTTGAATTTGCAAAATCGAATAAATTAATTTCTTTATTTTTTATAGAGAGTAAACAAACCGAGTTTGAAGTCGATCGGATGAAAAATAAAAAATGTTCCATACAAACTTTTACCCCCCAAACCTTCATTTTTATATAATAGATGAATGAACTGGATGCATCACAGGGAGACTTAAGTATAAGTCACACGCTTTTCGTAATGGTCATTCTTTGTGACTTGGCCATTCTTGGGCCCCTTCCAGTGAACTTCTGAGTGCACTCAATATGTTTGTAGCTTTCTGTGTTGTAGCTGCGGTGAGGGTAAATCTAAACAAATCTGAAGTGATGTTAACCACCAGAAGGCCTATTCAATGCACTTTTTTATGTAAGTGGATTCCCATTGAAATATGTAGAGACGATTTAAGCATGACGAGTGACGGAAGGAGCAATGCTGAGCTTCCTGTATTATTGGTAGGCTGGGTCAGTTTTGAAACAGCTGAAGGTCATTCTGTTGTCAGTTTTCTTCCTGAACTTGAGCTCAAAACTAAGTTGTCAGTCTTTAATTCGCTGTTATGGCCATGAGATTTAGGGAATTACTGAGATAATGCCAGCTGCTGAAATAAGATTGCTGGTGTGACTCGCAGGGTCAGGGATCGTATAAGGAACACCGGAATAGGTAAGATGTACCTCCTCAATGTCGAGCAGCTACTTTTCCGAACGCGGCGGTGCATGTTTCGATGACTTGGACACCGATTATCCCCAACTCTTATATTCATAGAAATCCATACCCGTTTGGGGATTGCATTTTATAAATTAAGGTCACCCGCGGAGCCTTTTTAATGGATAAGCGGGGCATTGAAAATGAATGAAAAATTAATGCTTTACAAGCTAAACAAACATATAAATAAAAATACTCGTATATCATCTGACCTAATCCCAAAACTCAGACACTAAGCTTCCAAGCGGAAATAAAAACCTTTTCAGTCGCATTTCCTGTATGCATCTCTGCCTAAAACCAGCAATAAAACGCCGGTTTCCACATAAATACAAATAACAAAATTAAATTTTAATTCACAAAGCTTCGCAATAAAACTGAATTATTTTTGAATTTATTTTTTTTTTGTTCCCCCAAATACCGCCATCAATCCAGATGTTATATCAATACCCATGAGCGCGATTTGGATTTAAATTCTCAACTAGACCCAATAAAAAATTACAATGAATAATTTAACAATGCAAATATTGAATTATTCATAATAAAACATCACATCGATTTGTAGCGGTGTTTTCGGTTGCTGTAGTATTATTTGGCAGCACTTAGACATCTGTCATTATAAAAATGTGCGCCTAAATAAATGTCAGCGGATAGAATATTTTTAGTAAAATAAAATTCTGCCTCTGTTAAGAAGGACCCGTGGGTATTCTATTAAAAACATAATTTTTTTTTTGTCTGTTACCGCTCTTCTTTATCCCTTTCAATGTTGTGTCCTTGTTTTGGTTTTATTTGGTTTCCATTTCATTCATCCAAGAATTATTTTCCGGGTTTATAGAGATGGAAATATCACCAATTGCTGGTATTGCATAAAAAGAACAGCACAATCATCGAAGGACTCTCCCTCTTTTGGTCGGTGTGTACGCCGCGCCTCCTCATCCTTTTAAATCTCTTGGGGAGTAAAGATACAAGTTTCGTTGTTGGTTGTTGTTATTTATTTTTCAACTAAAAACTTGCAAAGTTTTCCGGCGGTTTTTGCGGGCAAGAAGAAATGAAAAACTGTTTTTAAAACTAGTGGCGTGTACGCTTTATTTATTTTTCCTGTTGGATACGAAGGGGGAAGTGATGTTTTTAAGTGCAAACGTGTAGATGAGGGAAGATGCTGAGCATTATAGGGGTTTTTAATGAAATGCAAGTGCAAAGTGTATTATTTTATTGGAGGATATGCCTAAAAATAAAATATATTTTTTTTTATACAAGAAGATGTAGGGAGAGGCGTATAATTGTAATTTTCGCAAAGCCCTGGAGCGGGATATCGATTTGAGCTCAAATATTCATACATGAGTCTTGTTAAAAGGGAAATACCATTGCAATCTAGATTATGAGATGTGCTGTTGTTTTTAGTGAGCCAACTGGCTTGTAACAAAATAGCCTAGAGTTAAACAACGAAGAACGTTTAAACGGCGTCGTTTTCGAAATTTTTTGGTCTCCATAATTGACAGATGCTGTCGATATGTGTGACAAATGGACTTAGTTCTGCCTTTTCTTAGATTTATCACTGTTGCGTGGTGGAGGCATACTCAGCAACAATATGTGGACAGGCGTTAGGCAATAACTCCCAGAGAAATAACGTCTAGTGGACATATTTTGCCGGCTGGAATTTCTTAGACGTTTGTTTTATGAATTGGCAACACTTTTCTACCGACAACCAATTTTACAGCTGACAGCTGATATGTGATCACTTTGGTTTGACATTTAACCATGAGTAAACTTACGTTTGTCATTTTACTATGGGTAACTATACGCCCTTATCTGCTAAAAAAAAGATTGTCCAAAATTAGACTTCAAGCCTATATGGCCGAAATCATACTTTAACTGTGATGACATAAAATTATCTTGGCGCAAAAGTTGTCACCCGACGTACTCTGGTTGTCTGTAAAGTGGCCACCGTAAAAAAAGTGGCCACCGCCGCCGCGCCGCCGGATTGATGATCAATCGAGCCCGATTTTTGGCATTTCCATTATACTCATGTCGGAATTTACGGGGATAGATCTTCCCATTTTTGACGGCTTATTTTTAAGGGCTTCAAGAGTTTGAGGCTTGTTGATATCGTGGCTTCAAAAAACCCTAAAAAAATGGGATGGAAATGTGCTTCGTCGCTCATGATGATTTTTGACGAAAAGTTGTGATTCAGGATGGCTTGAGCGTAGGTTACACGCGTTGTACAACTAACTAATAGCTGATGAACTGTTTGCACTTTGTAAGGGAACATCTTACAAAATTCTATGTTAAGATCACCGATTGATGCCTCAATGCGTGGCACGTTGTCGTCTGGTCGATTCTCAGGGGTCCTACGTGATATCTTTAGTTACAAATGCGATATTCTTAGCAGAACGGGTGCTCCGGGGGCGGTCAGACCTTTCAGCATCTCGTGTTGTCTCATACTCTTCAAGCTATGTGGCTAAACGTCGCGTCGTATCGTTTGCCCAGTTGGTGTCGGATGACCAACAAATAGCTAAAAAAAACCGACGAATTATTCCGCAAAAAAAAAAAGCGAAACAATGCGTTCTTTATAAGTACAGCGATTTATGTCTTGTTGACGTTTATTTTGTATCTTTTTACTTCATAAATGTCAAAGTGGAATTGACATTTGCCGCCATTTAAAAATGGCAAAAATTATGGCACATCTTCCGATAGGTTGATGCGCCACCTTGTACGTTGTACCGCAGCAGTCCCGCAATCTATACATACTAACTGTAGGAATTTTCTTTGGCTGTTAAAAACTCCAAAACTACTGGACAGATTTCGATAAAACTTGTTTTAAAATGTTCCAAAAGACTGTGAGACTGCTACAGGCTATGTCGTTTATAGCCACGTCCTTAGGAACAGTTTTTAGCCAAAATGTGAAATGTGTTAAGTGAAAATATATACTACATCCACATATATCTTGCTACAAATGGATGTTTATACTTTTGCGATCGTGCGACACGACAAACAAAAACAAAACCACACTAGCATACATATACCTCGCATTCGAAAAGGGTTGATTATTGTATTCGCAGTGAGTGCTATGGTCAGTTGTATTATGTAGGTATGTATATTATGATCGTATGCCCGATGTCGGGTGGGGATGGGGTGCGTGATGCAGTATGGCATGGGGTATATTAATAATCTTCATAAGATAAGAGATGTATAATACAAAACAGGTTTCATTTCAGAATTTCATTCGATATGTGGTATGGTAACAGTGTAGGGTTGGGGTGGGTAGTTGTTTGGATTCCATAGGAAGAGGGAAACAAAGGAAGGGAAAGGAAATGCAGTATTATAAACAAGTGGCAAGATCTTGGAGAGGAAGGGCGATGCAGAGGGTGCACATTAAATCGATATCTATACTTATAATACTACTGGACAGATTTCAATGAAATACTCAAAGTGTAATCTTAAATGGACCAAATATAAGTTTGTTTGTTTGATAAAGGCGAGCGGCGGGTCAGCTAGTTTTTTATAAATTATTTTTTTTTTAAATAAGAGCCCACATGACATCTAGCAACACCCCAGAGGTCTTGGAAAGTCAGCGTCAAGATGGTCTTTCAAGAAGTTACTCATGATATCGGTTAATGGATGAAACTTGTGCAGAACCTAAACTTATATGGTAATGATCGACATCAAGACAACCATTTAAACAAACAAACTAACCTTGCAACTGCTTGCAGAATGCCCTTTGGAGAAGTAATGTTTTAGCACTAGTTTTAATCTGAGTTTTTTTACACAGCACCGTAGCGTCATCTATTTTAGGAGTGTTTACAAAAGTGACCTCAGCGGTGGTCATCTGCAAATTTGTCTATGTTCACCATATTGAATTTGTCGCTTTAAATTGTGATTCAAACATAAAAAGTCACCCAATTTTAATGACCTGCGACATATTCTATCCGTCTCGTTAATCCCATATACATTATACAATGCATTTCTTTCACACCATTTGCAACGATAAAAAATCCCTCACACATCCCATTATTGGCCGTGTTATTTTATTACAGAGAGTAAGTGTCAAAACTCATGCTTGTGCGTTACTCTAATCAAAAGCGAAACATTTCACGACCCATAAAATTGAATAGAATCTCCTGCTCCTGACGCACCACTTGAGCCGTGTCAAATATTGTTTCAGCCGCGCTAAATTCTGAAACTTCTCCACGGGACATTTAATTTATGTCTTTTATCATCTCCAGCATCTCAATAAAAAGTAATTTCAAAAGAACAATAAAAACCCAACGAGATTAAATTCATTAGCAGCAAAATTAATTTGCCTATCAAGACAGTAAAAGTCGTACTTCATATTCATCCCCCATGGTCCATGGACCATCGACCAAATTTCCTGTTGGGGTATGGGCACCCTTAAATCAGATGAATCTACCCGCTCTAGGGATAAATTCTACTTCACTTTTCATCTTAATTTTCTGTGTTTCGCGTTCTAAATTCCAAAAATCCACATCGACTGGGTTCGACTTCACTATTTGTCGTTGTCGTTGTGATGGTATAAGAGGATATGCCATGCCGTGTCAAATACTATACATATATATAAACTGAAACCGAGCAGAGTGTAGATGAACTTGAGTGCTCTTTCAGTTGCAATTAGTCTTCGTGTGTCCTATATGACAGAGATGAAGGTTATGGCTGTATATGTATGCCAGTGCGGGTGCAATTATGCAACCAAGAGTATTTTCTTGTCTTTGCCTTTCAATTTAATTAAGTTTGTACTCGTTGGCACCTATTCACCCAACATACCCATACATCACTTGTCAAATTGTAAATATCTCTGACACGTATACCTATACCCAACCCACCTTTGGGTTTAGTGCGCTGGCTGCCAAGTAATAAATTGCGGCAAGGAGCCTTAGTTTTTTTTTCTAACGCTCGTTGCAAATTTATTCCGCAGGAGATGGATTTTAATGGTGGCATGTATTCAAATGACAGGATTAAATGAGGTTCATTATAATGAATATCACATTAGATGCGATAATCGGGCTCATCAAGACGTGCATAGTTTCCAGGAACTAATAAGCCTAATTGAATGTGCATTCGAATGCATAAAATCACCGCCACCAGGGGTTGTTAATCAATTTAAAAGGTTAGAACAGAACGCACATCAACAGAAACGCTTTATTGCCTGCGGAAGACGTCAGCAAAGGGGACGTATGACCAAAGTCACACCGAATATTTTATAGCCATAAATAGAGAGGCAGAGAGAAAGCGAGTTATCTACAAGGACTACTGCCACATCCTGTAGGCATTGTCTTCACTGATGCTTGCATTGCCACCACCAACAAACTTTCAACTATACGTATACGTATACCTATAGCTATATATACCGCTTCCGGCAATCAAATCTTGCTTCAAAATGCAAATGTGTTCCCATAACGTGGAATGTAACTTTGCGCAGAAATATTTCAAGATAGGACCATAAGTACCCGTTTGGGCTATTACCCCCCTGCACTTGTCGCACATTTGCAACAAATTCCCAACACACTGTAAATGGCCTAATCGCATTTCGAATTGTTTCATGGAGCAGGAATTTCATCGCACTGCCTTCTTACATTTTAGAAAGTACAAGACTGGGTGGGTTTAAATCACAACCATCTGCCTCCATATTGTTTTTTTTAGGATACAAAAAGGCTTTCTTGTTTTTTTCTGCACACGTGAAAAGAAATTCACATCCACATCCACTTCTACCTATACCAACAGCAAAAAAAAAAATCAGTAAAAAACATTCAAAAACAAACGAGCTAATGTCAAACATCAATTGGACCATGCGGACTTTATGTGAAGGGTGCGGGGGTTGTGAGGTGGAAGGCTACAAATTATAACGATCGTGATGACAAATTGTCTCACGTTTCGATGGCTGGTGAGCATACATTTTATGATTCCTTTTATCCGCTCTATTGGCCTGGCCAACTTCTGGGATATTTTCTCTTCGGTTTTGGCAGATGAAACGGTTCGTTATGGCATGTACAGAATTTAAACTTTTTCAATCGATTTGTGTGCGTGCCTGCTGCTGCTTGCGGTCGGAGAATATTATGATTATAATATTTTTATTAATAATTAAATAACTTGTTCGACTGCCGGAGTTATTAAGAGAGAGAATTTACTTGGTGAAATTTTTGACCCGAAGGATAATTGCTTTGGATAGGAATTTTAGAAATTCCCTTTGCACCGTGACTGGTGGATTGGATTCGATGTTAGGAATGACAGCTGAAAGGTTATTAAATATTTTTTTCACGAGAATTGTATTAACAATTTTGATAGAAAGAATCCGGCATACAAATTTTGGGGGTAGGATTTTTGGAATTACATATTTCAGATGCTACGTGACTTGAAAAGGCAATGATTTGATGGGAAAATCCTTCGGGATATAGATGATTGCGGGTATTTTTTTTATAGAAGTTGAATATTCTGCAGTGCGATGGCGTTAAATCGATGAATTTGAGTGCCAGTTAACAGACACATTGAAAATTCTCCATTACAGTAAATTTGAGGTACCGTAATGATCAGAGGTCGAATCGTTTTATTGGTGAACGAGCAACGTGTGTGACTGAATTTGTTTCACTCTTGTGGAAAGCAATATCAATATCACTCACCATTTGTGAGCAATATTAATAAAGTGGTGAGTGGTGATTCAGCGGCTAGTAGAAAAACTAAGCTCTGCCTACCTTCAGCAAGTAATTTCGAAGATAGAATCCTATTTTACTAGGGCCGGGCCCGAAAAAATACAAAATAACGAGAGGAGTTCCTCAAGGGTAACAATAATTAGATTACGTACTAAGACCGTCGAAACCGAAAGGTTAGTGTTCATATCAACTACAGTGTTGATGACAGCACAGTGGTTAGTAACAGTAGCCCAAAAATACAAAAAATCTATACAGAATTGTAACCGAAAGATCTGTGATTTGAAGCTTTTATGACACACAAAAAAGCCTTGAACGGCCCACAAAACTGTAGCTGTTCCATAAGCATGTGTCAGAAACTCCGAAATAAATTCCTCCTCAAGTCTAGACATACAAACTGTGAGAAACTCCCGATGTGGACTACTAGGTTAAGGTCACTGAAAAGAGAAACTGCTATAGAAAAGGTTTCAGTAGGGAAAATTTCCTGATACGACTCATAACGATTTAAATTCTACTTAAAACTTTAATCTCTATCAGCAAACGGCCCTTAGAGAGGGAGCTCCAAAAACTGGGATCAATACAAAACAAAACACTGAGGAGTAAGTATTTAAAAACAAGACGAATGCTTGGCAACTGTATTATTTCCTTAACGAAGGAGATGCTGTCAAACACAACGAAATAGAAAAATAGCCTAATACCACCTGGAGGTGGAGGTGCAATAACTGCACCAGAAATAAAATCGAAGCTTGTGAAGTGCTATGTCGGGAAGAACTCAAGGCTCATGGTACACAGCACAAAGTATCGCTCTGCTGGGTTCCGGGACATGAAGGCATTCCATCAGGCAATGAGAAACCAGACAAATTAGAAAGACAAGGTTCGACAGCTATTTCAGAACAAGCTGATCCTCCTGTGATCATCCCATCCCGCCTTGCATCCTCAAGCTTGAAGCAGGGAGAACTGAGCAGGGATACCTTAAAAACTTGTAATACCACAAGAATGCTATGGGCGTCCCTCAACGAAACTAAAACCGAGAATATAATGCGAAAGGATAGGAAAACCCTTTCCACGTACCTATGTATAACGGGGCACAACACTCTGCGGTACCATATGAAGAAAATGGGCTTAACGGAAGAAGAACTCTGGTAGATGCTGCGGTGATGAGGGAACTCTTGAGGATACAATCCACTTCCTATTTCACTGCCCAGGTCTCCAACACACCAGGTATAAATTCGTAGGGAGTCACTTCTTCAACGACCTAGACGAGCTTTCCATCACATCAATAGACAAGATAATGAACTTCGTCAAATCAACAAGATGGTTTGTATGAAGCAGCACAGTAAGTAATTTGAATACAGGGTTATAATGGGTAAGGGACAACCTCTTTCCCCTATGGTCATCACAATGGGTCAGTATTGACCTGAGTGTGGTACGGAGACATTCTCGCCAGCCCACAAACCTAACCTAACCTAGGTCGGTAGAGGCAGCCCTTTACTCTGTGAAAAAATTACTGGTTCCAAAGGAATTTACAATGATAGCTTTCCGTTGCATATTTAAAAACCTGAAGATTGATGGAAGGCTGTCTTTTTACCATTGACATACTGTATATGGACTGCCAGTGAAATGTCAGTTCCATACAATTTCTGTCCAGAAAATGACGCCAACATAACTAGGACTCGTGGTTCCAAATACGTATAAGTGAAACAATATGACAATAACCATGCAGGACAGGACACCCCCTACAGTTTTATTATATGGCTATAGCCGAAGGCCCATGTAGTTAGTGCTGTAAAACTAAGTTAAATTGTTATTTATTTTACTCTTTAATAAATAATAATAATAATAATAATAATTATATGAATAGATTTATAGGATGATTCTTCGGTTACAGAAGGTTCACTTGTGTAGGATACACGCGACATTGGTGGAACATTGAAAATTACTAAATTAATTATCCGATAATAGCCATCTAACCCAACCTAGAAGGGTCACAGTATAGATTTTATAAAAAAAAATGGCGTGTGGCATCGCCGGTCCGTTAAATAATATGATTCCCCTCTAGCTGCCCGTGGGAACTTTAACATTCCTTTAGGGGGCATACTCGTACTCGTAGAGCATAATTGACAAATATTTAATTCGTATCTCCCCTATAATTTCTTAGAACCATATACGACATACCTACCTAGTTGCAATTTTAGAACCGCACAAACTTCAGTAGAAATGATTTAGAGCTGCCTTCATACCACCCAACGAGTTTAACATATGCAGACAACCTAACCTAGTATTCATCCAACCAAAATGGTAGTAAAACAAATGACCCACAAATTACCCCCAATCAAGACGAAATTTAAACATAATGTACAGCAGCTACACGAGAATGAATTTAGTATCTATTTATCGTCTCCCTAATCACATCCCTTAGTGCAACAATTAACCTGATAGCACCATTAGAAGGGCCCCCCTTCAAAAACTCTCTCACAGTCCGAGTACCTACATTCATTCAATCAAATAAACAATGACTATACAAATTAAATTAAATATTCGAAAATAACATTTAACACGCAATAATACCTGTTTGACAGTATTCCGTTTCTCGTAATCGATCATAGATGGATCCTTATCGGTAAAATTGACAGCACTCGCTTTCGCTGTTGCGCCAATAACATTATTCACATTATTCGTTGACAATTCACCACGCCACATGACAGCTGCCACTCGTTCTGTCACCGATTCACGCAAATCCTCCTCAGAAACAGATGTCACGGATGTTGTTCCTTCGTCAGCATTTGCACCGTCACCGTCATCCTGATGCGATGTCATGTTATATTTGAAAACATTTTTCGGATGATTGTTCACGTAATTTATTTCTTTCATTTGAGTTTCATGTGCGCCAACCGAATCACTAGCGACTTTCTCATTCAATCGAATTATATTTGACAGATTAATATTATTTATTAGAGTGATGCCAGTTATCGATACCAAAACGATAACAAAACAAACTCCGCCGACCAACAGCAGAGGGATTTTCTGAGTTTTTTGACACATTTTCGACGGAAATTTTCTATTTTTGTTTAAAAATACCACTGGTCTGCTGTGTATATATATATAAAGCTAATCACTTTTCACTGTTTACATTAAAAAGCAAAATGTGGAACACAGCAGGAGTACTTGAACTGTTTTACACAATTTTAGAAACACATAAATTAGACAAGAAAAATGAAAAAATAAAAATAAAAATATACATTTTATACCAGCGAAGCACAATAGTGTTAAATACGATGTGATTTAAAAAAAGAATAAATATATGCCCCCTGCGGGTGTATGTGTGCGTCCTGGTATCCTTGCATGCAGAGATGTCAACACTGGAGCGCGCTTAAGAGCCACCTACCTACTTACTACAGTGTTCTTGTGTTGGAAGCTGAATGCACTTATTCAGCGGAGGAGTATATGTTGCTGTCACAGCATGTTGTCCTCATTTAATTTTTATGTCCCTCTCTGGTTTCGTGGTGGTACTTAATTTTGCTATTTGTTTCCCCAGTGTATGTGTGAGTGTGGAAAAAAAGAGATATACCACAAGTGTACGGTTTCTGTGGCGATGGGTAATTAAAATGCTAACTTCCGGTTGTACAGTGTCAGTTGTTTCCGGAAGCGAAATTCCACACGAATTCTGATGCAGAGTGTAATGAAATTTTAGAAATTCAACACAGAGTATCAAAGGGAAAGGGAATTCGCACGGTTTTTTAAGTTTTTTTTTTTGTTATTTGAAAAAGTCAACACGTCATTTATCACTTGTCTTTGTGAGCACATGATCGACACGACAAATTGAATGCTGCACGAAAAGATGTCAAACTGTAATTGCTGATGACTGAAGAGGACATCAGCAGTTCCTTCATCACACACATGCTGAACTGAGTTTATTTTTTAAACTCACGAGACAGCACACAACAAAGGCGGGGGTAATTTATAGCCATCGATATAGAGAGGTGACATTTAAGCGCCCAAAAGACAAATACATTTTTCGTAATTGCTGAATATTGTGAAACGCGTGATAGATATTAATTATGGTGAAGATAAATGTTGTTCCAGATAGAACTGCTCATTAATGACTTACAAATTGCGCAGAACAAATTGAAATTTAATGTCCACGTTTGTAAAAAAAAAAAACAACAACGAGATGTTTTTTAAATGGATTGTATTAATTGAAGATAATTCCACTGCTGTCGAGCTGTGCTATATAATAAGGCTGATGTTGGAATGATTTCAAAGAAAAACGATTAAACAATGTTTACATTGTCGCTGAATCATTTGCACATATCTGTGTTCTGCTGACTATGCATCAAAACGAATATGCACTCGAAGCACTGTGGTCAGATTTTTTTTCTTGGTTAATGGAGATTCCCAAGGCTGTAAAAGCGGCTGATAGATCTAGCTTGAATCACACGCAGACCACTGTTGTTACTAGTTCTTGAATCCGCATAGGATATAGGAGGAGCTTGTATATTGCTGTTCCATTAGATCAGTTTTTGGTTTTTACGGAGCCTAAGGATATTGCTGGCCTAGGTTTTGTACTTTCTGACTAAAGCCCAGTTATCCTAGGAAGAACAAATGAGGTGGAGTTTTGACTTCTTAAAATTTGAAAGAGACGCCGAAATTGAATACATTTTTGGTTGACTGAGAGCGTGAGGACGATGCCATTACCTTTAGTTACTCGACGTATGATTCTCCATTCTATGACAAATAGGTCCTTGCTTTTAGCCTTCGTTTTTGACAAGTAGTTTTTCATTGCTGCAGTTCGAACAGGTGCAGGGAAATAAGTCCCCGGGAACTAAGTCCACCGAGGGACTCAGTTGCCACCTAGTGGGAAATAAAACCACATTCTGATGGGAACTTGTACACATTCAACAGTTTAATACGTATGGGAGGCATGCTGCCCCCCTCCAACCCTTCTGCTTGGGTTTACTGTCAGATTTGCAGTATGTGCGAAATCAGAGTTTTCGGAATTTATTTCCCACCTTACATGGGAATTAAGTCCCCTTTCCGAAAGTGGTTTTATTTCCCACTAGGTCGTCCTCAGTTCTCAGTTCCCGGGACTTATTTCCCTGCACCGTTCGATCAGACGGGGAATTGGCCGACCAGAATGAAATCGCGAGGTATGTCAGCATCGTCGACCGCTTTCCCCCCCCTAGGCTTTACGTCAAACCTAACCTACCCTGTCGTACCATTTTGGCATCGAAAGACTCGCTAATCAAATTTGAAAGTCGTGCCCAGAAATGTAGGCTTTGTCTCGGTTTGTCTACCTACTTGAAAACTTATTCAAATACTGCAAGTGGTTTTCATGGGATCATGACGTAATCTCGAATGACAAAAATCTCGAAGGCTAACAGTCTCTTAAAGTTTTTTTTTTTTAATCTCGAATGTACAAAAATCTCGAAAGACTATATCTCGAAAAAATCTCAAAAATAATAAGTAAATTCGAGATATTTTCTTCGAGATCGTGGTAAACCCGTTTTTCAGCTGTGCATTTGTGAGGAAGGATTCTGAAAAGTTACAGGCAAGTATTCCAAACTTAAAACCTTCGAGAGCTTCCTTGGTGGTGGTTTTCTGCTTATCTGTAGTGGGGGTTTGGCGGTTGGCCTTTGGTGATTGCGTCCCCCTTTATTAGTGGAAGAGTCAGTTTTTGTTGATAGGACTGCTGTTCAGATTGTCTTAACGTTTCCGTTTTTAGTTTTGGAGAGATGTTATGGCCTTTATCATCATTATTTGTGTGACATTCGTTTAGACAGTAGCCATTTAAAGTCCTTCTCTAAGCCGGTCACGGTGTGTGTTCGAACTGTGTTGTTGGCCTGGTCTCATGAGCTGATAGAGATAGTCTTCGATTAGAAGCCTCCGTCTGTGCGTCATTGGAATTGAATTTTACAAGTTCCTACACTAAATATGAATCTCAGCATGACCGATAACGACGACACCTACATTTGTACATAGTGCACTATGGCTTCTGGTAAGATATCAGTGCAAATTCAGATCAAAGATAGACAAGTTTTACTTTGTAAGCAACAATAGGAGATAATTCTAATTACTTTGAGTGTTACCACAGCAAACAGTGCGTGATAATAGTATAGAGCCAAGCGGACATGTGATAGCCGAACTTTTCGCACGTAAAACATCAGAAAGCTTTTAAGAGTTTCTCTCTGATTAGATCAAAGTAAGCTACATTACTGACGTATGCGGGTGACTGATTAAACATTATTACGTCAAGGTGTGATTTTTATTTTGCAGATGTTTTACGAAATCAGGCTTCCGATAACTGAAGCAATCAGGCAGTGCTGTTCATCACTTAGGCTATTCAAGAACAAAGAAATTAGAGCAAGGTGCAGGTACAATGGACCAGGAACTACTGCCAGGTAGCTTTTCAAATCAGGATTCAACAGGTCCGCCACCTGGAAAGAAAACAAAACAATAGTAGAAGATAATTGAAAGCCACGATAGAGCCTTTCTTCACATGACGCTACATTTATTTAGACATGCACGATTGTGGGCTTGGTGAAAGTTAAGTGAGGGACAAAAAAAATCCTCTTTTGAAGCTTGTATTTCAAAGTTCATCAGCGAATCCCTTCGGCTGGTATCCAGCGTTTGACCTTGAATTCAAAGTTTGGGTAAGGAAAGTTTTTAAAATTAAGAAAATCGAACTGAAATACGATTCAAAATCTCATATGTTCCTTAAAATACTTCCTATGGGTTATGGTTTGCTTATCGCACACACAATGTGCGCATATGAAGAATCGTGTGCGCTTAGATGTTTGTAAGTTACTGCAACTTTCCCTTTTTATGGAACTTATTAGGTAGTAAAGGGAGAAGGCGTAGCCAATGTCAGACGCTTTGAAACGATGCAAACAAAATCAGAATATCGTTACATCTGCAGCACAAAAGTTCTAACATTCCCCATGAGGTATACGATTGTGTTATATTGCCAATTACGTAGACGAGCACTATAATTACAGCTCCATTCTCATAATTACTTCATGAAAGACGAACACGCTTGAAAACCCATTCAAAATGCGTGTCAGCCATACACTAAGTTTACACCGTAAATGAACACACCGTTGGGTGCATTCATCACAATCAACATTCAACAGGGATATGGTAGGTAAATATTCAAACCTTTGCTAGCAACAGTAACTATAATAATAACTCTCAACTATACAAGAGGGAGGTTCATGTTCCACCCCAAAGTGAAACACCGAAAGGCACTCTCCCATATTGCCCTTATCCAGCCAGATCCAGACATCTGTCAGCTTTTCCCTATTTATACGCAAATTTTTGCACCAAATTGAATTTCTTGATCCTTCAAAACGTCACCAAGATTATGTATACGCCAAAGTCGCTGTGTTACAACACACACTTGTTTGGCTATCCGTGCAAATCAAAAGATGAATCTTTGAGTGCAATTACAAGGAAGAAGTCGAGAAACACCTACAAAAATATATACACGAGAGTGTGTTTGTGTTGATTGCACCGAAGGATATATACTTTCGTACTATTATCAGCCTAAGGGCGAAATGAAAAGTTCCATGCAACGCCAATGCAACTAACTATTCAAAGAACATGTGCATGTGCATATATACGTTTTAGCTACGTACGAGGATTTGCAGGTAAGTGCAGCTACGTAGCAACGTAGACTGACGTAGTTTGTGCAGGAGCTTGAAGTAGGCTTCCGTATGCCCTAATTTTTTTTTTGCTTTACTCACGCTTCTAGAAGAGACTGTGTTTTGCAGGAGGCAATTTTTATTTCCCCCCCCAGCATTTACATATACACGTAGGGTATGGTTCCGTTTCTGTTCGGATACTACGAGAATATTTATTTTTTTATTTTTTTAACATACAGTGTATGAGGACATTGAAAATGAGCCGAACGACTAAGTTAAGGCAAAAAGTGTTCTTTTGGGCTCGCGTTCTGTAATATATATATTCGAGCGAAGGACACGTTTGTTTTTCGGCAAACAAACGTGCAAAACTTAAAAAAACAATACCCACTGCCGTGCTATGTGTATTCGTGTTCGGTTTTGATTTTTCCAATTTTCATTCAAATAGACGACGAAACTTAGTTTAATGAAAATTCAACAGAGGTATGTACTTTTTTATGGAAATAGGAATTTGTCAACTGTTCAGTTTGTGATCGAATGTCAAAACTAGTGAGAGGCTTGTGACATGAATTTGTGGTCCACAACTTGACAACAAGTAAAAATTTACATTTTATGAGATTCAGTAAATGTTGTCAAAATGTTTCTGTGTTTACGCACACACAAACGAGTAAAATAATTGTTATCGTACACAAAATGTGCGCTTTCTTGGAATCTCATATCATTTTCCAGACGTTTTAAATAAACGATGGTAACAATTATAATAAATAAAGTCCTAAGTGCACGAAAATATGCAATGATCTACAAATGATATGAATGGTAACTAGATACGTAAATGCAGCGCACATGATTTAATAAAAATATACAAATGGAAACAAATTGCGCACACGCAAAGAAATTTAAAAATAAAACGAATGAGCTAGAATTTATGTTAGCGCACATATTGTGCGTTTAGATAACTTCGATCAAAAAAAATTCTACGTGACTTGCCAAAATGTAGATCATCAGGTAAGTCAGCAACAAGATTCGAAATTTCAGTTGAGATTAAGTCAGTCTTTTAAAATTTGTTTACAAGTGACAATATGACCGCATTGGACCTGTAACTGTTTGTTAATGAAATGTGCGTTACATTTGCATAAATTCACTTGTACTACAACAGGAACTTGTGGTATTGTTTTATTTAGGTACATAGGGCCCAGTGCAAATAGGTTCTAAAATTTCTGGCTAAAGCCTTCGGGTAAGGCTATGTATGATAAAATACATTGTATTTCGTTTGAAAGTTTGGAAAGAACAGCAATATGTTTTGGAATTTTTCACACAACCATACTGTCACGTTAAGTCAATGCCGCAGTGACTCAATCTGTTTAGTGTGCTTGACTACTGATCGAGGGGTCCCCGGTTCAACCCCCAAAATGGTGCTGAAATTAATTTTAAATATGAATAGTTGCGAGGATCTAGTCCTATGGTCCTCTTGGACAAGTTGCGCACAAAGAATCTGGTCTAAACAGAGACAAAAGACGGAAATAGAACAGATCTTCAATTACGCGTCTCAAGAGCGACGCCATAATTTCTCTAATATTTTAAAATGTAGCAATTAAGTGGACCAATTACAAATGCCCAGGAATATAGGGAACGCTCACATGGGTACCTACTTATCATTACCGTTTATTTCAAATTCAAAACAAATTACATCAACAGATTATCGCTTTACACACACCACTATCTATGTAACTAATTTTATATGCATTACACAATATTTCTAAGGCTATTGCACTATTAACGATCGAATGCAAAATATAAACAACCGCTTTTCCAATAACGAACCGCACAATAGCACTAATAACGAATTAATGAACTTTACCAACCACAAAATCTTCCAATGGATCATTTCGACTTCTCAATGGAAGTCAAATCCACACCGGAACCAGTGAATGGGTATAGATGAGAGACTCATCGCCTCGAATTTGCAAATGCGGCTTAAATCCGATGACGCATGCGGCATTAATCAAAAAAACGATTAAAATATCAATCGAAAAAAAAAACTCAATGACACGATAAGTTTTCGAAGGAAATTTAAAAAATTTCGAAGAATCAAAAAAAAAAAAACTCCGCTCGTATGTTGTGTACAACAACGCACCTCGTTCAGAACAGACCATGATGACTCGTTGAACATATGGCGGACAAGTGTGATGATGACAAACACAACAAGTAGTTTTAACTGCTTTTTAGTTGTTTTGAAGGAATAAACGATAATTACATCACGTGCTGTATTGATGCGTATGGAATGCATTTTCACGATTGACTTAAATCGAGATCAGTGCGGTCGTGCCTAGGAATGTTTGTTTCAGACGATTACCTCTCTAAAAAGCTGGTAGATCAGGGGTCGGGTTTTTAATGACCCAAGGAAACATGGAAAATTTATTGGACTGGTTAATTAATATTGTAGCCCCAAAAACGCAAAAAATATGAGTAGCCATCTGGCTAATATAAAATCTCCACATAAAAAGCGACTTAAAGTAATGCATAAAAGGGTGTCCGTCCAAGATTGGAACTGAATTCTGATAGATGGACTTGACAATTTTTGGAGATTTCGATGACTTCTGTAAACGTTAGGTAAAGTGTGAATATTTATTGAAAAAAAAAACCGTCTTGGTCCTGAATTCAATTTCCTATTAATGTCGAGCATATGCACTGCCTTTGATAGTGTGTCATAGTGACTTTAAAATCACATCTAGCCTTTTGAGCAGCTGGCCACGTGAAAGGATTATGTGGGCTTAAGTTGGTGTTCAAAATTGACGAAAATTCAATAAAGTTTTGTCAGATGCCTACCGATTTTAATGTAATCGCACATTGGCTTAAGCTGGATTACTCCCATGCAATCCAATTATGGGGCTCTGCCTTAAGTGTTTTTGCACGAGCTTCCAATGTAGCTAGTTGAAGCTAGCTTCGTACGATTTTGAGGGACATTTTTAGCTTTTCGTCTGTGATCGTAAGGTTAGGTTCTGAAGGGGTATTTGATGGAAGATAACTAATCTCGTCCATTTGGAGAACTACATGGACCGCTGTGAGTGAGTCCCCTGTGTAAAGTGAGACTATAAAGGTAGAAAAAATCTTTCAAGTTACTGGCCGGCTGGGAAAACAGTTGCTGTTCCTAATGAAGTATAATAGCAGATCCGATATATTGAACCCTTTCTACTATGGGTCGTTCTTGCAGAGCGTGGCAAAGGCGAAGTTGAATTAACTTCGTCTTCTTCTCATATCTGCATAACTCGTTGGACTTTATATCCTCCATTTAGTGAACATTACTCCAATAGCGCAGTGTCCTGTGATTATTCCAGTTATTAAGCAGATAAAGGATCTATTTAGTAGCAGAGGGCTTGATAGCCTAGACGATTTGGCCATAGATCAATTCTACCATAGATTATGAAATACATACTGATGTTAATTTCCGATTCCATACTTGGCAAAGCTTCTGCTCTTTCGTTACCTTCTATGATCAGTGCGCTGTTGCGACATTTTCTAACCGCCTTTCTGATTTGATTGTACATATTAGATTTTATCGATTTCAGAGGGCTGATTGACTGTCAACGAAGATAGTCATATCCGAGTGACGATATGAACAGTGCAGGACAACGAGGGACGACGCTAATAGATCGCAGTAAGTTTTTTTTTTTTTTTTTTTTTGATTTTTTTGTTTTCGAGGCAGAATAGAGCCTCCAAAGGTCGTATAATTTTAGTTTATTTTTACTCGCCGATTCGAACACCGGTATCTTTTTGCGTAGTTTAACGTAATTTTGTAGTTTTAAGTTTTTTTATGAACTATATTTGGTTTAAATGAGTGAAATTAGTGTTTTCTTCATGGAGTAGATACAAAAAGTGATTTTGTGTGTGGTGAAAAGGGAAGGCCGTCCTTGCGCTGGTGCAATGACGTAGACGCTACGTAGACGACCGACAAACGCGGTACATGGACGAGACGACGTACGAACTCTCCTCTACGTAGACAACGAACTGACGAGTGACTGGATTTTGGTATTTAGGGGCTATCTCTCGGATTCCTCGGCCATAGAGATAGCCATGGATGTGTCCCTTGAGACATTGGGTGGGTAGGCCAAGCCAGTGCCAACATCACCTGGCACGTCTCTGGAACGAGACGAACCTCACCATGGAGCGACCGTGGAAAGCAGTTGATGCAAAGGAGTAGAATAGGTTAGATATAAGTTAGAGTAGATATAGATATTAGGGTTTAACTTTCTGTCCTTCTACAGTTTTTTTTTTTGGCACGATCTTTTTTTTGTTATTGAGCAAGTGATTTAGTGCGAGTGGACAAGAACTACCCCGTCCGACGAGCGATAGCCGTGCAACCGCGAGCGTGCCACCGTCCTCCTCCACTACTCCGAAGATGCCCCTGTGGCCATGCTTGACTCATAACATAATCGTATTGTATTCAAGAAATGGCAACCATTATGTCGTGATTGTTGACACCGCTCATAGGTAAGCTTCAACCACCACCCTCTCACAAATCCTGGTGTACCAAAGGGTTCGGTATTTTCTACGAACCTTTTTGTTAGTTCAATTTTTAGCTCAAATTTTTTCAATTCAATTTGAATCAGCTTTTTCTGCGGTAGGTCCTCCCTTTTTCAATATTATTTTTAAAGCTACTATGTCACGTAACTGAGTAGGAAATTATGACCTACATGTGACTTATTTGTTACGTTGCGGTTACATTGGATTAATATTACTGTGGTCATTGTTAGTAGGTTAACTCTGATTTATAACGCTTAGAAAATATTATAACCTAAATGTAACTTGTTTAGTCGCAGTGGCTTAATGGCTAGTATGCTGGACAGAAACAGCTGGAACTCCCGGAAAAACACAACTTAACTTTATGAACAGCTGACAAACATCCAAGTGCAGAACACTGTCCTGAGGAAGATTCTCAATTCAGACGTTCGGAATCGGCATATAAGGTTCATTCCATTTGATCTAACAAAATTAAAACTTACACAAACGAGTGGATGTCAGGAACTAGGTCTAGGGTCCTATACGCAGCTTTTGCGGTAAATATTTCTTTATTTTTATATTGACATCTGACTTCTTTGCATTGTATATCCATGTAAAGTTGTAACGTTGCGGTTACGTAACATCTATGTAAATCTTTCACAGCAAAAGGCTTATTAGGATCTTGGTTTGAATGATTTCGAAATATGATTGCTACGACAATTGTTACTTTGCTGTAACGTTACACTTATGTTACAATGTTCACTAAAAAGTGTTACCTAAAAATTGTTAAAAAAAATAATTGGATCTTGTATTCGCATTTCTGATATCAATGTGGGTGGGCTATGTGATATGTCATTATTTTGTTTGCCAAATTTCATTATTTCTCATTGTAATTTAATGCGACCAACATTGACCAAAGTGCGCAGGTTCCACGCACTCACAGCTGAAGCTGTTTTTTTAATGTATGATGAATAGATTCAACAAATCAAAAGGTACCCAACGAGAATCGATAGAGGAATGTACAATTCAGACTAATTGTTGATCCAGTTCTGTCAGTTAAATTCTTAAAAATAAAGCGCGATAGGTATACCGTATACGACCTACTAATATATCGTCCACCTTGAATTTTACAACCTTACAAAAGCGACATTTGTCATAAAAAAAAAGTTGCTACTGTGACCTACCACAACACGTTTTAGGTAAAAACTTTAATTGATCACAATCTTAACTGCTATTACCTACAACCCTAAACAGTTGAATGTCAAATTAGGAAACTTTCTGTCAAATCACAAACTTAAATAGTCAAATTAGAAAACATCCTGTTAAACCCCTTCCAAACTTATTTAGATAAAATTAAATGAATGCTTCAACTATAAAAAAATAAAAACCATAGAAGCATCAAGTACCCTCCAGTCAACATCCTTGTTTTTATTACTTATTTACCGACATTATTACCATAATGTCAACCAAATCTTAAAATACAAAATCAGATACACCCTATACAAGTGTTAGCAGCATACCTACACAATAGAAAAAAAAGTATCCTCCACGCAAGGACCAAAACGCGCACACACACACCAACACATCCAAAAACACTTTGAACACTCAGTGAAATTACATCTCACAGATAAAATTTCAAACAAGTTGGTATAGAGAATATTTTTGTTTTTGTTTAAAACAACTTTGACCATAGAATGTCCTCCGCTTTTAATTTAGGGGAAGAAGGTGGAAAATGTAAACAAGGCACCCCGACACACGTCCACGTCCACGCAAAACTGTATCTATCTCAGACTTTTTTATTTCTTTTGTTTCTGTATAAAATTTGCACCAAAATTTCCCTAATTCGTTATCACACACGTTTATCACCACTCGAAAAGCGAAACCGAATTAAAATTCACACAAAATTAAAATGTGTAGGTATATATAGATATAATTTTCTTTAGAAAAACCGCTTGTAGAGAAGAAAAGTGCAACCACTAGACCGAGGACGACACCAAAGTTGAACGCGTATGTACACCACCAACCTGTTCATGGTTGCTGCGCGATGTCGACTAACGTTGTTGCCGCGTTGCTGCAAGTGGAACAGAATGGAATTGTCCAAGTCCAGTGGTTCTTCTTCTCTGCGTGTGTACTGTATTTTTCGCGATTTTCCGTTTGTTTTTTTTTTATGAATTTTTTCTCTCCCCTAGATAAAATACATTTGGATGATGCACAAGCTGCCATACATCCATCGCAGAAACGAGCCCCCCTAAAAGAGGGACCACCATATCACACATATCGCATATCTACTTGAAGCGGCGCGTTCAAGCTTCTTTGCGCTAATAAACAAATCGAGATTGGAGAGATACACAGCCATGCTATATTGAAGATGGGGATGATTGCGATTGGGGATAGATATAGCTTCACTTGTTCGGCAGTCTCCTTTTCGCTCGCTTATGTGCGCTATATGCACAAGTGGTTTCGTTTCGCTCAGTCTCCTCGCTCCCGTTCTCTTAGCGCCAGCGCACTGGGGGTGGCATTTTCCGACAAAAACACACACAAAAGCTCAACGAGCAAAGCTTTTGGGGGTTCCACTAAGTGGTGCTGGCGATATGTTTACATTGCCCATTGGGGGCTCGACGGATGAATGCGTGCGAGAAGACTTTCTCTAGAAGCTTCTTCAGCTCTACACCATCAGTAGTATACCTACTCAGACTCACGTCTCACGTGATGCAACTAATTTCAAAAAGTAACAATTCACATGGAATTGGGAATTCATTGGTGTTCACACGCACGATGTTAATTTAATTGCATTCAACAAGGAGCTACCATGTAGTCGTCTACACTCATGAGAAGAGCTCTGAAAGGTTACTCCCGTGAGATGTCACAGCTATGTAGAGTAACGCAAAGTGAATTAATATACACTTTTAGATAGTTGAAGACAACTACTGGGTTTGGGTTCACTGCCAACCTTTTCTTTCACATACTCCAGAGTACTTGAACTATTTTTCGTGACCATAATTGGTGCAATCGTGCAGAAGAGAAGACTACAAACTTTGCTCTTCGTAGAGCTTGTTGACCTGCACAAAACTAAAAACTATATAAACAGCAGAATAAAAAAAATACATGCGAAGAAGTGCATGATGCCTTCATGCATGTCATGTTCACATTGCCTGAGAGTACGCAATTACTCTTGCTCATTGTTTTTCCATGACTTAATTGGTTTGCAGATGGGTTACTTCACTTCACTTGTCACCATGAATTCTGTTTTTATATTTTGCCATTGTTATAGTGAAAGCTATTCGCACGGAAATTGTTCGTTTCGTATAAATGTATTTTGGGAAATTTACGACTTGACATCCAATTTAAAAAAACGAAATAATTTTAAAATTGTATTTTTGGTACAGCTAACTACGTGTGCGATTTATACAGGCTTTGGGCATTCAGAGGGGCTTTGCTTTTTAACTGAGTGTTGACGGAATCATCAATAAAATTCGCAAAATGATAGGTTTGGTAATATAGGTGGCTTGTCACAGAGATGGTTGTCTCGTGAGAAGACTGTTTCACAGCAGTTAACATGGCTCCTGTGTAAAGGTCAATATTGTACGTGGCACTCATCAGATCGGTCATTAAATAAAGCTATTACATGTGGTTCAACGTTGGACCATGCTATCAGGATCAGGATCTAGTTCCAGGTTGTATGGTGGGTACATAAAATACTATCCCAAAAGGACCCTATACGAAGGAATACTGTGGTTGTCAATTTCATAATTAGGATTCGAAGATAAGTCGCAAGAACAATGGCCACCGATGGAAAACTGATCTTTATGGATGTCTGTCTATAATAACTTCATGAATCACGAGAGTACGTTCCGATCTGGCTTTATGCCGCCTGAAATTTATCTGCATATTGAAACCAAAAAGGACGTATACAGTGTTGTTAAAACCCGCTCATAATATTTCCGTAGGAACATGGTTTATTTCATTTTTCTTCGAAGGAAAAAACACACGTCTTAAAGAAAAATAAATAAAATAGAAAAATACGTTTAGATAAAATAACATTACTTTAGTAATGGCCCGCTTATCCATTACTTTAGTAATGTTATTTGATTTAGTTAGTCTCAGAACACCAACACAATATTGTTGTTAGGTCAAACTAGAAAGAGGGTATTTAGGTATTTTGATGAAATCTCACTGATTGCTTCAATTCAAACAATTTTGTTGCTTTACCTTTTTATTTGAAGGATTTTCGAACATCGAAATATTATTTCGAAAAAAAGGGAGAAATCCCACAATATATCAACACTGGGCTTGGTGTTGGCCAAAACTAAAGCACAAAATAATTGGGGTTTGAAAAAAAAAAAAATAAAATAAAAAATAAATAAATAAATAAATAAAAAATAAATAATTATATTCATTTTTAAATTGATTCACTACTACCCACAATTTTATAATAGGTAACCGTTATTTTTAGAAAGTAAAACAAATAACTCGATTTTATTTAAAACTTAGTAGCAAAACCAAACCACATTTTTAAATTCATAAATAAAAATAAAATGCACGAATGATGGGTCACACGAAACTTTCTCGTTTATTGCAAGTTTGGTAGGTTCATTCATTTATTCATTTTTAATGTTCCGCTTATCCGTTAAGTGGTTCGCGGGGTTAGGTTGCTCAAGTGGGCCCACCATAACTCGCGATTCTCCGCCACCAATTCTATAATATCATCAAAGGCAATCCCCTTCCCCATACATACGGGTAGTGGAGAGGTTATGAACTATTGATCTAATCATCTCATCCAGGGTGTACCTAGAAGAGGACGGATTACATAGCACGTCTTGGGATTCTGGTTTGAGGTTTAGATGTTTTTTTTTTGGATTGGGGACACGATCCCGAAAATCCAAAATCCCGAAAAACCAAAATACCGAAAAACCAAAATACCGAAAACCCACAATCCCGAAAAGCCAAAATCCTGAAAAAAGAATCCCGAAAACAAGATCCCGAAAAATTTGCGCAAATTTTTAATTTTATATAATTTTTCGGGATCTCGTTTTCGAGATTCTTTATTTTGTTTTGAATGTAAAATAGACAAGTGTTTGTCCGTTCCATTTACCGTAATAATGTTTTGTAATGTTGCGCTGCAATTCGCAATGTGCATTCAGTTGTGCTGATCTCATATAGTGTGATAGCTGACCGACTAGATTTTAGCCAGTGAACATCGTAATAAAAAGTGAGTAGAAAAAGAAAACGTTACGGATTTGCAGGTAGTCCTGCATACTCCCCTAATTTTTGGTCGGTTTGTAACCTTTTGAAACAAAATCTGCCGCGGACACAGAACAACGTAAAGGCGTGGCTCCGCCGCCGGCTGAAAGTTCTCGCAGGGCATTCACACATTGGTGTATATTCACTGATTGCTATTTTATGTGAAGATGAAGAGCAAATCCGTGCGAAAACATGTTTGGCTAAAATAATTGCCAGTGAGATGCAACAACTAAGAAAACATTACGTGTCGAAGGAAAAAAAAATTACAAAATTGTACGCGGAACGTAACGAGCGTTCTGAAATAAGTTTTCTAACAGGAAATGCGTACAATATGAACTTGTATTAGATATTGTTTTGTCATGGATCGTTTTTTATAATTATGTTTTTGTTAATAAGACTTAAACTGTTTTTGTTATGTTTTAGTTATTTGAAGTTTGTTATTTTGTTTATTTTGTTAAATAAATTTGGCTTATATTTTTGTTGCTACAATAAAATTTTTAGTTTCACTTTCGGGATTTTGGCCTTTCGGAATTTTGGATTTTCCGGATTGTGGATTTTCGGGATTGTGGCTTTTCGGGATTTTGGTTTTTCGGGATTGTGGGTTTTCGGGATTTTGGATTTTCGGGATTTTGGGCTTTCGGGATTTTAGATTTTTGGGATTTTGGGCTTTCGGGATTACATTTTTCGGGATTCTGTCCGACTCCCGTTTTTTTTTTTATATTTTATTACGTAGGAAAGTAAAATCTCGTGTTTGACATTTTGTACGAAAACAATATCTTTCTCTTACTATGTATATAAGAAAGTTAAAAAATTTGATTTTTCAACCTGATTTTTTGACAGTTCACGCGTGATTCGTGACACGTGTCAAAGTAAAAAATGTTCAGTTGGCATTTCACCATAAATAGACTTATGGCCGAACAACGTTTAATTTTATTACCAAAAATTGTGCTCAGTAACAATGTGGCGCGAATCCGTGGGCATAGATAATTAACTAAGCCTAGATCGTGCGATTTGACGCCACTGGACTATTTTTTGTGAGGATATGTGAAGCCTGTCGCTACGGATAAGCCAGTAACTATTGCCGCCTTGGAGGACAACATAACTCGTGTTATTTGTGAGATACCAGTCGATATGTTGGAAAAAGTATGCCACAATAGGACATTCCGGATGGGCCACTTGAAGCGTAGTCGGGGTCAACATTTACACGAAATAGTATTCAAAAAGTATACGGCAAGAATTGATTTATCGACTCTAATACAAATTTCACTCAGTTTTGTAACTCTTCGTTGAATTTTTTTTTTTTTTTTTTTTTTTTCAATTTTAAAAACTAAACGATTAAAAAATCACCCATTACATAACCTCTGAATTACTGTAGCACATCGTCGAGGCATGGAGTCTATGAGGCTTTCAATAATATAGGTACGTGAAGATATTACTATAGACACTTTGAGTCTGTTTCACCAGCGAGTATAAATTAGAGCATTTTTTGATTCGTTGATCTACAGTTTTCTATAGATTTTCAAAGGGGTTGAGATCAGAAGATTGTGCTGCCAACTGTAATTTGGTTTAAGCCAATCCCCCACAAGTTTGTTTGGGGTCGTTGAAGAACCATCGCAACGGCTTTTTCTCTTCGATCTACTCATTGACTCTTTTAATAACGAATGAAACTGACATTTCTCAAATAACGAGTGAAACTGACGGCTTTGGAAACTTCTTACACTTATAGAATTAACAACGTTCATAACCTGACTTGAGTTTAATATTTGCACACCACAAAAGGGTGCTGAGCTGATGATTAACGCAATAGTAGCTGTTGAATAGAATTGAAATAGCAGTCATTCTTAAAAGTCGCTATTACAGTTTGTTAGAAAAGCGGCTAGTTCTTTGGGTGATTTGGCAGCTATGTCCGGTGCTTAGACCTAAAATTTACCAAGATAACAGTTGTGGTCACATAATATGTGTTCTGCTGTTTCTACGTCCTCGTTGCACAAATCTGTATGCGTTGTATTGTGCTATACCCATGGTCATCAAGTGTATTTTGACACGGCAATGTGTTTATAGGAAACCTGTGACCAGCCGAATATGACTTCTACTTAATTGTAGTGCTCGTTTCGTTTTTTTTATCCCTCCACAAATAGAGCTTATTTTCCTCTATAGCCATGTTTTCACACTACTTTTTATAGTGTTTATTGGTAGGCCGTAGAATGGTCTTGACATTATGAATTGATATGCGGATCCTTTTCTGGCTAGTTCATATGCGTTTTCATTGCATTCATATATCTACACCCGGTACCCACATTAGGTGAACTTAGTTAGTGGCCAGTAGTTGTATAGGAGTTGAAGGTAGTTATTTCAAAGGCGTTAATTGCAAGTAGGACTGCCCTGCTATCGGAGAAAATGTAAATGCTCTTGTTTGTTATAGACCTGTTTAAATTCTATCGAATGCAAAGCTCTATTACAAGAATTTCAGCCTGAATTTAGTGCAAGGACCGTATACTCCGGCTCCAACTCCTTCATTTGTTTTGGATCCGTCTGTATACCATACATGTGAATCCTTGGCAAATGTTGGTTTGTTCTGTTCCCAGTTTAGACGGTCTGTGAATGTAACCTTAAAGTTGTGTCGGAAAATATAACATGGTAGACATTTGTATGTAGCTATTGTAGTAGCTAATAGAGAGCTTTTTTGACGCTTTGAATTTACCTGACTTTTGTCCTTCGCTGGACTTCGATATACCCTATAGTATATCATATCCAGACAGAGAAGAATGGCACGGAAACGCAGTAATAAAACCAAATGAGCTGGCAATATATACCGACGGATCAAAAACCTCGGAAGGAACAGGCTCTGGCATTTATTCTGCAAATCTAAACCATGGTAGTCAATAAGACTACCGGATAGTTGTAGTGTCTTTCAGTCGGAGATTCTAGCCGTGCTTAAAGCCGCAGAACTACTAGAGATGAAATCGATATCCGATACGAACATCGTTATTTACAGGCTGCTCTCAAAGCACTAGAATCAAACTTCATCAAATCGACAATAGTCAGGGATTGTCGCACCATGCATTAAGGCATTATGTGTACAGAACCAAGTAAGCTTATGCTGGGTCCCAGGTCACTGCAACATAGAAGGAAATGAACTCGCCGACGAATTGGCAAAAAAAGGGCGGGGAAATGACGAGAAATCGACAAGTTGATGTCAATCCACCACTGAGTGTCTTCAAGGAAACTATCAGAAGTAGTATACAAAAACAAGCAGCCCTAAGATGGGCCAATATTACTGGCCACCGCGTGTTCGAGGCCCTGTGGCCAGAAACGGACCACAAACGGACTAGGGAAATCCTTAAACTTAGCAGGGCAAAACTGAGAATATCAATAGGTATCCTGTCCATAGACCACTGTCTTCTTAGAAAGCATACCAAAAGACTAGGACTTTCAGACACAGATCTGTGTAGAATCTGCAATGATATAGGTGTCGAGGAAGACATCACACATACTGTGTGAATGTCATGGCATACCACGTACTCGGTTCAAAGTTTTGGGAAATTACTTCTTTAACAACATAGAAGAGATAGGGCTTATCGACCAAGCGAAGATATTTAAATTCTGTAGGGAAATAAAATGCTTTGGGGAAAGTGATTAGGTTTTTCCTTCTTTTTAAAAGGTGGTAATCTAACCTAACCTAACCGAACCTTACCTGACTTCCTAACTATTTAGTTTATGTAAGACGAAAATGAATTTTTATAATTTTCTCTTATTTTATAATTTTTGACACATATCGCCCGGGGTCGACTGTGAATGCTGGTGTATGACTTGACCACCTCAGCACTAGATAATCTCCCTCCACTAGATGTTCATATGATGGGTTAGCACCCTGAAGACCGAAATCTCACAATATCAATACACTCGCAAATCAAAATCTCGAGAACTAGAATCTCGCATATGTATGGGGGGGCATGTTGTCCCCTGCAACCCCCCTGCTTGGGGTCACTGTTGGATTTTGATAATGCGAGATTTTCCTCTATTTACGAAATTTCTTTCTTTTAGAGCGAGACTTTGTTAATGCGAGATTTTGTTATTGGAGATTTTTGCAGGCAATCGTACCGCTCCCACTAAAACACGCCTATTGATCGACCCCAATGTATAATTTGTACCCCTGTATTTCTAGAAAGAATTTCTCAGTTATCATGATCAACGCACTTTGCCTTAGACTTGTAATTGTCAAGCAAATTGTGATTACCTGACAGATTTCTCAGCTTATCGACAGCTTGATTGTTCCGTTTTTCCAACACTGTAATTAAGAAAAATTGTATAATTTGCCGCACTCCATGTTGAATATTTTCTTCCTATACCTATCGAGTTTAATTTTCCCCAAGCACGCATATTGCACTTGCAGCGTGAATAGGTATAGGTATATACATATAACTATACTAAGATTGTTCTTGCATGCATCTCATTTCAAAGATTATTGTGTTTTGACGTTCAATTGCGCTGTAAGGTTATAACATGTGAGCCGCAGTTAAGACAAAGTACATATATCTAGTTTGTGTTATCGTGATCCAAACAGTGTTATCTTTTAGCGAGACTTTTCCCATAAATTAGCCTTGCAGTTGACTTAGGGGTTTTGCTACAATCATTGAGATTTATTACAACAACAAAAACGGCAAAAACAAATGAACAAAGTTTCTTTTCTGAGATCACAGATCGACAAAACAATTTCGTTAGGTTCTGCAATTAATGTCATGCAACAGTGCTTGTGCTAATTGATTATTTATAGGGGAGGCTTTGTGTACTGTTTGCATTTTACTATCGTATTTTGTATACCTACTTTGCCTAGAAGTATCTATTTATCGTTCGATGTAGGACAGATTGTATCTACAGTTTTGATGTGGCGTTTCAAATTGAAAATTTGGTCGATCATTTAATCAATGCGGGCACTGTTCTGTATTGAGCTTAGAGGAGATTAATTTGAAGGCTAGCGAAGCTCAGTGCAAATGAACGCTCTAGTGGAAAAGTAGTCCAACCATATGGCATACGTCCAAGCATAGATTTAATACACAACTATGGTGCCGCCCTCTAGTAGCTCACACCTTTAAAGTCAACACTATAGTGTCAATGCAATAGCGAACTTCAAAAAAGCAACGTACATCAGTCATATTCAACGAATGATTAACTTACTACGTGATTTGCAAGCGCAAATTTTAATAACGGCCTTAAATTATTTTATTCGTCAATTTAACTATATAATTAGCAAAACACGTATACGTAGACAAAAATATCTATATTAGCGCCAGGGTTACGTAAGCCTCGAGATTTTGATATTGCTATTTTTAAGTATTATAGCGTATTAGCCTTTTAATTAGCACTTGAAAGGTCTCATGATGTTGCTGTTGCATCTTTTGCGATTTTAAGTACTGGGCTAAATGAAAACAATTTTCGCTATAATAGCGTGGCTCTGGTTTACTCCGGTTACAGTGACTTTTATACCAAAACTAGGAAGGTAGAAAAATAAGGCGCCGCTTCTTTCAATCGCCCGTTTCTGCCAGTTCGACTCGAAGAAATTTGCGCTTCAAACCCGATCAAGGACATCGTCATCCGCCTTCGTTAATGGCAATGCTTCTGCGGTCTTAAGTGTTTCTTGACAAAGCTTTACTATACTCAATTGCCAAAGAAACAGCGATTGACAAAAATGTTATTCTTGTTTAAGTGATCTTAAAAACAATAGAACTACTGTGTCAACACTGACGCGGCTAAAGTCGAAAGTCTTCCTAAAAACGCATGGTGCTCCTTTGCAGCGAAGACAATTATAGGACAGCAAGCAACCAGACCTTGGTCAACACCCGATGGTGATTAACATGGGAATAGGCAGCAATCCAAACCTCCTCCACTTCCAGCTGAAGAATTGGCGAACACAAGGCATTGTGGTAGCAAAGCGAATTACTGAGCATTTAAGCCCTAAATAGATGCTGGGAGCTAACGGCGGGAAACGAGATACGATACGAAAAAATTCAGAGTACTATACCCCTATCTGGAAAAGATATGTTGAAGACCGTCATTCTATTGGCAACCTACACGTCGTTTACTATTTCTACAGATATGTTAGCAACGCTATATTATATTGACAAGCTTTGACATATGTAGATATATAAAATGAATTCTTTACCACATGTCTATAATAACCTAAACTGTAGCTTTACTTGGATTTTTATCGTCTTCCTGTAAGGTTATAAATCATTTTCATTGACTGCGTTTTGTTTCACCCTAGGGTTAGCTTTCACAAATGGAATTGTCGCTTATAGAGACGAAAAGCGACCCAACAATGTGTGTTAATTCGGATATCTTTTATTTCCATATACAGAGTAGGCCCCTACCGATTAGTCTAAGGGCCAATATATCTTCCTCGATATGACGCAGTTTTTCAACCCCGACCATCGGAGATTGGCTTTCTGCAGAAAATGCGAATGTATTTGTGCCTTAACCGCTCCTAGCGGAATGTGGACCCTCGTTGAGAGCGAGGCGTGTAGAGCTGAGCCCTTCCTGGTCAGCTCATCCGCGCGCTCATTCCCTGTTATGTCACTATGATGCCCTGGAACACACAGAAGTGTGACCCTGAAACGCTCTCTCAGACAGGCAAGCGCGCTCCTGCACTCCCTCACCAGTTTGGAGGATATGGTAGCCGAGTCGATGGCATTGATGGCGGCTTGGCTATCTATAAGGATGGCAATGATTTGTTTATGCGTTGTGTCACGCCCTAGTTGCGTGCAAGCTTCTCGGATGGCCTGTAATTCCGCCCGGAAAAAGCTGGCAAAATCCGGTAAAATAAGTAAATAGGTGGCGCAACAGGCGTGTAGACACCCTAGGCCTAGCTTCTCCCAACCATTCGTTTTGTGTGAGTTTTTTTATTTTTGGGACCTACAATTTTATGCCGAGTCCGAACGGCTGAATTGAGAAGCTTTTTCAGGGCAGTTATACTCTCGGATGTTTGTCAGACGTTCGCGAGAGGTGATCGAACTGCGCGAGGGGCGCAGTAGTCCAGCACACTAACCACTGCGCTACTGCGCCCACTCCGAAATCCGGTAAGCGGACTGAAATTGATATTTGCGGTGATTCCGAGTAGACACCGGCCCCCACACCACAGCTCATCTTAGATCCGTCGGTGTATATGACCGTGTCGAAGCCCTTCACTACTTCGTCCCTCTTCCATTGAGCCCTTGTTGGGAAACCGACGTGGAAGCCATTCGTGAAGTTTAATTTGGGTGTTAGTAATCGGTTGGAGACGTGACCATGCCGTTTGGTAGCGAATTCAGGATGTTGCTATGGCCATACGGCCTTGCAGTCCAGCATCCCGACTCCTTGATTCTTATAGCACTGCATAATGCGTGATACTAGTGATCCATACGTGAGAATTGGACGCACTACGGCTGTGTACATCCACAAGATCATCTTTGGTTGAAGTCCCTACTTCTTTCCAAAGGTTTTGCTACAGGCGTAGAGAGCGACCGACGCGACGCCTTCCTTACTCTGTGTTCGATGTTGTGTTTCCAGTTAAGTTTTGGAGAGAGCGGCGCTAAGACTAGACTACAACTTTAGGGGGTTTTGTGTATGTAACCGGTTAACGTGAAAACTACTTGTCATATTTCGATGGAACTCTTTTTGAAATGTTTATTAAGACTCCGAGAAGGTTATAGGCTATTTCGTTTATTGCCACGCTTACTTTTTGGGAGCGTTTTTGACCAAAATATAACGTTTTTCTGACTCTTATCTTGCCTTATCTTGCCATAACTCAAATATAATTCTTTATCAATAAAACAAAAAAGTACTTTGGGATCAAAAACTTCCTGAAATAATTAAAGCTAAAAAACGACTTCTGCTTCATCACTTATTGGCGTTCTTACGGGACACTTCGCTTTTGCTAAGCATTTTAGTGTGGTATGGTAGGCTTAAGTGATACTACTGACTGCAACGCTTGTTGAGAGGGCGGTGGTAAAAAATGCCTCGGTGTGTTACTTTCCAATATGGATACTTGCCACTCTGGTCTATTTTGCAACAAATTCTTTCGCAAATTGCCACTTCTTTTGTCCAGTAAGGTCATTAATGTAAAATCCTGACAGAAAGTGATTATGTCTAGTATAAGGCTGAATCTGCCTGCTTGCCATTGTGATGTTTTACAATTACATCGCTATCTAATCTACGCAGACACCTGAAAAATTTTCGCCATTTTTAGGCAGAAATTAGGACAAGCACCTGGTCTTACAGACATTTTAAGTCTGCGTTTGGTTTTTCCCGCCTTTATGTAACTCTTAATTATATCTGGCACTATTTCAACGCGCAATAGATACACCGGCACGATGAAGCATAAACCACAATAACCGCAGACAACTCTGTTTAAACGAAATTAGACTGGGCCATTGATGAATGCAATGAAAATTATATTTTTTGTTGGCCTATAGTCTTGCTTTTCTGTCTCTAAAACACTTTTTGCATAAATATGGAATCATTAAGAAAGGAAATACATATCTCTGTAAGTATATTGCCAGCAGATACCTACATAGAATTTCAAACCACTTCCCTATTGAAACACAAACAAAAACAATTTCTCCTTAAATCCAACTTAAGCCCGCAGGTCCTCGTTTGTGTTGACTGTTTCCTTTCAAATTGTCAGAAATCAAAATACAAAAGTTTCACGTTAATTTAAGCACAACAATTTAAGTGAATTGCCATCAAATTCATCGTCGCACATTTGACCTCAAAAATCAGTCAACCATTCAACTGCTTGTTCGCTAATAATTTATAATCCCGTACTCCCTTGTTTGGTCAACCGAATCCTTGATATATGTACAGAAATAATATTGTGAACCACCACTTTACGACACGACCACAACAGGACCAAGTCTCTTTACGTCTTAATTGTTTTCGCCTTTAGATGAATTGCGAAATTGTCACGGTCTATCCTTAAGGGCAGTTTCATGGTCTATTTCCACTTAACCAAAGAACACATTGCCACCGCCTCAAGAGCCAAAAAGTAATTCCAATTGATTTCGCTTCAATGCACAAAGAAGAAGAAAATTATCCTTTATATGACAAATGGCAATAAATTGTTGCCGTAAAAATTAATGATTTACGAAACGGAGCTCTAGGAAAATGGCCAAAAACCTAGGTACAGTAGTAACTCTCAAGTAAATGAGCTCTCATAGCCAAAGGGAGGGTAAACCCTTTTTCAACTGTGCATAGCTCCACACATAGCGTCTAATTTAGCACCAAAAACCAGTACTACTCAGCACGAGTAATAGTAAAGGATGTTACGAGAGCAAAGGGATGTATTTCGGAAAAACAGAAAACAGAAACACTCGAAATGAAAACCGTTGCGCTGTCGAAAGCCTCCCCATATAGTAATTCGACGAGTGGCAACTTGTATACAACATTACGACGACAACTGCGAGTGTATATACGAAGGAATAACACTTTTATTTTGTGTTTTGAGAGCATTTTGGGGTGGTGGTAAAGTTAAACCCCCACATACACACAAAAAGAAAACAAAAAACAATTTTTTTCAATTTATATTTTATGTGTGAAGGAATTTCGGCGCACATTGTCTCAGTGGGGGCTCAGAGTTAAGTGGAAATTTAAGTTAACTTGTACTTTTTGGTTTAATGTTGTTTTGGAGCTACAACTCGGGCGAAAGGATGACTTTCGCGTTAATGAACGTTCATTTGTCAGGGGGTGTTTTTTTCCGGTCGCGTCTTTTCTTATTTTCGACTGTTAACGTGTTTGAATTTTTCAAATAGCTTTCACTCGACGAAGGAGATATTTTTTTTTTAATTTGACGCTCGAAAAGTTGTCATTTTAGGTATATAGCTCAGGTTTTCGCCTTGTTATATATTTGGGAGAGCACAGTCTCCTGCATGATTAACGATTGCCTGTAAAAGTGTTTTCTGCGCGAGATACACCATCGGAAGGTTATAAATTATCAGCAACAGGGAGTCGTATATCATTTTCTTTGCGTCTTCAGAATTTTGTTGAGACATTTTCGGAGGTATCCGATTTTTTTTTTCCTCAAATGTCACACCAGCGCACCCACAGGCAGCAGAGTGTAATTTGTGACATGATGGAGGGATTATGCCTTTATTTCTGGGCGATTGGGAGATCATCGAGAAGCGAAATGAGATTAACCACAACAAGGGCGGCTAATTTTGGGAAATCAAAGTGATAAATGTGACTGCCTGCGATATAGAAGATGCCGCAGTATAGGGGAGGGGGCAAAAGTCATCACAATATGTTGCCCTTGAAGTGGGAGAGGTCACGTTTTGACTTGGGATACAAATGTGCCTTCTTATTGAATTAGAGGTTAATATAACGAAAATGAAAATATGAAGAGTCTGGGTGGCGAACAAATTTGGTTTGCTTGCATGATTAATTGTATCTGCTTAACTATACGAAAAAATATTATAACAATGATGAGATTCGGTTAGAGAATTGTATTACCAAATAACGTTGATTCCGCACACCCCTAATAACAGTCCTACCAGGGACCATTTCATATGCTATTAGGTACCTCCAACGTCCAATCGATTGTCATGTAATTCAAGAAACTACTGTACCTCTTTGTAAGAAGATCAGCATTTATCCGCGGCTCCGCGTTCCCGTTACAGAAGTACCTAGTATGGTTTGCTAAGCACTCGATAGGATGAAAACAAAAAACTGAATACTCCTTTTCCTGTTGCTAATAACTCGGGCCCCAGGCAAAATTTCCAAAATCAGGGAAACTTTTTCTCAATTTTCTCAATTTCTTATATAGAGTACACAAACCGAGTTTGAAATCGATCGGATGAAAAATACGAATTTTCCAACCAACTTTGAGTGCCCCCCTTTGCCCCCTTTGGAGTTCGAATTTCACCAAATCGCTTCTAAGTGCTCAATTTGGCCATAAAAGGAAATCTGTTTCAAAATATCAACTTTCTAGCTGTGATTATGGATCGTTGAACATCCGTGGCTCTTCTGAGAGTGTTCCGCGCGATATGCAAAGGGTCTTAGGGGGCGTTAAGGAGGTCTGGCACCTAAAATATAAAATAAAGTAGAACTTTCTGAAGTTCGATAAGTAGTTAAAATGAGGATCACAAGCATTTTAAAGCACTCGCCAACGATACCCTCTTTATCGCTGAGGCCCTATCCCATCCGAGTTAGACCCTTACCTTACCATGTGCGGTACGGCCTCTCTTTCTGATTTCTAATCGGAGTTCGTCGCCTTTTTATTTCTTTCTCATGTCCTATTCTGCCCGAGCTGCCTTACCACGCGCGCTATCCACTCCCGTGTCCTGACAGTTTTTCGTTTCAGTCGAGTTTGAAATTACTGCCAAACGACCTGTCACTTTTTCGTTTCATCAGATTGTTTTTTTCGTTTCATACGAGGTTTGGAATAACTGCCAAACGACCTGTCACTTTTTCGTTTCATCAGATTGTTCTTTTTGTTTCATATGAGTTTTGGAATCACTACCCAAAAGAAGTTTTACTTGAAAAACATTCAAAGATCTATTTTTCGACACTCATGGAAGCAAAAGATGTAAATTTGTCTTCCAAAAATATAAAGGGATGTCATGGTCTTAATTAAACAAAATATCCAGTGGTGCGAAACGCTCCACTTATGTACAAGGTGATCGTTGAACTTTGCTAAGATTTTTATGGATTATAGCTTTATCTAACGCAGTTCACCAGACAACCCGTGTGTGAATATCGGTCTTCTGACTGAGATGTAGAGTCAGTGAATTATACGAGGTTGCAACTCGCATGCAAGCCGCATTAATGAATGCTGATGAATGTCGAAAAAATTTATCTAAGCTGTGAAGCTTCAGAGGAATCTTCTACTTTTCTTTTTTTATTTATTTTTAAAGATTCTTTATGTGAGCGCCAATCAAAATCACATTTCTTGGTCTTTTTGCAAAGTTACATATTATTTTTACTGAACGGACTTAGTTCTGGAGTTCACCAGTGAGGCGTCTCTAGATTGAATTAGAGAACAGGAAATGGCTATGACTTAATTAAGGGCTGATCTCAGAAATATAACCCTGCAATTCAGCTATCAGAGTGCTACAGGGGGCCTAAGATGATCGGGGGTAAATAAGTTTTTCAAAGTTCCCCTTCAAATGCCAGAAGTTTTTACGAGAATTTCGAAAAGCCGTTCCACTTAGGAGATCATCGTTATCAAAACACGCATCAATGGAAAAACTGAATTGATGTAGTCAGAGACAAGGTTTCAATGTGCCAAAAACCCTCTGAAGCTTGAGACATTTCATAAACAAAAAAGATACCTCCAAACACAATTCCAAATACTAAAGACTCTGATCTAATCAACCTCAACGACTTTACTACACAAGTGAAAAAAAAAAAACGCTATTCCAAATGTTATAACACAACCTCACAGAGTACTATTATTCACGTGTATAGATACTCGTGTGCCAGCATCACCATCTCCAAACCTTCACCTTTCATTATTAAAATTCTATACATATTTAATATTGTTCTATTCTAAAAATATTCCAACACCAACACCGCATCCTGTTCAACTTAAACAATATTGTATTTATAAATAAACTCTAGAAAATAACATTTACGTCCTCATTCTCACAATAGAATCTCAAACTCATCGTACAAGTCATCTCTCGTGTCGGATGCACAGTGAAATTCCATTAACCCTCTCAACCGCTTTCTCCTTCGACGTCTTTCATCGAATACGACAACGAATACCACCCACCAGCCACAGGTACTTCTCATAATACGATTACAACAGTCACATTTGGTTGTTTTCAAAAGTTACTAGACTAGAACATCCTTTACGTCAAAAACCGGTAATAATCTTGACAGGAACATGACAATGAGTAGGTCGGTCATCCTCGGTAGGGGTTTTTTTTTCATTTTTGTTTTTTAACTTCCTACTGTAGGGTTGTTGGTGGTTTTTTCAACACTTTCAATTATGTCACCGCCTAAATTGATTCCAATCGAAATTCGTACGTCGAACCTTGCTAAAGCAAGGTAAAGCAATACTGTCAAACTGACAGTCGGTATTTATACTGTTGACGGGAATTAAATCAAGTTTGACATCTCGGTTATTTTCACTGAAAAACTGAGATAATTTTACAGCTCTGTCAAACATTTTCAGTTCTGTCAATGTGACAGATTTTCATCAGAGTCCATGTTTCAAATCGTTAAATGGTTTTAAAAAAATAAAACTTCATATCTGAGTTTAATGATTAATGTCAGTTTGTCTTACTGACAGTTGACGTTCAGTACGATATTGTTGCTGACTTCAGTTTAATGCCTGAACAGAACTTAAATGCTGATGTTTTGTTTCTTCAAAGTTTTCGTAGATCATTTTTAAGCTGACATTATTTTACGATTTTCTGTTAATTAGTTTTAATTATGTCAATCAAAAGGCAAATATTGCTGACGGAAGCTAAACGCCTGAACGGGAATACAAACATCATATTCCGAATGATTATTTGAGAAATGTCAATAACGTCAATTTGACATTGTGGATATAATGAAGCTAATTCCAGAATTCAACTTCTTGGGACACGGTGTGCACTTAAATAACCGCCGCGCCACGCCGTTTCCCACTCAAGCTGTCAAAAGCAGTCATCAACACCCAAGACAAAAAAAAAACTCACCATAATTTCACTGGACAAATATTATAGGTAACCCTTAATGTCATCTTACCTGAAAATACAAAAACAAAATTTACCATCAGAATATTTCACCACAATATAAATATTATAATAAAATTAAAATTCAATTTAAAATCTTAATTCCAGTTAAATGCAAATACGCTCGACTAAAATGATCCCAAAACCGAGTTTTAATTCAATTAGTGCAACGGAAATATATATACTCTTCATGTCATGCAATACAAACGAATCCTCGTGATGGGTAAATTCGAATCCTTTCGCAGTAGGTAAATATGCTGTATCACTCGCGAAATATAAATGCATTTTTTTTTTTTTTTGTGAATGACCAACAAGAACAGAAAAAAGCCGCGTTAAAAGGAAAACCTTCAACGTTTTCCCCTTAATTGCATTTAAAATCGCATGATACCGTAATACGCAAACGAAAGTAAAAAAAAAAATAAATAAAAAATAATGCCTCGGGTATATCGTATATGACACAGCGGATGACAACATGGTGAAGTGAATGCAATGTCACAATGACCAAGGGTGTACGAAACAGAGTGTACTGACAATCCCAGTTGTTTTTGTAGGGACATATTTTCAGCAAAAAAAAAAAACATGAATTTGAATGTACATCACAAAGGATGTTTATAAAACCGTTTCCCAGAAATGCGTTTGTTAACAAATATATCGGAAATTGTTGATGCAAACTGAAAGGAATCATTTCATAAACATTCCTAGTTAGTTGGAATTGCAATCAATTCAAAACGCACACAAGTGTGCGGAAAGAACGACAAACGTTGGTGACTTGATTTTCTGGTGAAATTTTAATTTGTCGCTACAAAGTACCTTTGGGAATGGATAGACTCCGGATCCGTCAAGTTATACTATACCCCTTCGATAAAAAGCTCATTACAGACAAAACTAGTAGTAAAACTAAAAAATTCAGCTGCACTCCAAATGAGACTATTTTCAGGATACCTAGCTTATTTTTTCAGACTCGCTTTATGTTTCCATAAGATTTGCGAAGCAAGCAGTCTTACTCAAGCGCAGCCTTCCTTTTGTGCTAATGGGATGGTACTACCATGCCTACTATTAAGAGGCCGAAGAAACGCACCTGAATGTGCGCTAATGATTTGCTATTTTTTTGTACCTTTGGTCTTGTAGTTAGACAAATCACCGGGAAACTTAAGTTAAGTATTTAAAAAAGAAATGAAATCCTCAATTAATGGTGAAGCTACACTATCCGAAACAGTCTGAGAATGTGACTAATTTAACGCACACTCATGTGCGCAAACGAAATATAATACAATCTTGTCGTGCATACGAGGCGTACCTATGTGCGTAAACGAAATGATTCACACTGACAAACCCTTGATGCGTGTTAATTTTCAAAATGAAATTTAGCATGAAACGTTGACGAATAGGCCGTGAAAAGTTAGAAACATCCTCTCATGAGAATTAATTGTCTATTTGAATAATAGCGACAAGATAGAAAAAGATTTTAGAACTAGCCGTACTAAGGCTTATAGTTATTTCGGTTTTCCTTGGATCGTTGAGTGTCAATCAGTATGGTTCATTTTTGATGTAAACTTTCGAAACTCTTAAAAAATTATCACACAAGCTTACGCAAAAGTATTCCTTCAAGCAGGATGGGTTGACTAAATTAATCCATGATTTAAGGGCAGCTTTGATTGATTAATAATGTGCGCTATCGGATTTACTACAACTAAACAATTCGTTTGGGAATGCAAAAAAAAAGGCAAACTTTTAACAAACTCTCTTAGGGTCAAAACGGATTGGGTAGGTACTGCAATCCAAAAGCCTGTATTACAAAAGCCCGTAGGCCAAAATGACTCGCCCGTAAAATAAAAATGCTGTGTTTGCATTTACGGGCTTCTGTGAATACGGGCTAAAGTTTTACGGTATCTTTCCGGTCAAAACATTTTCGACAATAATGACAGCAATTCGTATTAATTTCCACAAACATTTTTGACTCACTGTACTCGCCTTGATCTGAAGCATCCCTCAACAACACGTTGTGTGTGAAAATCCATGTCGGACAATATGGAAATTTAATAATACCACACACACGAGGACTATAAATTATATAAAAACTTTACGTGTCGTCGTGTATGTGCTTTCTCTGTGCGCCTTTCATTCCCATCATATTTGCAACCACGAAATGTGCTGCTCTTGACATCCTGGCTAATGTCAAACTGCTGGTAACGTAATTGTCCTTGCCGAAGAGAAAAGCACAAACAAGAATAAAAAAAAATAAAAAATTCAATCCAGACACGAGCAACAGAGTGGGGTTATGCCATGTGACATCATCGGACATCCTTTTTGCTGCAGCAGCAGCATACAATTAGTACTAAAAAATGTGACTCAACAAAAATTCAACAGGTAGGTGCCCACTAATACCAACGAAAAGTTTTTTTTTCCTTCATTCATTCATACTAATAAAGTTTACCACACTACCTCCCAACCAACACCACACCATCGTGTTTCGTTGGATAATTAGTTTTAATGAACAACGACAGAGAACTGTAAACTGTCAGACTAGGTACTAGTACATATATATAAATCCCGGACTCGAATTCGATTCCATTTTGAACAGATTTTCATTGCACGATTTATTATCTCATGTGGGGGGAACCAAAGAGCAATCTATACGACACAACGACAACGCGATCGACTGCCACATGCTGCAGACGTGACGCGCATAGCGGTAATTAAAATTGAAAATTGCTGTACAGAGGTGAATTTAATTTACCACTTGGCTTTGGGTATCAATTGAGTGGAAATCAAAGTACGCGACAATGAGTTGATGAGAAGGGTGACCGCGACAGAGTTAGAAATGGGTATCTTCGACATGAAGAATGGAGAACGCACGGGACGACACCATTGTGCGACATAATTGAAAAGAATGAAAATCAAATCTTTGAATGAAGATTGATTTTTTGATGGACACTACTGTCAAATAGTTTGTGGTCATTTGTAGAATGTGGTAGGAAATCTATATATTTGACTTTGGACACCTTTTATAACTTCTGAGGTATTTAGTAAGACTAGCGTTACTAATATTGAAGATTTTACGGAAACGCACACTTGTGTGCGCAAAAAAAAAAGATCGTCAATCGGTTAAAACTTATGATTGCGGCTTTGAACTATTGTTAAATATTCTATTTTGACGTTATTCATAAATGTGCGCCTTTATAACAAATATTTTATTTTATAAACCCCTAGCAAAAATAAGTTTTATTAAACGTACATTCGGTGTGCAATGTTAGTTTTTTTTTTTTTTTTAATCTATTTCAAACGACTGTTTTTCGCGTTTTCTTACGCACAATTATTATGCCAATTTTAAGGGAATTGTATTAAAAAGTGAAGTCCACCACTGAACATATACGAGATATATATATTTCGCACAATTTGTGTGCGCTGCGATAAGAACATACCAAAATACGTGTGCGCATTAGGATGCGATTACAGTGGATGCATAAAAGTGATGAAAAAACATCAAGGAATCGGATGGAACGTCATAATAGACAATTGAAACGTTGAGGTAGAGGGACTTTATCTAACTTGACTCCGCTATAACCCCTCAAAATGACGTGACATTAGAAATCAAGCGAAGAATTACGCAGTTTTTATTGACATACGAATGTAACAGAGTAGTAAGGCGTTGGAGATGCTATATAAGGACCTCATCATCCTAGTCCTACTCCAACACGCATTGGACATTATTAAAAGCGGATTAAGATATCCTTGGTCATTTTGTAGGCAAAATTCCTCGAGCGATTTTCGTTCCGCTCTGTCTATGAATATAACACGGAGGTAAAACGCTTTTGGATAAGAGTTCGAATTTGTTTTAGTTGACTGGTTTTAGTGAAAGTAAATCGCAATCACATGTAATTGTAGGTGTGCGAAAAGGCATCAGCTAAGCACTGGACTAATTGAAGAGACTTCTTGGTTAGAAATCATTCCGTTGGGGCCGACACTTCCAAAACTTTGCAATAAATATGTAGCCATAAGAATACTTGTACTCCTGATCAAAACACCGCGCTAAAAGGAGAAGCTAGTCACCACAGTTAAAAATAAAATAGAAACGCACACTCATGTGTGGTAACACAAAAGATATAGAAACGATTCAACTAACCACAAAATGGTTGCAATAAAGAGATACCCACATAAGTTTAATCCCAACCCCACAACATAAGCGCGTTAATTAGTGCAAGCGTTACCACCATTTTATTACTTAAATTCTAAATTAAGCAAATTAATCCTAAAAATCGATTAAACACTTCATGACTTCATGGGCAATCTTGTCACCCTGAAGCTGTCATAAAAATAACTTTATACCCGCGAAGCTAAAACGTCTTCTCTTCGTATAAATTAGAAACAAACACACTTTAGAAGGCTTTTAAAGCCAGAAAAAAAAACAACAGACTTTGTAACCCATTTATAACTGAAAGTCTCTAACACGCGCCCCACTTTCACTACCGACGCATCGAAACCTGTTTTTCTTACCCACTCTACGCATGTACCATAAAACATAGCATCTAATAAACTTTACAGCTTTATTAAGGACATCATATCAGGAGGCACACATCGTTGTTCTCGTCCTATCGCTTTATCAGAAGCAAACCTATAAGAGAGAGAAACCCAATTAATTTCTTGTCCCTAAATATAGCTCACATTGTAACATACCACGAAGATAATAAATGAAGTGTAAACTGTTTTGTGTGTGGGTGTATATGTGTGTGGATTCGCGGTATATTGTATGCTGTATGTTAGGTCTGTTGAGAATTTACAAAATCAATTAAATGCTCCCTAAGGCTTCAAAGGATGCCGCTAAACCAGTCTGATACGATTTCAAAATGTCATCGATAAGGATTGGAGGGTTGACAACAAATAGATAGGCTTTCTATAAATTTTTCATAAATAGATGACTCTATACGTAGAGTGTGTGAATATGTCAGAGGGGAGCTCAAACGAAGTGATGCAACTCACGTAGGCGGTACGACCTTTAGGGCAATTATAAAGCCGTGCTTGTAAATTGATGCGAAAATATCCTTTGGCGTGTCACATTCATCGAAATAATTACGTCAAACAACTATTCAGACAAAGAAATACCAAAGGATGAGACTCAGTGGCCAGGACCTGGTAAGTAGTTTCAAGCTAATGGACGGTGCCAGAAATCGTTCTCTTCCCAAAACGAAACGAACTATTACCGACAGGATTGAGGAAACACGCTATAAAATATCGAAAGATGCTATAATTTTTGCAAATGGCGGCAAATGTCAATTCTACTTTGACATTTGTGAAGTAAACAGATGCAAAATACACGTTGACGAAACATGAATCGCTATACTCCAAAGGAACGCGTTTTTGCGGAATAATTCGTCGATGGTGTTGGCGCAGCGTGAAGTTCGGTGTAGATTTTACGGTCATCTGACACCAACTGGGAAACACTACCACGTTTAACCTAGAAACACTACCACTAACACTACCACGTTTAGCCTAGAATAGTATGGGACAATACGAGCTTCTGCCAGGTCTGGCCTGGAATATCGCAGCTGTGACTGAAGATATCGCAGTGCATAATGCACGAGCTATACAGCCTAACGTCTGAGGGCTGCAATTCCGGGTCGCCTAATCTCTCGTTTTGGCGATTTATGCACGAGTCTATGTCAACAACTGATGCGCATCGCATTTACGGTGTAAATGCACAGAGTCCCACAATGTACTGGCTTTGGACCTATCTTGTCTAATAGAATGAATGTCAGAGTTCTATGACTCACGCTGTCACAATGTGATTGGATTTGCTGACGATATCGACGCATAAAGTTTTGGGCGAAAGATATCAACTGCAGACAGTCGGCCACGGATGAAGCAGTCGCCAGAATTAAAAGTTGACTAGTCACCGCGCGCCGCGCGCCATCCGGCTGGCCAGAAATAGCTGACCACAGAAGAGAAGCTGTAATAATTAAAACCACCCAAAGGCCTGTCGATTATTCGAGTTTCCGGGTAGGAAAGGTGGCAGCGTAAGAGGCATGGAAAAACCTAGAAGTAGTGCGACCAGTGTCCAAAGCGAAGGGTCTCAAGTTAAACCCCCAGAAAATCGAAAATTACACCTTAGTATTTTTTCCATTATGCAACTCCTTCCAATGTCTGACAGAGTATAAATGGCAGGAGGGAGCTTCTAAACTCCTGTTGGCGACGGCATAAAGTTGGAGCGCCCTTTACTCTATAAGGCGTCCCGATGCAAACAGCTCCATCCCACATAATGCCAAATATCGGAGGGCCTTATAGAACTCTTCTAACCAGTGTGACGTTCTTTTCGCGGCTCTGATCCGGGCAGGGTAATCTATATCAATGAAAACAAGACGAAAGCTGTCAATATCAATAAGGGATTTCTGAGCACTTTTGAACGGAGCTACATGCGTTATAGCAGAAATGGTGCAAAATATTGTGCGGGATCGAATATGACTGGAGCCGTAAAAATAAAGAAACAAAACATTTTGTATAGGCTTAAGCATTAATTTTAGAGCATAACGAAAAATGAAACACTATAACTCAAAACGTAGCTTTCCTATCTCCAGACTAAGCGTGAGAGCGTAACGAATAATGAAACACGATAAGCTCCCTCTATACTGCTAGGTTACTGCGTGAGAAGTGCTACCAGCTTTCAGCTGCGTTTCACTTTTCGTTACGCATCAGCTTACTACCCTACACCGATATAAAATGAAAGAGACGCATTGTTTGACATTCCCGGCGAAACCGGCACTTTTTATTCGCAGCATCCACGGCAAGGTCCATCGGAATGATTTAGGTCCAATGAGGAATTATTCTTATCCAAGAGTTCCATGAACTTACAGTGTTAAAAAAGTACAAACTCTATAGATACGTCGATTGGGATTGCTTTCCTACGTCATTCAACAAAAAGCCCATTGCCCAACTTCTTCCACACCCATTCTCAAGGGGTTAAGCTTATAACAATAATGCCTCTATTATTCCATTTGGAATAGGGTCAGCAACAATACAATCATTCTAACAATTCCTTTGTGTTCCGCAAAACTTTTGATTGCGTGTGCACTGAGAATCTTATGTCGGTATGTCGGTATATAGAAAATCTCAGCAACATTTCTTTAGGTCCTATTCTCTGACATGCCGCACGATATACCTACCCTCTTCCTCATTATTAGAAAATTAATTTCAAGCGACACATAGAGTTTGCGTTATAAGCCCCTGCAATCCAAAAACGGGATCTGATCTCAATTTAGCAAATAAAATTCAACCTTCTGCCGTTCCATTGTTTTAGAGGAGAAAACAACTCTCAACATCCTTGAATAGGAATTCCATTCCATATGCTGTTTGCCTTTGTTATCTATGCTGAATTACCACTACTATTTACTACAATCAGTAGGAAAGCCTTCGGTCGGTCGCCCGTTGGAACAAGTTCATTTGGCGAACTTTTGAAACAAATTCCATTCACAATAGACCGATGTCTTGACTATACCTATGCAAAAGGAGATGGAAGCCCGAGAAAAGTTTTCATCGAGATCCTTTTTCCTATATAATGTGCAGCCATCCTATATAACTAGTATCCTTTGGTTCTTTTCTATATAACCTGATGCTGCGCTCTATTCAGAGTGTTCCTGTTCCGGAACAAAATTTTGAATAAAATCCTTTACAGGGCAAGTAGAACAAGGAGAAGAGGAGAGTTGCTTTTTTTTATTTCTTTTTTATTAAATTACAATAAAAAGGAATAGGAGAAAAGATAGGCTCTTAAGGAGATTGATAGGCTAGATTTTCAGAGCGGAGAGAAGGGAGTGGTCTGTATATATGGTCGGTCGGATGCCATATCTCCTTGGAGTGTTTAAAAGGACACTTGTGTGTGCTGCCAGCCGACAAACTAAATGCCTGACTTTTATGCTCAAGCAATAAACATTTCGTTTGCCCCAAGCATGTATGCCATACACAATGAATATTTGTTGAAGTGGTGTGCCATCATATCCTTCTGTTCCAGGATATAGGCGTGAGTGGGCCCTTAATTCATCCCCTTAAGTGCACTATTATTGATGGTGGGTGAAAATGGGTCGATCTGGGGGGACACTTTTTGTGACCATTTATGGGTGCTACGCTACTGATGCTGTTGGAAGGTTTATTTTTTTTACAGAAAAAGGGTATCTTTCACATCTCGTTTTTTTTGTATACGTGCGTGTGTGTGTGTGTGTGCTTCCTCTATTGACATAAGCTTGATATTTATGGAGGCATTTGGTTTTTTTTCTTCTTTTTTTTTAATGATGACTTTTGGGAAGAGACTCAATGATGAGATCGACAGAAACCGCAAAAGTATGTCCACCAGAGGTCTGCACAGTTGTATACGAAATGAGGATATACGCGTGGATGTCATCTCAATTATGGGATCATTTGATGGGTTGAAATTAAATGCAGAGAAGGATTATATTTGTTTGTGTTTTCCTAATCCGACACTTCAATGGTGGAATTTTGATGATAAAAAAAAACACACACACAAAACGGTTTAAGGGGCGTACATAATTTGCTTGGTCAACTTAATCGCTTTCAAAGTTTGGCGCGTGCAATCATGGACTATGACATTTCACTGAAAATTCATCAGTCAAATTGCGCTATCGCCCTATTGGACTTGACAAAACTGAATGGCTTCATCTGGTGCACATCATAAACGTCAAATTGCTTTCTCATCCTAAAGGTCACAGTTCATTCGCATTTGACGCTTTTAGTTTTGAAACAAAATATGCAGAACATCAAAATCTCGCAATAAAACGAATGATGGATGGGCAATCGAAAGTTACGACATATAGAGGAGTGATTCTGTATACGAATACGGAATACATTTTAGAATATGACACAGTTGAGATGAATAGTTTAGCAATTGACATGAAAAAGTTGAAAACATTTGGATAACATATTTTGTAGTCGAACTCCAGATTTTTTCGAAACTGAAGTTAAGGTAGTTTGCTACTAGGTACTACTAGATGGCGTTATAATCGTTTGCCCTGTTGTGCTAGCTTCAAACTCATTCTAAGATACCTTGCTTCTACCTCTGCACTATAAATGTTTGCAGAGGGTGACCAACTCGTTTTCCATTGAAGTGTTTTCTTGACATGCTGATGCCACAAAGTTCTACTTTTCAGTAATGTACGTGTCGTTGGTGAACGCGTCTACGCCAATTGTCACCCGATTAAATAGTGTCAATTATACGCCCATGCGGTTCTCACTGTGTCCCAAAATCCATGACATGTGAACTCCGTCTTGTTGTGATAGAGCTGAATGACAGAGGCCAGTGACCAGTGCATGACAGAGGAGACATAATTGTACTAGGCAGGTATACAGCTGTTGACGTGCTGCATTTTTGCACGGAAGTTGGCCGTAGCTACCCTTAGCTTTGCTGGTGTTTCCGCGATTAGTTTTAACTTAGTCCCAAATAATAAGGAAGGTGTCTTTCAAGTTTTCTACCGACCATCGAAAAACAAAAAAGGTGTTACTCTATTCTCACAATACAAGCCTGCTCTGTACTGTTATAATATCGAAAGATTTTAGATTTATTTAGATTCAGGTCATTCTCACGAACAACAACACAAATATCTAATAGGTAAAAACGTATCAATCGGGACTCTGTAGAAAATCGTGCAGTGTCACGCGTGTCACGCTGTCAATATGTGACACGCTGTCAAAAAAATCGATCATTCTGTAAAAATTCAGTCATTTGGTCGTGGCATTCAAGTCGTATAATTGATCACATAGAATGACCACTATTGTCCTAACCTAAGATTGCTAGCGCATGTAGGGAGAATGAATACTAACACGCTTCGGCCCTAAAACCCTTCTACTCCAACTTCGAGGGGAGGCTGTGGTTTAGAAAAAAAAAATAAAAAAACACAGAAATGTTTTTCCATTTCCTTAAAGAATTTACTGTCAGAATTCTAAAGTGTAAAAAAAAAGTAATTTAGGGAGTGTGATGATGATTGATGCACACAAGAAAACGCAGCCGCGCAAAACAAGAGCCAACGAGAGAAGAGTATCGAGCCGTGAGGAGGGAGGAAAATAAGATCCTGCGTAGAAAGAAGAGGGCCTGCGCAGCTTCCCATCTCAAAGAGATCGAAAAGTCGTGCGATCGTAATAACATCCCGAGGTTTTATAAAAAAGCCAAACAACTGGCTGCTGGCTACAAAACCGGATCCGGAACCGAGACAGCGAAAGAAACCTAGTCACCGAAGCGCAGGGAATAGTTTAAGCAGCATTTCCAGCAGGGCTGACTTTATGCGACTAAAGTTGCATTTTCCCCTTTTTTCTTTCTATCCCCAATGAGACCACTTTTTCAAAATTGTCCATATTTGCCTCTTTTTTGTATTTCGTTGATAGTTTTTCCCATTTTGAAAAAAAAAACATTTTTGTATGAAACACGAAATGTTACATATATAAATAACTTACGAAACTAGCTCACAATTAATTGGGATCTGAATGCGTCCTTTTTCTATGAGCTATTGTCCAATTGTCATAAGTTTAGCCATTAGCCATTTAGCAATAACTTCCATGTTAAATGCAACAATAAGATACAGTACTCCCCGGATAAAAGCAACCCTCTTAATAGCAAAACCCTTTTTATAGCAACAAATTATTCAGTGTTAGGACTCACAAGCGCCATTCTATGCAATTGTACCCGCTTTATACCAACCCGGTTTTAAGCAAACCCCTCTTATTATCAAATAAAAATCTGAACAAACATTTTATTTTACCTGGTATTTTATCTTTTTATAAGCACATTTGATTTTTTTTAAATAAAATAAAATTTCACGAAGGAAGATAATCTCGGGATGCACTGATTTTGAACCAAGTAATGGCTGGCTTTCGAGTTGGCAAACATTAGTTTCAAGAAAATTCACGGTGAAAGAAATGATGCTGATGTTTCAGCAATGGACCGAAAATATTTTTTCGATACATATTATTAAACATATTTTCTGAAAATGGTATTTTTAATGCGGACGAAAGTGGACTGAATAGGCAAATAATTTTGTTTGTTGACATTGCATATTGCCACAAATTGTTTGCTGGCGTGAAGTTACAAAAATGTTTAGTAACCGGTGGTGAAGATACCCGAGAATGTGGTTGAAATTCCTTCAAGAAAAGATGCACACAAAGCTTAGCCACGCTGATGTCATTTGCGCTAAATAATTAAAAATAAATAAATAAATAGGTGGCGCAACAGGCAGGTAGACACCCTAGGCCTAGCTTCTCGCAACCATTCGTTTTGTGTGAGTTTCTATATTTGGGACGAAATGGAAGGGACCTACAATTTTATGCCGAGCCCGAACGGCTGAATTGAGAAGCTTTTTCAGGACAGTCATACTCTCGGTTTGTGTTTTTCCGGGGATCGAACCTGGGATCCCTCGCACAGTAGTCCAGCACACTGCGCTACTGCGCCCATGCGCTAAATAAATAACTTCGGCAAATTTGTTGACACTTATGAAAGTGTTGAAACAAAAGTTCAGCGAACCTTAATCTTAGAACAGATAGGTATTTATCAAATTTCACACTATTAATTATTTTTTGGCAGCTGAAACGTTTCCCACCACGATAGCGCCAGAAAATTACCCCAGGATAGTTATTTAGGCCAATTAAAACAGGGCCTAAGTATAAAATCTCTGGATGAATTAAAGGATAATCTTAAGAAAACTACTGAAAAATTTATGATTCAAAGAAAAATTTTAAATGTTGTTTAATTAAATGTATTCAAAGCATATTTAATTTGCACACATTTTGTCCAATACAATATTTTTGTGTTTTGTTACATGAGATTTAATGTAGCTACTTGTAACTAAGTTCAATTATTTACACATTTTAGAAAACACCCTCATATAAACACATTTATGTGCTATAACAAGGGTCCCCGCTTAATAGGAATTTAATTGAAAACCCGGCTATAAGCACTATAATTTCATACCCATCCGCATGTGCTATTATCCGGGGAGTACTGTAGAACGAGATGAGAACATGCGTAAGCCATTTTAACTTTAGTGAATTTATCCCGTTTTGCGTTTTTCTTTGTGCCATTTGTGCACAGATTAGTATTGCCCCCTTTTTATGCAAATCCCCTTTTTTTGCGACTTTTTTAAAATCTTCGAAGTCAGGAATGATTTCCACCAGCTGCTTAATGGGCATCATGTAGAGATAGTGATAGGACAAGAAGAGAACCCACGTCCAGTCAATGAAGAACCAGTTCCACCACCTAGTATAGAAGCAGTTTGCTTAGCTATAAAAAAGCTTAAGAACAACTAGGCCGCAAGCTCTGATGGTTTCCCAGCGGAGTGATGTTGTGGTGATGTTTTTGTAGGGAGCATGCACCGAATCATGAACCAAGTATGGGTGGAAGAAAACATGCCCGATGACTGGACTATCAGCTCCATATGTCCTATCTACAAAAAAGGCGATCCTATGTCTTGCAAGAATTATAGAGGCATATCCCTGCTAAATGTCGCATACAAGATCCTATCCAACGTACTGTGTAAACTTCTTAAACCGATTTGCAACACACTAATCGGCACGTACCGGTGTGGCATCCGGTCCGGCAAATCGGTTATAGACCAAATTTTCAAACTGAGGCAAATCCTGGAAAAGACCAACGAATTTCAAGTCGAAACACACCACCTATTCATCGACTTCAAAGCCGCATATGATAGCATATATCGTCAGGAACTCCAAGATGTGGATGTAGTCCAAAAAGCCAAAACACGTCGACTACATTGGCTTGGCCACATCGAACGAATGGACAATAATGCTCCAGCTAAGAGGATCTTCGAGTCCCAGCTCCCAGGTTCGAGAAGACAGGAATACCGAACCTCCGTTTCAAAAACCAAACCATCGCGGAGGCCAGAGCCCGGGATTGTAGAGGGTGGAAGGCTGCAGTGCCTCAGGCAGTAAGATGATAATTGAGTGGTGGTTTTTAATTGTGGTTTTTTCAAACAGTAATTTAATGGAAAATTCTTCGTCTTCTATAAGTACGCTTTTGAGTTTGTGTAATCACTGAATCACCCAATAAAATCATCGCTGCTGTCATCAGGCAGTATTCTGCAAGTCATCAATAAAAATCACGTAAAAAATTAAATAAATGTTGGTGCAGTAATTCAATAGTGTACCATATTTTCAACACTTTGCATGATTTATACAATTTATAAGAAATTTGTAATCCCAACAAGTTACCCATAAATAGTTATAATCTGCCAGAATCTGAGTCACGAACAAGTTAAGTTTTGCTTTTGAGGAAACTCCTCCAATAGCCGCATTCTAACGGCTACTGCTTTGATGTATGACTTCGAAAAGATGTTTGACAGCCTTCGTAAGCAGCTACTTCCACATACATACACAATTAATATATTTTTTTATTTCTTCATGTAAAAAAATCGTGATCAACAATATTCTTACTACACAATGGCAATTGCTTAATTCTATGCAGATTTATAAACGAGAGAGAACCATTTAAAATGTTCAACTTAAATTGGCAACGCCACCTGTTGACGTTTATAGCCATACAAATTAATTGTATTCCCTCCTCGTAGTGACAAAAAAATTATTTTCCATATGACTTAAAGCACGTACACCTAAAAAAAAAAGAACAAATAAAACTGAACAACATTCCAATAACCACCATTTCTGCCATCGCACTGGTGTACATGAGATATTTTGACAGCTGTCACCAATAAAATGTTCAATGATGCGTCAACATAAACTTTTCGAGCCTGCAACTAATAAAAATACTCAATCGAAATGCAAAAATCAGTCGAGAAATTTATAGAAATATATTGAAAAAACAAACGTCAAAATATACTCCCATCTGCATCAGTTAGCAAATTTATTTTGACAACAAATTCATTTTTTTTTTGCACGTCAATAGGTAAAACAATTTTCACACCTTCCTGCTAAATAAAAATACAAACAATATGCACACACACATACAGATAATTTACCTTTTTCACAACTTCTCGCTTCTCAAAGTCAATCATCGCTGGATTACGATCGGATATATCCAACCCGTTCGTCGTCATCATTGAATCCCAATTCGGATCAGAAATGACAGCGGCTACATGGACGATATCCTCTTGGTCGTGTTTCGTTGCTTCATCACTCTGTGTCGTCCTACTACTATCACCAGCAATAGCACTACCACCACCACTACCCAACATCACACCATTCGAACTGAAAACAATCGAATCGACATTTCCGTCAACAATTGCCGCGGCATTTATCGGCCCGTCACCCGATTCACTGTAATTCCTTAAACCGATTTCGATTACGATTTTATTGCGATTTAAATTTTTCGGATGATTCGCGGCAAACAGATTGTAGTCCCGTCCCTGATGATGATGGGCGCTCGCACTTACCGAGTCGCTGGCGACCTTTTCCCGAAGTTTGATTATATTCGATATGTTTAGGCTGTTCGTTAGGGTGATGCCGGTAATAAATACTAGGACTATTGTAATCGTGATGCCAATGACAAGCAGTGTTGGCATGCGAAAACATTTCGAATTGCACATCGTTGACGTTTGCGGTGATGGTGGCGGCGCGACGCGGCAGGGAAGCTAAAATTTATATTCGTCGTTGCGTTGTTTTTTCTTCTTGCTTCTTTTATTTTTTTTTTTTTTTTAACTTTTCACTAAATCCCACAAAATGGAAGGCACTTTTTTATGTTGTTTGCGAATAAATCTTAAGCACTGCTCGGAGGCGCGCACATCATACCACGTTGTGTTAGTGTCAGTACAGTATGCAGTGAGTGAGTTGTGTCATGTGACACAACGCAGATGAAACCGAAACGATATGAATGTCAGTTGATTGCGCTGGGATTCCTTAAATATATGTATATATATGTTTTTTGTTTTCCTCTAGTTTACCTGTGTGGTGGAAGGATTTTTTTGTGTTAGAAAAATAAAAGGGAGGTACTACGTTGTGAATTGATTGCAAATGTGACAGCGTTGAATGCGTAATTTTAAAACCAGCAAGACAGTATGGTTTTGTGCTCCTGTCACAAGTGCTTTATTTTCTTCTTCTCGTTTGTTTTTCTTTTATATTTGGGGGATGGAACATTCCTCGCAATTTATTTTATCTGTGACGTGTGAGTAAATCTAGAGTTTATCTAGGAATCGCTATTGTAGTGACGAAATTGGGTCAGAAGGATTTGAAAAATGTTGGTTCAAAAAGAAAACAATGTCACAATGAACTGGTTTAAATGTGATAATGACAGATTGAATGAATTGTTTACCTGTCAACTGCAAATGCAACAATGTGCATCGCTCGGAATAAAAGAAAAACCAATCACTGTGGTGTTGCGTGAATTAAAATTCATGCGACAGAGTAATGGCACTTAGCTGACAGTTGATTAAAAAAAAAAACAGGTCAATTTATTTTAATTATTTATAATTGGCGATGGAAAAGAATTTATGTAAATTTTGACGCACTTTTCATATACGTGTGCGAGAATATATTTTTTTTTATGTATGTCGTATACCCAGATAGTTAAACATGTACAAATATGGTACACAACCATAATGTGTAGTAAAAACAGGAAAGCGTACTTCTGCCATGTTTATTTAATTATTGGAGATAATTAACCGAAGCAACAATAGCCGCGTTTTGTTTGTTTGGAAAATTTTCGAATTTATCACGACATTGGCTTAACTAAATACGCGTCACAAAAACACGCACCGGTGTTGTGATGACAGAAGGTAAATCTAAATAAATCGTTCGACGGAATTTACACAGTTTTCCAGAGTTTAAACAAACTGTCATGTCGTCTAGTTTGTCTACGGGTTCTGCAATGAAAACGCTTCTTTGGCAAGATTACAGTAGATATGTACCAACGACGATAGCCAAATCGAAGAATACCATGAGTGTCGAGCTGTACCGGAATAAAATGAAAAGAAATTCTGACTCCGACGCAGATGCGCGCGGCAGAAGTGGAGGGTGGGATTTTGCGTGCCGTGGAAGTTCTGCCTTCATACAGCGTCCGCAGACTGACTTTACACTTAACTCCGCTACAAGATCTACTACCAGGAGATACCCAAAGAAGAGTGGAATTTTGCCAAAGGCTACTGCATGAAGAACAAAAGGACGAGCTCTTCATCGAAAGCAATTTTGTGAACAATTTACAGAGATGGGAATACTAACCACCATAGTTTAGATAATTCGTCAGACTCCAATTCCCTCACAACATTCTTTCAAGGTAAGAATTTAATTATTGTGAACAACTTTTTCAAAATTGTTTCCTTATTTTAAAGGAGCTTTAATGTCTGAGCTGGAGTGATAGGGAAAATTGTAGTAAGTTCATACTTCCTTCCTCATACACTCAATTCAAACTATTACCTGACATCCTCTGAAAAATCAAATGCAAAAGAAAGTGACGCAATTGCTGCACCCGACTACAGTCCTGGAAGAAGACTCTTAGCAATTGCGGAAGCAACATAACCATAAAATGCTCAGGTAGTACCTACAATCAGGCGCAAACGGTAAATAGAACCTTCGTCGTAACTTCTGGAAATGGGAACTATTCATGTGTCCGAACGGCTACATTGGAGAACATTTCTCATGACAGCTACACTCCATGATGCTTGTCAGTGCAAACAACTTTAAGATGTCTTTTTTTTTCGGGGATCGAACCTGATAACCATCGCTCAGTTGTCCAGCACACTAAACACTTATCCAATGCGACCACTACGAAACTGGAAACTAGGAAATCACAGCTTAATACTTTTGTTTGACTTTGAGTATGAGTAAGTAAAAAAAAAAAACGTCTGCGAGAGAAAAATTTTTCGTCGAATTTTCAGTCTTGAATGGCGACCACCAAAAAGCAGAACCACGATCAAGAACAACCCTTAAGTATTTTTTTTATTCAAGAATAGGTACTCGAGATATTCGAGAATAGGTACGTATGTATGTAATAGAGACATTAGCACTGGCCTTTGGGCCTCCGGGTATCGTAGAATAGCGCCAATGCAAATGGACAAACTAAACCCGTAAATAAGCTGATTGAATAATTACAGAGTCGTAAATATTCAAGGTTCTTACATATTACCGCTTGAACTGAGTTTTCGAACTTTCTCCTGAGGGATCTTATCAAAGTAACGCTGGACCTTTGACGATGTCATTATACCTGGTGGCACCCAGGTGTAACCCAATTGTCGTGGATCTGATTCCCAGTGTGTTGGCGAAATACCTACTCTTGAAGCCTTTCAGCAGCTTTGTACAAATATTTGATAAAAATGCACTCTTCTTAAATCTGTAATTTTATAATGGCTACATCTTGATCGTTGGCTCTTCTCTAATTCGTCCTAATATTGTGACTATCTTCAGTATAGGTACTAAAGGGGCTGGCAAATATTAATAACTATTTAGTATTTATTAAGTTGATTTAAAGTGATGATTTTCTTTTTGTTAAATTTTTTTCTTATTTGTTTTTGATTTTATAAACTCATAAGTATATTCGAGAATAGGTAGGAAAAAAATACATTTTGGTTAAAAACTGTTCCAAAGGACGTGGCTATGAAAGTCATAGCCTAAAACCATCTCACAGTCTTAAGAAACATTTCAAAGAAAGTGTCATTAAAATCTGTCCAGTAGTTTTCGCGCTTTGAGGTAACACAGAAAATTCCTAGAGTTTTATATAAATGTATAAAGAAAAGAAGATGGAGATATGTTATTGTACCGCAAACGGGCTTTGGCCATGCCCAGGAATTGTATTGCTGAGATAAAGGGTCCGCCAAATAACTTTTTTGAAAATGCTATAAAAAAAAACTACTGAATATTTTCTGAAATTTCTGTTTTTATTTGAAAGTACAATCCTTCCGGTTAATAATGGAAAATAATTTCATTCAAATGGCTGCCTCGGCTGGCCATGCAGTAGCCTACACGATCGGTCCAATTTTTAAGCACATTATCGATTGTGTGCAGCTGTATTTCACCAATGGCTTCACGAATATCGTCCTTTAAAGCGTCAATTGTCTCTGGCATGTCGGCGTAACACTTATCTTTTACGGCACCCCACAAATAATAGTCCAACGATGTCAAATCGCAGCTCCGCGGAGGCCAAACGACATCAGCTCTGCGGCTGATAATGCGATCTTCAAATACAGGGCGTAAAACATCGAGTGTAGCTTCGGCTGTGTGGCACGTTGCGCCGTTCTGTTGAAACCAAATGTTGCCAATATCCTCCTCTCCAATTATGCCTCTGGACCAAAATCCGCACCAAACAGTGACTCGTTTTGGGTATATCGGCTTTTCAATGTATGCGTGCGGGTTTTCTGTGCCCCAAATGAGACAATTTTGCTTGTTTACATACCCGCCAAGATCAAAATGAGCTTCATCTGAAAAGATGATTTTATTGGCAAAATCGGCATCTTCTCTAAGTCGATCGCAGGCCCACTTAGCGAAGCAAAAACGCATTGGATGGTCAGTTGGCTTCAACTCCTGAACCAATTGGACTTTGTATGGCGTCATACCAAGGTCTTTATGCAAAATTCTCAATGATGTCTCCGAAATGTTCAATTGTTGAGAACGACGGTGAATTGATGTTGATGGCGCTTCACGCACACTTTCTGCCACAGCAGCAATTTTCTCGGGTGTACGCACTATTTTTGGCTATTCACGCTTTGGTTTATCGATGAGGATGCCAGTTTCTTTCACTTTTTTCACAAGATAACGAACATACGGAGCTGACGGTGCTTCTCTTCTTCCAAAATCCGTACGCAATTTTCGCACACATTCTGCAACATTACCATGATTTTCAAAGTAATGTCGCAATATTTCCCAGCGTTGTTCAAGCGTATACACAACCATATTCGTTCAGCGGAAGGATAAAACTAATTATCTGTCAAATCAGACATGAGCTAAGTGTTACCATTCGCGAAATAAGCACTAGTTGAAAAAAAAACGTTAGATGGCGGACACTTTATTTAAAGATACGTCATATAACTGCCATAAATGTCAAGATATAGTGTAATTTTGAGATTTATGTGCATTTAGCGCCATCTGTCGGAAAAATGTAAAAATTTTGATTTACGTGCACTTTTCACTTCATATAAAATGATTGCTCAATCGACCGAGTACCTTTCGAAAAATAGAAAAAAACCAGTAAGACAATTATCTTCGACTATGCCGAAGCTCAAATACCCGGTACTATTTTTAAATATTATTAAAACAATATGTGCAAAGTTTAAACTTGCTATCTTTACTGTAGCTATTTAAATTTAATTTTTAACATAAAAAGCTATATAAATCTGATATTTTTGTATGGGAGGTAGTAGTAGTTTTCATCCGATCTTGCTCATCTTCGAACTTAGCCTCAGTTTGGTGGATAAAAGCTTACATACCAAATTCCAAGTCGATAGCTCTTAAATTACGGCCGTAATCGTGCGGACAGAAAGACAGACAGACGGACAGACGGACAGACGGACAGACAGACGGACATCGTTAGATCGACTAAGAAAGTGATGCTGATCAATAATATATATAGTTTGTCATACCTACAACGCCTCCTTATGGGCGTTACAAATGGAATGACAAAGTGAATATACCCTCACCACAGTGTGGTACCGGGTATAAAAATGCGTTTGCAATGTTTTTACAGTACATACCTATAAGATTTGAGCACTCAATCGGTTTGGTGCATCTCGGGTTATGCGATTTTTAATCATTTTTTGTTTGTATGGTAGTTGGCAATGCCGTATTGCAGTACTCTATCCCTTAGCTTTCAATTATACTGAAAGAATTTTTGAAATCGGTTCAGTGGTGCCAGAACTACGAAAAAACATTACCTCTTTATATAGTAGTGCGATTATTAAAATTATGGGAAAGTCAGTAATTTAAATTGCATTTGACAATTGCGTTAAACAATTGATGATGAACTTCAACTAAGTGTCAGAGGATAATAATTTTGAACAAAATGGTAAACTGCAATGACGAGATGTCATTAAGAAATGCGTTTAAAATTATCTTTGTGCACTGCACACTGAAATCACCTCTAACCAGTAATAAAAAAGATTCCATTATGACTGGGCATCTGCAATAGAAACCGATCACAATTATTCACAAAGCAATAAATTTCACATTAACTGTATGACATTAATTGTCAATTATAGCAATGCTGCATAAAGGCACATACTAATTAGACATGCATATTGCATAGCAAATAACTATACAATAGAAGCAAATAAAAAATGTCGATACGAACGGTAGATGATAATATGCGATTGATTTTTTTCAACAACTTTCATCGCAATCTATAGTTTTTTGACATGTGAGTGTTTCTAGGAACTTGTTAGCTGTCACAATTAGATACATATTCAAAATGATTGTGTCTGCGAGGGTTTGGCCTTGGAAAGCATGCGGAAGGACATTTAAATTGTATACACACTGTATTTCTTAGTCAGTCTATTATTGGCTGGTTCAAGAGGAGGACGGATTAAGAGCAACGATTGAATATTTTTTTTACATCCGTGAATTCACATATGTGAATTTATTCAACTTCGTCTGACAATCCACTCACCTCCTTTTGAATTATATTTTTCTTTGCAAAAGCATTTGACAATATAATCTAATTACTTATTGATCGGTCAAAAAATTTTTTAAATTGTAATTCACTTTTTTCACAGTGTTCCAAATCGTGTTAACAAATTAAAGTGTCTTAATAGGCTAAGTATGCCAATAAATAAGGACTTAACGATCATTTCCATTTCTGTCGACATTTACTGGCCAGTTATGTCTTTAAATCGAATTACTTTATTTGTGTAACACAAAACACCTAATTTGTAATTTGTTTCAAACAGGTATTAGGTATCCACTGTCACAATACAAAAGCAATTATTTGAATTATTTCAGCCAATTGTAAAAAATGTTAGCAAAAATAATTCACAGCATTTTGTGACATAAGCTAAAGTTTTATCAACAGCAATTTGTATGCCAATATCGATTTAGGGAAATTATAATACTAATTACTTCCTTCCAATTTGAAGTCATATAACAAATAGTTTTTGTTATTGTTGTATCATTTCAGTTGTCACAAATGTATTTTTATTATTATTACTGCCCTGATGGCCAAATAATTCTACTGATTGATCTGTCGAACATTTAATGGAAAAGTTTAAAATGGAAATTGTTCATAGAAACATTAATTTATTCATATCTAGAGGTACTGTACGAATATTAGCTTCTATGTGATTTGGATTTGATTGTATGGGGGTAGTGACAGTAGTTAAAAAACCTCACTGACTACGGAAGGTATCTAGCTTGCTCAAAGAAATGGAGTTCAATTCAACTACGCATTTGACAAAATGTCAAATGTTTACCGGGATATACCCTCAGGGTAGATTCTACCTACCGAATGAAGCCTTAATATATTTATTTCACTATTCACAAAAGTATATACAAGAACATTTAGGCAGTTGGATACTTTACTGAACGCAATAATTAATAATATAGGGCCTGTGTGGTTTTCCTGAGGTACACCAGAAGTTGTGGGCATACGAAACGATTAAATTCAAAAGGATGTACATTTGAATGGAAGACAAGAGTAACTAATGGGATAGTTTACCAAATAATTTGTTAAAAAAAACAGCCGACCTAATTGCCTCTGAAACGAAGAGTTTCTATGGCGTAGAAGTATGGACGTTAGCAAAGGCGGATGAAGATCTGCTTAGTCGACTTAAACGCAAAATTCTTAGTGTGATTTTCGGTCCCGTTTGCGTTAATGGGCTTTTGACTTTTGGAGGAGACGATTCAACAGCGAACAGCGACATCAACCTGGTCATACATGTACAGCGAATGGACTCCAACGCTCCTGCCCGAAGAGTCTTCGATTTCCACCCGGATGGACAATTCAGTAGAGGAAGACCTCGTTTTAAATGGAGCGCACAAGTGAAAGGGGACCTCAACCAACTTGAGTGCGCAACTAGAGGCGGTTACCCAAAGACCGGGCTAACTGGAGAGACGTGTTGGCAGGTCAACCCCGGAATGTAGCGCCACCAAAGTAAGTAAGTAAGATTGGCTTTGATACAGAAAACTTCACATTTTAGTGAATCTATGTTACTCGTTAAAACTAAAGTAAAAATCTAAAGTCATGTAGTAAAACTTTCGCTAGATTGAGCCAATAATTGTGTTTAAGAGTTCACTGTTGAATGCCCTCTAGACCTTTGTTTATTAGCTCAATGGTACTACTAGTAATATCATATCATCTTAACGAACATGTGGGCAGTACAATGTTTTAGAAGATGAGGGGTTCGTTACCTTAACTTGAAAATTATATAGGGTTATGAACACAAACCAGAGAGAATAGACCACCAGCTTCGGGCAAAAAAGAGTATTCCATAGAGCCAGTTTTGAAATGAGTAGCGCCGCCTCTTTTTCTATCTGTGAATACGTGTTGTACCACAGAAATAACTGTAAATGTTATTAGGTGCCAGTGTATGCGTGACCAATTCGCCCTCCATTTACTTTAGCATGGCACACATACTTAACCACCTAATAACTTTTTGAAACTGGCTCTATGGATCTCTCATTTTTGGGCGGAGCTGGTGGTCTATTCTCTCTGGTTTGTGGTTATGAATGGAACCCTGTGGAACTCTAACAGATAATCAAAGAATTGAAGACATTTGGTCCACATTGCTGATGACCCTTTATGTTTTTCATACTTGTACATATTTGAATAAAGAATTAATTGAATTGAATTGAATTGAAGTTGGAATGCAAGAATTTGACTCACAAAGGAGGAAATCGGAAACTATGCTTCAGATTCTTATATTAAGACGAACTATCATTAGCTTGGCTAGACTCTTTTGTAAACCGCGGTATTATGACTTTTTATTACAACAACAAACACAAATTGTGAGTTAAAAGTGTTGCAGTCAGCTTCTCAATTCAGCCGTTCGGACATGGCATAAAATTGTAGGTCCCTTTCATTCGTCCCAAAAATAGAAACTCACACAAAATGAATGGTTGCGAGAAGCTAGGCCTAGGGTGTCTACCGCCTGTTGCGCCACCTATTTATTTATTTATAGTCAACTTCAGCGGATGAACTATTGCATAAATTACCAACTTTTCCACAGGCTTTGTATCAGAATTCAGGAAAAAATGTTAGTGGCATCACTTTGCTTGCGACCCTTATACGAATAGGGTTGCAAATGTGAATCAAAAGAAATCAAATACCTGGCCCTAACTCTGGACGAAAAACTCACTTGGAACTTTTACCTCACAAAAACTATAGGCAAAGCCAGGAGCTCCTCATGCACCAGAAGACGACTGATTGGTATAAGAACTCGACATCTCCCATAAAAGAACGAAACAATTCCTAAGCCTAAATAGAAGTATGTTTCGTATAGTCAAAGGATTCCGCACTGAACATTGTCGAGTTAAAAAAAAACCACCTCATGACTATGGGAATACGAATAACCCAAGATAACACTTGCAGATTGTGCTGATGTGAATGTCAATGTAATCGGAACATGTCATCGTCACTTGGGTAAATTCTAACTTAAGGCAGAGAACAAATTTGCCAGATCACCCATAGATTTAGTAGGATTCATTCATAACTCGCAGGTATCGTGTCAGAGCTCTAATTGCGGGAAATCGCAGTAGGCCAATCTGAGGCGGCAGTTATATGGTCACATGCTTCCACCTCCCACCTAATCTAATCGAATGGTTTGGAGAAGCTTACAAGGATGCTTAGCAGATTACTAATTATTATGTATGTCACCGCAAAATTTTAGGAGTAAAAGAAGAGATACTTTCCAGAATACTAAAAATTGTCAAGACATCTACGTCTTTATATGTTCTAAGTATCGCAAAGGTTTTAAGTCATATTCGCGGACTACATCATTGCCTCACATAACCAACCATAAGCCTCTACTCACTGGACCGATTCGATAACATTCATAACCATGCACATAATAACTCAAATCTGGAGCATTTGGAACAAAACAGGTTTCGGATATCACAACTAAATTTCAACATCAACACCAGAGTTAATGGACAGCGGAGGAAGTTCAGCAACTGTTAGTTTCAACAAGATTGAAGGCATTTTTTGTGAATGCAAAACCTCTATATCACGAGATCTTTGTTAAACGTTTGCAAAATGTTGGAGAGTGGAAAAACGGAAAAAGTGTAATTTGGATTTGTTGGGGTTGAACCTGGGACCCCCAACACACTAACCCCTAGGTCTCTCCAACCACTGAACCTCATCTGTTAATGACGACAAACTTCAAATAAAAATTCACCACAAATAATTATCCTTTTAAGAATTGAAGTATGTACTTGCCAACAGAATGACAGATGATGACAGGCAATTCAAAAAAAATGTCACTCTACCCATATGTCATATACTAACATGCAAACTCGTGAATAGTAAATCATTTGCATAGTGCTTTTGCGTTGATTCTCTATTCAGATTCCAACTTGATGCGGTAATCTCTGGACATCATTGTACTAAATCACTAAATCGTTGCTTTTGAAGCCCTTAATTTTGACAAACAGACATACAAACGCAGGGACAGCAATCAATTCGTTTCAACATAAAATAAATGCAAAAGCACTTACTCCCTATTAACCGCACTACAAGCACCTCGACCCGCACCATTGTTCCAATTCATTCTCTTTCTCCCTATGGAATAGGTCGCCCAACCGACACAAGTAAATTTTTATTTCCGGCTTTTAAATCACGTCTCCAATACGGTCATCATCATCATGCGGCTTGCATTGCCATTGCCCATGCAACGGTCCAGCAACGACGATACACCGTTGTATATAAAATATACTTCTCGACCGTCAACAGCAATTTGCAATTTGTCAAATTCATACGCGATAATCACGTGAATCCTGCAATTGCAGCACAGATGCAATTTGCAATAGCCCATATCGTCATTTTGTCGCCGTAAAATGACTCAGCCAGGAGTCGTCGAACGTGTCAAGATTATCTGATTAGTTGGGTGATGATGACGACGATGATGTGGTTGTTCCTTTTTATTTAAAAAAAAAAAAACAAGGAAAAACAACCAACACAGCAGACACTTCCGTGCCGGTAAGAAAAGGGAAATAAAATGTGAAGTAGTTCCGTTCTTTTCACAGCTAGTATACACAGTATCGATGCAGCAAGGTCAGGGCGTGGATAGAGAAAAAAAAACAAGCAAATAAAAAAGGAAATCCCCAACAAGGTTATATCTCGGTTCCATAATTAAGTCTAAATAAAGGAAAGCACAATTTATTTCACTTTTTTTTTTTGCAAGGCTCCTGCTGGGACTTGTACTATGCATCCATCCTAATTAAGGGAGAATAGGCAGCTTCTACTGCTATTGCTACCGGTGCCGCTGGGCTGATGTTACTACGTGGTGGTACCTGCGTAAATGATGCTTTTGTGGGGATTTACAACTTGGAAGCCATGTTGTCGTTGTCGGCGTTGTTGTTATCGTAGCCGGGGTTAATGAGGGAATAGTGTTCTAGCAGGATACTCTGCCTTGGAATGGTAACTTTATGATTATTCATCAACATCATGACACAAATAATAAAAGAAAAACGCAATTTTAAGGATATTTTAATGAGCGTGCTGTAAGCCCGGCATTGCGCTCATGTTAGATGTTATTACTAGGTATATAGAGGTTTTAACAACCTACAAAGGGGTTACAATTACATTATAGGATATGTACTTAGTCCGCAGTACGGGATTCATCGTTATAATTGCCGGTTTATGGGAGGCTGTCCTTTTTTATTAAAATAAAACGCAAACACCTCCAAAGTATGTACTGGGACAACATTTCAAAATAATTAAATATGAAACGGAAAAGTGAGCACGGAAAGCTATCGAATGGATTTAGAAATTGAATGGATTCTTTTTTTTTTTTTTTAATTTTCATGATTTTTTCTCTTTTCAATTATACAATCGTGTTAATCGTTGCATTATTTATCGATAATTACAATCGTTGGGAAATTTTAATTATACACACGTGTAATGTTAAGCAAAAAGATAAAAATAAAAACCTCATCTGACAGATAGATAGACAAAGAAGTGAAAACTTAAATAAACGGATATTGCAATTTAAGAACACAGCAAATTGTGTAACTGGTTTTAAGGAACAGAAATTACCTTCTAGGGAGAGAAGCAATAATGAAATGTCAGAGCAATTTGCAAAAGTGGGTGTTGGACTTTTTTCACACTTAAACGGCAAACGGCCCGGCAAACGTTGTTTTGCCTGATCGTACATTTTCATTGTCCGTCAATTGTTCTGCGGCCGTTTTATTATTTGAAATTTTATTTATGATTTTTTTTTTGTTGAGTGTAGATATATTGTTTTAAATTGTATATTCATGAGCTTATTGTCCTTTTTAAATTTTTTTTATTGTTGAGTGTTTATTATTTGAAATTTTGTGGAATCGGATCGTAGCGCCACCTACTGGGAATCTAAACCATCCTTAGACCCATTCAAACAAACCTACAAAATTTCATAACAATCGGTCCAGCCGTTTAGGAGGACTTCGGTTACAAACACGTACAGAAGAATTATATATTGTAGGCATTTTCTGTGTTACCTCAAAGTGCCAAAACTACAAGACGGATTTCAATGAAACTTTTTTCAAATGTTTCTTAAGACTGTGAGATGGTTTTAGGCTATGTCGTTCATAGCCACGTCCTTTGGAACAGTTTTTAACCGAAAATATATGTATTATTTTCCTGCCTATTCTTAAATATACTTATTCAATACAAAAATAAAATACTTAAGAGTAGTAGTTCGTGGTTCTGATTTGTGATGGAAGCTTGTGTTGCACATTATAATCAACAGGGATGAAAAGCGCAGATGTTGGTGTGAATACAAATTCAGTGTGTTTCCCAAGGTATTGAAACTATAATACTTTCTCCATTTTGGTGTTTTCCCTCTGTTACTGTCTCTTAGAAAAGTCTGGAAGGAGAAGCATGCGATGTGCATAATATGCCAATTCAATCAATGTGAGCTATGTTTGTCTGAGAAGGTACGCAGATGGCTCAAATTTGCTTGATATTAAGATAGGCTTAATTACTATAATCATAAATAAATAAATAAACTAAACAACTTATATTGGCCCATGTATATCAGTTCCCGCGAACGCTAATCATCAAAAAGCTTCTCAATTCAGTCGTTCAGATTCGGAATAAAGTGACAAAACAGGACTAGGATCCTACATAAACCGAATGCACCACTAAAAAAAAAACAAATACAATAAAGTATCGGCAAATTAAAACCAGATGGCGTTGCCACCTTAAATCGAACATTTTGCTTGTCAGGACCCGACAGATCTGTCAAATAGTTTTGTTTTGGCAGCCATTTGATATAGACGCCAACGTAAGAATGGAATAAAGGGAATATCGTGTGCTCATCACGCAAACGAAACATAAGCTTAAAAAGTATTATCGAGACTCTTCACCTTCGATTGGAACCATCCTCCACATGTTTCATTAATTTCGGCACGGTCGGTCGTACCAAGACAAGTAACGCCGAACTATCTGGTCGCCCAATTGAACCAGAAATGGTCTTCTATACGATCCATGGTATGATATTAGGCGAGTAAAAGTGTCAAGAGCCTGCAGGCCTATCACATGGATAAGTGATTTCAGTTTAGTAAAAATATTTGGACATGGAAAAGCTATCCGGCTGATGGGTGGCCGCGTTTGCTCATAATTGACATTAAACGCAATCGTTTGTCAAATTGACAGATGAGTGTTTGGTGATTTGCAATCACAATCCAAACGAATTCATCAAAAAACATCAGACACCAAGGAACAGTCGAAACAGTGAACTTCTCCTGGTTAATCGAAGCCGAAGAAGGCCAAGGTGGGTTTGTCGGCCAACCAAGGTTATAGTGAGTTTTTTTTAGAATGATCGCGGTGCCATTTACATCGATTAGCTTGAACATGGTGAAACGATCGCCAGCAAAACTACTGGATTGATTCGCCGCCAATATGAAACAAAAATGACCGCATTTGACGAGAAAAAAAGGTCTGTTCATCAGTGCAACACACCTGCCGGCTCACAAGTCTGCAGTGGCAATGTCAAGTTGAATTAGTTTAGGAATTGATTTGTTTTGGATGACATTTGTCAGTATGCATTTGACAATTTCGACATGCTTCGCTTTGTTAATAAATAAATAACAGCCGTTATATTATAGAGCACTGAAACCCCTTAAAGACCAGTACATTCCCTGGTGCGTCGGCATCATTGGGCCATATTTCTTTAAGTTAGCTAGAGGCAATGCTATAACAGTTACTGGTGACTGATGGGAACATTTTGCAAAACTTTTTTGTGTCCAAAATGGATCAATCAGGCCTACAGAAGATGTGGATGCCAAATCACACACAGCACGTGCATTAATGCAAATTTGGCGAACATTCCACCCGAATAATGTCAAAAAGTGGTGATGTCGACTAGCCCCCACGAACCAACCACAATCATCACGCTTAAGGGTGACATTCGAAATTAAATTGTTGGAGCAACCCCAGAAGTCTGTAGAATTGTCGCCTTTGCGACATCCGATTCCAATAACATTGTAATGACGTTTAAAATGTCGCATCAATGAAAATATGAAATAAAACGCTGCAGTCCAATGATGTGTAACTTTGCGGCTTTTTTGTTTGAATGTTGATATATAAAACCGTTGGGGTTGTTTTAGTAAAGGCATATCACTTTCGGAAATTTATTTATTTTTTATTGAACTGATCTATGAGACCGCATATACCTAATTGCAAGTGTCTCTCTCCATTGTGTACTTGAAGCATAAAATAATACAGCACTTCTCGATTACTGCTCGTTTATAATTGAACTGCAAAAAGTTAAGTCAAGCGGAGATGCGTTGCTGATAGATGTAGGTATGTCACATGACAAATAGGTCTTATATATTGCTGTTGAAGTCGTATCCTAGAAGGCGCCAATTTTGAAGATCAACAACTTCAAAGATTCAAGTTCAAGTGCTGGCGAAAGGTTTTGGGGTATAACGTATAATGTTTCGCGACATGCAGACTGCTTTTGGTCGCCAGGATGTAGTTATAGGTTAGGTACCCAGTGATTTGAGTTTTTCTGTGCCACATCCACCTCACTTTGGAATTCGTTCGAGACTCGTGAGTCCGAGAAGCCTCAAATTGAACTCCATTCATTAGTAAGCAAAATCTAATAAATCAAGCCAGATGCATACAACCTTTAAAAACCGACAAAGAAAGACTTGATTAGTACCTTCTAATTACCTCTTATAAAGGAAATGGGGTGCATAAAATGACTGGACTGAAAGCTAGCTACACATCGACATACAATTTCGAAGAGCTGGTTAAAACGTATGAGATCGCTTATATCACCAAGGAATTCTGCGTCTATCGCTTTGGTAGGGTCTCTTGTAATCGGCATGTGCGCAAAAACATTCACAAAGAGGAACGTTGAATCTACACAGGAGACGAGATGCTGATCTATGCTTATTCCACAAGGTACCATGGTAGATGATTCGAGGAACTTAACGAAATTATTTCTCGAAATGCACAAGTGCACAGTGAAGACATCGCTGTCGAAAATTGTTTGAAATATATTTCCAAAGAACTTACAACTTCTAACAAATTAGGTGCAGAGAGAGTACCTTTCATGTAAGCATCTTGCGACGCTGTTGAATAGTTAAAAGTTCATCTTCCCAAAAGAAGTATTTAAAAATAAAATTAGGAACATTTCTAATTTTGCTTTTCAATACTTCTCTTGGGAAAGTCGAATCAAATACAAACTGTCAAATTTATCATACACAATTCGTTCCCTATCCTTGCTTGTTTGTAAGTAGCTGTTGTATTATTTATAGCAAACAGGAAACAATATAAAGCTGGCTCAAATGGTCCACAGAATATTAAGACTCTATTCCCACAATAGATTATGTACGCGAATTTTGTTGCTGGCACGAATAAAAGCCAAATATAGTTTTATGGCGAGTTCGATGGAATACCAAATTGTTCTCACACCAATTCTATGTATGTATAGTGTCCTTCTTGAATCAAAGTTTCGCCAGAAGGGGCACAATGAAAAACGAAGAAAATATAAATGGTTATTTATTGGTTCGGATGCTGTCAGATTAATTTAGCTTATTATAAGCCTCAAAAAAGTATTTAAAAACAACAATAAAAAAAAAACTTAAACCTAGCTTAAGCTAAAGAAAAAACGTTTTAGGAAATTAATCCAGAACGATGGTCGAGATAAATTGTTCTCCAAACTTAAGCTAAATTTAAGCGAATCTTTTTAGCAAAGCAATATACGCAGCTCCAGCTAAATTCAAATTTTCATTCGAGACTGTACTGGGCTCCCGGAAATTACGACGGTTTTTTTTTTTGGAAAAAATGCCAGAAAATGTGTTTGTTTTCGAATTTGGAAAAAATATCAGAATTTTGTTTGGAAATTATGCCAGAAATTAGGAAATTATGCCAGACAGATGTGGAAAAAGCACAAGAAAGTTAAATGGAAATAAAGCCAGATAATAAACATAGGCAACTCGTATTCTGGCCTAATTTCCAAACTAATTTTGGAAAAAAGGTCAGAAAATTTTATTTATTTGAAAATTATCGAAGTTCACATACAAAAAACCTCACACCCACTCCAAGTCCTACAGTGACCCCAAGCAGGTGTATTGTACTGTTTATGCATTGTGGATATAATATATATTATATATATGTTAACAGTGGGATATGCAACCCCCCTGCGTGGGGTCACTGTAGGATTTGGAGTGACTGCGAGTTGTTTTGTGTGTAAAGTTCGGAACTGCACCCTTTTTCTTTCTTTCAGAAAATATTGTTTCTGGCATTTTTTCGAAACATGCTGTCTCTGGGGTTTTTCCATTTGTAGAAATGGAAAAAAGACCTACAATTTCAGAAAGATAACCAGAAAATTCTGGCTTTTCTTCATAGGAAAAATGGACAGACTTTGTATAGACATTTTTTAGGCATTTTTTTGCAAACAAAAATCTGGCGTAATTTCCGGGAGCCACTGTACTGCATGTATCTGTCAAAATTTTGCGCGTCCATTAATGGTTCGGAACATTTTCTCAACCTAAATTTAGATTGATTGTGTTGTTTTTTTCTGTTGTCTTTTTGTATTGCGGAAAATCAAATAAGGGCGAGTTTTTTCAACAAATACATCGACAAAGAATCCCTTGAAAGTGAACAATTTTAGATCAAAGAATAGTAGACAAGGAAAAAAGAAAGCACAACGAAAATAAAACATTTTTTCGCGTCGATGAATTTTTGATGGACGTTATATTCAACGAACAGCGGTTTTCAGTGACACTTATATCCACAGTGCCAAAATTTAGATATGGCTTTAGGTAATGTTTTGAGAGAAAAATTGGAGAAAAGCTAAAATTTAGTTTCGCTTGAGCTGTGAACTTAGCTTTAATGTTAAAGAGGGCTTTTTTGAGGCTAAATTCGATGGCATTTAAGAATAAAAACATGCGCATAAATAAAATTTGGTCGAAGCTTGTAAAAGGTGTTAAAATGTAGGCATCGATTTAATGAAGACCTTAGTTGTGGCATAGTTTATATGGTTCGTATCCAAGGAGAGCTATTAAAAAAGTCATTTAAAGGGACTTGGTATCGTATATGAGTTCGAGAATCTCTTGTACCAGCGTTTTTAAAAGCCGAGTGCGGAGTCAGCTCCGTTAAAGGTTATGTCAATGGGCAAGAAAGTTCAGTTCTCTGTCACAGGTCGCAGATCATCGCTGTTGAAGGGATGAACTCATCACAAATAAAGTATTTTCTTGAAAGGGGAGAAATGCATTCGCAAGAATAAGTTGTAGCTTGGATTTGCTGACTTTAAGCTTAAAAATGTTGTACCTATTGCAGTAGGGCTTGTAAGCAACTTGCGTCTGTAGACGATGATATGGTCTTAGAAATTCGTCATATCATATTGACGGTCTACCAGGCATGATTTCATTCATGAGATACGAGTAAATCTGAATCGAAAGCCAAGCATTTTTGGAGTTTAAAGGCAATGATAAAGACCTGCAGTTAGTTCCCTCCGGTCCTAGCAGCCTAGCGTCGTTCCTTCTCAAAATGATGGACAAATTTGAGAATGTAGTGGGTAAGTATATAGAGAAGGCTGAGGCACTTAAGGACAGCATTGGCCAAGATATTAGTGAAATAGGTGCCGAACCCATAAAAAATGTTTGAAAAACTTTAATTGACATTTGAATAAAATATTATTATAAATTTTACTTTTTTTAAAGTAGGAATCGTTGAAAAATATTAAGCCGTCTTTTTGTATAGCCTCATTTTCATCATCGTTAGCATGCTTACGGAGCCGACAGATCTTCAGAAACCTCCCTGGTACGAGCTAACTGAGAATACCTAAAGCGCTTTTGAAGCGAAAAAGAGTGTACTTGTGTACCTTTAGGGATATTGTGAGAGCATCGATAACACATCGCATGATGCAACCGCACGAGCTCTAGATAGAAAAAAAGGAGTAAACACCAGTAACAAGGTGGATGTATGAACTTGTAGTGACACCCTGCACTCGCGGCATTTAAATTTTGTATTATATAAAAATACATAACATAATGTATTTTTAACAATTACATACATGCACAAAACTACTGTGCTTTATACCGCATGCAAGCACTTACACACACATACACATCACACATATCAAATACATAAATACATATACCAACATACACATGTATAAAAACTAAATCATGAATTTGTACTTAGTTAGTTTAAGTTAGAATAAGCCTAGTCAGTAAGAGAATTGATCTCCGTCAATAAAGATCAGAAATACAAAACCATTTTTACCAGTCTCTTCTTTCTTTCTCGTCTATTTGCCGCGGACAAAATCGTTGTGCATATGCCCGAGCAGCATAAACTCCTGAGTACAAGATCAGCGATGACTCACACATCGACTAACACATCAGTAGGATATCATCAAGGTAGGTAACTTTAGAAAGAGGTTGCCAATAAGAAGGAGTCCTATCTCATTTAATGTTGAGCATTGTAGTGAATGAGCTACTTGAGAAATTGACAAACAATGAACAAATTTCCGGTAACCCTTACACAAAGGAGATTCGAAATATCGCGGGATTGGACGGCTGGGCTAAGCCTAAGTTCGACAAAAAATGAAGGGTACAGAGGATGGTATAAGAGGTAAAGAAAACTTGAACGGCTGAGGCAGCATCAGTAACCTTCATAGGTTATCCATTCTGCGGAATAGGGGATTTCAAGAAACTAGAAAAGGAAAACAGAACTAGAAATTGGAAAAAACGCAGGGCATGAGACAAGCCAAGAAATTTCTAGGGCAACATATAACCTAAAAATATTCAACGCATGCATCAGCATGACGAAAAATAAGCTCCATATCCTACCGGACCATTGAAGAGTTAAGGGGCACCTCACACAAACTGGGTATATCGGAAGAAGGTCTATACAGATACTAAGATAAGCGCAGTGAATTCCCAAAACATGTGATGCGATTTTGGATCTTGTGCGGGGCACTGACCCCATAAAAAAAACTGAAATATTTCGCAAAGTACCAAATTATCAGATGGGAATATACAATCACTGAATCCAGCTCTCATCCTTAGATTCTTTAACAAAAAAAACTGGATTGGAGAGAATGATTTAGCACGAACTTCTTCCGCCAAGGTGTAGTAAGGGTACAAGACTCTCAAAAAGGAGAAGAGGGAACTCTTAGGATAAAAAGTTCCTCTTCAAGGTGTTACCTACTCCCCTGGGGGGTACATTCTTAAAGATATAACAAAAAAAAATAATACATTCACAGATTAAAAGTGCACCCGTGGGAAGTTGTGAATGTAGCTGAAGTAACTACCTAGTCTAGTTGCTTTCAAATTCTAAGATTAGATCTAAAAATGATTGGTTCCAAAATTACACAAAACATGATTTGCGATTATTTTTAGGGTCAGTGGAAGATGTAGGAAGGTATTGAGAAATTTCAAAGTTAATGGGTAGCCATCCGGTTTTCTTTTATGATTTGATAAAAGTTCAGATATTAAAATAAATGTGTAGCTACAATTTTGAGTCCGAATGTAGACAAACTTGTTGTCTAAATTGAGGGACTTGATTTCGACTAAAACCAACAAACCCTGCACATCGATGACGATAGTTGTGACTTAAAAAAAACTTAACTGCAGTCACATTGCTTCGATGTATGTACATATGTATAGTAAATCGATTTGCAATTAAAATTAGGAGGAAGAGAATTGTTGAACAAACTAATTTGAATACCTACTGGTGACTCAAAATTTTATTTAGAGTAGACAATATCCTCTTAGTAGATCAACAAAATTCTATAAATAAAACCTGCTGACTTCCTATACAAACTAGCAACCTTCAAAAACGTTGTTTTTAGAGCAAAATCACCGATCAAGTCAAAAATAATGTCACACGTTCACACGTTAATATTTAACAAAAAAAATTTGCGTTACCTACTTCTTAAATCAACAAGATATCATATCTCGTAGTTTAATGAGTACATTTTAAAATGGTATCTAATTCGAACCGCAAAATAAATAAATGTAATGTTTACTATAAACGCAGGTATGACGTCTTTATCTCTCGGATGCGAGCAGTTCACAAAGACAGAAAGTAAAAATAGAACTTAAAAATAATGACGGTTAAAAACGTCCAAAAACTGCCTTTGGACATCAGACACAAAAAAAAAGCAACTTAACTGCCAGTTAATTTACTGCATTCTGATTCAGTGCATGATTACTCAACAGAAACGTGCAAAAAAAAACAAGTCAAAGAACCCTGAGGCGCTTTAGCTCTGCACGAAACACAAACTTCGCAGTTGAAAGCAATGGAACACACACACGCAAAACAAGTAGGTAGTGTCACTGAATTCCCGATTTGTATGCAAACAAAGATTGGCAGAAAAACCAGGAGTTGTATGGTTATAAAAAAAAATGAAAAAATGTTAAACAGGGACAAAATAAAACAAACACAACCATCAGCTTATAGTAGGTATAGATGGCGTTGCATATGATCTAAGTCCTAGTGGTGCAGGGCACGTAGGATCCACCGCATGGATACCATCCACCAAGGAACTATACACTCTATGTGCCCTGAATAATTAAAATGCAAAAAGGGTAAACAGAATACGAAAAAAAAAATAAAAATAAAAAAAATCTCACAAAGGAGCCATTTTCGAATAGAGCGAGAGTGAATGTGTAAATACAAGAGAAAATGTTATCCTTCAACCAACAACGTTTACATTGCGTCGTCGAAAGCGGGCAAATATACGTAGTCCACCAAACACACACACAAAGTGTGCCAGAGTGCTCAGGCTCACCTATAAAAGGGAATAAGGAGGAGCAGACGAGACACACGATTCAAATGGAAGGCGAGATATCCTGCGGCTTTTTTGCCTTTTATTCCGCTTCTGAGGATTTGGTGCAATCTGCATTCCACTGCAGAAGGATGTGTTCCCAATTCTTAATTCCCTTCGCGTACTTAACCCCATCTATGCACTTCCAGAGGCGTGCCACGCAACACAGATGCATTCATTGCGAGGAAATGGTCCTTTAGGATTTTATTTTCTACCTGATATGCACAATTTTTATTTTTAAAATTTTTACACTTGACGGACTTCCGGTTTCGAAGTGTAAACAAACCGAAGAAAAACAACCGTTCGCTGTCGATCCGATCTGTCAACTGCAATAACAACTGTCACGGAGGATTCCTTTATCCGTCAAACTGATCAAAGTGCATTTCTTCATTGATCCTTTGTGTGATTCGTTTGCTTGTCGTCGATTATCGCGATTTTTTTTCAATATTTTTTTTATCTTACAGAGAAAAAGAAACAAAAAAAACGAGCAAAAAGGCGAAGCGGTGAATAAACGAAAAAAGAACGGAAACAGCACTTCACATCCCGTCGAACGCGCTCTTTTTCTCGGGTTTATTCTCTAAAAAACAGAACAGAACAAATTTGCGTTTTGGGGAAAACCGCAGACAGAAATCGCGACGACTAACAGTAAACAACTGAGTGGTGATTTCGCAGAACAGAACTCAAGAGCAAAATCGTCAGCAGCAGCAGCAGCACGGCACACCATGGTGGAGCTGCTGTTCCCCCGTTTTTGAGATTTTCCCGCATTGTTGTTGTTGCGTACAACAACTGAGACCGAGACTCTAATGTACCCTTTACCCTGTAGCTCACCACGGCTCACCCACCCTGTCGATTAAATTGAACAGAGAGACAACTAACTTCAGCTGAAGACAAGAGCAAGCGAGAGAGACAGAGAGAATACGACCATATGGAGAACGAGAGGTAAAAGCGTTATCGTAAGAATTTACTTTACAATCAGTTTGTTTGCTTTTCGAGAGGATATCAGCAACTGGAAGCTGCGAAGCTATGTTATGATGCTCCATCGTCTGTCGACAGTCGTCATTCGTCACCTTCCCATTTTGGGCAGTGAAACGCTTTCCAGTGGAGCTGTTATGATATTGGAATGTGGAAGGAAAAACGTAAACAGAGAAGAATACGAGAAAACAAAAGTCAAAAAAGGGGGTAGGTCAACGTGAATTCCATTGGTAGCTTTGAGAGAAAGCTTCTATTTAACAGTCTCTCTGTACTTTTTTTGTTTTGTTTACATTGGCAGTGTTTACTTGCGACTAAATAGTGTTGATTCGTACTTTTAGTACATATTACAATTGTGAATGAAGTCGTTGAAGAGGTTAAGAGGTATGTAGTCAAAATGGTGAATAATAAAAGAAACCGGAAAGTTGACTCATCAACAAACACTTTGCTATAGAAAGCTGCAATTTTGCACAGAGGTTCTCCTTATGATGTATACAAGGAATAAGGAAGGATATTTCGAAAATCAACCCCTAAAGGGGTAAAAGGGGGGGTCAAAGTTTGTATGGGAACATTTTTATTTTTCATCCGATTGACTTCAAACTCGGTTTGTAGTACACAATGCTACGAGAAATAAAGAAATCTTATTTCTCCGATTTTGAAAATTCAACTCATAAAGGGGTAAAAGGGAGGGTCAAAATTTGTATGGGAACATTTTTATTTTTCATCCGTTTGACTTCAAACTTGGTTTGTGTACTTTATTATAAGAAATAAAGATAATTAATTTTTCCGATTTCGGAAATTTAGCTTGGGCCCGAGTTATTGGCGATGAGCCTTTTTAAGGGGCCCTTTTCTTTATTCACCAACCGTTCGTTCTATCGATTTGAAACTTTGCAATGCGTCCCAACCTCTGTTGCCGTTTAATATGCTTATCACTTCATCTAACTCCAGCGTATGTACTCCAAGGATATTCAAACGGAATTCTGTAAGAATGAGGCATACTACCAGAAAGTGGCACACACCCTCATGATCTCTCCGGTTGCATATGTTGCACAGTATAGGAATATCTGGGCGGTGTGGAATATAATTAAGGATTTGCTAGCTAAGAAATGTCATTTTTCCCGTAGATAGTGGCTCAATCTGCCATAGTATGATCTGTGTTGAGATGCCAGCGCTTTACTAACAAATTAATCATGTAATCTTTGACCTGATTTCTCCAATATGGTGTTAAACATATTTTTCAGAGATACTAATTCTTCTTAGGTATGTTTCCTGCGCGATACATAAATATAAAATAGGAAACTAACTGACTGTAAATAAATCTCTGTGTACAAAATCCTGAGGGCTACGCGAGCAAAAGTTAGTTAACATATATGTCAGTTACCTACTACCATAATCAAATTGTACTGTTTAAAGAACGGGTGCAAACCGATCCAGAAGAAGAAACTTAATGTTAGGGTTTCCAATAACAGGATGTCTTAAAAGCTGGCAAAATCAAGCAACTTATTTTCGCATATTCAAAAAGTTACCGCTTATAGTTCAGGCAAAGACGGATGCGACACGACTATACGACGTTTGGAGGACTAAATATCACAGCCACTGCGCAACAGCGGACTTCTCCATCTCCTCTTTTCTGTTTTCACCTGGACGCAACAAGTCTAAATAGGAATAAAGAGCCATTTGGTCTTCGCTGATGACTTTGTCATCCTTGGACAGTCTCATTGCTAGTGTTACTCGAAGAGATTGTATAAGAAAAAATACACCGAAATACATAATGTGGGCGCAGTAGCGCAGTTCGATCCCCGGAAAAACAAAAATTACATCTTAAGGTTTTTTCTACTACGCCACCTCTCGCGAACGTCTGATAAACCGTCCTGAAAAAGCTTATCAATTCACCCGTTCGGACTAGGCATAAAATTGTAGGTCCCTTCCATTCGTCCCATGGCATGGAATGGTTGCGAGAAGCTAGGCCTAGGGTGTATACCGCCTGTTTCGCAACCCATTTATTTATTTTTTTACATGAGGTAATCAATGTCGAGCGATCCAATATTTAATGGTTTGGTCATGTTAAACTTACGTCACCAACTCGGCTTCCAAAACGTGCTCTGGGATCTGCATCATCAGGCAGGCGTTTCCTACATAGACCAAGGATGAGATTACGCCAATAATCTACTTTAATCGTATCTACTCTACAGAATCGATCGCAAAAGATCAAGGGCTATGGACGGTCAAGTTTAGCATCTTCCTTAATGAATAAGCGAGATATTGAAAATGAATGAAAAGAAGCACACTACTTGTAATGTATGCAGTTGGCAACACCGTCCTCCAACCACTAACAGCTTCTGGATGATAGCTTCTTTGATTTGTATTTTTGTATGTCACTTCTCATCCAGACGCCGAGTAAAGAGTAAGCTATTGTGTAAACCATTAATTGTAAACCTAGTGAAATTATAATAAAATAGAATTTAACACTTTATCAACTATTGGTGCTTTGTGAATTTTCCGTCGACATAACACTACTTATTATTGTCATTTATGGATTTTAATGATAAGCAACACAGCAACACGGAAAGTGCTAACGAATGTCATTATTTGTCATTACCAGAAAAAGCTCTCTATTTCTCTCAAATTTCCCCAGTCCCCACTCGATGCATTTCTGACATGCTGTCACGGAATACTATGGAATTGGGAAACTAAAAAGCACTTGCCTTTGCCTCCTCTTTTCGCTTGAATTGTACAATTCACGAACAGATACATAATAAGATGATACATTCATTTTTTACGATAATAATCATTTGACATGTTAAATGTTATCGAAGATTAGACAAACAACCATCAGTATTGTGTTCGTTAATTAAAATCTCCTGTCAGTTGCGCTGCGATGCACTCGTTTCTAGGGTCAATTTCAATGGGTGCGTCCACAGCCAAATGCGTTCAGGCGAAAAAATCATAATAGGCAGTGTACTGCGTGTCTGAACTGAACAACAATAATTAAAGTTGTTTCTCTTTTATTGAATTAAATACAAAATCCAAAAAGGAAGGTTAACCGTAAACAACTGAAAACCATTTGAATGCATTTTGTAGGAAATTGCAAACCGGAAACTATGTTTGATATACTCTGACATATCGTATTGATTTATATACAAGCACAGGAAATACGAAGTCTGCACAAGAAGCCATTTTAATCGAGCTATAATGGATTTTGCTATGTTCTTCTTGGAAATGATTTACGACGTTTTGACTGTGTGAATAAGCACCATGACTTCAAGGTTTTAGATGCAACAATTAGAGATAACTATCAGCAGAAGCAGTAGGTATTTAAAAATGTAGTAGATTGTGGATTCCCATCGAAATGAAAATAATGGGATCCTATTCTATTCTGTACTTAAAAAAGTTAAGTGTAATTTAACGCTAACGCTGTACTAGACTCCCAAGTGGTTACTCAACGCCAGAGATAGAGGAATGCTGTACACAATGGGGGCAAAGCTAGCAAATTGTTATGTGAAACTCTTGTCTAGACAAGGTCTTTGCAATTAACCATGTGGTGACGTTTCCACGGTCGCTATTGTTTAAAAAAAAAAAAAAACTGACAAGTCAAGTAGAAAACTTCAACCGATATCGATGACGATAGTAGTAGTGGTGGTGGTTAACCGCGAAATCAACCAACCATCAACCTCACCAATATAAAAACCATTGAATCTAGGTTCCAAGGCAAATAAAGAATAAGAGAGCAGTTAGTTGTGCAGTGGCATGCCAAAAAGCACAGGCAACAGCAGGAACGGCATTGTCAAGAAATACCACGGCCAAGGGTTGAATTGATTCGCGCGGAATGACAACATTAGGTAAAGAACAGTTGGTGTGTAAGTGTAGCGTCGTTTTGTATGTGCTCGAATGCAAAATTGATTGGAAATAGTAATAGAATAAAAAAAAAATTGAGGCATGGATGGGTATACGGGAAAGCATGCAACACGAAGCTAATTTAGTAGACTTGCGGTTTTGCAGTTGCCCCAGACTTGTTAGTTGCAAGTTGTAATTTTCTCTGCCACCGGGGCAGGAGGAAATTAATTGCTCTCGTTGCGGTTGCAATTATTGGGGTCTTGCCCACAAGAAACTACTACAAAGCGTTTATAGGGCAGGTACCTATCTACTTGGAAAATAATAGCTAAGTCGAAAGTAATGCGATTTTGCGATCTTAAGAAAGTAATGAGTAGTAGTCGTTTTGGTTAATGGGTTTAATGGAATCTGGAATGGTGTATCTAAATATGTAAATAATCGAAAGCTCTAATTTGTATGCCAAAATGTAGATTTGATACCTTTTTCTGTGCTTTTTTTTGTGAATCTACAAACTACTAATTTAATTCCAATAATTGCATTTACTGTGCTTGTACAATCACCATAGTTTTCTTTATACAATCTACCTCTTAATTTACAGAACTTTCAGGCATACGAAAACAAATCACAATTTATCCTACAACCCACTAATAATTGTCAATGACTACAAAAATATGTTATTCTCAAAACAAAATTATTTTTTAATTAGACTATATTCAAAACTTACAACCCCAACTTTACCTACACTACTGTCTGATAAAAACGATTGGTTGCCTGCTTCGTTCTTAGGATTGCTATCTACCGATTTGTTTACTGTCTGCTCAAATATCCTATCCATCCAATTAATCGTAGCCACGAGTAAGTTCACTTCAAGGATAATGAAAAACTAATGATTTGTATACAAAGACAGAGAGTTCTAATTGCATATAATTTCTAAGAAATGATTGCGGGTAGATAGGAGAACGTTGACAGCAAATAAAAACAAAAGGGTACCACCGCTTGTAAATAAAGCATAATAAGTGAGTCCAACATGTGCATCAAAGTCGAATAGCTTTACAGAGGAGCATGTTCACTATGACCCTGATTTTATACGAAACATTTGTGAAAGGAGGAAGACGACTTCTGTGGGCCATTGGTGGTGTTTTCAAGAACAAGTTCAAGTGCGAATTATATCCAAATGAGATTAATGAGGAGGGAGTGGTCATTGTGGAAGTTATTTTGCCTTGCAAATAATTTCTTCTTACAATATAGACACGTGCTAAAGAGTTAATGATTACTATCATCTCATAGTTTGTTTTTTTTGCATGCAGAGCGCCCGTTAAGGAAACAGTGACAGTGGTTTGAAATACATATATCCTAAGGAGGGGCAGTTCGTCTGTAAAGTTCTAACTCCGTTCTGCCTTTTTCACTTGGTTCATTAGCAAAAGATTGACTTACAACCCACTAACCTAACCTAACCTGACGTAAGGCTCTTGCAATGATGGAGTTCAGTTAACATCCAAAGAGTTGGAGAACCGGAGAAGTGACTGCCTAACGTAGTAGGTGGAATGCTTGCAATAGCACCTCTTCACTTCTGTTGGATCTACTGTGTCCACTTCGGAAACCATCCGTGAAATACCTGCTGGAAAACAAAATCGAACAAAAAATACCACTTTTCCTATTTGAGAAGCTCTTTAAGCTAGGTTGTATCCAGAACTTCCAGTTCGACCTAGGACTAAATGACGATATGAAGTCCGTTGATACAAATTATAAAATAAGCTCATCCTTTCTTAGATCATGGAAATAAAAGTTATAACCATCGGGACCGTCAAGGTTAAAAATTTTTTCATAGGAAAAGACAACGCGTTTCCATTCACTGCTCCAAGCGACATGTTCTCTTGCAAAATTCATTCGATGCTCCTTGCGTAGTTGCCTCAAAACAGGTTTCTTTTTAAGTTTTCTTCTCTTGTATAGTACTACTTTTTCGTATTATCCTTCGGACCGTTGCTATGCTGGCTGATACTCCTATGTTGGCTTTTATTTTAGTCGCTGGTAGAGTAGAATTTGGGGCAAGCCGTAGAATTAACCGCTTTTCTCGCAATGTTGTTGCCTCCTGAATATTCGCAATCCTCATCCTAGTGGCCCAGCTTTTTATACGCTTTTCAAGTAGTTCATTGTTTGATCTTGGGAAATTCCCAGGTAGTAAAAGTTTCCGGTTAAAAATTTCGAACAGGTATAAAGAGTGAAAATCGATTGCGAAATGCCTCATCCTAGTGATCGTCAGTTTCTTTAAAATCACATTCCCCAGATCATGTCTAGCTCATCGAAAAATTTGCTGTTGAGAATCTTCAATCTATAATGTTTTTTAAGGGCTGGACATTCGAAAAGTAGGTGGCGAATGCTTTACATTTTTTCAACATCCCTACAACTTCTGTAATAGTCATTGTGCAGTATGCCTGTCGCACAGTATCCAGTAATGACTACTTGCCCTGGGGGACTTTGCTATAGTGGTCTACAGTGGAGGAGAAACTATGATGAAAATCGTTTCTCTTATGGTCCGTGATACAGTATTTCTGTCCTCCGCCGGGGCTCGAACCTGGTTACAAACAATGTCCTTAACCTAACCAATTGCATCCGCTTCGGTAATGACTACAGTGAGTATGCGAAAATCTTTGTGAATCAGTCCGATTATGAATTTAGACCTCTTTTCGCTAACCTTTGGATATAGTTCTTTGTGGTCCAGCTTAGGTTTGTTCAACAAGCCTACTCAGCGAAATTCTTACAGAATTTAGGGTCAAGGATGCGCATATTTTGAAATTTTTGCAAACTTATCGGCGTCTTCATTAGCCTTTGGATTTTCGTAAAATTTGAAAGATGACATTTCTCCTCAATAGCTTTTCACCATACAACGATTTCATCAGCCGTACAGCATGGTATTACGTGCGACATGAAACCATATGCGTTGCCGAATGCTCTTCTATACAGGAGTATAGTGTCACGTATGCTGTTTTTGCGATCATCTATGTATCCCTTTCAATTGAGTTTAGAATCTAAGATCATGCCCAGATATCTCGCTGTCTTTAACATTTTCAGGTCTACCCACTCTTCCTCAGGCCGATAACGGCAGATTGGCCTTCTCCTTGTAAACAGCAGGATTTCCGTCTTCCGTTTACCCCAAGTTCACCGCCCGTAACACATTTATTAACTACTAGGTGTACGTAACTGAGCATAGAATTACGACATCGTCCGCGTATGCGCTCACAATGAAGCCTTCCTGTTCCAGTATTTTTATCGTCCAATACAACATTCCATAGGAACATTTATTTATAATAAATCGGACGGACGGTAAGTTAATCGTTACAAAATCAATGTCCTTCCAGTATTTTTAGCATAAAAGACGACAAACGGATGACATTGTGTACACAAACATTATCTAAATTAAAAATTTTATGTAAAGAAATTTGTACATAAATACATACCACATTTTATGTTTTATTCTATAAGGATAAAAACGTACCTGAAAATAAAATAAAAATAAAGAATTTACTATTAGTCGCTAAATCTTACATATTTTTAAGAAAAATATTTGAAAATGTTTTAGTAATTGCAGTCCATGAAGGATATTAAAAACTCATTTCTTTTTGGGTGATAAAATATTAAATATGTACTTCGCATTTCAACTTCAATGCTCGCCTGGAAAATGTCTACGCCCAAACGGACGTCATCTTACTGGAGTTAATTTTTAAACTTTGTTGCATTTTTTAGTAAGACTTTAAATTTTGTCTGAATATATTTGCATGTAAAATGTTTATATCTTAACTCTACCGCAACCCGTACTTATAGAGGTCTTCTACGATATTGTCGAACCTAGGTTATAGACTTGCGTCTTATCTATATAAACACTTCTGGTAAAACCCCTCGCTGCAGCATACTTACCACTGAGTTATTGCTCCCGCTAAAAAAAATCCGTTGGATGCATTTTTTCCATCAGAAACCAATAGTTATGCCCTTAAAGATCAAAGCAGTTGAATTTCTTCCAAAATGTCACTGTAAGAATTTCTTATTTTACTCCCGCTACAAGTTAAATAATCGCATTAAAAAACCCACACAATTTGTCAAATCCGCCTACAATTACCATATCATCCGCCGCACTTGACTTGGGAAAGTTCAGTGACCGGTATGAAAACAATTTAATCCATAGACAGGCATCGTAATTATAATCACTGCAACACTGACATCGCCATCATTTCCATCATCATCAGCGCCAGCCGTCATAACGAACGATATCCCCTCGAGAGAGCATTATTACGTAGGTATGGCTGTTTGACGTCTGTACATACAGACTGTCGGCAACATCGAATCCAACTTATTGCTCATTCCAAGGCCACCATCAGCGATGTAGCAAAAGAATAGTAAGTACAGATGGAGCCTCATTGTCGTCTCGATGACAGGAACATCACTTGAAATCGGGCTGAGTGAAAATCAATTGTCAAGCGTTTTTAAGTGAGTGTTTTTTACTTCTCTAGTTTTGTTGCTCCAGGGCTAAATGACAACTTTTAGATTGCCTTGTACTAGTATCCAATACGGCAGGAAAGCTCGTGCCTCTTGATATCACATGTCACCACATGGATGACTGATTAAGAATCGCCTTTGTCTATTTTAGAAACATGAGGAATGTTGATTTGCTCGTAAATTGTCAAGACAACTTGTGAGGCGTATTTGTTATTGCCAATTCGGCGGATTCGCTCATAAACTAATTTTAAATAGAATTAATGATATTTTTATTGATGAAATGTCGAAAAGTTGATGTACATAAACATACGCATAGCTGAATAGAGATTGGTGTCAGTGAATAAATGCGATTTGGCAGTTGATTGGAAGATTGCGTTCAAAGTTTGTTTTTAAAACAGACAAATAAAACAAATTTATTGACATAATTTTTAAAAACTATTTTACTTACAGGGTGTCGAATTCACATTTTGAAAGTCACCGCACGGCAACTAACTTCCACTAATCACCAGTTGACAGATGACATTTTTAAAAACCCATTACAAATTGATGAGCTCAATTTTTACAACCATCTATAGTGTGGATTATTCAAATGAGCAAATACAGTTAATTGCTGACTTTTAAGTGTCAGAACGATGATCGATTGGGGTCAATTTTATAGCGTTTTAAGGTGGCAAACCTGTCAATTTTACGAGTAAATAAATATTATTTGTGAGGGAAAAATATACGCTAGTAGGAGTGCCCCTCTACTGGGTGGAAATAACAAAGGCCGGAGGGAAGAAAACAAATAAAATTTGAAAGACTCGTCATCACCACGTATTCTTTTAACTTTGATGACAACTGAATCTGAATGTCTTTAACCTGCGGTCTGTTATTTTATCTGCGAACACGTTTTGCATTAAGGACACCTTCTTGTTTCGGATAATGTTCCGTAAACGAAATCGGTTCCATTTAAAAACGGTTATGTTACGAATTGTGTTACATCCCCTGAACGAATGTGAACATGAAAATTCAGTGAATTGTCTCTCTTAAGCGGACACACGAATAAACTGTTCTGGTGTGTGTGGAGAAAAGGTGTTACAACACAACGACAAGTGGACGATAAAAAGGTTGACGACCTGTAACAAACGAAATAAAGACAACAATCTTCAGATCTACACGTGAAATGGCTTAGTATTGCCGAATCGGGGAATGTCACAATGGACAGGTATAACTTTGAAGTATAGTTAAGTACTTTGTCTATGATGACATCGGCCGGCGCAGAGATCAGGCAAAGAATCACTCTTGCAAATTGCTTTGTCTTTGGGCTAAGAATGTATCTAAAAAGTAAGGCCCTCTGTCATAGAACCAAAGACATTTTATGCAAAACCTTGACCATCCCTGTTGTGTTGTTTGACTCAGAAGCATGGACCTTCGGTACAGTTTGCAGCGATGAAGTTTGGAGGAGAAGATCCAAAAACGAACTCTACGGGCTATACAGCGACGTCAAAAAAACGTAAAATAAAACTAGCTAGGTTTTTATTTGAGAACGTTTCTCAGTTCAGGGGTTGAGTACCCTAACCCCAAAAACCAAAATAACCAAAGGGAAAATTCTTGATCACATAATGTACATATGTATATCCATAATGCATAAATAGTGAAATACAATGGGGGAGCATGCTGCCACCCTCCGACCCCCTCTACCTAAAAAAAAAAAAAATAAATAAATAGGCGGCGCAACAGGCGGTAGACACCCAATGCCTAGCTTCTCGCAACCATTCGTTTTGTGTGAGTTTCTATTTTTAGAACGAATGGAAGGGACCTACAATTTTATGCCGAGTCCGAACGGCTAAATTGAGAAGCTTTTTCAGGACAATCATACTCTCGGATGTTTGTCAGACGTTCGCGAGAGGACTCCCCTCTACCTAGGAGTCAATTTTCGATTTGGAGTAGGCGCGAGGCTAGGTATGGGCAAAGTTTCTTAAAATCCATGCAACAAGGAAATAAAGAGATTTTGAACATTTCGTATTTGGTGGATTTTGAATTTGGGGATTTTGTGCTTCGGGATAATTTATTAATTTGTGGATTTTTCAAAAGTGGGATTTTGGGTTTAGGGATTTTGCACTTGGGTATTATGTGGTATCCCTCATTATAGCCGTTTGGATCAAATTGTAGGTGCCTTTCATTTGTTCCCTAAAATATGAATCCAACACAAGCGAACAACCAAGAAGCTAGTATATATTGTGGACCTGTTGCGGCAACAATTTGTTTATACATTTGTATGTATGTATTTACCAAAAAAATTCAGTTGTCATTAATTTGCCCGATATAAAACCTGATCTTATAATGCCACATCTCTAATTTAAATTATTTATTTAGAGTATACGAAATGGAGACGAGCAATTCATCAATTGTGACATGATTATCCCCGTATGCGATATTCAAATGGATCCATCCATCATGTCATTCCATTTAAAATATTTCACGAATCCAAGTCATCTTTTCCGCTAGGAAGCCCTTGTCATGACATAAGACATTGCACTGTTTTGCTTTAAATCCTAAATGACATTCTGCTGCGCAATTTACATAACTATCTATGACTCTGACAAACAACAAAATTTTCATGTTTGTGATTGACATTTCATTCATTCCAGGCTGACATACACTTATTTTTGCGACTTAAATGCACAAGTATAGTGAGCCTGAGCACTTACATATCCTTTCACAGGAAAATTAAAATTGACTAAAAGTAAAGCAACGCGAAAAGACAAGTGATGGCACATTTTCTTTAAAATATCCTTCTCTTTCCGAATTTGCGCTAAGACGTCATCGTCTCTCTGCTTTAGATTGATGATGAAGGACAACGTGCTTTAAGTACATGGTTTTGAAAGATATACTATACATCTATAAACAGATGTACAGAAATATGTACTTTGCAGATGGCTGTGCGATATTTTACTGATATTAGAGTACAGGGTTTCAGTCGGGAAAGACGCTATTTTTCACGATAGATACAGTAAGGCATCTAATAAGGAAGGCAACGGCATCATGACATGACGGTTTTAGAGAAAATGAATGTGCATTCGGCTGGAACTCACTGGGAACAGAGTAAATCCATGAAGGATGCATTTTTAATAATGCTGAGAGGAAAAAGACAAAATGCCGAAAGATGTGTTGTTTTGTGTATATGTATTTATTTATCTTGCTGTGATGTATTCATTAGTTTGTCAGAAATTGATTTCTTTTGGGGATAGTCAGACAGATGGTACTGAAGGTCAATGAGAATGCGAAAAGAAAAAAAAAATTAAGGCAAATTGCCGAGGTGACACTGAACGAGTGACATTTCTGAAAGAGATTTGTAATATTTTTCTTTATTCTCTTTCGTGTCGAAATACTTCTTAGCAAGTCTCAAGGTTATACATGAAATGAAAAACAATCGAAGAAAGGATATTCCTTTTTATATAGACTTGAGGAAAACGAACAACGTATTAGTATAATAGTAGGTATATAGGTATATTTTTGAGTGGAAAAGAATACATTTTTTTTTTCGAAAAATGCAGAAACAAAACAGCAGAAATAAAACAACGACTGTCGGACATCGACTATGTAATAAAACAAATTAACGGAGGCCCTAGACTATTCCAAAGCATGCATAACTGCCATCCAGGAAGTACAATGGGATGGACGGGTAAAAAGCGGATTGAAAACGGGCACAGAGTCTATGTGGATTTGTCATACGCGACATACTTAGGCAAGAAGTCTTGCGCTATGACCAAATTGTTGTTAAAGTGCTTGACCAATTTGACCAAATTAGTGAACTTATTGTGACAAATCGTCCTTAATGATTTTTTTAAACGCCAAAATAGTCAAGATCAGAAAGGTTGGACCGCAAGATACCACGTTGGGAAACGGACTAGTGCTAAATGACTTTGGAGCGGGGCGTATCGCTACAAGCTCAAGATTTCTTCACCTTACTATTTATAGAAGGTTTAAAAAACCGTCAGTCAACTTTATCATCTTGCAATCGACGTAAGACAATCCTCCAGTATTATAGACGTGCGAACTTTCTGAGCGGCCGTCTACTACCTTGTTGTAGCCAAGGTATTAATGTATAGATATCTGAGACGCCATTAGAACGGAGAAATACTGCGAGGAGTATCGATGCTGAATGGCTACCATCGCAACAAAACGCCAGAACCTTTGTTTGCCAAAATCGTAAAATCCATCAAGAAGCCCCAGTGGTATCGATACCAAGAGACCATCAGAGACGCCGCAACTGATGTGCCAGGTTTGAGACGACCACCTCCACGAAACCCATGGTTTGAGGAAGAGTACCGGCAAGCATATACAAATAATCAACTCGCCTAAAAAGCGGTGTTGCAGAGAAGCGGCTCGTATGTTCAACAAGCAAAAGACGAGGGAATAGCATCAGCTTCCTAGGAGGACGAAGAAAGAGCCCTAGAAGCGCACGATCGAGGAAATAGACAAATGCGGGTACAACAAGTTGTAAATAAGAAAGGACGCCCAAAATGAACAGAACATCACAATCGACAGCTATACAACTTTGAAGAAGTAAGGGGCATTAAGTACCTCGACTTCCTAATAATAACATCTTAGCCGAAATTAGGCTCTTGCTGTTTTTTTTTTTTTTTTGCGTTGAAAAGGTAATTGAGTATCCCGAAAAACTAAGAAGATTCTGTATAAGACTCTGATCGTACCTGTCCGACTTAACGGCGCTGAAGCTTTAACTCTAAGGCGGATGAAGATAACCTCTTTAAGTTCGAGAGAAGGTTTCTTTGTAAAATTGGCGGACCATGTTTGCGTTAACCGCCTTTGGAGCGACATCTTTAATTAGTCAAAAACTGATGGACACAAAGGCTCCGGTCTTCGCGTCTAAACCGTAGTAGAAGAAGACCTTACCTTAAGTGGCGCGCACAAGTATAGAAGATGGCCTCAACTGATTTTAAATCAGCAACTGGAGGCAATTAACTATGGACCGGAAGAAGACTATAAATTCATCTTTGATTTCTCACTTAAGGTAGAATATTTTTTCTAAGAACGATCGGGCAGGGGTGTATAAAACAATACTACAATTATTGAATTCTTGCTTGTGTAACACATTTCAGTAACACAGAGTTACAAGTCCAATGCTAATCTTATCACCACCTGTAAGACTTTTGGATTATGCAAGTTACAAGTTAGAAGTCCATGGTTTCACTGGACACCACTAACAGTGGCAGCGTTATACTGATAATAATTGAACAGTTTTAATTTCCAAATAAACGTCAACCATTAAATTTCTTATTTATGACAATTCCTGGCACACACTTGACAATCAAACTACAATAAAGTCTATTCTTAATTCAGTGTTCAATTTTGTCTACTGTTATGTAATTAAATAATATAGGTATTTTCTTACTCAAAGTATAACTCAAAATAATAAATAAGTGTTGCCAATATACTATAACAATTAACTCTTAGTATACAAATCATTTCATACAATTGTCACAATTCATCTAACTATTCACTTTGATTAGGTAATTTTAATGTCAACTTTCCTGCCTTTCAACAGTCAATTTTGTACACAACAAAAACGCACAAACAACTTTAATTCCAATTGTCATGCGTGACATTTCTTTTGCAAAATGATAAGTCTTCTGCGGACAATAGAATTCAAAAGGTATCACCCCTCAAGTTCGATTACTCATTACAGTAATTCAGTCAACTTTATATGATGGCCAAAATCGTCGACAATTCTCTTTAAAAAATCTTCGTTAACAAATTTAATACTGTACGAGTAGCTAATAAACAAGTCATGCATCCACTTGGATTTGTTTATCACGACAACTAACAACAGGTCAAAAGCGTTCCAATGCGAACTGATAATTAGGTTATGTTTGGAGTTCTAAATGTTACACGCCAAATAAACAATTGTGTTTATTGGAATTATTATGACTTGGTTGTGAAACCTATTTTTAGTTGGCTGCGTAATGAGAACAAGTAAACACATGTTTAGAGCGAGTATAACGCAACAATTTGTTGTAGTTTTCTCTTGCCGGCAGAGTGTAACGAGTCCATTATAATTATTATCAATTTTAAAGTAGATTTTAGGTCAATCTGTTCTTGCTTAGTGTTTCAAAAGACGACGCACTACGTTCATTGGTTTTTAGCAATGATTCCATTATGAAAGAGGAAATAATTAATAAACTCGCAATTATAGTGCGGCACAGTGTAGTAACTTAATTTTGCAAATTGGCTAAGGTACTGCCAATAGTTGGTTTCATTATGCAAAAGTCTTCCCAGTCTTCCATGATAGACAAATGATTATAAAGTTAAATAATAATAATTGGGGTATTGCATTCCAACAATAAGTCGATACTCTGTTTCTACTGTCAAGTGTCATTGTTTGGTTATCTTTGGTTATTCATCAAGTGCAATGTGTTATCGTACGTTTTAATTTTATCTTAAAAAGCGACGCACGTCTTGACTAAAATTGTTACAATTTTTACAGAAACGACATTTTTTTAATTGTGCAATTGTTTAGTTAGTTTGTGGTTTATTTAGCTTATTAAAGCCATTTTTTTTTACATAGTTTACATAGTTTACTATTGTACATAATGATATACGACTTACGAATGTTACAATTTATTTCTTATTAATTATTAATAGTTAGATCTAGCGTATTCAATTAGACATCTCTTAAATGCATTAAAGTTGCTTATATTTTTTATGCTATTTGGTAGGTTATTATATCCTTGAAAACCAGAATAAAAAATATTACGTTGACCTCTAGTCGTTCGCATCCTCTGGATTTGCAGATTTCCTGTACTCTTTAGTTCATATGAGTCACCAATGATGGTTTGTGTATTATTACATAAATAACATATTGTTTTTTATTTTATATACAAATAACATAGTCATTACATATAATCTCTGATTTACATTTAACCATCTCAGAGCGTCAAGCATAGTTCTAGTTGGTGTGTATCTATTACATTTTATTATAACTCTCATAGCTTTATTCTGTAATATCTGTAATCGGTTTTTATAACTTTCTGGACATACATATAATACACTAGCACAATAATCAAAATGGGGTTTAATCAAAACATTATACACATTAATAGCTGAGTTTATGGATATATTGCACCTAATTTTTCTCAAAACACCAATTTTTGTTGATACTTTCTTACAAATATAATTTATATGTTCTTTAAAACTAAGGGAGTCGTCCAGTATGACGCCGAGATATTTCATTTTATTGACGATTTCAATTTGTTCATTGTCTATATGCACACTTATATTCAATGGATTATTAATAGCACAAGGATTTAATATCATACATTTAGTTTTGCTTACATTTAACACAAGTTTGTTCATTTTTAACCATTTATTCACATTATAGAGGTCTGCGTTAATATTGCTTATACAAGTTTGAACATCCTTACCGGAAGTGTAAAGAAGTCCGTCATCAGCGAATAGCACAAGTTTCGATGTTTGCACTACTTTTGTCATATCGTTGATGAATAATAGAAACAGCACAACTCCTAATATAGTACCTTGTGGTATTCCCACATTAACACAGACTGGCATTGATATTTTTTGATTGACACTAGTTCTTTGCGTTCTACCAGTTATGAAAGATCTAAACCAATTTAACTCCGTAGATTTAATACCATAACATTTAAGTTTTTTAATTAATATTTCATGGTTCACAGTTTCAAATGCGCGTTTTAGGTCTATAAATACTGCAACAATCACATTTTTTTTATCTATTTCGCGTTTCCATTCACTTATTACAAAACTGATGCATGTTTCACATGAGTGGTTTGCTCGAAACCCAGATTGATAGCAATCTAGAATACCTTGTTGGTCTAGATGATCTTGAAGCTGCATCATTACAGTTTTTTCTAATATTTTTTCGTAGATAGGCATCATATTTATTGGTCGATAATCACAGAATTTTTTTGCACTTGGGATTTTTTTAACAGGTACTATTAGTGACTCTTTCCAGGATTCTGGATAAATACCTAAAGCTAATGATGTATTTATTATCCTTTGTAGGACTGGTCCAGTTATATTTAAAGAGTCCTTAATCATTTTGGAGTTCATAAAATTAAAGTCTTTCTTTTTGTTTAACATTTCTATTGCACGAATAATTGTTTCTACACTAACGACATTGAACTTAAAATCTATATTGCACTCATTTATAATATTCACATATTCATCTATATATATAAAAGAAAGTTGAAAATATGTTTGTCCGTTTATAACTCGAGTTTGGCTATACCGAATTTGATGATTCTTTTTTTTCTGGAAAGGTATTCTTTTGTAGCAGGTTTGTATGTGAAAAAAATTGGATAAAGGGGCGTGGCACCGCCCATACAAAAATCGTGGTATATCTCGAAAACAACAAAACCGATTGAGCTCAAATCTTAATAAAATCATTGTTTTCTGTACGAAGGCTATTCTGTGAAGTTTGGTCAAAATCGGACAAAGGGGCGTGGCACCGCCCATACAAAAAAACATTCAAAATCTAATATCTCAAAAACCACCAAATCGATTGATCTCAAACTTACAGATAGTCTTAGTTATTGGCCCTGGAGTGCTCCTGTGAAAATTGGTCAAAATCGGACAAAGGGGGAGTGGCACCGCCCATACTAAACCTCGAAGACCACCAAATCGATTGACCTCAAACTTACAGATATTCTTAGGTATTGGCCTTGGAGGGCTCCTCTGAAAATCGGTCAAAATCGGGCAAAGGGGCGTGGCACCGCCCATACAAAAAAAAAACATTCAAAATCGTATATCTCGACAACCACCCAATCGATTGAGGTCAAACTAACACAATAATCTTAGGTATTCGCCCCGGAGTGCTCCTGTAAAGATTGGTCAAAATCGGAAAAAGGGGCGTGGCCCCTTCCATACAAAAAAACATTCAGAATCGTAAATCTCAAAAACCACCACAGCGATTGAGCTCAAACTTATAGATAATCTTAGGTATTGGTGCCCTGGGGTGATGCTGTGAAGATTGGTCAAAATTGGACAAAGGGGCGTGGCACCTCCCATACAAAAAAACATTCAAAATCTTATACCTCCTAAAGAAAAAACATCTTCTATGGGGTGAAATTCGATGACGTTATATCTCGATAACCGCCGGGCCAATTTTCATCTTTCTCTTTATATTTTGTTCGTATTGCTGTATTTCAGGTATAGGCAGAAAGAAAAATTCCACCAAATCGATTTATTCTCATTTCTCGCATTTTTACGAAAGAACATTATTATCTATGACCTATAAGCAATACAATTCCTGTGCACGGGCAAAGCCGGGCGGGTACAGCTAGTAGGATATAATTGATTGTGTAATGTTGGTTATACTTTGAACAAAAAATTTGTTAAACTTATCACAGAGAATTTCATTATCATTTATAACTTCACCATCATCTGATTGGATATAATTTACAGTGTCTTTTTCTTTTCGCAACACATATTTCTTTAATTTAAACCACATGTCTTTTGGACTGTTAGCATTATCTATCTGCCTTTTTATAAATAAAGATTTTGCTGCACATATACGTCGCTTATATCTATTTCTACATTGGAAGTATGCACTCCAGTCGTTAGCATTATTATATAGTATAGCCTTTTTATATAAGTTAATTTTTGTCAACTTGATTTGCTGGAGTTCACTATTGAACCATTCAGCATTTTTGTATGGCACTAGCTTTTTTTTAATCATAGGCTCCACTGCTCTTTTAAATTCAAACACAAATTGATCACATAAATTGTTAAAGTTATAGGGTTGTTCACTATCAAAGCCCAAGAAAAATGTATTTGCACATAGATTCATGACTAGATGCTCTCTGTTATAAGAACAGTATTTAATCAATTTTCTGTTATTGCACTTACTCCCATTTCTGATAAATATTTCTATTGATTCGTGGTCACTGATTTTAAAATTATGATTTATTCTGTAGCTCACTGTGTCTTTACAATTAGTTATGACATAGTCAATTAATGTGCTCGAAGAGTCTGTTATCCTAGTTGGTTCACTATTCATCATGCATAAACCGTTGTCATTTATAATATTCGAGAGTTTTTGTCTGTATGTGTTTGATGTTTCAAACCAATTTATATTAAAATCTCCTATTATAATAGAATTGTTATTGCACTGAAGTAGGAAATCGATCCAGCTATCTAGGTTATTACAAAACTCTCTTTTTGTCGATAAGTGAGATCTGTATACATTTTTCATCACAACTCCCGGCGATAGGTCCTCGCATTCTTCAAGGATATCGTTTTTGAGGTCTTCAAGAGTCCGAGGTTTGTTGACATAGACTCGTGACTTAAAAAAAAAAAACACAAATAGAAGTATGGAACGGTTCTTGCCGCCCAGTGCAAATCGCCAAAACGAGATATTAGGCGACCCGGAAATGCATTCCTAAGAATTTCGGTTGTGGCTCGTGCAGTATGCACTGATGCACTGTTTGCACTTTGTAGGGGAACGTCTTACGACGATACCAAAATATTCTTTTTCGTGAATAATTCCCCCCGGCGGATTCCACGATAGTGGTGTATATATCAATGCTAAAGGTGGTTTACCACTGAAATGGCTACTCCTAGAATAACCATTATTATTTAATTTGGCGCTCCATTAACTTGATCTTGGCAGTCCCTACATCTAAACTAAAACTAATTATTGTAATAACCAATGCCAAATGCTAATATTTATAACCACTAATCTTTTTTTAATGGTCCAAAATGGAGCAAACACTCTTGCCTCTCAGTAAACCCAAATTGCATTTTGCGGTTAGGATATTACTGCTCTTGGCATCAAATTGCAATAAACAGAGGAAGTAGAAGAAGGCATTCATAATATCACACGCTCATTTCCTTTGGACTTCTTATAAACATCTTTAACAAATAGTAATAAAAAAAACTCGTTAAACGTTTTCACATTCGTACCTCCTAATTGGGTTTGCTTACCATTTTGAGTAATTTTCAAGAAATATTTTTTTTACATTTCCCCTTTATAATAGCGGTCATTGTACTCCATTAACTGCAACGGCACTCACCTCTTTTTGCTCTGTCTTGCTTTTAATTTTTTTTTTTTTTGCGTGAAATGTGTCTGTTTGCGCTGTCATCTAATTATAACCTCAAAGTTTAAATTATATTTTTTTAATTACCTACCATTGCGGTATTCCACTGCGACGGCCGTCCACAAGGGACAAACATAAGTGCCGAGCTAAAGACTTTACATTAGACGACTGACATATTAATTAAATGCGATTAACTGCATTTGCAGTCCAACATTTATAACACCCATTAAGAGATGTCAGTTTTTGAATGAAGTCATATTCATACAATGCACGTCATAATTTCGCTTAAATGTTGACAATCTCCCCCGAGAGATGGAGCGATACCGTCCGGGCAAATGAAATTAACATCTGACAGGTCGTTTCGTTAAGTTGTGTAATTTTATTATAGTTTTTTTTTTTGTAGAAATTTTCGCAGAGATGTGTCTTGCAGATCTGTGTGCGTCATTTACAATTTTCGATGATGTAAAAATGAAGCACAACTGACATGGCGCCTCTAGTTAATGACCTAGTTGAAAATTTTTCTTTTTAATAAATGTATGAATATCAAAAATAATTCCGTTGCTTGTTGATTGCTCTATTTTCTTCATTGGAATTGTTTAAACAATGGCATAGCTGTAAACTACAGGCACATTTGAAATGAATTGATGTCTGGCTGTGAAAATTAAATGGCGCGCTTCCCATTTTGCTGGGATAATATCCTTGGTGTGGTATAGCTATGATATAATTCATCTTTGGCATTACTGGATGTGACAGCTTTTGAATTTGAACTAGTTATACTAAAGGATGCTCTATACAAGATGGAAAATCTAAATTTATATTGTGTAATTTAGAATTTATTAAGTGGATGTGTTTTGACAAAGGATATCCAATAAGTGGAAGTGGTTATTAAATATTTAAAGTTATGCTTTACGAGTATGCGAATAACTACCGAGATAACTACCAACTAATTGATGAACTAGCGAAATAGGTTTAGTCTTCAAATGTTTTCCTCTTCTGTCGATCCACGAAAGTCCAGCATGGACTCCCCTTCTAAGCGCCAGAGATCGTTGGAAGAGGCCGCGCCGCGCCGGCTCCCAAAAGACCTAAGGTGAGCAATATCGCCAATTCCCAAAAGTCTTCCAACGTCACATCTCTAACGTCTTTCAGTGACGTTCTAAAAGACAAAATTGTGGTTGCTGTGATCGATCGCAGTGACGATGATGGCACAATCTCCCCTGAACGGTGGAAGGTAGTCAAAATTAAGCTCGCCTTCTACAGAATTACTGTATGTAGACTGGGTGGTGAAGTTTGGCCGAGAGCAAAGGTTGAGGTCGTTGCTGGGGAGGAAATCCCAAACAGACCGAGAACTCGTGCCTGGATCCCAGCTGAACCCTTCTCTACTGAAGAAATTTTAGAAATCATCAGACAGAGCAATCCGTCGCTCCCAACTCGAAACTGGAAAGTCGTAAAGCTGGAGGAGCAAAGGGGTCTTTATAGATGCGCGCTAATTGTGATCAATAAAAAGTCCCTTGCTCCTCTCGCCGCGACTCAAGGTGTGATAAGATTCGGCTTTGAGCCAATCACGTTGCGAGTCTACAAAAAAGACGCCGAAATAAATTCAGGCAAACTGCCTTCCTTCCCTGCTAGTTCTGAACCCGAACCTGCTACATCTGACCCTGGAGCATCGGTTTCATTCCCATCGCTAGATGACGATGACTCCAGCGCCCAGCATGGATGACACTTTGTCAGACATGGACACGGAAGACTGTATGAATAAGATTCTTCTGAATGAAGACGAACTTCTCGGTTCTTCTTCGAAAGCGGAGGACCTAAATAACACCGTGGTGGAGGTTCACCCTCCTTATTATAGCAAAAATGCTGCAAATACTACAGGTTAATCACACCCTCTTGGTCTTGGCTGTATGTCCCCGCCGCCGGCACTATAAGCCGGTGTTTCGTTGTGGTCGCCCAGCCCAGTGAAACCCAACACATCGGTGACGAAACTTCTGACATTACATTGGTTGGCATATAGTGTTGCCACCGATCCTCCACAATTAACGCTGGTGATATGTTGGCTAAGTGGTTAAGCAACAGTGCTGGTTGGCTCTCGTGACAGTAGCCTTTCAACGTCAAATCTCAATGACCCTTATTTTTATTTTAAGCCAATTTGTATATGGTGTCGCAATCACAAACACAAAAAGGGCCATGTCTGCTAGACCATGATTAGAGTCACTGTTTCTAGTGACGCACATGGACTTACAAATCTTTGTCCACTATTCTTCCCCGCATAAACCAATACTTCGTGTATTATGTGTCGACTTCTCTTGAGTTGCTGAATTATAGAATTTCAAATTATCTAGCATTTGTAGGGTTTCCAATTAAAACTCCTACACACCTATCGTCAGTACAGTTTGGATAATTTTATTATGCAAATGTACGTACCATAGCAACAAAACCAGACCCACGTCATTTTAAAATTTACATAAGAACCTACCTAACTTATAGTAGGTACGTGGGATAAGAAACCAATGAAACAATCAAATCTATCTCATGGTTACGTATCCACTTCAGATTCTCCAATAGCAGTTAGCTTTGTATTCCTTTGCATATAAATTCTTTCACGTACTGTAATTTGCAAAGGATTTCGGTTCCCAACACGCGTAACAACTCCAATTCTGGGTGATTGACTGCGAAAAGGTCGTTTACACACAACACTAACGAGTAAGTTTTCGTTTAAATCCAAAAGAAAATAAACAATTCCAAGAAGTTGTACTGTAAACTTGTTAGTTTGGATGCAGTCACCAAATAAAACGTGGTTAGCTCCCTTAATCTGGTTTGTTGAACTTTCCGAAACTACATCTAGTTTCAAGTTGAAAACCAAATTCCACCATTTTATCGCTTTCATCCGCGGAATACTACGGTAAATTTATTCAAATCATCAGTGCTGGAGATCATTTTGTGTTTCGACTTTTTGCGCAAAATACTTTTATGAAATAGAAAGGGTTCGCCGTAGTTTTAAATTCAAAGGTAGTTACAAGCATGTCATACTCACAACTTACAAGTTACAAGTGAATCCACCAATAAAATTAACCCCCAGGTCATTGATCTCGCGCCACAGCTTATATGTCATTAAATCAGAACGTATACGCTACGCAAACAAAATACTTATTTATCAGCCCACAAACAGTGTATACCCAACTACCTTGACCGTGACATTGTGTACCTTTGATTGACTACTGTGACTATGTCTGTGGGTCTATGTCTGATAAAAAAAAAATCGAATTATCTTATCAGCCAGAATGTTGACACAATTTGCGAAATTGGAACATCATGCTGATATCTATCACCTACACCGTATTGGACTACATCTTGTTGTAGGTCGTAAGGCGATAAGAGTGTCGTATATAAAATAGCATATGGCGTGGCGTCCACTGCCATTCAACCTGATTAATTTATTAGGAAAAGCTAAAGTCCCAGCTTGAGTGAAACTAAATTTTAGCTGCTTTCCAATTTCTCTCTTTAAAAATAAACTAAGATCGTAGGTAAATTTTGACATAGAGTGCATTGCGGATAAGTGTCAAAAATGCACTAAAAAGTGTTTTGCTTTTTCTTGTTTTTTTTTTTCCTTGGCTGCTTACAATTTTTCATATTCAACGTAATCCTCGTAAAGCTGTTCGGTGAAGAAACTCATCCTTATTTACGTTTCCAACACAACAGAAAAAATTAACACGATCTGTCAAAATTTAGCTTGAGAAAATGTGTAAAACAAATTTTGGGCAGGCTAAATTTTGACAGATATAATGAAGTACCTGAAATGAAAATTTGATTTTTTTTAACTTACTAGAGATGCGTATAGCTTGGCTAAAGAGATTCGCTTAAATCTAGATCAGCTAAATTTTGGAAAGAATTTAACTCTCTGGCTTTTGTTAAAGTACTTTGGAGTTATGTTAGTCTGTCCGTCTATCTGTTGAAAACACGTCTAAATTAAAATTTGTGAGAGGACTTCTTTCGGTCAAGTAGTTCTGGTACCTTCCATACAAAACCAATATTAGACACGTGTACGTACTAAGTCGCATGCCTAACTTTTTGCATGACTTGTATGCAGGTGAGGTGGATGGTACAAAGCTTCGACTAGGGCGATGATAACACTTTTACCTGTTTTTGCTTCCACTTCTCATTTATCGTTCCTTGTTGAGTATACACGACAAGTGAGGTGCAATTGTTTTTTGCATGTTTATTTTTCGAGCGACTTCTGAGAACTGTTATATGTTCGACAACAAGGCCTTGTATTGCTTTATCTTTAACTAGCTGGATCGGCGGAAGATATTCTGCTGTTTCCGGTAGGTAACGCTTTGCTTAATAACATTTAGTGTCACATGTGACAGTGTGAAAAATTTTGAATTTGGTACAATGATTGATGAATTACTGAACTTAGCAGAATGTACAAGAACATGGAGCAAACTTTCTCAGAGATTGGAGTATTACCATTTCTAAATTTCGATACACGACAGTAGTCCATTCCATGGATAGAGTCTTAATATTGAAAACACAATCTTTATCTATCTTTATATATATCGTCGTCGTTCGATGAAAATTTCCTAAGTCCATTTTATTGGTTTAGAGATATTTGCATTTGAAGTTGGTAATTAATATTAAAAATCCAAAAATGCTTATAAGTGTTCGATCTTGAGTTTCGCATATATGTAGGAGGAACTTTGCGTAACCATTGACAAATAAAATGTTTTGGAACTGGTTAGCCCGAAAAGGGTAAAATAGGAAAAATGGACTTAGGGAGTTTTCTCTGTAAGAAAACACGCGAACTATTAATTCTTCTGTACGTGTTTGTAACCGAACTCCTCCTAAACGGCTGGACCGATTTTAATGAAATTGTGTGTGTGTGTGTTTGAATGGGTCTAAGGATGGTTTAGATTCACACCCAGTAGGTGACGTTACGATCCGATTCCACAAAATTTCAAATAATAAACACTCAACAATAAAAAAAAATTAAAAAGCAAGAATAAGCTCATGAATAAAATTTCAAATAATATACACTCAACAAAAAAAAATCATGAATAAAATTTCAAATAATAAAAGGGCCGCAGAACAATTGACGGACAATGAAAATGTACGAGCAGGCAAAACAACGTTTATATATAAAAGTATAAATATATAAAACTGCAGGCATTTTTTTTCTGTTACCTTAAAGGGCGAAAACTACTGGCCAGATTTCAATGAAACTTTATTTTAAATGTTTCTTCAGACTGTTAGATGGTTTTAGGCTAAGTCGTTTATAACCAAGTCCTTTGGTACAGTGTTTAACCAAAATCTATTATTTTCCTGCCAAGTCTCAAATATTTTTATTCAAAACAAAAAAAATACTTAAGGGTTGTTCTTGATTGTGCTTTGTGTTGGTGGGTTCACATGGAAGCTTATGCATTATAGCCAAAGTATGCACTTTACAGTGATTTGAGGAAATTCGAACTCCAAATAGGGGAAAAGGGGGTCAAAAATGGGAAAATTCTTATTTTTCATCCAATCGACTTAAAACTCGTTCTTTAGTGCACAGGGTGATGATGATATAATAGTAATGGAAGATTGAGTCAGGATTTTTTTTTACATTTGATATCTATAAATGTTAATATTTAGACTAGATTAGGGTCAGCTAAGTTGTATATTTCTTACAAAACACTAGTCACCATAGCGGGCTCATTGCTATTCCTAAAGAACCTTTAAGGTCAAAATCTAAACCATATCTAAAATTAAAAATGCACATAAAACGAATGGTTGTGAGAAGCCTATTACGCCAACTAATTATTAATTTTACCAAAGGCTGTTTCATTTAGAGCCTTGGTTATTAAGTTGCTAGCACAGCGTATAGAGTGACAGACAGTTTGACAACTGCCACTTGCTTAGTATGTTTTGCCATTTGACTACAGATCTCTATACAACCTAAATCAGAACGTCAAACTTTTGTTTGAGACGGCAACCCTCTTTAAATTGGTGAAGAAATACCTTCCGATGCATCGAATGTGATTCCTTCTACTCCGAACAATGCCTTGAAATTCACAGAGAATATGGGATCCTTCGCGACATGTAGGTCATCACAATATTTGCATGTACATATCCGTACTCGTTAAACCTAATTTCATAGAGTGCTCTTCAAAAGCTATCCGCTTTGCCAGTGATGTTGTAGAATGATAACTTGAGAACAAAGCTCGGACCTACATAGCTGGTTTTAAAGAGCCCAACGTTGGTGAGCCAAAATGCACCATTACCTCCTGGTAATTTTATTTGTAATCCCACCGGTAAAAAAAACGCCTCAGGTACAGCCGTGTGCGTAGTGGTTAGAGCACCAATGATGGAAGTTTATACTGTTTTTGTATGTTGTTCAACGTATCTCTTATATTCACCCTATTTTATAAGGAGTGTTTCCAGCCAGGGTAGGTTCAGCGGTAATGTCAGGGTCCTAGAATCTAAGGGGCGGGGAAAAATCTAACCGACACTGGTGAAACCGAAAGACCAGAAGAAGGAAAACGCGCAATTTACTTTACAATTTAAATTCTATAACCTTTATTGACGTGACTCGTCTAATTCTAACTTATCTAGATTAAATTACTACGCTGCCTGGCGGAGCTGACTTACTACCAGATCTAAGGCGACTCTGCCTTTTATACTGTGCTATCGAATTGGGTTGGTAGTGTGGGTTTCCCAGATGATTTACCCTCACACTGTATGTGGCGAAAACCGTTTCGTTACAATTTGTGGCCTTTAACCAAACAAGAGCCCCATTATATAAGAATGAACCTGACTACCATTTTGTACATATACTCTTTCTTGGCCGTTAAGTTTCCAGTTCAGCTTTCTAGCTAGTAGCTATCCGGGAAAGGGAAAGCAGTTTAGAGGGTCGTATCTTTTATTTCGTGTTAAAGAGTTGTGTTTTCCGGCATGACATGAAATTCAGACTCTTCAACCTATTTACCGAGTTTATTAAGCGCTTACTCCCATCATTTCGATCAGTTATGTGACTGTATATACGCGTATGTACCTACTTGTAATAAAACTGATTGCATAATAATGTGGGCCGAGGTCCTGTATGAAAAAATGTTTCTACTTATGACTCTTAAGCACTTGTAGACGATGATAAGCAAAGGGAATCGCCTCGACTGACGCGACGTTACAAAAAAACAACATATTTGTGCATTGTTTGATGCTGGATTAAAATAACTTAATAAATCTATAAATCAGATTCAAGATACTTCTACAAACTAAAGAGATATGTAAAAACAGACTCATTAATTAAAATCAGTTTCTAGGGCGTATACTTACTATTTTTCATATAAAATAAATTGAAATAAATTTGTTTGGTAAATTTTTGTTACATGTTGTCACCTCCGCAATTATTTGTCTATTTTCTCTAAAAAATTAATTAAATATTACACAGCTCTATTAACGTTTAAAATATGCCTCAACACGAATGTTGAAACAAAAAAAAAAAAAAAAGACAACGTGACCATAAAAAAATCGTTATCTGAATTTCGTTACGTAAATTCTACCTCCATTCTTAAAAACGAGAACACAAATATTGTTGTGCTATACTGTATGTATTATGCAAATACGTGTAGGTACATTATTGTGGTGACGTGAAACCAATGTTTAATGATCCTCAATTATTTCAAGCATATACAAATAATTTCACACATAGCTACACAAAAATAATCTCTCTTACGTTTCACACACCACAGAAACAAAAAATTGCTTTAAAATTTTTTTTTTTTTTTAATTGTTTATTCAGATTTATATTCACCGGCTTTATTGTTCGTTATCTTTCTAAAATTTGGATTCTTAATCGACCGGAAACAATTTAGCCGGTCGGACGGTGTTTACAAAATGTTCATAACAATCCCAATGACATACAAAAATGCAGAGATATAGAGAACAATGTATTTAAACCTGAAATGACTACGCGTACGCCCCCTACTTCAAAATGAGATGAAAAAAAAAAAAAACTGGAAAAAAAACAAAATCAAAGATTTCAAACTGGTGTCAGTGAACATTTTGACATTGGCAATTGGCCAAGTGGAACGCATGCCATTCAACGACAGAGCCACTTGTTTTCTTTCCCATAAAATTCTCACATTTCCTTTAAAAACTACTCATTGGAATCATTTTTGCATATTAATTGAATTATATACGTGTACACAAAAGTTTGTACATAAATTCTCGTTGGTATTCTATTCTGTCACGGTTTTAAGTTTTACTCTTCAAGTGTCAAATCACCTACGAATGTCTGTTGGCCTGGCAACAGTAGAGACAGATTAAAATATGTATAACAAAGTCGCTCGAAAGAATTTGTTGTTCCTGAAACGATTTTATCAACTTTGCACGTTGAGTGGGACTTATTTTGTTTTTTATACTGCCACTGCCACTCGAACTTTTGACATTTGGTAGCAGATTAAAATTGTCTTGACTACGCGTACAATACGCTTGTATTGTTAGTATGAGTCATAAACGCATTTCGTATGGAATGTATTGGCCCACTTGTCGACTTCTGTAGTGTGTTCTTTTTGTCGGACTTCAATTGTATTTGTGTCATGGTGTACGCACGTTGAATTTAATTACCAATCAACCAGAAATACAAGACGCACGCACAAAACTAGGACAAATGAACCAATATGATGTGACAGGGCGTGGATACGTAATTATTAAGATTACTAAATGGAAACGAATGTCATAATTATAGGTACGTAAAATGTCTTTCATTACTGTCTAGTTACTTTAGTAGCGTCATTCGGTTGAAAGTAACCTTAAGAATAGTCCAACAACGTTTTGGAACATAAAACGGAAAAGTACTCGAATCCCAAATGTGATGAACTTGAATGGCAAACAATCTAATGACCCTAAAAATATTTTAGATATGTTCGCCGTTCAAAGTATTATCGATTATAGTTACATTCATTCCATCATCTGTTATTGATTGCTCTTCATACTCGTTTGACGTCTTCGTCAGTGATGTTCTAATGGTTTTAAATAATTTAAAACCTCAGAAAGAAACCAGATATTTTGGGATTTTTCCCTATAGTTTTACGGTATTGTGCAAGTTCCCACTGTTTTCCGCTGTTAGATTTGTTTAATGAAGCCCTTTCTAAGGGAATCTTTTAAGACGAATGGAAGGTGTCTACAATAGATCCAATCTAGAAGTGTGGTTCTATGTAGACATATTATTTCAAATTATAGACCAACCAAAAAACTCTCGGTTATTCCAAAACTATTGGATAACCTTGTAAAAGATAAGTTTGCCTTAATAATTAAGCAGTACGTCAGCAAATACCAACATGGTTTTTGGAAGGGTAGATTCACTGTTTCCAATTTAGTGGAATTTACAACTTTCTGCTTAATGTCTTTATAAAGCCATAAACAAGTCCATGTGATTTACACTGATTTCGTAAAAGCGTTCAGCAGGCTTAACTTAGTGATTCTTTTGGAAAAACTAAATGCTTACGGCTTCGATTCGATTTTAAAAGGACGGTCGGCATCGTCAGGCAATCTTAGGTATTGGCCTGGGATAGTTTCTGTGAAAATTCGTCAAAATTGGACAAAGGGGCGTAGCGCCTCCCATTCAAAACATAAATTCAAAATCTTATACTATCTCGAAAACCACTGAACCGATTGAGCTAAAATTTTCAGGCAATTGGCTCGGGATAATTCCTGTGAAAATTGGTCGAAATTGGACAAAGGGACCACTCCCATACAAAAATTATCTTCTATGGGGTAAAATTCGATGACGATATAACTCGATAACCGCTGGGCCGATTTTCATGATTTTTATACAGTCGACAATTTCCTAAAATTAGTCGGCATTTCAATGAAAGTCACCCACTCCTCTCCCCCCACGGCTCGAACCCTCGCTACGCCCCTGACTACAGCATATGATCAGCGTGAACCTATAATATCTGGTGTATTAAAATATTTATTTAAATTGGATAACATTTTCAAAGTAATATTTTTAAAGAGATATTAATTTCTCTTATCACTTATTGAATTTTATTTTTAATTTAAATATTTTTTATAATTTATACTATGTATTATATTACAAATTTTAAATGTATTTCGAAATCTGTTGATTTTAAATCGTAGATTTATTAAATGAAATGAAATGAGTAGCTCGTAATTGAGTCTGTGAACGGAAGAGACTGGTCGCATATTGACCACTAGACGACATATTAAAAATCGTAGAAACATGTTTGCCCTAGTACAAATGGTGAAAATTCCCTTAAAGTCTATCACAAAATTGCCCCCTAGCTTGAGAAAAAGGAAAACAAAAAGTGTCATCATTGTAATTGGAATTAAATTAAGCAAAACTTAGAAAAACAAACAGATAAGGAGACGTGAAATTTCCAGACACAATTCGAAATAAAATGAAAGAAAGGTTTCATGTAGTTTATTTCATTTGAGGGAATAGAGCCTAGCGGGGCGATCCTCCAGCTGCAACTAGCACATTATGCGCTAGACGTCTTCATGTCCGGAAATTGGAAATCAATACACTGTCGCAGATTTTTCAATAGCTGTTCCAACGCTTCCCGATCATAAGCCAGTAAGTAGATGTTATGTGCTGTTTGGAAGGCAGAGGAGCTACGCCCCGTTTTCAAAGATGTTTTGGAATTACAGAATTCATTACTCTTAACAAATAATTTTAATATGTATAAAGTTTTTGAGTTTTACTAAACGAAATATGTACAACTCAAAGGGTCTCTACCGTCTAATGCTTATGCAAGACCTACTGTAGTCTGTAATGGCAAAATAGTGATTCGATATTGACTGTCTGAAGGCGATTAATGTAGATAATGCGGCTAAGAACATATGACAAAAGCTATTCTCAAGAACCAATTAAAGTCATATTTCAAAGGCTTTTGTATAGAAAAAATAAAATAATTTAATCAGTAGACCACAGCAGTTCTTAACTCTTCAAGGAAATAGCTCCAGCGAGAGGATGCTTGGATTCCTTTCGGGTTTTAGAGGAACTGTTCTACCGAATTTCTCATTGAACTTATTAAGGATTTTAATAGAATTTTCGATACAGTCAGTGTTCCAGCAAACCTTAAAAGAGACACAAGGCTACTTTGGTATAATAAAGAGCTAATTTCTCATCAAATAAACCCCCAAATTTTCAAACATTTGTGGCCGTATATAGGCAAAAACGCGGCGAATGTTGTCCTCCAAGTGGTCAATCGTTTCGGGCTTATCGGCGTAGACTAGCTAGATTTCACATATCCCCACAGAAAATAGTCAAGCGGCGTTAAATCGCACGATCTTGGAGGCCAATTCACGGGTTCGCAACGTGAAACTATGCGGTTACCAAACGTTTCCTTCAATAAATCAATTGTGGCACGAGCTGTGTGACATATTGCGCCGTCTTGTTGAAACCACAGCTCCTGCACATCATGGTTGTTCAATTGATGAACGAAAAAGTTAGTAATCATGGTTCTATAGCGGTCACCATTGCCTGTAACGTTCTGGCCAGCATCGCTTTTAAAGAAGTACGGACCAATTATTCCACCAACCTATAAAGCACACCAAACAGTCATGTTGAAATGCCAGAGGCCAAACCAAACTAAAAATAGATCACTTGACAGCTGACAAAATGGCCGCCAATTAAAATTGTGTTGCCAACTTAAAGTTCTATACCTCTAAAAAAAAACACCCTTTAGTAAGTTGTAATAAAAGATTTTTTGAGGTAAGTGATGACAAGTTAAATAAACCGACGTGAAGCTTCATAATATCTGTAACTTAAAAACAACAACAATTACTTAGAAGGTACACACTTGCTCCATGTTCTTGACAGTCTGGACTGAATCATAATGATAGCCGTTTAGATTTGCAAATAGAACTGCCATATGTGGAATGCAAATCGTGTTCGATAGAAATAAGCAAATATTAGTTCACTGTAAATATGTATGTACGACGGTATAGGTATTTGAATAAATTCTAAAATAAACACATTGCAAGCACACTGTACAAGTTAAACGACACTTGACGACAGTCTATATTAATGGATGATCAAAGATCTTGTATAAATTTCGAAAATGAAAATAATTTGCTCGCCGAAAGATGTCCCATTTGATATGCATCTACTTTGCATACCTATACACAAACGTCTAAAGATATAGGTCAACATTTAAGTCAAGTGAGTTTGTTTTCATTTCGCAAACGGGAAAAAAAATCCATTTTATATATGCGCAAAAATTCGCATAACAGCCGTCCATACTAACCTGTCGTAAAACATTAGAACAGCCCGAATAACCAGAAACTGAAAGTAAAATCGAGATTTCTTTCGCCATGTTCGTTTTTGTTGGCGGATTAACATAATTAACTGAATAAACCAAGTGGAAGTATCCATTTCGCGGTTTTCTCCTCCAACCGTCATCAATGCCATGCCACGTTCCACACTCGTTAGCGGAACACAAAATGCGTTTTCATTTGTTAATTTTGTTTGCCCTAGCACGAAGCACAACGGTGAATAACTTGTTTTCTTTTTCTTTAAATGTTTTTATTTTTTTGTGCTTGAATTTGAAGTCAAGTTCGACAACAATCTGCCGGCCGGTAATGAAAATAAAAATCGCTCAACCTCAACCTTTTGCAAAATGAACTAAAGCTACCCTCCCTGGGGGTATTATTATAGTAGTAGTCAAGTTAAAACTTTAGCTTTATGGGTATACGTTGAGAAAGTGAAAAAAATGACAGATCGTCGAGACTTCAGTAGGTTCTTTGATTTTCTTCGCTCATCACTATGTCAGGTGGTTAGAGGAATCTACGTATACATAACTAGTTGTCAAAAATTTCCATTACTTGTTTCGACCAAATGTACTGTTCTCGTAGATCGTTGACTTACCAGTCAACAAAGAAGAGAAAAATGAAAACGTGTTTAAAATGAAATTCGGTAGAATCTGTGAATCAGTTTAACTGACACTTGAAATAATAATTTTATCTGTTTGGATCCCAATTGGTAAATATTCGGTCTTATTTTTAACAACAAGTGTTTGTCATGTAGGTCTGTTTCTTTGACTGATACGATAGACAGATTGGGCCAAAAACAAGTTTCTTTTTAAAAATGCAATAAAAAAAAAATTAAATTTTTTCAATGTATGTATTATGGCTTTATGATAAGAGCAAACATTCTCATTAATTATGAAACACAACGTCTTTCAAGTGGCTGCCTTCGCAGTAGCGCATTCTGTCACACTAATTTTTCAAGACCTTGTTGATGGTTTCGGGCTGTAGCTCACGGATATCTTGGATGATATTGGCCTTAAGTGCTTGAATCGTTTCCTGATTATTGGCATAACAATGGCCCTTCACGGTTCCTCACAAAAAAAAAGTCCAAAGCGGTCAAATCGCAGCTCCCAGGCGGCCAATTGACATCGCCAAGACAGCTTATAACACGATTTGGGAATTTGGTGCGCAAAAGATCGATTCTGGCATGGGCTGTGTGGCATGGCGCGCCATCCTGCATGAACCAGAGGTCGTTCAAATCCATGTCTTCAATTTCAGTAAAAAAGAAAGTCGGTTAACATGGCTCTGTAACGTCCACTGTTGAACAAAACGCTTTTCCCATTTTCATAATTTTCGAAGAAAAATGGTCCAATGATGCCACCACTCCACAATCCGCACCAAACTGTCACTCTCTGCATTGACTTCTCATGACCATGAGTGTTGTCCACTACCATAGCAGTCTCATGAACTCTTTGCACAAACTTGCGTACAGGAGGCGTAGTGGGTTCTTCATTTTGGCCAAAACTTATTTTCAAAAAACGCACTGTTTGGGCTACACAGCACTCACTTTGGAAATAAATGTTCAATATTTTCCACCGTCGTTCAAGCGTAAAGCGACTCATGAAAGCTGTCTCTATCATATCTGTGATAATAGACAGGGTCCACTATTATGGAAACTATCTGCTAGGTTCTACATTTCACTTTCACTCGAAATGAAATCGGAAATTAGTTTTTGTGTTCTACATTTCACTGTATTCGATTTCGATTTCAAAATTTTCGGAATTGAGACAAAGTGAAAAATGATTTCGAAAAAATTTCGGAGTTTCCGAATCGCTCGAAATGCAGAACACTGAAAACGAATGCACTCGATATGCAATTTCAATTTCACTCAATTTCTGGAACCTAGCTATATGTCGTTCGATCGTTTTTATTTTACGTGATATGGTGGACCCCCGATTTCAGAGTACGCTCTGATCGAAAAGAAATGTAAACTTGCGCTGCATCGTCGCGTGCGTCGTCGATTTTATATTTAAGTTTGACGTGCTGGTGGTAATTTTGTGTTTAGTGGATGCCGGCCATTTTCGGATCTAACATTGCAAACATAAAACTGAAAAAAATGTAAGCCACCTTACTATTTTTAAATCGTTACAACTAGGATCCAGCATTTGGCAAAAAATGCATTTTTAAAATTTCTATATTCAGCCCCAACAAGATGTTGCCAGACTACCAGATTTGTCATAATTGAATCGCGGAGTTTTTATTAACATACATCGTTTTTGGTTATGCCTTCACACCCAAAAATTTATGTGGGCTGTTGTTCTAAATGTGTCATTTTGACCCGACTATACCAACCTTCTCAAACATTTTTATATACTTTACTGACTATAGCCTTCAATTGGGCACTCCAAGTTGGTTGAAGTGAAGTCCTTTGCTTAAAAATATTTCTGTGGAACACTTTAGGCGAAGTCTTTCATGTACAAAATTCTATGCCCCATTTCCCTGACTTTCATTTAATTACTTCCCGTAGCCCGTAATGCCCATACCACGTAGGTAATGAAAATCTGTGAAAACTGTGGATAAAAACTTATCTTCATACATAACGAAAACGTTTAAAACGTGAAAGCCAACGGTCCATAGTAAAATGACAGATAATCGCCTTTGTGATGTGTTTAAGCATTTAACTATCGTTATTTCAAATTTAGAACACTCTCACCATCACAATTCTCACGACTTTCATTTTGTAATTTTCTGGTCAATAGAAACATTGGCGCCACTTTCACAAATTTATTGTTATTCCCCGAACAATTGTTGTAGATCCATTGTTGAAACTGTTCAACATGCAAAAGTATAGAACAGACAAAGAGTTCCATTTATAGTATTTATTTATATATTGTTTATCTCTAAGTCAAGCACAGTTCATTGATCTAAATATGACCTTGTGAGATAATCGACGGAGGTTATTACGTCAAATAGATAACGACGGCTATAAAATGACAATAAGCCTAAGCAACTATTGATAAATTTCGATGGGTAGACGATAGTTCCAATCGATGAAAATCTCGCTCATTAAGGACTTAATTGATTGATATAAATAAATGTAGTAAGTAACTAATTTCGATTAGATAACATTGAACATTTATACATTTTCAAGTATATACTTCTACATTAATTGGCTACTCCATAATACATGCCCATTACCAGAACATTTTCAAGTACTTTTAAATAACAGTTAAGTACATTACACTTCTGTTTTCCAAGTAGTACATACAAGTAAACAGGACTTGTACTAATACTTACAAATATACAGACCTGACTTGTGTCTGCAGTTTGTTAACTGTAAGCATTATGAAAATGAGTAAATGTCAAAAATGAACCTGCTCCTGTGGTTAGATAGTATTTAATGCTTTTTAAAAATTTATTTTCCTTGGGATTTGCTATAGAAATAGAAACTGACACCAACGCATTTGACTTAAAGTGTAAAAATACAGAGATCTGAAGTTTGGTGAACTTTTCTTTTCAACACTCATAGAAATTTCAATTACATACTACATAGCAACCAAACAGACAATTTAACTTTTCTCTCTTTCGTTTGTTTTGACGTTTACAGAAAATTGATCGTTCGTATATAGGTAGGTACTGATAAACTTTTTAGTTTAAGGAGAAAGTTCACAATAGCTATATATTCTATACATTGGACCTTACCAACAACTAAATTTAGACTCGACTTTAACGCAAAACACAGACGACAAATAATTCCTGTCTCTTTTTTCCTCCTATGCATCAGTAGCTTTAAAATTTAAAAATCCGATGCTGCCAAGTCTATTTAATTTAATTCACTGCGTTGCTATGCAGTGGATTTAGAAATAGAGACATGTTGCAGTGCTGCGGTGGCTGCAGAATTTACATTTGTTTCACCACATAAGAACATGTGTATTCTAATCCTGCTGCGCAGTGAATTCTGCACGTGTGTTTTGGGCATTAGGCCTAGATTCTCGCAACGATTCTTTTGTGTGAGTTTCTATTTTTGGGACGAATGGAAGGGACCTACAATTTTATGCCGAGTCCGAACGGCTGAATTGAGAAGCTTTTTCAGGACAGTCATAATCTCGGATGTTTGTCAGGCGTTCGCGAGAGGGAAAAAACCTTAAGATGTAATTTGTGTTTTTCCGGGGATCGAACCTGGGATCCCTCGCACAGTAGTCCAGCGCACTAACAACTTAGCCACTGCGCCGTTTTTAGTCAATCCTTCCATTTACTTGGTTATTGGTAGGGGAAAATTAAAAGTTAATTTCGAAGTTAGTTAAACTCGAAATTAGTGGTTGGTTGTCGCAAATTGAAATAAATTTAAAGTCAAGACTAGAATTTGCTATTAGCTCCTTTCTAATTGTTTACAAATTTTTAGTATTTAGGTAAGTCGTCACTTTAGCATTTGACGACAACTTGTTCCAATTGACACTCTTATTTCTATATATTTTTGCTTGGACGATGCTGCTCTCATTAATTGGCAACATGTCTAATTGTTTGTTAATAACAGGCAAGAACCACCGCTTTTCGCATGAATGTGCCTTTTTTATCAATGATAACTTCACCCTTTGCAAAGAAAATTCTAAGTCAGCTTTATTCATTTCATGCCCATTTTGCGGCAGCAAATTTTTGGCTTTCTTCGTCTTCTGCCTGCAGTGCAGCTCCAACTCATATGCGACCAATAAAACACAAGAAGCAATAGGGATCATTTCAATAATTGTCAAAAGTGGAAATGGATTGCCAGTTGTGTCGCTTAATGGCCGCGTTCCATTGACCGCTAGATGACTAGCGGCATGTCAAACTCCTTATAAAAAAACTGACATTTCACCATTTGCGCTAGAGCTCTAGCACATTTTCTGAAATATCCTTTTCAGCGAAATTTTTCAATCTAGCGCAAAATGAACTGCTAGATTGAAACAAATATATTGTATTAATAAATATGCGGCATGATGGCACAAAATACATTTTTGATTCTCATGAAGATGAAATAATACGAATTCAAATTGTTTCTAATGTCACTTTGCCGCTGCCGCTAGATCTCTAGCGTCAGCGTTCCTCCATCAGGAATATTATGCGCTAGACGACTAGCGGTCAATGGAACGCGGCCAATGACATGAACGAGAAATGTCTAACCTTGTCAATTAAATGACATGTGGATTGTATACAAATTCCATAGCAATAGCTAATTAATGACAGATCGATATTTGCATATTTAAATTCAATTTGTTTTGTTGCAAATAATAAAAAAAAATCAACTACACTTTTTTGCTCTTAGTACAAATTTCTATACCCTAGAACTAGATTAGATCTACATTAATTTCGATTTCAAACCAAACTTCACAACATTTACATTTCATACTTCAGTTTGAAGTTTGTAAGTCGAAAACACATTTGAATTTATTAAAGAGAAAATATAAGCTTACGCCATTTAGGTTTTACTTTTGCATGCTCTGTGTATGTTTATCAGGGTTCAATTGCCGATCATTTTTTATCACTTTCCGAATACGCGTTCGATCATGATTAATTGCTTTCAAAGTGTGAATATTTGAGAATTTCAAGGGGAGGCAGAGGCAAACAAAAGATCCGGAGAAATATTTTCAATGTGTATTTCTCAATGTTCAATGTTAGAATAATAAAAGTTTTCAAAAAATCAAATATTTAGACAAACAAGAAATTAATAGATTGCTTTAAATAACTACACCCCTTCTCAATCCATTAATCCCAACTTCTTATATAATTTTTGAAAACGGACTCCATCAAGAGATTTGGTAAATAAATCCGATAGTTGTTGTTCAGTGGCAATATATTCGATCTTTATAAATCCCTTTTCGATGTAATCCCTAAGAAAGTGATGTTTAATATCAATGTGCTTGGCACGTTTGCACTCTATGTTGTTTGACATACCAATGCATCCTCTATTATCTTCATAGATGACTATTAGTTTATCAACCATCTGTTGAAGACCCTCCATAACTCCTCTGATCCATAAAATCTCGGAAGTAGCTGCACTCACGGCCATGTACTCAGCTTCGCTGGATGATGTCGCTACAGTAGGCTGTTTCTTGCTTGACCAGGAGACTGTGCATCCAAAAACTTGAATTACGAATCCACTAACTGATTTCCGGTCATTGCAATCACTGCCCCAGTCCCAGTTATATACATTAAGCTCCCCAAAAGCTCTCGATAAGGCTTATATATTGGCTCTAAGTCTTGATTATGCTTCAACTGCAAACCCTTTTCCATTGGACTTTTGACAGGATTACGTTCCTCCATTCCGAACTTACGAAGTAACTTCTTAACACTGGCTTCCTGAGAAATAGTAACAGTATCATTTTCTATTTGAAATTTCATACCAAGGAAGTGACGAAGTCTTCCGCAATCGGACATTTGGAACTTTTCGGACAAACTTGTTTTCAATTTCTCTATAGATTTATCATCAATACCAGCTACTAAGACGTCATCGACATACAAAATTAAGAACATCATGTCACTCTTACCAGAATTCTTAGTGTACAGACAGTAGTCGTGTTTCAATCTTGAGAATCCAAGTTGGAGTAGAAACTTGTTGAATTTCTCGTTCCAACATTTTGGAGCCTGTTTGAGACCATATATTGGTTTACAAACCTTCCCATCATTTGAGGTTACTCCTTCAGGAACAGCCATATATATGTTTTCTTTTAAAGTCCCATGTAGAAACGCTGTCTTCACGTCCAACTGGTGAAACTTCATCTTGTAATGGAGACCAACTGCGATAATTATCCTTACGGTTGCTATCTTGGCTACGGGAGAATACGTTTCATTATAATCGATCTCGTATTTTTGTAGGTATTTAGCGACAAGTCTCGCTTTGTATCGAATAGGATTTCAGTTTTCATCGGTCTTGACACAAAATACCCATTTAGACCTTAACAGTTTTATCTTGCCAGGTGGTTTCTCCATTGTCCAACCTTTATTTTTCTTCATTGATAGCTTCATACCAATATTCCTTATCATCACGTTCTTCTATATCCGAGAAGTTTTCAGGAACATCCTCAGGCGAAGCCATCACTGAGTTTGCCATATGTCCAGTAAAATATTCAAAGAAACGATTTGGTGCTTTTTTCTCACGACCACTTCTTCTTAGAACTTGTTCTTCTGCAGGCTGTTGAACTTCCTCTTCTATTCGTCCATCGAACGCGATGGACATGGCTTAACGAAATGTCAAAGTTATATATGTACACACATAATTACATCAAGTTGGGGTGGGTGACTCGCTTGTATCGCTTTAAACTTTAATACATATATTATTTTCGGTGTACGATTAGAATTCAAACATTTAAAAAAAAAAAAACAGTTTTTGGTAAAATATTAGGTTTGTTAAATATGTAGGTAGTTAGAGGTGTTAGTTGTGTACTTGATTGTACCTGCCCGGCTTTGCTGGACAATCGCTACATATATTACATATATAAAAAATGTTAGGTTCGTTGGTTTCTGTATGCTTCAAAAATTCGAAAAGTTTTGCACCGATTGAGCTCAAATTTTCAGACAATCTGTGCTATTAGACCTAGATGGAAATTGGACAAAGAACGTGGCACGTTCCATACATAAAAAAAAACAATCAAAATCTTATATTTCGAAAACCACAGAATCGATTGAGCTCAAACTTACAGATAATCTTAGGTATTGGCCCTGGAGTGCTCCTGTGAAGATTGGTCAAAATTGGACAATCGATTTATTCTCATTTCTCACATTTTACGAAAGAATATTCTTTTCTAAAACATAAACTATACAATTTCTGTGCACAGGCAAAGCCGAGCGGGTACAGCTAGTTTAATATAAAAAAATGTCCGCACTATGACTTTGTAAAAGGTTCTCCCTGTAGTGGGTTGGACAAAATGTTATTATTATTTACATTGCATGGTAATGAAATGATAAACCAGAGAGAAATTTACGAACTCACAATCGTTGAGTCTTGAAGGAATTGTAGAAACGTGAAGAAAAACCAAATTTACAACTAAAATGTCATTGTCGAATTTTGTTTTGTCATATAAAATAAAATAAAAGCACATAGGGCGTTACCTAACAATGGACCTTATCAATAATCATTTAGGTACCTATAACTTAAATATTTTGAAGGTCGCAATAGATAATTTTATATAGAAATGTTCACCATTGTGACTTCGTAAAAGTTAGACTGGATATTAAATTGGTTTAGGTCACCATTTTGTAAAATTTAGCCGGCACAAAAATCTACGTGGGTATCATTTCCACTACGATCCGCATTTTCTAGTTGTTTCGTAATGAATCGCGAATACCTACCTTTATGTAGACTTGCTTAATGATCACAATTTAAAAGTAGGTAGGTATAACTACTCACAACTAGCGACGAATACCAGTTTGCGTGTTATTTTATTTAAACCAACCTTAAATGAATGAAATATTTCGGAGAACATTTTTCGCACAATCATATCGCCCCCCAGCATCAGCCACCATGGCCACCACATGAACATTACATTTATTACAAACCGCAGTCTTATCACAATGTTACTAGTCATAAAAGATAAGCTCTCCTGTTTAGTGTATAATGCAAAAAAAAACACCTACCTCTTTAACTTTCAGCCGCTTTTCTTCCACTGAAGGATTTGGATCCGGATGCCCATCCATTGGCATTTGTAGCTGTGTAACATCCCCCACCGGCAGCATATCCTGTACATCTTCATTTATCGAGTTTTTGAGTGCTGGCGGTGGCAAAGCACCAACCACTTGATGTTGTTGCTGTTGTTGCAGCACCTGCAACTGTTGTTGCTGTTGCGATTGCAGGTCATTGTCCATGACGGGTGCCGCACCCACATTCTCTCCCAAAGCTTCGTCCTCACTTTCGTGCCGCAAAACGTCGGGTTTATCCAAAATATCACCCAACTCCTCTTTAATTTTAGCTTGCAACTTTTCCCGATCACCCAGCACATGAGGGTCTATGTCCTTGCCGCCGCCATGTCCCCGTCCCGCTAGTGGCGGTGCTGGTATGAAAATCTCCGGACCGGCTTTCTGGAAATGCTTGTAAACCTTGAGTACGCGTTCGCCGCCAAAGTTATCCGGAAGCAAGAAAATTCCAGCGAAACACAATAGGCACAAGGTCGCAAGTACAAGGCCAATTAGGCATTTCTCGCGTGAGTGGAAATTCGGTTTCCTTCCAATTGGACCAATTCGATACATGATTTCACGATATAGCGTCAACTATTCCACAGTGGTGAGCGCTTATAAGTGGATCTTTCCTGTTACGTCGCACAGTACTAGAATTTCAGTGTTTTACCGATTTTATTAATTTTTCATAAATTGACAATTACAATGTAAGTAAATTGGCGTCGAATGACTTGACGTCTAAAATGTGCGTTCGGTTTGGTTGGAAAATTTCTTTGCATAAACAAATTTTTGCTGGGAAAAGCAAACGAAGAGCGAACGAAGGGAACTGAAAATCCAATTTAAGGGTGGGAAAAGGTGAAAATGGGGCGGGTTTGTATGGATTTTTCCTTGTATTCCGCTTACATCAACATAACAGGAAGCAATTGACACCACTTTCGAATGAAATTTCACTTTATTTCCCACATACAACGGATTCTGAAACCACAAAACATTTTCTATCACTTGGCCTGGGATTCAAGATGCGAATAGGGGACCACAAATGAACAAAAAAAAACTGCACACAAAGAGAAAGGGAGAATCTCGTGTCGACAGAGTGATCACTGAAAACGGCCAAATGCGCACAAAACGAGATTTTATTTTAATTTTTATATTTTTAATTACTAGGAATATTTTCACTTTTGCGAATTCTTTACTGCGTTTAACAATGAAGACGAGGAATTTCACAGCTGATTGACATTTATCTCGGCCTTTAATTATTCATACACGCAGGATGAGAGAGAGGAATACAGAAAAACATCAAGAATTCGCCGAATAATCCGTCCGCCCGTCTTTGACTGAATCGAATCGTTTTCGACTTTACATCAAAGTTATTTCTTCGTTTTGTATTATTTTCTTGCTCTCTCGTTTTGCTTGTTGAAAAGTGGGAAAAGGCAAGACGTGTATCACGTTCAATGATGCTCTCGCTTACTCACTCTCTACGTGTTTGGGCGAAATTAGAAGAGAAAATTGTACTGTGTTTGTGTAGTGTGTAGTGCACTCTCTTCTTCCTAATGACAGTTGAAATGTGATTTTTTTGTGTGCGAGAGTGCCATTTCCCAATGCCATGCCGACGAAAGTTCAAAGAAAAATTATGCATGGCAAGGCAAGAAGAACTGACACTCGCTGCGGGCAATGTAGTTTTGTTTACGTGATCCGCTGTATAATATGGTCGGACATATGGTGCGTTCACAATTATTAACTATATTGCTGCCATTCATTAAAAAGAAAACATTCATTAAAAAAAATGTCTTATCGAATTCTTACGAACGGATAACAATGTCAAAATATATTCTCTAAGCTCCAATTACAGCAAATTAATTTACAATTAATAAAATGTCTTCCTAAGGTTTGCATTTTGGCTTACCTACAATCCTAATATCAGAAAGTATATAGCGCATTAACATTATTTGTAATATACTTGTTGTAGGGATAATGGGATAGTTTACGCTTAGTACGCTGCTTGAGCTAAATTTAACTTACCATTTTACGCAAATGGTAAACTTACGACGTTGCATGAATACCCTTATTATCTAAATATGTCCACCAATAAAGGTGCTTCCTCTCACACTGTGCCAACTGTCGACGGATGCAACAGATAGAAAAGTAGAAAATAAACCTACTTTATCCGTCGCATCTGGCACATGCGCTGCTTATGGGTCACCTTCCACAAGTTGCTGTGTATTCTATCAACCTGTCACTTGAATACGTTGCCGTAACGAATTATATGGGTTGGGCCGTTAACTGCTAGATAAAAATATCGACCTTAAAGGACTATTCACATGAGAACGACCAACTACCACGAACGAATGAACGAATATTCACAAGTTCTGACAGTCCATTCACATGAACAATTTCCTTGGTGGATCGTGAATAAACTTTGACAATTCGTCACCTGAGAATTGGTTTGCTCCATACGCCAATTTCGCGTATTTTGAGTAGGTATCAAATCTAAGGGTAATTAGGGTGCTCTTTTCGAATCTGTTGCCATTTTGGCGCTAACGCTTACCAATCCGGAGATATCCAGCATCGACTTTGCTCTACATCCAACAAGTTTAATGGTTAGTAAATTTTATTTTGCTCCATTTGCCATTTTTTGGCGTATGGAGCAAATTTCCCATACAAAAATCCTTCATATTGAGTTTACTTTTATTTTGCTCTATTACCAGGCGTATTTTTTTGGGAAGTGAGTATAACAAAACCAAAAGTGAGTATACCAGTTTTACATGTATAACCAAAAGTGAGTATAACAAAACCAAAAGTGAGTATAACAGCTTTGCATGTAAAAGTAAAAGTGAGCTAGCTATAGATTCTCAAAAAAATACGCCTACCATTGCATGTGTACGTAGTTTTCCTTTAATTACTATTTTGAAAAGGATCAAACTATGCAACGAGTATGTAGAACCATTTTCATGAATATAAAAAGTCTTCTTTTCGTATACGCTGTATAACTGCTAAACTATTACGCATGAAAGATTGAAAAGTTGTATTCTAGTTGGGAATACCCTAGGGAATAGCTGCTATAAATTTAAAAAAATTCTATCGGGCAATTTTTGAGAAAAAGATGCGCAAACCTTCTTTATCATTTTTCTCGAAACCGACTAAGTGGCGTATGGAGCAAACCAATTCTCAGATGACGAATTCGCGATAAAGCCCAGTATCCTGCTCGCGCTAAATTTTATCTCCCATACAAAAATGTCTACAGAGATAAAATTTAGCGAGGCAGTTTAGCAATGCAGTATCCTGTTCCGCACGCTAAATTCTTATTTTCATATAGATGGGACACACTAATTGTCAGTCGAGTATAACCATATTGTGTGTTATACGTACTACGCACAATTTTGTTATACTCGGCCAAGAAAATGTCTCCACTAATTTAGCTCACGAAAGAATTGTCTGGTACATTAAATTGGCGATAAATTTTGACATTTTCGAAACAAAAGAAATTTTGAATTGACTATTTCGTGGAATACTTGATAATCGATGTAAGTGAGTAGGAAAGTTAAAAAAATAACATAACATAAATAGCGCGAACAGGATACTGGGCTTAAGAGTGTTTTCGTTGGCGGCAAAAAGTTTGGAATACGAAATTTCGTTATTTAATGCATTTTGATGGGGTAATTAATTATCTTACTCTAATAAAATATAAATAAAATATATAATAAAATGCGAATTTTTCTGTTATAAAAGTGGTTTGTTCGCATTTCATCAATTTGTTCGTTCGCTCTCATGTGAATGGTCTTTATGAATAATAGCGGGTGCTCGAAGGTTTGATGTAAGTGAAGTAACCCCTTTAATTTCGATGTCTCCTTCAAACATTTCTATATTACTGTACTTGAGAAAATATCTGATTATTTGAACACCGGCGCTCCATTTCTTTATTTTTGTCTAGTTTTTGGGAACCGTATATGAATGACAAAAAGAGATGTAATTATTTTATATCTCCCTCTCTCTGCCGTAAAAAAGTTTACGGTAACGTCTACCCGACCGTGACTTAAATGACAGTCAAACACAAACATTCCGATAGACAGATTCCAATCCAATTTGTATTTCATCAACTACCTACCTACTCCACACTTTGTTTTCTTGATAAATACACAAGTGAAGATGGAAAAGTGGATACAGGATCGCCTCTCGATATGTTTGGACTTTGACGTTCCCGAGGACATGATCAAGTATGTAATTTCATCGGATTTGGTGAACAATTCTTGACAAATTCCCTTCTAAAGGTATATCATATCCATGAAGACGTGTGACGAGCTCGATGAATATTTTGCAAGTCTGTTGAATCCCGAATATGAGGAACATCGGATTTTTATGGTGGACTGCAAGCAGCGTTTGTTTAGTAAGTTTCATTATGTGGTGTAATTTTGCATTGTTATCATGGCAAATCTCTGTTACCAGGCAAGGCGATTCCGAATAAAAAAGCCAATAATCAGCCCTTACAGACGAAAAACGCTCAGAACTCCAAAAAACAGGAGAGACCGACTGTTTCAATCGATGGTGGTGCAAAGAAAAAGAACAAATACGTCAACCTATACTCGAGTGATGGCAAGGTTCCACAAACAATCATGCTAAAGGGACGACGTCCCTGCGACTGTGAAGCCACACAACATAAACTGATAAACAACTGTTTGAGCTGTGGACGCATTGTATGCGAACAAGAGGGTAGCGGTCCTTGTCTTTTCTGCGGGGAGCTGGTGTGTTCGGCTGAAGAGATGCAACTTATCAAGTCGTCCACAAAGAAGGGCGATCACCTGAAGAAGAGCTTGCAGGAAAAAGGTGGTGGTGAGGCTCTGCGCAAGGCCATGGAGCAAAGAGATCGACTCTTGGAGTACGATCGCAATGGGGAGAAGAGAACCGAAGTGATTGATGACGAGTCGGATTACTTTCAGGTGAGTTAATGATTCTAAGTCCATTCGCTTAAACACTTTACCACTTTGTAGGAAAACTCTGTTTGGCTGTCCGAAGGCGAACGCAAGAAATTTGATCGTCTTCAGCAGGAGATGCACGAGAAGAAGCACGCCAATCGGTCGTCGCGAAAAATCCGAATGGATTTGTTCGGCCGGGAGATAGAAGAAGATCCCGTACCGGAGGATTATGAAAAGCAAGTCCGCAAAGAAATCACTGATTCCATGTCCAAGACGGATAACTGGTCTAACCGTGCACACGAGAAGTCCAGCGACGACTTTTACGACCCAAAGAACGATACTCCCAAGCCATTCTACACTCGAATCGGTCCACAAACTAAAAGCACGCACGGAATCGATGGCAAAGATAATACGTACAATAGAGTTCAGGACAAAGAATTGATGGAGATGCAGGATATGCGACATTGCCTGTCGATGCACCAACCTTATGCCTCACTGCTTGTTGCTGGAATCAAGAAGTAAGTGCATGGTTTCGTAGTTCGTTGACTTTTCATAATCCCGATTCTTTCAGACACGAGGGGCGAGTTTGGTATTCTAACCACCGCGGTCGTATGTGGATCGCATCGACTGTCAAGGAACCAAACCGCGATGAAATCAATGCGCTGGAGGACTTCTACAAAAATCATTACAAGGGTTGAGTGTCTTTGTTCCCGATATAACGAAAACTTTAGCTAAACAGTTATATTTTCAGATGATTCCATCAAGTTTCCCTCTCAGTACCAAAGTGGGTGTCTTCTGGGATGCGTTATTATCGACGATGTCCTCACGCAAGAGGAGTACCGGAAGAAGTATCCTAATGGCGAGTCAGACAGTCCATACGTGTTTATTTGCTCCAATCCGCAAACCTTGCCGGTTGTCTTCCCAATCAAGGGGTCGCACAAAATTTGTAAGTTAAACTTATTTTGGAGCGCTGTGCTGTGCAGTCTTTCATTTAAATCTTTTTCCAGATCAAGTCGATCCGAAGATTCATAGAGCAGCCTCATTGTCGCTGTTACGTTCGGCTAGTTCGACTGCTTAAGCGTGTGATTTTGTGCCTCAAATAAAGATATACTTAACAGCAAATAAACCGGGCCACCCGCTATGTTCGAATCGAACTCTGATTCGATTTTCTTTAAAAGTATAAAAGATACAACTAAAAAAGTGGTAGGTACCTACAGAAAGTGCATTTTATGTTGAAATCGATAGGTACCACTTTTTTAGTTGTACGTTTTATACTTTTGAAGAAAATCGAATCAGAGTTCGATTCGAACGTAGCGGGTGGCCCGGTTTATTTGCAGTTACGTGTAGTTACGATGGAGCGCTGGTTTACTTATATGCTATTGTGGAAAAAGTTGGTTTTGGCATGAGAAGGGCCACCAAATTATGATGAGAATGGCACAACCTGCTCAGTGTTAACCTTTATTTGACGGAGAGTGTGTTGTGAAGACGGAGCGGCGGTGTGGTGGTTCTGAGTAGGCCAGAGTGATAGCATTCGGTTGTACTTACTGGCGGGTTGCCGGTTGATACCAAGAAGCGGGTAGTATGTATATAGCTTTCCTAAAGATACCTGATAGCCGATCGGCGAACATAAACGAACATTAACAGTTGAAAGTCAATCAAGATCGCGCCCAAACGGGGATGAACAGACGAATGGGAAAAACGGCATAAACAAGAAGTAGAACGAACGTTCCATCTGCTGTGAAAGTTGAATCGGTCTACATGATACCAGAATGCCCCAAGACTCGATTTACAGTAAAACTACAGTTTTTCTTCACATTTCGAACTTTATTTCTTCAAAAGTTGCAAGCTCAGCTACACTTACTCAGCATCATCGTCTCCGAATCGAACATGCTTCGATATGACTTTCTTCATCTTCTCACGGCCGCGCTTCTTGGGAATTTTCACTTTTTTGTTCAACTTCGCTTCTCGATCCACTTTGATTCTCTCCCAGTACTCGGATTCGGCATCGCCAGCCAACACTTTGCAGTTGTATTCGGCGCACGAGACCTGTTTCACGAAATCAGCGACAGATTGTGGCGAATCAAGTCTGAGAAACGCCTGCATCGCCCCTTCCTTGATGTCAACATACTTGACCGTCTCGTACTGCCGCATGTCCGCCTTAAACTCCTTCACTGTGACACATGGCTCGAGGAAACCAACTTCAACAATCAAACCCGGTTCGTAGGTGAACAATGGCGCCTTTTCCTCTGCCGGATTCAGTTTGGGTGAATCGTTTGAGCGGTCATTAAACTTGGCTGCTTGATTTTCATCGTTCTCATTGCCAGCTCCGTAGAAGTTCATGTTCATCTTCTCCAGCCGTTTGGTGGGCTTTTCAATGACTTTCTTTGTCTGACCCTCGGACGAGTCGGTGTGATGCGCGTGCGAGTTCTTCCATGCTAAGCGCTTAAGTTCGGCTGTCTTCTCTCTCTGCAGATTTAGGTACTTATTCCGCAGCTGCTTCCAATCTTTTTTCGGAAGGACGCGTATTTCTATAAAATCCGCATCAGAATTGGCTCCTCCTTCAGAGTTTCTCTTTCGTTTTTTCTTTTTGCGTTGCCGTTTACGTTTGCTGGTGCCCTCGGCGTCGGTTTCATTTTGCTCGTCAGTCTCAGCGGCAGTAGATGTTCCACCTTCTTCGTCGGCTGTGTCCTGTTTGGAGCGCTTCGACTCTGGTTGCAATTCGCTCGAATCACTGGCTTTTCGTCGTTTTCTATTCTTCTTTTCGTCTTCCTCTCCTGGGTCTTTCTCGTTATTCTTCTCACGAATGAAGGATTTGACACTGGTCAGCTCGGCGGGGTCTGTATTTTCCATGCACAGAACACCGTTGAACTCTCGAAAAGCTTTGACTGCCTTCTCAACGCTGGACTCCATGTCGAACTCGATGAAGCCAAATTCCTTGATTTTTTTCGATTTGGTGTATCGTGGGAGGGACACATATGTAACAGGTCCAAAGCGGGAGAACATTGTCTTTACCCAATCGTGGTCGGCCGACGGAGGCAGTGACTCCACATACAGTGTTTTGTGTTCCACATTTCGCTCCGTGGGTAGTGAAGTTTTACGGCGAACTTTCTGCCGATCGGAGTCCATTTCCAGGAGTTCTGAATTGGATAGGGATTTGGCAATGTCGGCCGTGCAAGTGGTGAGTTTTTTCAACTTATTGAACGTCAGGAAAGTATCGAGTGGGACAACTATAAATTAAAGGAAATCTTACATAAGCAACAGGATGAACTATTATTTGAAACATACATGGATCTTGGCTGATTAATTGCATCAAGAAGCGATCCTTGGAGAGATTTGCGTCGCCGAAGTAGAACTCCATTTGTTCGCGAATCGCGTTCAAGTATTTTCGCTGCCGCTTTCGATGGCCTTTGTGTGGAGTACTGTCCGTTTGCTTGTCTTCTGGGAGGCTTGCTGTGCTGGGTTCGCCGTCTTTTGAATCCTCGGCACAAGCAATGGGTTTTTCCATGCTGAATTGAGTTTATTTTATATTTCTTCAATTTATTCTGCGAATTGTGCTTCAAAACGTTTTCAAACAATACGAATTTGCCACTGATGTCAACGATGACATATGCACAGGGCCCCCCAAACTGTGAGGGTACACTACGAAACGGAAATTCCTCCAGGCAATGTAAAATTGTAAAAGTCATTCCGAGATAATTATTGGTCATGACACATTTCAAATCGGGATCTCAATCTGGTCTGTAATTATTAAAGTTATTGAAGCGTAAATAAGTTACATAAAATTGCAAAATGGTTGAATTTCACCAAGAATTTTCCGACGAAGAAATGCAGGCCATTTCAAATGAGTTTCAACGTTTGGGAGGTGAGAAAACTTATAAAATCCAATCACTCCATTTGTTTACAAGTGGTTTTCTTAAGAGATAAGATAAGAATCTTACATTCATTGCAGAGAACATCTATCTGGATCATGCTGGAACGACTCTATATTCGGAGAAACAAATCGAAGCCGCAGGAAAAATGCTAAAAGATAACCTTTTCTGTAATCCCCATACGTGCAAAGTGACTGGTGATCTAGTGGACCAAGTCAGATATAGGTACTTACTGATGTGCTGAACTTTTTAGAATCTACTGATGACCTTCAATTTCAGAATTCTCAAGCACTTCAATACAGATGCCAATGAGTATGCGGTTATCTTTACAGCCAATGCTACGGCAGCTTTGAAAACGGTTGGAGAATGCTTTGATTTCGGCGTAGGAGGAAGATTCTACTATTGTCAGGAGAACCATACCTCGGTGTTGGGTATGAGGGATATTGTGAGAACCGATGATATACATGTACTTACGAAAGATGAACTGCTACAGAACATGGAAGATAAACATTCCATCTACACAAACCAGAGAACAGGCAGCTCTTTGGTAACATTTTCCGCGCAATGCAACTTCAGTGGGTACAAACTCCCGCTGCAGCTAATCAATGCCATTCAGCAAAGAGGCCTGCATCAGTTAGGTACACAGATCCGTGGCAACTCGCCGGATGCTGATGAAAGCGAGTTCTATGTGTGCCTTGATGCAGCATCATTTGTGGCAACGAATTTATTGGATTTATGTAGATTCCCAGCCGATTTTGTCTGTGTATCTTTCTACAAAATCTTTGGGTGAGTAAACACTTGGCATTCCCAAATGTTACCTGACCAGTAACTCATTTGCAGCTACCCAACTGGTGTAGGGGCATTAATCGTTAGCAAACGAGGACAGGATCTGTTGAAAAAACGCTATTACGGCGGCGGAACTGTGAAGATCTCGATGACTCTTGAGGATTTCCATGTCAAACGGGATAACTTCAAGGATCGCTTCGAAGATGGAACTCTCTCCTTTCTCGGAATCGCACAAACTCTTGAGGGATTTCGCACTCATGAGCGCCTGATCCCTCAGAGGGGAGCTCTCAAGCCGATTCAAAGAATCGCCAACCACGTTTATCAATTAGCCAAGTACTGCTATGAGTTTTTGCGTAAGCTCAAGCACTCCAATGGCCAGCGACTGGTGAGGTTCTATAATCACACAAACTACAATAGTGTCGAGGAGCAAGGAGGCATTATAACCTTCAATATACTTCATGACGACGGCAGTTTTGTGGGGTTTGCTGAAGTTGCTTGTATTGCTGCGGTTTTCAATGTCCAGCTGCGTACTGGGTGCTTCTGCAATCCAGGAGCTTGTCAGAATCTGCTTGGCCTCTCCAACGACGTCATACGCAAACAGTACCAAGCGGGACACATCTGCAGTGATTACAATGATTTGATAGACGGCGTTCCAACCGGAGCGGTGCGAATGTCGTTTGGTTACATGACGCGCAAGCAAGATGTTGACAAAGCTCTGAACATGATCAGAGATTGCTACTTGAAGACGACAAGCAAAGATCGTTTGGAGATAATGGAAAAATGTGAATCACTGCCTAAATCTCTCAGGCACATTCCCGGACGTCTGGGGAAACCCACACTGGCAAAGATCTGCATTTTTCCTGTGAAAAGTTGCGGATCCTTTGAGATCCACGGCAGTTGGGAGCTAACTCAGAGAGGATTCAAATATGACCGAAACTGGATGATTGTCGATGGCAATGGTATGGCAGTTACTCAGAAATCCCACGTCAGGTTGTGCTTGATAAAACCGCATATTGACCTAGAATCTGGGAGCCTGAAGCTGACATTTCCCAATATGAAGTCAATAAGTGTCCCACTGGATGGCACTAAACATGGCGCCATCATTCAATCAACATTCTGTCAAAGTAAAGTTTGTGGCGACTTGGTCGAGGGCATCGATTGTGGCGACGATGTTGCGGAATGGATCAGCGACTGCCTAGAAACGAACGACCTTCGGCTTATTTGCCAAAATGCCGATAGAAAGACAAACGCAGGCGAATCCAAGGAGATCACGCTCGCCAATCAAGGACAATTTCTACTCTTGAACAGAACCTCGGTCAAATGGCTCTCATCGAAGGTAGAAACCGAACAAGAAGACATCAGTCGCACCGTAGATCGATTTCGAGCGAATCTAATCATTGAAACTGCCACACCTCTGGAAGAAAACGACTTCCAGGAAATTTCAATCGCAGGAGTTCACTTTAAGGTTGATGGGTTTTGTACTCGCTGTCAGATGATTTGCATCGATCAGCATACGGGGCAGAAGACAACCGAACCTCTGAAAACTATCGCAAGGGAATTTAAGGGGAAAATTCGTTTCGGAGTGTATGTGTCACTGTTGGAGTTTAAGAAGAATGCCTTCATTTCATGCAATGACGAAGTTAAAGTGGTAAAAAGGAAAGATACTTAAATATACGAGAGTACGTATGTACTTTTAATATAGATCGTATAGTTACATGATTGCGCAGTTTTCTATGGGTTGCTCTTTTACTTTGGTGACGGGAAGTCCTTGGTTGGCCTTGCGAACGTTGTCCAAAACGCTGTCATGGTCAGGAAAGGCTAGTGTCTGGAGCTTTGAGTGCACTAAGGTTTCATCTATTTTCACTTCGAATGAACCTTGCCTTCCTATGTGGCAGGTTACTTCCGTATCCGGTTGTTTTTCCTGCAGAAACACCGACAGCATTTTGCAGTGCCATTCAAAATTGCATCGTCCGCTAGAGAAATAGATCAAAAAGGGATGAAATCATTGAAACAAGTGCGATATGTTCTTACCAGTATTCTACATCAACTTTTACCATTTGTGTGTTTGTCTTTTTGATTATCTCATAATAAAGTTTTCGAGACGGAATTTTTTGATGTTTGATTTTTTGAGAAATGTCAGAAACCGCTGATTTTGGTATGTCAAGAATTTATTTTTTGATGAGTAAAAGAGATGCAAGTTGTCTGGTACAGTTCAAGTCGAAAATTTTGGAAAAATCGGCCCTTCGGTATAATTCAAATGGGGCATGTTCAAAACTCAAAACTAGCATAATGCCCAAAACACATGTGCAGAATTCACTGCGCAGCAGGATTAGAATACACATGTTCTTATGTGGTGAAACAAATGTAAATTCTGCAGCCACCGCAGCACTGCAACATGTCTCTATTTCTAAATCCACTGCATAGCAACGCAGTGAAATAAATTAAGTAGACTTGGCAGCATCGAATTTTTAAATTCAGCTACTGATGCATACGAGGAAAAGAGAGACGGGAATTATTTGTCGTCTTTGTCTCACTCACATATTTTTCCCCTCATTGACAGCAACCGCTGCAAATTGAATTCTGCACATGTGTTTCATCTGCAGTACTGCATGCAGTGAAGCATTCAGAATTTCTGCACATGTGTTTTGGGCATAAAGCTGTTAAGTGTTATTTCGTATTTTTTATCGCTGATATTTTTGATGTTTGATTTTGGAAATTGGTGACGGTGAGACCATTTTCTCGCACTAAGAGAATTCCACAATTTGTCCAATATTAGCCGAGGGCTGTCTTTTTTTTTTTTTTTAATATTTATCATAAAGTGATGAAGATTAGGATGAGGATAGACTCAGTCTATGCTTTTGATTCTGAAACTTCATAAAAACAAATAGGCCTCTATTTATTGCATTTTTATTTTATGTCGATTTCCATTGGTCAATAATAAGTACTTTTTTCATATTCAGAGCAGTTGTCCGCTCTAGAAATTGGCTGTCTGTCAATTTCGTTTTCCGTTGCGAATCTCGATTTGAGAGCGATATGCACACATACTTTCCAAAACAAGTTACATTTGTAAACACAAATTGCAATTAAAAATAGTTTATGTAGATTTCCATTGGGCAAAAACTTTTTCTGCTCTAGAAATCAGCTGTCGTCAAATTCGTTTTCCATTGGGCGGAAAAAAAGCGATCACTTTTGCGAGTCTCGATTCGAGGGCGAGATTCACACATACTTTCACCAATCCAAAAACAAGAGAGATTTGTAAACGCAAATGGCAATAAAAAAAATAGACTATCTATTTGACACACCAAAACATCGGCATTACTTAGTTTTGACTTTGAGTCATACAGGATGAACATAAATTATGCTAAAATGAGTCAAAATATACTGATGCAGACAGGGTCTTAAAGTGTTAAAAATATATTGCTATAATTTGTAATAAACAAGTGTCCAAAATGGATTAAAACTCATTTAAAGCTCGGTCAAAAAAATAACCACTATTATTGTCGTCGTCGTCCACGATTTAAAAACAACGCTACTGTTTGGTATTGGCGACGAAAAATAAACGACATTTGTCGCGGGAGCGATCGACATTATGTTGTTATTACGCGTGACAGCACTCTAATCTTATATTAATGCGCGAAAGCCTCTATTGTATACTCCAGTAAATTACTGATGGGCACAAAAAATGTCATAAATAAAAGTTCATGCGACGGAAAGATTTGCCCAATCAGAGTAATTAGTCCGCACATTATACATCAATGAGGCTCAAATAACATACACGAGCCGACAACAAAAAAATAAGTAAGTAGGTTAGGTTCGGGTGACAGGCGGCAACAAGTGCAGCCAGACTTAAGCCACAGTAGGCCCATTGTCATACCGCAGTATAACAAATTACATTAAAATTAAAGAATTTAACAATTCAAATGAATGTACCATTCCCCGTATAATCCACAGATTCAACAGGAATTTCGTCGACCATGAAACTATAAATACGCACAAAATAGATAAAGAGAAGATTTGTCCTAATGAAAATAATTTATAATATAAGAATACCTCTTCTTCATCTCTAAGTACTGTATAATCTAATTAAAATTAAGCTGTTATTTGCTTCCCCTCATATGATTCGAAAATGTTGAGCAGTTTAGAAGGTCAGAAGGCAAAAAACATTACCAACCATTCGTATCATTCAAACAGTAATTATTCGTGGACCCCATTTTCCGCAGAACCCCCCACGTGCCCGAGGCGATACAACAAAGCCACCTCACTCGGTACCGAAAAACAAACAGCGTACCTATAGGTAGCTACATAATTCAACTACATAGGTATTCCCGAAAAATGAAAGGGAATCCCTGCTGAAAACATTCCTTGACGGTTTTTAATTTCATTGGATTTTTTGTATCTTTTTGCCGGAGGATGTATCCGCATCTAACCCCATGTAATGGCTTATGACATGTTGACGTAACAGGATAGAAATCAGAATCCTTAAAAATAAATTCCAACGGATGTTAGGTTCCCATCAAATTACAAAACATGTCCCTTGGTATCAGTTATGTTCTTACGACATAAGAAGGTATGTAATGTTAACGAGTGTACTCGTATAACGTGACATTTGATAGACAGAGAACTGGAACTGAATAGCTTAGCTATGTTGTACCTATGTATGTGAAATGTGACATCCATTGATCAGTGGCCATAGAAACGAGCACACTTTTCATTAGCCTCATATGAGTCATGTACTTGTACATGTCATGACCATGATGATATCGTTCAGAAAATCGAGCTATACATTTGAATATTTATGCAGACTTCCAAAAACTTTTCATGTTTCCTCGTTTGAACATGGGTTTGTGTTGCTCGTGAATGGACAAGGTTATTGTGGTTCAAGTGCTGGGTTCTAGGGCGGTGTTCATTGTTATCACAGCTTGAAAGTACAGTTGGTAATGCGATCGGGTACTTACTTTGCGAGTATATTATGTAGATTAAAATTTCAGTAGGTACTACCACCCGCATGCGATAACCTGAAAAGAGGTCGACCGTAAGAAGAGCCTTGGTATCATTTAAATTAATTTGGTTGCATACAATTTTTTTCTTCGAATTCTGGGAAGTTGAAGTAGTAGTGTGTCCTCAAAAGGGCAATTGTCTATAAACTTCCATCGTGGGGGAACGTTTGACGCAAATTCAAACGTACCTAAGTAGGCATTATGTAAATAAGGTCGATTTTTTAATTAAGGCCATTTTTGTCAATAGCGCTAAATAAATATATCCTCGGCTAATATTCTGACACTTATGAAAGCGTTGAAAAAAGAAGTTCACCAAACTCCAATCTTAAAACAAAGATTTATCTAATTTTACGCTATTAATTAAAATTTCTTTTTCAACATTCTAGCAAAACTCAAGAAAAAAAAACGTCAAAATATTAGCCTATAGAATAATATTATCTTGCTCCCGGGGAGGGATCATTTTTTGACAGCTCAAAAAGTCTTTTTTCACCACGATAAAGTCAGAAAATTATCCGAGTATAATTATTTAGCGCAATTATTGACAGACGGCCTGAATAATAAAAACCAACTAAAGGGTTAATCACAATATGAACTATAATCTGAGTAAATTAAATGCCTAAAATCACATGCCGAGGATACGAGTAGGAACTATACATTGGAAATATAACTGAAAACATCGATTTTTTTATTTAGAAGTTGCTTCAGTTTTGACCAGCTAAAAATATACATACATTACATGGTAACAGTATTATTTGTTTATATTTTTTGTATCATGTTTAATTATGTAGAACGAAGGATTATTACACAAAGTTCCAGTCGTATATAAGCAGCATATATCCCAACAATTCCCTTGAAATGCATTTTGCCTACATTCTCAGTTAACGCATCAAATCCCTGTCCCCATACTTCAAAAGCCAAACGTAGAACTTGCATAATCCTCAACTCAACCCATGTTACCACAGGAACGCAACGGGCGATTTTTTATACATTTGCAAAAAACACTCATTTTTGCATTGTCACACATTGATTCCATGAACTGAAATAGACACGAATACGAGTAGCCAGCTATAGTTATAGTTGTAGCAAAATAATTGACTCCCACACACTGAAGCTCTTCCCTTCACAACAAGAATGTAATCCTTATCCCTGTGCACGTGACCGTTAATAGTATCTTCTCTCTGTTACGTTGACTATAATCTTTCGTTATCCATGGTTACTTTAATAATAGTCGTTGAAGAGTTCCTACATAGTTCCTATCGTTTTGCAATTAGCAGCCCTTTTTTAGCTTAGTCCTTTCAACAATGTGAACTTGTGTCCTTGTGTCTTCAGCGGGGGAAAAACAATTAAAAGCACAGACCAAAATCACTTCCGCTTATCGCCCCACCCGAGCTTGGATTTTCGATGTAGTAAGGGATTTGTACAAACTTCCCCCAAAGTGCATTCACATTTATAGTTCAGACATTTCAGTAATATGTACAAATGTACATACCTATGAATGTATGTATTGTCTACCTTAAATAAGAGTAAAAGCTTTCATCCCTTAACGCCTGGCGCCAAACAGTCTCCCTCCTTCATTATGTTCCCAGTCACATGTCTACTATGGATGGATGTCTATGATGATAAAAAAAAAGCTCTAAGCCATACCAGACCAGTTGCTCTTCTCCACAGAACTTGCCTTGCCAGTTCTCAGTTGTTTCTCGATACAGCAACAAGTTAGATTATATCCGTTTGCCTCTTTAAATACATCGGCTCGAATTAGTTCCATGAACTTCTAGAATCCTTTGCACTTGCATTTTACGCGCGATTCTATTGGCATTGTATACAAGTCCGTCTATTGTGCATTTGTTGTTTTGCATTCCTTGTGGAGCGATGTCCTGAAAGAAATCACAACTTATTATCCAGCACAAAGTGAGGAAATCATAAAAGTGTACAGTCAGGTTATGGTTTCAGAAGTCCTTCTCATCTATGCAACATCAATATGAACATACCTACCTATATAGTATGAAAGCAGAGATTTTATGTGATGTCCTTTTTTGTACGATAACTAAGTGAATGGCAAATAAAAGTAGACATTTCTACAAATTGTGTTATAGTGTTTGTAGTAGAATGCATATTTACTTGATTATAACGCATACATGTCCTGTTAATAATTTGTTTAATGTCCAGTCCCAACGTGTGCAAGGTTAAAGCAAATCTATTTATAAGCGAGTATAGGTAATCTGCAACCCAATATACCTAGCAGCAGAAGGTGACTTAAATGTGATATACGAGGATATAGCTGGAGTTGGAGCAGATAATAATATATGGTCGTAAGTAATTTAATTAAGTGTGGTTCGAGAAATAGAAAATATGCGCGTTCTTGTATGTAACAGAGGGGCAGATCCTGTGATCGATTGAACAAATAATTTATCGCGTAATTATTCTACCGTTGATTGATGTGACAACGATAGGTATAAAAAGTTTTGAAAGCCTATTGCACTAATAGGGTTTGTTATTTGAAAGTTGCCTTGAATTCGATTTTATTAGTTTTTGCAGTCATTCTAACATTTTAACTGGCGGATATCCTGTTCGTATTTATATTTCTAGATTTTTTGAATTCATTCTAGGAAATTGTAATAAATGTACATAGCTTGTGCTATTGTGAGGTATAAAGGTCATCAGCGGCAAAGTGACATATTATGATTTTGATTATTTTTATATTTTTTTTTGCTCTTTCTGACAATTTTAAGATTTGATGTATAAAATTATTTAAAAACAGTTACCAAAAAAATGGAAGTTTCCAACTTGTCTTCTACACTTCCACTTTTGCTTGTTTTTTATTATATTATTTTAGGCTTTTGATATATTTTTTTGGCAGAACCTTTTTTTCAATCTAGCAGTTAATTTTGCGCTAGATTGAAAAATGTCCATGAATTGGATATTTCACAATAACGTGCTAGATTTCTAGCGCAAATACTGAATTGTCAGTTTTTTTGGAGCTTGACATGCCGCTGGTCATACTGCGGTCAATCGAACGCTGCCAATGTGCTTTCATGTCAACTTAGTGGACCTCAACTTCGTCTACAGACCTAAGTTAAGAAAAGAGTGTTTGACACGTGGTAGATATGTTTATCTATAGTTTTGGCACGAATTCTGAAATTTTGACATCACTCTGTATTGAAAATACTTAACAAAATGCTTGACATCGGCGCAGTGGCTCACTGGTTAGTGTGCTGGACTACTGGAACCCCTCCTCAGGTTCGATCCCCTGAAAAATAGAATTTACATCTTAAGGTTTTTTCCACTGCGCCACCTCTCGCGAACGTCTGACAAGCATCCGAGAGTATAACTATTTTGAAAAAGCTTCTCAATTCAGGCGGCGTAAAATTGTAGGTCCCAGTCCCATCCATTCGTCCCAAAAATAAAAACTCTAAACAAATAAAATATCCGACCTGTAAAAGAACTGGGCTGTGCAAAATGGTATAGATAGATATTGTTGACCTGTCCCGTGAATGTATCCAATGTTTGCAAACATTTTGCAAATACAGATATTTCACATTTCACTAAAGCTCTCACTGACAGCTAAAAATCTCTTCAGTGCGATCTTACGAAATTTTGTTGACAAGAATGGATTTGATAATATTGAATCTTTTAAAGGAATATCTAATCTATATAAATTGAAGATATACGATATACCTACATAAAAGTTATAAGTTGTTGTAGGTCTTTTCAATTCGCTCCAAAAAAAATATTCATACAAACGAAATGTTTTGAGAAGCTTTAAGGATCTGTTGCGCCAACTCTTTATTTTCATTTTTTCCAGATCGCTATTTCATACAGTCGAAATGAGTTAAATTTGCAATACCTACATAATCTGATCTGAAAGTTGCTCATTGCACTCGCGGAGTGTGGATAACTATTGCTCCAAAGCCACAGAGAACGCGTTACACTACTGAGTACTAAATAGTCCCTAAGACTCCGGTGCTTACTTTTTTCAACCAATGAATCAATTTTAACAATAATCAATCACAAGATATCAACAAGACTATATGCAAATTTATAATATCAAATTAAATTGATGCTAATTTATTCGTACACTTGAGGCACATCCATTCGACCCAGGCAAGCTGTTGCTCCATTTCATAGTAATCAATCAAAATATTGACTACAAGAATAGAGTCTCTGTTTCTGTGCTTGGTATTCATATCATACAATGACTCAACAAATCAATACAAATAAGCTGCTTATCATTTTTTAAATCTGATACTTTTAGTCCTTGCCACTTTCTTTTTGCCTTTAACAAAAAATTCATGGAAACTTGTGTTTCTTTACCACGGACCACGGTTGCGGGACAAAGTAAACACTTATATATGTACCAGAAATGGGGTGTTTATTAGTCTGAGGAAACAATTTAATGGAAGAGTTCAGATCAAAAATTTGTTAAGGTATTTTTTGCGCTTTGAAATGAAGATGACTATGACGCATTTTACTCTTTATTATTCTGCAATTTGTTAAATAAAATATAATAATCATACACAAAATGTTGTGTTGCTACTTTCGTTTAATTTAAGCCACATTTTAAAGTTTAAGCTAAGTACACAGATCGAGTGAAACTAAATTTTAGCTGCTCTCCAATTTTTTTCTCCAAACATTAGCTAAGACCTACACTTTTGGATAAAGACTTTCTGTAATTTTGTGTGTGCCCTTGAAACCATTATTTGTATGAATAGAACCAAATGACATTTACGAAAATACTTAGGTGTACTGCCTTTTCTCTTTTTATGAAAAAATAACAGGAATAACCGAAAATAAGTGCCTAATTGTATGGACTTTTGGACCTTTGCTCAATGCCACTATAACCAGTCTGGCTCTGTAGTTAGTTCGTTGGATGACTCAGGCGTCTGTTTAATCCCCGGAAATCAAATCCACTGCTCCTTGACAATGCAGTGATAAAAATCCGAGAGTTTAACTGCCTTGAGAAGGTTCCAACATCCAGGACCTATTGCGGCTAATATTGATTCACTATTATACTAATTCTCATTACCTCGTCGTATTTTTTAATCAAATGAAGCTCCAGCCAAAAATGTAATCAATTGACAACTGACAATATTGACACAATTGGAAATCCTCTTTAAGTATGTATGAGCACATTAGTAGGAATGGTTTCAACGTCAACCAATCTTCATTTTTGTTTTTCTTCAGCATTTTTATATAGAAAATTATAAAGTTATAATAATGCTGGATAACAATGTCCTGGTTCAACTTTTACTTATCCTTAAAGAATTAAGAATTAAAAATAATCCTCCATTCGATACCACAACTTATTTCCTCATTAATCCGATTGTTGAATTCTAAGGGATATTCTATCAGGATACCATTTGGTGTTTCGTTATTCCACGCGAACGTGTTTATTTTACAGAATTGTCTTTCACTCTGTGCTATGTATATATATGTACTTTGCCAAGTATGCTGTCAAATTCTTTGTTCAAAAACGTGACATCTTCAGGTCAATAATAGGTACTCAAGAGAATTTCACTTTAATCATCGATATTATATGAGTGGGTAACATTTTTTCGATGCAGAATTGTGACAGTTAAAACATATACAATACATTATTCTCTTCAAGTTAAGTTTCACTGTGACACTTGTTGTTAAATATAGATTATTAATGATCATAACAAAATTGCTTTATATTTTCGGCAATACGATAGGAAATTAAATGTACCCACTCCCCAGAGATTTGCAACAGAAAATAAATTAAGAATTATTGTAAAGGATCCATTTACTGTGACGAAATGAACCACATAATAAGGACTCAATTTTCTATTATCAAATATAATTGGAAGCACAAGCAAAGTACAACTTTCATTGACAGTTGAGTGACTTATTCAATTTCCTGTGTGAAATGGGAAACGGTACATCTAAAGAAATTGCCAGCAATCATTATGGAGGGAAAAGTTTTTCCTTTTTGGTTTTAAGTTTGGTAGCTCTGCTATTATATTGACGGGTGTAATGCTTGTATAGCACACTTGTCTACAATTGCCTTTAAAATGCAGCTAAAGCTTAGTAATGCTGCGTAATAAATACCTGCTTAATTTTTTTTAGAATATGGGTGCAAGAAACTTCTTTACTTAGGTTAAAATAATCATGTCACTCTGCTAATGCTAGGTTTCCACTTGTCGATTTGAAATTGACAATTGACGTATTTTTATGCCAATTAAAAAATTGGCGGGTGGAAATAGCGAAAAAATGCTTGTCAATGAATTGACTAACAGCGTTTGTCAATAACTGACAAAAAACCACTGGACAAGTGGAAATAGCTGAATTGTCAAACAAAATTTCACTTTGTCTATAATTGACAGTGAAAATTAATTGACATCGAGTTCATAAGTTGGCCAATCAACTGACAAACGATTTTTTTTGCCAATAATTGACATAAGTGTACATGAACTGATGGCGGTTTCGTTCAATGACATAAACGCGAGAGCTGTCAACCGACATGTGGAAACCCACCTTAATGCGAATCGAAATGCAATACATTTTATTTAAGAAGAATGTTGTTAAAATATAAAGTGCATGCTGCTCGTCTAAAATTCTTTGAGTTATTTTTTCTTTGGAAAATTTTGTTTGAAACCTTAATAGAGTAGTCACCTTAATAGCAACGTCAGTGTCAAATGAGAAGACACGTGATAGCTAAAAAAACTAGTAGAAACACAGAAACAGATTTTATGTAGTCAGAGCATGGTTTTGTTAAAAGATTTTTGAAAGGCTTACCCCCAGTTTCACAGTGAAATTTTAAACTCAAGTTCAGGTTTCAATAGAACTTTAGTTGAAGTTCAATTCGTCCGGTTTCACAATGTAATCTGAACTTCAGTTCAAATGAACTCAATTTAACTAAATTCAATAAATAGAATTTGGCAGTATTGTGCAGTACTTAGCTAGCTTTTATTTGACTTTTTCAAAATCGTTACTTGTTTTTTCTTTCAAAGAACGAACACGCTCAACAACGTAAAATATTTGTGTTTTTGACAATCGGCTGATCTGAGGTTTAAATGGCAGAATACTGTAGTTTAACTTAAACTATAGAATGAACTCTGTTCAAGGTTTAAACGAAACTGTGAAACCGAATTAATTGTTGAACTAAAGTTGAAACTAAAAGTGTAGTTTAAACTCTCACTGTGAAACTGGGGATTAAAGTGCCAGAGTCTACAGAAAAAAAAAAAAAACAAAACATTGCAGAATCGAAATTAGTAGCTTGTTAAAAGTATATAAATTTGTAAATGCTGAAAAGTTAAAGCAACGTGGATTGTGGACTTTATAATTTTTATATATTGAAAATTATGAACGATGCTGTGAAAAACTTTCAACCCGTTCGTATCCATAAATCACTGAAAACTTGACGAATTGTACCGTACCGTACCAAGGTATATCAATATCGTCAACGCTCCCGCTGGTCCTCTTAATTTTGTCGACATCAGGATCAGCCAATTTTGTTCTCTCTTAATTTCCTATCCGTGTACTTCATTTGGGATCCTTGTGGAGCATAACACTGCCTGACTGTGTATGACTATTGTATAAGTACGTAACGTGTTTATTTAAAAGTACATATAATAGGAATGGATGTCAAAGTTATAAAGAAAAAAAGATTTTTTAGATTTTTATTGAAATTCCCTCTGGCGTATACTTACTATTTTTAAAGAAAACAGCAAATTGAAAGAAAAAATCAGAACTTCTGACGACTAACGATACCAAAAAAATTATTTCGGATAATTTAAGATAAAGGGCCTTACCAATAATCATTTTTAGTCTTCAACTTATGTAAATATTTTGACGGTCACAATGGATATTTTTATATGGAAATTTTCGCCATTGTGACTTGGTAAAAGTTAGCCTGGACTGGACACTAAAAATGATTATTAGTACCGCGGAAAGTCTTTAGCCTCTTTAAAAACAATAGCATTTGTAAGCCCGGATTAACCGCGAATGTTTACCACAATTTTGTTAAAAACTACTCAAAGTACGACAATAAGAGACCTGAAATTTGTTTTAGTTGGTATTACGCACACAAGAGCATTGAAAGTTAAGACTTATGAGCTTCAAGCTTAATTGGTTGGGCAATAATTTAATTGAGATGCAGTCTTACTTAGTTTCTGTCTAACCATCGCATTTCATTCTTGGCTATTAGAACTAGTGACTAAGTGTTTGTCAAAAATGTACATTAAACAGTCCTCTATTGAAATAGAAAAGCTAAACAGAGAGGAACATCGGTCTGATCTAAAGATGTTGGCTTACTTTTTACCCTTGCATGCGTTCGCTATTAAGGCTCATTTACAATTCATGACGATACCATATTACTGAGTGAAATGCAAAACAGATAACGAAACGAAATTATGCAGAGTATACGCAGGATATGCATATACAATTTGTCTCTACACGGAGATACTTAATCAAACTCAATTTTATAATAAATAAATAAATAAACCATTCTATATATTTTTCTCTTTCAGAATAATAACCATTAGCGGAAAAAAAAGTCCCCATCATGTTAAAGAAACCAAAACCAACGCCTGTCTCCATCGATTACGATTATCTGATCAAGTTCCTTGCACTCGGCGATTCCGGAGTGGGAAAGACAAGCTTTCTTTACCAGTACACCGATGGGGTGTTTCATTCGCGATTTATATCCACAGTTGGTATAGATTTTCGTGAAAAGCGTGTGGTATGTAAAACGAAAGAAAAAATCATTTTCTACATATTTTTCATTATAATTCCTCTTTCAGATGTACACATCCCGAGGGCGAAGTCATCGGATCCACCTTCAACTCTGGGACACTGCGGGGCAGGAGCGTTTTCGTAGTCTAACGACTGCCTTCTATCGCGACGCTATGGGCTTTCTCTTGATATTCGACTTGACCAATGAGAAATCCTTCCTTGAGGTCACCAATTGGTTGGAACAACTACGAATGCATGCATACTGCGAAGATCCTGATGTTGTCTTGTGCGGGAATAAGTGCGATTTAGACCAACATCGGGTAGTTAGTGAAGAACAAATACAACAGGTCGCTAATCGTTACAAATTGCCATATGTGGAGGCTAGTGCTTGTACTGGATTGAATGTAAGACATGCTGTTGACATATTGCTGGAGAGGGTAATGAATCGCATGGAACTGCTTATGAGTAAAACGGATATGCCCATCCATCAGCGTGGTATACCGAATCATTTTTATTCAGCCGATACCGTGAGACTGGGTGTGAATGAGGTGAATACAGGCTGCGATGCATCAGGAGGGATGAAAAGAAAGTGCTTCTGTTAGACAGACAACTAGACTATTAGTATGTATGTAATTGGTATGTGTTCTATGTAGCATTTAAGTATAAAGTACAATAAATCTGTGTAAATATTGAAAATATAATAAATTTAAGAAAGGGAAACTTAGAGCTCATTGCACGAAAATAACCTATGTTATCAATATAAGCAATACTTAAACTCAAATGGAAGAACTACATAGAAGATCGAGCAAAAGTGCATAAGTAGCCCAATATGCACTTGCGTAAATAGTTAAGTGGGCATTAAATGGCTGACCACATCAGCTGTAAAATCAAGAATTATGGTTGCCATTGCCACTCAACTGGAAAGTCAGGGAACGAAAATTTGGTCAGGGAATATCAGGGAAATTTATAGGAATTTTGAAAGCAGATAGGGAAAATTAGCTTCATTTGTTTTTAATTTTACCAGCATTTGCAAAATACCAATTAAAAGAAAAAACATTTTAAAATGTTGGTAAATTGTGACGTGTCTGTGTACAAATAAAAGTGTTTTACAGAACATTATATCTACTTTCGATGATATTACGATTCAACTGGACTTGTCTTCTTTGCGGTTGAAATATGAAGGTCTTGAATTCTTGATGAATTTTGTGTTGGTATCCGAACAAATCCCGCTAGTATCGAAACAAAAAGTCCGAAAGTCTGAAATTAGACTTTGTCTATTATTTATTTCGAGAGTACATACATGGTGCTAATTAAAGTTCTATCTCAAAAGCACTTTTGAAGGCTCGTTGAACTTGTCAAATCGATCGGTAAAAATTAAAAAAAAAATTGCGCATAGATTTGTTTTTTAACTTTCAAGCATTTGAATTCCCTTCATAATTATTCTGATACGTCACAAAAGTAAACCTTTCTTATAAATTTAATATCACAAAATAATATGCAAATTAGTTCATATTTGAAGTGGCAACTGGCAATCATGTGCCTTGAAAGATTTCAACTAAATGTCAGCCTTCTACTCAGTGAATTAGTACTTGACTAGACTAGGTGACCCATTTGTCTGCGTCAAAGCCACTAAGAACCCAGATTAACGACTTCGTCCTTATGTGGGCGCAGTGTTTCAGTAGTTAGAGTGCTGAACTATTGAGCGGAGAAAAAACAATTTTAATAAATAGTTAACCGATCAATTCGCCAAGTTTAGTAACGAGCAAACTGAACGTCTTAGGTTCAACCCTCAGAAAAACACAATTTAAATAAACAAATAGATAGTTGGTGCAACACGTCCATAGACAAGACACCCTACTAGACCTGGTTTCTCATAAATGTTCGTTTGTGTGAATTCTTATTTTTCGGGACAAATGTACACAAGGTATAAACTTAAGTTTCTGCTGCACTCACTTGTCCAAACGTCTTACAGACACCCGAAAGAATAGCTGTCCTGAGTCAGCTTCTTAATTCAGCTATCGAATTCGGCATAAAGTTGTACAGCGCTTCCATTCTTCCCAAATTTGGCACATTTTCTATTTGAGTAGCTAATTTTCCTACCTCACAAAATAGGCACTGCTGCTATACAAGTTTTTTGAAGGCTAACCATAAAATGACTTTATTAGAACTTCAAAATTACACCTACAGCAAGCATTTTGTATAAAATTACATATTAAATCACAAGATATACCTAATACAAAATGAAATGTCAAGATCCATTATTATCTACTCACGTATATAGATTCTTTTATAGAACAAATTAACAAAAAATTTTTATAGATTCTTATATAACACAAATTAACAAACAATTTTTTTTATATATAAATTAATTTTGGTCAGGGAAAATCAGGGAAAGCCCGGGAAATTTATTTTGAAAAATAGTGGCAACAATAGTTGTTAACAGCGAATACTAGATGGCAACGACTTCAGTGGGGGTAAAAAATGTTCGCAGACTGGCAAAGATTTATTGTAACAAATTCATGGTTGTCGATGTCGGCCTATGATGACACTGAAGGATGGATAGAATATTTTGTTTTATATTGGCAATTTTCTGTGACTAAATAATTACAAACAATCCAATTTGGATTCCTTATTTCACTTTTCCTTAAATAAATATTTATATTTAAACAAAAGAGACCAACTTATTGCCTTAGAATATATTTCTTCACAAACAACGTGATTATTAAACATCCGGCCACAGACCCACTCCAACTTAGCTTTCCGCTTGCATTCGTCTTGGTTATCCAATCGTGGTAGTACTTAACATCGGCATAGACACCAGGAAATAGAGGCTGAGCACATCCGTTGCCCCAAGAAACTACTCCCACTAGAGTGTCATTGCACACCAAAGGACCGCCTGAATCTCCTTGACAGGCATCGGTGCCACCCGTCATGTAGCCAGCACAAAGCATTCCAGGCTTAATTGCTTCGTTGCCATATGCCAGTGCACAACGTCTGTTGTCAACTAGTGGGACATCTGCTATTCGTAATTCGGCAGGAAGTAGCTGAAAATTAAAATTATTTTAAATTAAATAAATTATACAAGAAGCAATTGCATTATTGCTAATTTAATGTGATTAGGTTATGTATGCAGTGTTGTACATAATATCATTTTAGGATAGAGTTTAAATTAAGCACCCTTCTTATGGCTGTTTAATTTTAGTGTGACAATGATTTTTTAAGGATGCATTCCTTTCAAGGTCTGCAACTAAGCAGTGATGCAGAAAGAACGTCGCTGGTGACTACTATACAAAAAAGAACATGGTAAAGGGTCCGCCATCTGACGTTTTTTTTTTTCAACTAGTGTTTATTTCGCGAATGGTAACACTTAGCTCATGTCTGATTTGACAGATAATTAGTTTTATCCTTCCGCTGAACGAATATGGTTGTGTATACGCTTGAACAACGCTGGGAAATATTGCGACATTACTTTGAAAATCATGGTAATGTTGCAGAATGTGTGCGAAAATTGCGTACGGATTTTGGAAGAAGAGAAGCACCGTCAGCTCCGTATGTTCGTTATCTTGTGAAAAAAGTGAAAGAAACTGGCATCCTCATCGATAAACCAAAGCGTGAAAAGCCAAAAACATTGCGTATACCCAAAACGAGTCACTGTTTGGTGCGGATTTTGGTCCAGAGGCATAATTGGGCCATTTTTCTTCTAAAATGAGCAAGGAGTGGCCGTTACAGTCAATGGCGATCGTAATCGGGCCATGTTGAACGAACGAAAGAACCGCGGAGCTGCTATTTGACACCGTTGGACTATTATTTGTGGGGTGCCGTAAAAGATAAGTGTTACGCCGACATGCCAGATACAATTGACGCTTTAAATAACAATATTCGTGAAGCCATTGGTGAAATACAGCTGCACACAATCGATAATGTGCTTAAAAATTGGACCGATCGTGTACGCTACTGCATGGCCAGCCGAGGCAGCCATTTGAATGAAATTATTTTCCATTATTAACCGGAAGGATTGTACTTTCAAATAAAAAAAGAAATTTGAGAAAATATTCAGTAGTTTTTTTTTATAGCATTTTCAAAATAAAAAAGTTATTTGGCGGACCCTTTAGTAGGTAGTAGTCGTAATTTTCCTTTGGTTTTTGTACGATTTATGACTCTAAGAAGTGCAGATTCTTCAAAAATGCCAAATGCATTAAAAAATACACATTTGATGATTTGCGTCTATGTTTCAATTCAATAAAGCTTCTTTTTGATCGCTTAAAGGTCTGCTCAAAGGCAGTCTCAAACCAACGCTAAACGCGAAAGCGGGAGAGTGAGCGGGAAATAAACACATGGCGGTATATCCCACCGTTTCTAGCGCGAAAATATCTCCCGATTTCGAATTTTCCGTTGGTTTGAGAAGACCTTTATTTTCCACTTCAATTTACCTTCAAAATTTGCATCCATAAGAAAAATGGAAAAAAAAATATTACTTTTAGTGAAAAGTTTTATAAATTTAACTTACTGAATTGGTTGCAACCAGCTTACCCCAGCCAGAAACTTTACAAATAGATCCTGCGGGAAATGTTATATTATTCAATGGAATCGGCTCAACTGTCAAATGTGTTAGATTTTCGGGCAAGCCATTTCTTAAAAACATTAACGCAACATCATCTTTCATTAGGTTCATGTCAAATTTGCCCATAACGGCTATTGAAGTTACATCTGAAACAATTGTTCCGTTTGGCTGTTGGTACCGATTCAATGTACCCATAACGACAGAGAATTGCTTGGCATCCCGATATTTCTTTTTTGAGTTGCTGCAAATGTATAAGGAATTATTTCAACAAATAATAAAATTTACTAAAGTGGAAACTCACTCGTAAACACAATGTGCAGCTGTCAAAACTTTATTTCGACCAATTAGTGAACCACCACAGATGTGACCTTCTCCAAATGGTGTGTCCCTTGACTTGAGTCGTATAGAGACTTGATGTTTTGTATTTTTATATGTTGCAATCTCCCCATTGATTATTCTAGGTTCGGGATCAGCACGAATATGATGAATAGCTGAAATTGTAAGAGATTTGTTCATGGATATAATTGAGAAGAGGAGATTTTTCTATATAGAAATGGTGGGTCAGTGCATTTGGGGTATAGCTATGTTTTAACCTTTTTGTACCCTCTCACTGGGTTTCGAACATCTTAGAGCCAAGAGCAGTGATATTGCATTAATGGATTTAAGAGATCTAACAAATCTAGTTAAACTTATTAAACTGGAAATCTTAACTTATTGCGATGATTCTTCGGTTTCGGTTGCACCCTGTTAAGAATACACCTACACTACATAACATATGTAGGTACATATAATTTTCTCCTTGTAAACATTCGAATTGATAGTAGGAAACTATCCAATAAGTGTACATCTAATCCTGTAATACCTAGATACTCCTATCTTGTTATCGCATATCAATAACCGAATTTAATTATCAATATTGCTTTCATGGTTTTATATGAATACCTACCTACTTGATTTCAATAACTACTTGTGATGATAATCGAAATCTGGGCTTTAAAGGTCTATTCATATGACAGTAAGCGAACATATAGATAAAATGCGAACTAACCACTTTGAAAGTACTTATAACAGAACATTTATCATTCTACTATTTCATGAATAGGATAATGTATATCAAGGAAACAAGTTTGAAATAGTTTAAATAACGAAATTTCGAATTCAAAACATTTTGCAGTGAATAAAAACATACTCGGCACGAATTGTAAAATTTTATTCACAATCCATAACATTAAAATGCGTTCCACGAACCAGCGAATAAAAAATTCATTCGAACGTAACGTCATGTTTGAACGTATAGTTGATATAATACAACCAATTAAAAAGATGAGTTTTTTTTGACAAAAACTCGAAACAAATTATGGCAACTGTTTCGCGAAAAAAAAATTATCATATAAATGGACCTGACAGTCAGAATTTTTTTTCTTTCTTAGGTCGCTCTCATATAAATAGGCCTTAAAAGTCAGATAGTTAGATAAGACAATTATGTGATTCACCATCAAATTCTTTCGATTTCAATTGCCGAAATAAACACCCGAAACGTCACAAGTGTCAAATGATTCGAATATTCGATATCGAAAAAGAAATGCTTAAACAAATTATTGATTTGAAGAAACGATAACTACAAGTTCTTAAGTTGTTCTTTATAAATAAATGTACAACCATAACCACGACGTTGAATAATGATCTTACAATTTAACAGCAGTAACACTGGGATTATAAACGTCAAGCACAGCTTTGTCCTTAAATGTGTTAAGTTCATTTTAAAAATAAGACTATTGTAAACAAAATAAATTCGAGTTTTAATAGAGCACAGTTTCCATACGAATCAATTAAATGGGATTGCACAAATTGGACAGTCTTAGACCAATGGCACTTGTCGATTGACACTTTGTCAAATTTGTCTAAAAATCAAACAAATACGTCTGGTTGCGAATATAATAAAGTGGACACTAATCTAATCATTTTTCTATGTGCTCCGTCTCGTTTTTTTTTTACCGATATATGAGTAATCAATTGTTCCCTAGAATTTGATAAGAATTGTTAATGCTAAAGGCAGTTATTTTTTTTATTGTTAGAGCAATAGATATGTACAATATTGCATCCATAGATACATCTATAGTTTATATGAGGCGAGTATGTGGTATATTTGTTATCACAATCGCAAGAATCGATTACAATGAGTGACGAGACGGTACTTGATTTTTACATGTTACGAGTATTTGGGAAATACTCTGATATAACTGATGTATTGAGGAGGTGGCATGGGAACATTTAAATGACCAAAAAAAAACCCTGGCAGATATTTGACAGTAAAATCTTAAATATACTTTATCTGGCCGTCTCATCGGCTGTCATACATTACAAGACCCGCTCAATTTGATCCACTTAAGGTCTGTCTTAAGGAGGGATCCCAGGTTCGATCCCTGGAAAAACACAAATTACATCTTAAGGTTTTTTTCTACTGCGCCACCTCTCGCGAACGTCTGACAAACATCCGAGAGTATGACTGTCCTGAAAAAGCTTCTCAATTCAGCCGTTCGGACTCGGCATAAAATTGTAGGTCCCTTCCATTTCGTCCCAAAAATAGAAACACACACAAACGAATGGTTGCGAGAAGCTAGGCCTAGGGTGTCTACCGCCTGTTGCGCCACCTATATATAAGGTCTGTTCCTTTACTTTTAGATCTTACTCATTTTTACTCAATGTCGTTCCTACTTGAAAAATTCGTAAAAGAGAGCGACATCGAGAGAGCTGAGAATCTTACTAGTTTTTACTCAACAAATTTCTTTGAAGAGTAAGAATTGAAACAACTGTCAGACGCCTGAAAATTGACAGATGATTTGATTTATTGCATTTGCACCGCCTCAATCAATTTACCTTTCATTGTAATAGAAATCAGAAAAAGTGTTAAAAAATAACTTTTTAATTTACAAAACAAATTTTAAATTAAAAATAACCGACATCGACACGTCAAATTTTTGTGTAAGCACTGTCAACGTATGCGACGGAGAGAAAAGTTAAAAGTTGAGGTACTCTTTACGTTGTGTACTTCGCATAAATGTTGCCTGTGGCCCTGTGGGTCACTTCTCATATGACAGCGTGTAGGTATTTAATCGAGTTGTCAGTTGGGTACGGCAACGCGGCGGAGAGAACGGATTCAATGGGTCGGGGCCTTAAAGGAAGAGACCTATAGACTCAAAATATTGTCAGCTGGTTGGTAGATTGATGTCGTTAATTTTAAAAGTGACAAGCAAAAAGACAAAGAAGTATGTGTTCGGGAAACATGGACTATCAAATTTTGTTTATTTCTGCAATGGCAATCATCTTCTAATAGATGCAGTCATATTTCAGCGCAGGAGATGCCAAAATCAGCTGATTGTCAACTGATAGACAAGAAAATTACAAAAATACTTAAAATTTAACATTTTATCATCAATCGTAATTTTAGAAATAGTTTTCTGAACGTCCGGTCCGGAACAGACTAGGGAATGGCGTGAAATCGTCATCTTGTGAAAGGAATAATGCAACAAACGACAAAAAGTTGTATAAATTCGACAAACTTAAGGACTTATTTTTGGACCAATATTATAATCGTTTGCAAGGAGTGGATACAATCAGCAGCTAACTACCCGCCACTATCCAGAACCATTCTACTACTAGTAAGAGTAAGAAAATTCTCGTCATTGGCTGGGAAGGTAGAGAACGTTGTTCTCGGAGGATACATAAAAAAGATTGGCTATTATAATTAGTCGCTCAATTAGCGCAAGTGGTAGTAACTTGGTCAATTGAGAAAATCGAAGTGCAAGTTCACTTCCTGACAGGGGAAAACAGAAATGTCTTCCCAAGTGGATATATACGGAGAATTGACTGTCAGAATTCAAAACTATTCAAACAATCACTTAAAAGGAGTCTGATGATGAATTAGTGGTGTAGTTTCGAAATAGCTATCATTCCTACCAAAGTGACTGTGTCTACGAGTTGTTGTTAATGTAATTCTCTCAAAAACAATAATTCAGAGACTGAAATTCGACATAATTTCCCAATAGAAATTGTCAGGGTCAATCCCAAACAAACGAGAATCGTTGTTACTCCTCGCTTCCCCACTCAACTCAGTTATAATTATTGTACATAAGTTATGCATGCATAATACAAAATTTGGTTCTCCTGATAACCGAATGATCTAGCTGTCTCAAAATTGACTCAGCTTGACCAAGACAGCTTGGGAAAGCATTGCTCCTTCCATCGCTCGTGAATAAAACTCACAGACACTTAGACTTCTCCACATTCCAGCTTTTCTAAACTCCAATAACATACAGAGTGCGTTGAATACCCGTTCTGGAGATATCCATACCACTTCATTTCCACTGTAACACCTACGGCTGCAAATCTATCGAGCGCGCGCTCTCTGAAGTTGAAGATGAAGTTGAGTCTGTGAGGATCCAAGGAAGTCAAGTAATCAGCAAAGAGCATACGACTTATGCTGGGTTTCCACTTGTCGATTTGAAATTGACAATTGAAGTGTTTTTATGCCAATTAAAAAATTGGCAAGTGGAAATAACGAAAAATCGCTTGTCAATGAATTGACTAACAGCGGATGACAATAACTGACAAAGAAACCGCTGGACAAGTGGAAATAGCTAAATTGTCAAACAAATGTCAAAATGTATATCTATAACTGACAGTGAACATTAATTGGCATCGAGTTCATAAGTTGGTCAATCAACTGACAAACGATTTTTTGGCAATAATTCACATAAGTGGAAATGAGAATGAGCTGACGGTGGTGTCGTTCAATGACATAAACGCGAGAGCTGTCAAACTTTATCAATCAACCGACATGTGGAAACCCACCTTAATCCTTATCATATTCGAAACGTTCTTTTAGACAAGCTCAACGCCTACGGTGAAATGCATTAATTTACTTTAAGTTACCTACTCAAACAGATCTTAATCAGTTTGTGTTGTGTAGACTTGTAGAGAACCGTCAATTTCACTCTCCTGAAATACAAAATAGAGTCAGCTGCCAAGGCCCAGAATTTACCACAAGGGGCTCGGTTGTTTTTCATGTGCAACAAAAATTAAATGCATAGGTACCTATTTATCTGACATTTTACTTATAACATCCATATTCTTATAGCTCGTCTCCACTACCAATATCTTTCCATCTGTCATTTCTCATAAAGAAATTACATTGTAGTTGGGGTAGTAGCATTTCATAACTTATCTACAATGTACCTACATATTTCAATAGCCTTCGCAAGAGTTCATCGCATCATTTGTACAAGATATTTTTGTGCAAATATTTTTGAATCGTTTTTAATTTAGAATATTTTATTTGGTATCCTATCCCGTATCCCAGTATGACTATGGAATACTAAAAATTATACTATAGGTAAGACTACTTCGACAGCACTTGTGAAGTGGTCTCCCTCCAAGATCAATAATTTTTATAGCAAGGTAGCTATTATGGCATTCCATGAAAAATGCCTCGTGGAGACGCCGTATTACAAAATGCCATAATCACACATGTGCTAAGAATGATACATACAGAATAAAAGCACCCCATACGAAGGGTGGCCCACTACACTTCCACTCAGTTTGTTTACTGTGTCTACTGTCTAGTCTATGCCATCAGTTCAAGAAACAAACCAGAAACCACCCACCAATGTCACTATGGCAGATCTATCTCTTATCTGCTGTATATGTATTCTATAGGTACTTACCTACTGCTTGTGCTGGCCCTCATCCACAGTTCAAACAAAATGCTATTGCTGACTGAGCTGATGACGTATTTTTGTTTTTTTTTTTGTATTTTTATTTTCTTTGCGTTTGCCTCGTAGTATTGGATATTTCGTTTCGTTGTTATGCTTCACACTGCCTTTTAGTTGGAAAATACTGGTATACCACTGGATTGCGATGGAAAATTTAAGACTATACTTCACAGGATCATTTCTGTAGTCAGTCTTCATTTACTTTTTGAGCAATCGGAAAGAAAATTCACCCGCGATGACGAGGTATATCGTTTTATCTGCAGCGTGAGATTTTGACTGTTGTTTGGCGTTTAATACGCATTGAATAGCATGTCGTCGATGATCGCTCGGTATAATGGATAAAACGACTTCTGAGTGGTTTTTTAATTAATTTTCACAATATTTTAGTTTTATTTTAATGTACGTAGTAGACGTACGAAATTTATAAGGTAGTCATCGTCACTTTGCCGGCGTGGCCGTTTTGTGTTGTAAATTGCAATACAACTTGCAACAGCGGCCTTGGCTCAGATTGGCTCAGATGGTCTGTGATAATGATAAGATAGATTATTATTATATGGTGGGAGATGAGAGTTTCCTCTTTCTTCAAAACGTGTGTGTACCTTACTTACCTAGAAATAATTGTTTACTGTCTTTGTCATTCTGTATTTCGATTTTGTATTTTTGGACAAGACTAATGTTAACGAGCCTGCGATATTTATGTTTAGTGCGATTTTTCCCGTTGACCATCATAAAGTTAAAAAATAAGAAAAATAAAATACGTAACCTAACGTCCTAACCTATTCTGAAACTTGGTTCGGGTGGGGTTTGTTAAGGCAGCTTCTTGTACTTTCCATTTTGAAAAATGGGTTCTTTATGTAAAATGGCCTTATAAACACGAAAATCATAATCAAAGTTATAAACAATAGCTAGTTTTCGAAGGACGTCAAATCGGGAGGCATTTTTCTTAATAGCCATTTCTCTTTTATTTCCACTATCTAGCATATTCTTTAATAATTATTTTTAGTGTGGCTAACTTTTACGAAGACACAAAGGCGAAAATTTCTATGTAAAATTATCCACTGTGACTGTCAAAATATTTAAGTTGAAGATTAAAAATGATTATTGGTAAGGCCCATTATATTATAAATAACTAGGAAAAAAAGCTGTGAACGGCGTTAAATCAATGCCTTTAACCGTGGGCGTTGCATCGCCAGGGTTGTTAACTGGAAATTGTCAAATTGACGAACAAAATTGTCGACCTTATGAAAAAAGTTGTAAGATTAACAATTGCCGTTGTCAATATGATGTACGCACTTTCATTGTATGTAATCACATTGAAGAATGCGTTTGTTGAATTGAAAATCTGGGTTTGTCAATATGATTGCCACATACCAAAGTGCAGTATTTCAAAATTTGCTTTGGGGATCGAACTTCTTATTCAGCAGTCCAGCATACTGAGTATACCTACTGAGCACTGAGCAAATAACCCAAATTGTTTAATAATTATATTTAATACCTTTAGATTGAAAACGAAGACTTTATTAAATAGACATATAACTTTACTAATAACACATTCTAGTCTCGACTTTAATTTTACGGAAGCTCAAAATTGCGAAATTTGTATTGAAAATATAGCTATTATTCCTGGTGATTAGTATGGCCCATAGTATTGTATAAACCGCTTTAAAAATATTAAGATGAAGGTTCAATAAAAGCGAGACGCAAAATTAAATAAAACTTGAAATTAAAAGTAAGACTAATGTAACAATGGGTATTGTCTTCACAGTAGTACTATCGCTTCTTGCAATCCAGTCCTTGAAATACAGAATATCCGTATAGATTCCAGGCTTATTTTTTTGTCCACAACCTTGACCGAATGAAACAATTCCTGCTAATTTCCCATTGCACACCAAGGGTCCGCCCGAGTCTCCAGTGCACGCATCTTTGACACCTTCCATATAGCCGGCACATAATAGACCTTTAACCTTTAATGTGCCCTCATAGCCTTGATTACATTCATTTATGTCGATTATGGGAACATCAACAGCTAAAAGCCGATCAGAAGGAATGTTCTGAAATTTAGAAAAGATAGATTGAAATATATAAAATAGCAATATTTAAGCAAGCTGCAAATTTTTTTTGTAACAAGATAAGAACTTTATAACACAAAGCGACAAGTCGTACATGAATTTTCTATTTAATTTGTCTACCATACTTACAGAGGTCTTTAGACTGGTAAGTTTTTCATAATTTACTTATGTGAGTTAAACTTATATACAAGTGTAAACCTTGCCATACAAAAGTGGGTTACACTTGAAGAAAATACTTTGTGTTATAAGTACCTACTTAAAAAAATGTATTTTTTATAAATATCTAAGGACAGTATGAGGAAAAATCCGGAAACATTTGCGCGGTCTGACACTACATTATGACATGGCAGTACCGTTATCTTTTGATCACATGATCACATTAATAGCGTCAAATCCGATAAATTTCTGTTAAAATCGGAGTTTGGGAAACTTGTCCTTCCAACACTTTCATAGGTGTCACAAAATTAGCCGAAAATAATTATTTAGCGCGGTCTAATAAAGTGTACAAATAGTAAGTAGTTAAAAATGTTAAGCATATTCCGTTTCTTTCGTTCTGCATTAAAAATTGACAGTTCTAGTTGCTCTTTCCGAAATTTGTTCTCGAATGGGTAATCCTTACTTCTTGCCGGGTTATATTATAGACCCCTACCTATTCCTATTTCATAATATTTTTTTACATGAAAGTTTATGCACGAAATGTCAGGGTATCGAGCTTGAGCTGTTTTTCTTGAATATTCTATATAACTCACCTCTTCTGTGACACCCCAGCCAGACACTTGACACGTAGTATTCACCGGCACTTTAGAATCCACCAATCTGATTGGTTGAACGGTCAAGTGATTAGCAGGTACTTTACCATCCAAGATGATGTACGCAATGTCATTGGAAACGATAGTTCGGTTATAATTCGGATGTGATATATATTTTTTCACATTATACGTCAAAGTGTTGTTATCTGAAGCATTACGCCATTGTGTTCCCATTACTACGACTAGTTGAGTCTCATTTATAGGTGCTTCTAAGGAACTTAGATAAATGTAAAATATGAATATGGATAGATAAATTTAAAAACCGGACCAATACTTACTTTCTTAAGCAATGAGCAGCAGTTAAAACGACATTCGGCGATATAAGGCTGCCACCACATAAGTATCCGAGACCAAATATAAAAGAGTCCAAATACTTCAAACGGATTGATGCTTGATGCCTCGTAGAGTTAACTACGGCGGGATATCCATTAAATATTCTTGTGTCGAAATCATTTGCCTTTGCGATATCTAAAAATTATTGAAATAGTTTATGTAGTGTTCTGAGGACAATATAGGGCAATAGGGACTCACTTGTATTTTCAGTTGCAAATGCACATTTTGCAAACAGAAGGACTAAAGCCGTTGCTAGAATCGTTGATGTGTTCATTATGAGCCACAAATTGTTATTAATAATTGTGATTCACAAGAAGTCTAATATATAAAGTATGTATCTTAAATTTTGAGTGCTGATAACGTACAAGTTAAGTATCTAACAAGTGCATCCAAATTGCACTATATGTTTTCGTACAGTAGTGTCACGGTAAATGTCCGGGCATTTATATTTTTTATTGGGATTTAGGGATTTAGCGCATTGCATTATACAAAAATGGGAGTAAACAAAATGTGTATTTCATATCTGCCTGTGGTTATTCTTCAAATAAATTTCTGCAGGTACCTATTTAATTTCAAATTGATTTGTAAATGCCAATGAGTTCAAACGTTCAGGAACTTCAAAAAATACGATCCATTTTGTTCTTATAATGTGTATACTCATTTGCAATTAAACAAATGCAAGTTAAAAGGGATCAAATCAAAGTTATTTATTATTATTTTTGTATTTAGGTATATCAATCTCAACAAAGCAAAATAGATTAGATAAATGCTCAATGCTCCGAGTCAAGGTATATGTACCTAACCTATACACTGCACACCTTTTCGGCGCACGAGTTATGTACGTTATACATACACACAATATTCATCTACCTAATCAATCAACATCTACCTAAGATCGAGAGCGACCAGCGGTAGTCAAAAGGTCAGTTTGCGGCTTTTGAGCGAGAAGAGCACAGTGTTGCCAGTTTGACTGTTTTCCAGTCAAATTTGACTGGATTTTTTCGGTTTTGACTGGAAAAAAAAATCAAATCCAGCCGACTGTTTTTTTTGACTGGAATTTTTTCGCATTTGTCTGTAAATCAAGCTGACTGTTTTTATTTTTTGACTATATAATTCCTAAAAAAATTGAAATGTAAACGAGCATTCGCGCAGTGCAATGAACTAACACACCCATTTTCCGCTAAAAGTCAAATTGAATCTAGTATTTCTTGCAATTTGCGCAGCGTCTCTTGAGAATTTTGAATGCCTTTGCATTTAATTCCGTTTGTTGTATGTTGTTTATGTTTTGAGTTATGGCAGCTGTTCACTCCAGATTTTAGAAACAAAAAATAAACAGAACTCTATTTTAACCACTAGGAATACATAATTTGTGAGATAAAAAAACATGTTGTACAAATTTTGAAATTTGGAAAGAAAACTAAGTATCAAATTTTATCCATGTATTATGGCTTTATTAATAGCAAATATTCCCATTAATTATGGAACACAACGTCGTTCAAGTGGCTGCCTCAACTGGCTTCGAAGTAGCGCATTATGTCACTACAATTTTCCAAGACGTTGTTGGTGGTTTCGGGCTGTATCTCACGGATTGCTTGGATGATATTGTGGCCTTAACTGCTTGAATCGTTTCCCGATTGTTGGCATAACATCGGTCCTTCAGTAAAAGAAAGTCGGTTAACAAGGCTCTGTAACGCCCACCGTTGACCGAAAAGTTGTTCCCAGCCTCATTTTCGAAGAAAAATGGTCCAATGATGCCACCACTCCACAATCCGCACCAAAGTGTCTGTGCGCACCGTACGAAGATTGGGACCATGAGTGTTGTCCACTAGCACACCAGTTTCACGAACTTTTTGGACAAACTTGCGTACAGCAGGCGCGGTGGGTGCTTCGGTCAAAACTTCTTTTCAAAAAAACGCACTGTTTGGGATACATAGCACTCACTTTGGAAATATTTTTTCAATATTTCCCAACGTTGTTCAAGTGTAAAGCGACTCACTTCGTTCCGCGGAGGTATGATACTGACTACTGTCAAAATTTCGAGTGGGAAACAGCTGTCAGTGTTAAAATAACCTATGATTTAAAAAGAAACCACATGGCCCACCCTGTGGAAACAGAAGAAATAGAGAACTGGAATGACACAGATTCAGAAGACTGTATATTAATGGTATAGAATAATAACCAGTTAATGTATTTTATAATTAATAATTGTTATATTTGTTAAATTGACCTACGTATACAAAAAACTATTGCTGTGAAATAAAGTACGACTTATTTTTGTTTTTTTTTGTATTAAATAAAAACTATTTTTGTTTTATTTTGATATCAAAAAATAGCTGTTTTCATTTTCGACTGTTTTTTTTGACTGGAATTATTTGTTTTTAACGTTTGACTGTTTTTTTTTTGACTGGATTCGGAGGGAAAAAATCCAGTCAAACAGTCAAATTTGACTGGATTTTAACATTTTGACCTGGCAACACCACAATGCACCCAGCAACAGCACATAAACAACACCACCAGGAGCTTTTTATGTTAGATTATTATTCATTGCTTAGGCAGAGAAATTAAGCCAGTTGTAATGTAGCGTTGTAATAAAGCGCATCGCGCATTTGTTTCGTTTGAATGTTTATTTGTTTTATTTTGTCTATTTGTTCGAGCAGTCGCGGCCGCTCGTAACTCACGCCTTGTCTAACTTCATATTCTTTATTTTGAAAATAAATATTTATAATTTTCAAAATTTGGTTAATTGCCTTGAAATATGCAATACAACATTTTATGGAAAAGGTTAGATATGTGTAGACTTGTAGAGAACCCTATTACACACTCCCTCATACATCTTATTATTATTAAGCCGTGTATTAATTGGGCTAAATAATTATCCTCTGACAGAGATTGATTTTTACAATAGTTGCGTTTTTATGAAACCTCCCCAGCCAGTGGTTGCCAGTAGTTGCCAGTAGTTGACAGTTGAGGCACATATCACATGCTAATTACAACAACAACCTGCTGGCAACAACTCTTGATTTCCTCCCCAGTCGGAGAGCGGCTGGCTGGCAGCTGGCTAAATCCAATTCACAATGAACAAACAGGTGGCGCTGAAAGCAACAAGTGGCCTAGAATTTCCGTACAATTTGCTTAAATCATATGGCGTTCTTATCTCATGCGCACAACATTCCAGAGAAAAATGTCAGAATTTATCATATACTAGCAAAGCCTGCGGCTCCGCCCGCCGGTTTCTTTTCTTTTAAATAAAACTACTATTATTTGAGTTATCATTGTATACGTTTGTTTATATATTTTCTTCTTTTATAAGCTTACACAATATTATATCGCAATGCCTTTTTGTAAGCTATACCTACACGTTATTTTTTTAGTGGACGCAAGAATAAACAACTGCAACATAAACTGTCCATGTGAAAAACATGACTGTAGGAGTCCAACTCCAGCAATGCCCGAGTAGTTCCGAAGATAGCCCTTATACCCCCGTTTCCCCTTCCCCCATCCTCTCCCTAAGTAACCTATACTGATCCGGAGGATGTAGCCAGTACAATGTTGAAATAATTTTTAAAATCGGCCAAATTGTTCCAGAGCTAGTCCTTACCATCCCTTTACCCCTCCCCCATCAACAACTTACATTACGTAACCTGTACCTACTTATCCGAACGGTATCATGACATACATATAATGTTTCATATAAATGAAATAAATATTATGACCATTATGTCGTCACATTATGATTTGATTATTTATAATACTACGCGATCATATCGCTACAATTTTCATAGCTGCAGATCTCAAATATATGTATGAATGTATGTTCGATTATGCATACGCATCACAAACTTCTTATAATAGCCGTGTTTTATTATGCCCATCATTGACTTATTATATATGGACTGCGCTAGTGAAATGTCAGTTCATACAAATTTTGCCCAGAAAATGACGCCAACATAAACTAGCGCTCTTGGTTCGGAGCGAAAAATAAGTGAAACAAAATGACGAACCATCTTGGATTTCTCCATAGAATGCTAGAGGCACCTATTGGGCGTGAGAGAATTTATGAGGTAAATTCAAATTGTTGCGTCACTGTTTAAAGTAGATGGCATTGGAAAACGAAGCCAATGATCACAACCATCTTTGATTTCTCCATAGAATGCTAGAGACACCTAGTTAGTTAGTGGATTTGGCAAGTAAAACGGTTGAAATTCAAATTGTTGCGTCATTGTTAACAATAGATGCCACTACAAAAAAGTGTGAATCTCCAAATTATTCCGCTCCGAACCAAGAGGGCTAGTGGTTATGTTGGAACCAACGCGAAGACGTCTACTAGCAGTCCATATATAATAAGTCAATGATGCCCATGATCTGAACCGGATCAGATCAGCATAATAAAACAAACCAGGATCATTTTGACATTTGACAGTGGCTTACAAATTTTATGCGAGAAACGGAGTGGTTTGATTGGTTATTGGGTTGTCAATATTTTGTAAGCCACTTTATTTATATACACGAATAAAATTATTCGCCTAGAAGTATACTATCATACTATCTATTTGGTTCGTGAGTCCCCCCTTACTCCCCGCGACTCCTTTACTCCTGAGCAATTCTCACCCACCCTACGGACTAAGTTGGCCGCACATCTGTAAATCAGAAAAAAAATCATTAGAATCGGACGAATGGTTCTCGAGTTATGGAGAAACGAACAGACGGACGTTGCATTTTATAAGTAGTATGGATGGATGGATGGATGGATGGATTTCTACCAAATCATTCGGCTGGCTGGCTTCATCTTGCTGGCAACTGTCTAACCATCTCATCCTAGGTCTACCTAGAGGACGCCTGCACCTGCTTGCGACTCCCTCCACTGTAGGTTTTAGAGTATATAGTTGCATGATTGGGTAGCTTTATGTAAAGTTTATATTTTTTATCACCGCAAATGTAATACGTATTTTATATTGCATCTTTCTAGGATATCACGAATATAACCCTAATTTTTGAAAATATTACTTCTGTTTTTTATTATCTTTATTTCTTGCTTATTTTTACTAGTTACTTATAATATTCATTTAATATTTATTTAAGTTTTAAAATAAAGAATATGCTAGAAAGTGGAAATAAAAGAGAAATGGCTATTAAGAAAAATGCCTTCCGATTTGACGTCCTTCTAAAACTATTGTTATCAAAGATAGATAATGATTTTCGTGTGTATAAGGCCATCTACATAAAGAAACCATTTTTCAAAATGGAAAGTACAAGAAGCTGCCTTAACAAACCCCACCCGAACCAATTTTCAGAATAGGTTAGGTTACGAGTATTTTATTTTTCTTATTTTTTAACTTTAAGTGGTCAACGGGAAAAATCGCACTAAACATAAATATCGCACTTGTAGGCTTGCACTCACAGGCTTCTTAAGATTCTTCTTGTCCAAAAATACAAAATCGAAATACAGAATGGCATAAACAATAAATTATTATTTCTAGATAGATAACATAAGGTTTTGAGGAAACTCTCATCTTCAACTATCTATAAATATCTTATCATTATGACAGTTCACAGACCAGCCAAGGCTGCTGATTGTATCATGTAACACAAAACAGCCACGCCGCCAAAGTGACGATATCATTATATCATCATATAAATCTAGTACGTCTACGTACTAATAAAATAAAACTAAAATATTGTGAAAATTAATTAAAAAACCACTCAGAAGTCGTTTTATCCATTATACCGAGCGATCATCGACGACATGCTATTCAATGCGTATTAAACGCCAAACAACAGTCAAAAAATCTCACGCTGCAGATAAAACGATATACCTCGTCATCGCGGGTGAATTTTCTTTCCGATTGCTCAAAAAGTAAATGAAGACTGACTACAGAAATGATCCTGTGAAGTATAGTCTTAAATTTTTCATCGCAATCCAGTGGTATACCAGTATTTTCCAACTAAAAGGCAGTGTGAAGCATAACAACGAAACGAAATATCCAGTACTACGAGGCAAACGCAAAGAAAAAAAAATTAAAAAAAAAAACACGTCATCAAGAGTATAGCTGTTGTTGTATTGCTGACTGTGGTTCGAGCACAAGCACTTTAGTTTTAGTTCACAGAATAGAATCATAGAATACAGAGAATAGACAATAGAGTAGGTTATGCCATACTAACGCCGTGTGCGTCGGTCGGTGGTTTGTTTCTTGAATATTATGGCATAGACACAGTAAACAAACTGAGTGGAAGTGTAGTCAGGGCCGTAGCCAGGATTTTGTTTCGGGGGGGGGCTTGCTTCCAAATCTTACGAGGAATTCTTTAAACAAAAAACTATATACATTGTGTCCCAGTTAAGCAGAATAATCTTTTAAGGGAAGATATTCGGGAAGTTCCGTAGAACAAAAAATTGTATGCCAGGGGGGTCTATTTTCACCATATTTCCCGTTATGGCCCTTCAAAGCATGTGACCTCTAATTTGTAGGTGTTACCACTTAAAACGCCATAACTTCTAAACTATTAGAGATACAACAATTTTTTTGTACATTTTGAAAAGACAATTTAGAAGCGCATACAAGTCATAAGGTACATATGTGCAGCTGCAAAAGACTTATGGCTCCTTAAACTCAACATTTTGAAAATTTGTTGTTACATTTTTTTACTTAAAATACTTTTTTCTCAAAATGTTTACAATAAATTTTTTTTTTATGAAAAGTTTATCCTTGAGAAATTTTCTAAAAAGTATATTAAGCAACTTTTTTACGTACGATCAACAGAAGTTGTTGTAAAAGCCGTTTTTTGTCAAAAAAAATGGTCAAACAAAATTAAGTCAGAATAATAAACTAACGTAATTATGAGCAATGGTTAACAGTTAATTGTTAATTAATATGAATAAAAGCTTAACATTGCTAAGTTGATCTCCACAAAATGTATTCAAAACGTGATTACGCGGACATAGTGTTTGTAAACGGGTTCTGCCATGGAAACGCTTCATTGGCAAGATAGGAGTCCAACGCCGAAACCCAAATCGTAATACACCATGTAGCCGGGTACTGATGCGTATCAGCGCCTTGTTGATACCGGGTGAGCTCCTCGAAATAAAAACAACGACGTTCAGACTCAGCGGCGGCAGAAATTAAGGGTGGAATTTTGCGTGCTGTGGAAGTTAAGCATTTAGTCAGGTCCGAGGACTAGCTGTGCAACTGAAGCTTCCCATAACCAGGATTCACAGTACTCTCCAGAGTAATAGGTTACACGCTTTCCATATAGCACCGGTACGGACACTTTCTCAAGAACATTCTGTGGACTGACGAAGCGCAATTCACAAACAAATTTATAAAGCTACAAACCTCCATGATTTTCACCATTTGGTCAGACCCCAATCCCCATTTAATACACACAACATCCTTTCAAAGGTAAGAATTTAATTATTTTGAACAACTTCTTCAAAATGTGTTCGTATTTCAAAGGAGGTTTAGCGAAAATGTTTGAAAACACTTTAGTGGCCCGCACGTTCTTCCACAAACAGTTAATACTCTTGAATTTCTTAGAGAACGAATGCCGAAGCTCCTTGAAGATGTTCTTCTTTTTCAGAGAAGAGCGATGTTCTTTCAACAAGATGGAGCACCTTGTGACAGTAGCAGCGGGGTATATCCATTCCTTAACCATACTTTTAATGAACGGTGAACTGGTCGATTTCGCCCAATCCTTGGCCACCCAGATCTCCTTACACCTTACCTAACACCCATGGATTTTTTCTTCTGGGGTGCTGTGAAAGAAAAAGTTGATTTTAGAGAAATATCGAGTCTCTTTTTGACCATTTTTGTCTGACAAAAAAACGGCTTTTACTACAAATTCAAGTTAATCCTTAAAGGATTATACTGCTTAACTGGGATACCCTGTATATTCCAATTCACTGATTATTATTAGTTTTTAATTCGTATGTACCTAAACGAACATACTAAAATTATTTTTTTCAAAGCAGAAGACGTCTTGATTGTTTTTTTTTATATGACATGATGGTAGAACGTCTTCGTTGACCATGAATCTGTCCGTAAGATTTTGTTTTAACCATGTTTCCTCTGCAAGGAATCAGTATAGACACTCTAAAATTGGCTTCAGTAGAAGAGGTTTCTGGATTGGAACGCGTTGTTTGTTTCAATGAAGTTCTTGGGGCTCTTAATTCAACTTCAAATAAATCCTCGGCAAATTGGGATTCGGATTGAAAAGCCTATCTGAAAAAATCTTCGGCATTTTCTCTGATGTTCTTAAGAGAATTCAGAACGTCTTTTGTGCGGTCGATAGCAGAAACGAAATCTAAGGAATTGGTCTGTAGGAAAACTGATAAGGATAGCATTAAACTGAATAGTTTTTCGCATACAATGAGGCTTTTTTGGATCGCTGCCAAAAGTGTTGATGCTTTCGAAGACATCGCCCACGTTCTGCTGGTTATTTCTTCAAGACTTATTGAGATGCATTTGAAGAGCTCTACAAAGGAAATAATACTGTCAAACCTTTCAATGAATCTTGCGTTTCACAAAGGCTTAGAATAAGTCGAGTTTTTCGGCTCTCTGGTGCGTGTTTTTTAATGGCATTTTTTAAAGTTATATTTGCATTTGAATGGTTGCGGAAGATTTGAATTTATATTAGAAAGTTTCAGTTTTTTATTTTTTGCTTAACGTTTCGGGGGGGGCTTCAGCCCCTCAAGCCCCCCCCCTGGCTACGTGCCTGATGTGTAGTGGGCTACGCGTGGCGTGGGGTGCTATTTACGAAGATAGGTATCATTCCCAGTTTTGGATTTAATTTTGATTGTACGTGAAAAATGACCGAGTCCCTCGAGGTAAACTCTAGAATCTGGCTCTCGGGTATTTTGCAGGAGCAGAGGAGTATTATAATTTATAAACCATTCAAGCTGTATTTGGATAAATGAATAGGCATTGGACATTATACTTCGTCTAGGGTGTTTTTTCTTTTCTCTTAGTTTCTTTGGGTTACAATCATTTTAAACCTCCACCTTAAGTTTATTGTACAAAAAAGAAGACGGTTTGCCAACACGCAACGTACAGCTGACCGTGCGAAAAACAGGGAAATTCCTGATTAACCGACAGACTTCCAATTCCAACGATTGGCCTTGCGATTTATTGATTGTCATCGCAAAAGCCAATCGAACAGGGAATAGGAATGGAAAATCAGTTGGAATAATCGGAATTCGTGGGATATGGACTTCCTCTCCTTTGAATTTGCCCTTGATTATCGTCGCTTGAATCACATTGTTCATCAGTTTTTTGACGGACAACCGCGTACCGTTGCACAATTTAATATGATTCAGACTCCGCAACATGATTATAATCGATCACACCTTTGAGCTGAAAAGTATGCGGTGGAGTTCCTGGCACATCAAGCGAGTTAAAAAATTCCGTCGTTTAGTTGGTCGCTTCATCCTCGTCGGTCACGCTATCAATGGATTTGTACGAATGCAGTTCTCCAGCGATTTGACTTTGAATAATGAAATTAAAGCTATCGACGTCTTTATTCTTTGCTGCTAGTATTGCCCGTTAACTAATCCAATCGAGATTTTTATAATTTTGTGCAATACCGGGGAACACCTTAGTGATGAGTTCCTCCTGCCACGATGTGAACTCGCAAACATTTGCCGGGAACGATATCAATCCAGTCGAAACATCAACGGGAATTTGGCCATTGCCAAGCGCCAGCAGGTTAACTTCTCCACCCAAAATGCAGGCAAAACGTATTTTATCACAATGAATTTCACAATTATCCGAAACTTTCCACCTTTACATCGTCTAAAATCATCAAATCATGCGAAAAAATGCAAACTTTCGTCGAAAAAATAAATTCAAATGTTTCGCGTTTTTCCAATTTTCCGACTTCTACGGAGGGTTTTTCCTTCGTAGAAACCTTCTACTGGCAATTACGAATAACTAAAAAAAAATTGAGCCAAATCGGTCCACCCGTTCTCAATTGATGAATTACTATAATTGATAATTACTAGCTATACATTTTTTTATATGTATAGATTAGCTTCTAACACAACTCTATTGCTGACTGAGCTGATGACGCGTTTTGTTTTTGGTAGGTATTATTTTTATTTTTTCTTTGCGTTTGCCTCGTAGGTACCTAGTATTGGATATTTCTTTTCGTTGTTATGCTTCACACTGCCTTTTCGTTGGAAAATACTGGTATACCACTGGATTGCGATGGAAAATTTAAGACTATACTTCACAGGATCATTTCTGTAGTCAGTCTTCATTTACTTTTTGAGCAATCGGAAAGAAAATTCACCCGCGATGACGAGGTATATCGTTTTATCTACAGCGTGAGATTTTGACTGTTGTTTGGCGTTTAATACGCATTGAATAGCATGTCGTCGATGATCGCTCGGTATAATGGATAAAACGACTTCTGAGTGGTTTTTTATATTAATGTTTACAAGGTTTTAGTAAGAAAATACCATTACAATAGTAATACCATTACAATAGTAATACCACTATTTACCTACAAAATTTCGGTTTATCGCCAACAAAACTTAAGAAAACTACGTCTATTTAAGTTATATTTTCTTTCACATATTTTCAATTGAATTCAATTTGAATCATTTAATAACGGCAGATATTTCAAATAGAAATTAGAAACATTAGGTATGTCGTTTTCCAGCTTGAAAATCCACAGATGACGAGGAAGACCAAGATGAATGATAACATAACAATTGCTCCAAAATTAAGTCCATCATGTTTCATGTCCCATATTTACGTTTTTATTCAGAATAATTTGCTTTTCAAGAGGGTTTTAGTAATTTCGTATACCAATTCAAATTCAAATATATTGTGATGTGAGAGTATGTGTTGTAAATCATGAAAAATATCGAGATCTGCAAGAAGTGATCCGAATCAATAAAAAGATTGATTTTTTTGCCCAATGGAACATGAAAAGTGATCCGGATAAAAAAAAAGATAGATTTTTTATCCCAATGGAAAACCACATTAGTATTTTTTACTTGCTTTGATTCCTACCTACGTCAGGACAGCGATGAAAAAATAAATAATTATTAAGCCAGTATTAGACGATATGTTGAATCAGCATACGTATGCTGAAAATTGTGTTCCAATCACAACATATCGTGCATACTTGATGACAAAAAATTTTTGTTTACACGATATGTTGTGATTGGAACACAATTTTCAGCATACGTATGCTGATTCAACATATCGTCTAATACTAGCTTTAGTGACATAAATATGCATAAATCAATTTAGTCCGTGTATAGCACATATCTTTAGGTGCATTTAGTACACAGCTTTAGACATTTTAGAACTGAATGCCTGAACAAAGTTATACATTTTTTTGTTTCCCAATGCTGGTTTGGGTATGTACTAGACGTCAACGTTCGCGAGTAGATGGCGGACTTAACTTTTGCAACTGCCATGCCAGTGCTAAGTATTTATTTTGAAAGAATATCGTTATTTGAAATAATGTTGTTAGTTATTTTATTACTGTTGACTGTCAATGGAATGGTAGGTAGATGAATTATAGGTTATGTATGTACCTACATTCAGGCTTACTAGTTTCAGTGGGTAGTAAGCGCACTACATATTTAGTGCACAGTTTAGAATGTCTATGAATTGTTTGGAATTAGGACTTTCTCAAGCAGAGAAAGCTTATATCACTATCTATACAAAATATTAACCACGAGTGACAATGACACTGAATTAGCAAGACCACATGCTTGCTCATCTTCTTATCAGTTTTTTTATTTGTGATTTCATTCAAACACGTTCCTTGATAAGCATTTTATCGAGTGACGGGAGCTATTTTTTATGTAAATATAAATTTCCATCGACATTTCAATCATAATCAGAATAATGATAGCCAGGTAGCTAGTGGGGTCCAACAGAAATTGCTACTAATTAACTGATAATGAGTTTATCAGAATTCCCATACATATATCGTTATAGAAAACGGAAACTACGTAGGTAATCGTTTCACAAAAGACAGTTAAATCTTTTTCATGTGATGTCTCATTGTTTGTTAGCCATTATCAAGAAACCTGTGAATGGAATTAAATATCGTGATGGAAACAGCTTATTCTAAAAATAGAATAATTTGGTTATACCAATTATTTTGTTACGTTTTCGTAGATACTTTTGAAGGAAAGGAAAAAACATTAACCAATATTGACTTTAAAGTAGGTTTGGGGGAAGCGCAGCTCATTGGGCTATAAAACACAATCATGGCCATTCTGACAATAGCAATTCAGTTTGGGGGAACAACAAATTGGAAAGGAAAATAATGCGGAAATTACTCCTCTGCGTAGGTACAATCCACAGATAAATGTACAGAATTGGCCTACCGAAATTCTTTGAAATCTGTTGATTGAAACCTCGATTTGTTTCGCTGAGCTAGTACTCTATTTTTTCTAGCCGTCGATCGTTGAATGGAACGCAGCCGTTTTTGAACTAAACAAAACTGAGTTGCATAGCACAAAAAAAAAACACAAAGGCCTTCAATTTAAATACAGTCAACTCTCGATTAACCCGGGGTGCTCGGGACCGAGCGCATACCGGAAAATCGAAAATCCCGGATAATCGAAAATGATATTCTCAATGAAGAAATAACACTTTATGCAATGTTTTTCCATTTTTTTGTAAATCGATTTGCTGAATGAGAAAAATGCACAGAAGAATGCAAAAAAAAGCACACACAAACTTGCATGTTAGCTTTTGTTTCCAAGAATTAAAGAAAGTTATTGAAAATGATCACGGATAATAGAGTAAATCCTGGATAATCGATTTCTAAATAAGTAAAATATAATAAATTTTAATAAACTTTTGAAAAAAAAATTCCCGGTTAATAGGGTTGCCGGTTAATAGAATGCCGGATAATCGAGAGTTGACTGTAAAAGCACCTTCTACTTCCATACTCAAATTGGCAAAAAAAAATCATACCGGTATACTACTGACGTCTATATGCACAAGCAACAACCCCCCAATTATGGAAACTTGTTCAAAAAGCAGAGCCTATAATCATAGTGCGAGCTTGGGGAACAACCTGTAGTGAAACGCGGTCAGTTCTTTTGGTATAATTTATACCTAGACTGGATACTGAATTACATTATAAATAATCATCAATCTCCTTCGTCTCTTTATTAACACAGATGAAACTACTTTCCAGTTTTCAGCGATATACCTATTAAGAACTTAATAAAACCACTTTTTCAACTTCCTTACTGACATAATATGAACATGAGCAGAGCATGACTGTGATGATGGTAGTGATGGATTTCCAAAATGTTCTATATAGTATGTACTACGGAGGTTGATATCCTTGTTCGTTCGATGGTCTTCCTGTTCATCTTCGAAGAATTACTTGTCAGTTTCGCTGGTGATTTCTTAAGTATTTCTTTGACTAGTCTAGAAAGCAAGATCTTCTCCTTACATTTTGTAATATAAATATTCTTTTTCGTATGAACTAAGTTTTTCTTTACTTCAATACAAATCAAATTGTGAAAAAAGATAGCTTTTGTATACTTAATAGAAACATTTGCCGAAATGTAATCTACAAATTTGACATGAAAAGCAACAAAAAAGAAAGAGATTTTGATGGGATCATGACGTAATCTTGAATGACAAAAATCTCGAAAAGTTTTTTTTTTTTAATCTCGAATGCAAAAATTTCTAATGTACAAAAATCTCGAAAAAATCACGAAAATAAAATGTAAAATCGAGATTTTTTTCTGGGATCCTATAATATAAACCTTGCATATACCCAACCTTATATCTACCCCAAATCCTATATAGTGACCACAAGCAGGGGTTGCAGTATCTCACTTTTTAACACCATTTTTAGATTTCGCGCGAAAATTGTTACCATTGTCTCAAAAATTAATATTAATTCGAGATTTCTGTTATTCGAGATTATGCTTTCTAGATTGTTTTAATTCGACTTTTTTTTTCGAGATTTTTACATTCGAGATTTTTGCTTTAGATTTTTTTTTTTTTTTGAGATATCGTGGTAAACCCGATTTTGATAATGTTTGTGGTCTTCGCAAACCGAAACTGTTTTTGACATTTCCGTTACTATTTCAACGCAAGAAGTAGGTACCTACCTAAGTAAAAGAAAATTTCCACAAGAGTTACACGTTGCTATAGCACCGAGTTACAAATTTAATGCTGAACTTGTATTGCGTCATAGGTCCCAGTTGTTATATGGTGGTAAGGATCTTTGTTTCGACAGCTTCACTCATAAAAGTATTAAGCATCATATCGATCTATTGAATGCATCCATAAAGCAATTGCTAATTTGATAAATATTGAAACTAGCACTTACGCGCATTTGTTTTTCAAACGGGGTCAAATTAAACCGTCGGAACTGTCGGCGACAAAATATAAAATATATTTCGTATTTTAGAAACAAAAAGATGCCGCATTAAACAACCCAAAACAAAAAAAAAAAACAGTACATGTCCGGGAAAATCCGGACGGCTGCCAAAAGCGAAATATTTTCGATGACAGTCGAAAATATGAACTTGTTCATTAGAAAATATGCTGAGGAAGATTTTTGAAGTAAAACTTTAACTCGTTGAGTAGTAATTCCCAACTATACCTACAATGAAACGAAAAATTGACAGGTTGAAGTGAAACATCTTATTGCTCATTGGGCAGAAATTTCGAACTCTTATGAAACGAAAAAGCGGAGGTAGGTCGAATGCTTCTGCAACTAGGGTAGAATGAGACAAGGGGGGAAGAACGAAAAAGCGACAGACAGACTCGGAGTAGAAAACAAACTTCTTTATCGGGGTATGAGTCCGAAAAAATGTAACGGAAATCAAAGTGAAACACTTTCTTTCCTCTTAAAAGACTGGAGCTATTTTTGTGTGTGTTTGAGTGGATCTCTGGATGGTTTAAATTCACAATTAGATCCAGTAGGTGGTGTTGCTGTCGGGTTCCAGAAACACACGACCATCCTGTTCAGAACTCCATTGGGTAGGGCCTTCAGGGATACCAGAAAAAACTGGCGAAAATTAGCCATATTAAATGGACAACCATTGGCGGTGCGAAGCGTGGTCAGGTATCTTGGCATCTGGCTCGTCCAGTATCTATACTTTGTCAAACATATAGATGCTTGTCTTGCTGGGGCCAAGAGGGCTTATGCTCTGACAAGGAGACTGTTTCGCAGCACAGCAGTCAACTTGTTTCCAGAGTAAAGGTCATATGCTACGTGGCCCTTATAAGGCCGATCATCGCTTATGGCTGTCCCATTTGGTTCAATATAGCGCCTTCCTATATGGAAAAGATTCGGGTGTTAATGAACACAAAATATTATCCCAACAAAACCCTATATACGATGGGGCTCGATTGAATAAAATTGAGAATTTCCTAATTCGAAGGTACCTAGGTAACATATAATCCTTAGTTTTAAGCTAGTTTGTAAGTTAGTTAGGTGTATCTTAGAGGCGGTCTTTGGGAGGGGTCGGGCTCGCCAACATGAATGAGTGCTACCGAGACTTGACCGACGCTTATGGCCTCGCTCGGGTCCCCGCGGCGCGTGTGCACCATGTTGGCGACTGCCAGGCGCCCACCGACGCAATCGGTATGGTGACCAATCGAGAGATTGCTCATCACCCTAATTATGTTTAATATATGTTAAGTAGCTTAGGTAATTTAAGTAGTTTTAGGTAGTTTTAAGAAAAACCAAATAATAAAGGGTCCAATTTTTTTGAAAGTTGCTTGGAATTGAAAAAACTGCTAAAAACACAAAAATTGATAGATTTAAGGCCGAAAGGCAATGTTTTATAATATATTATAGATATAATTAAGTTTAGAGTACTCGTTAATAGCCAGTAAGTTAGAATAAGATAAATTTTAGCTTTAATTTAGATTTAATCATTTTTGTCTAGTATGTAAGTTAAAGAAAGAATTAATAAAAATGAATTTAAAAGTAAAAAAAGTCAACTCATGATCATTTTTCGGTCATGCTATAGCTAACTTTAACTTTAAGTCGGCTTCTGTCACTTATTGATTTGTTTACATAGATAAATTAAAAAAATTGAAGTATTTGCTAGACTATTCAATTAAAAAAAAATCTAACAACGCAATAACATAAAAAATGGAAATGCATAGGTACACAGAGAAATACAGAGGAAGGTACCTAACCTACACTCATTTTGAACTCTCTTTAGTTGTTTAATTGACTTAGATGCCTATAACGGTACAATGAAGCATATACCAGGCTAAAGGAAATGTTTATGATAGGAACCACAAACAGCCCAATAACATGCGATAGCTATACATGACGCATTCGCAAAACTTGTTCAAATATAAACTGACAACGCAAGTGTTATGAAATACGTAAGTAAACAAAAAAATATTATTTAAATTTTTCTTCACTCAAAATGACAACTTCTTCGCTTTCTATATAGTAAATTAGTTCTGTGATGTATATGCGCGATCTTTCCATTAAAAACAATTTATGCTACACATCACCTCCGCACTCCGATCATCCTGCGGGAGATGAACAAAACAACCTGCTGTTGATCAGTTGAACAACAATTTTTTTTTCTGAACAAAGAGAAAAACCACACAACCTACACAAGTTACATATAAAAATTTATAAAACCACAAGACATAATGATGTATGTACACTGTACAGTAATACTGCAGAAAAATTCGCATGTGTACGATTTGTTTTTAGTACAACAATCTAACGATCTCTATAGCTAGCTGGTGGAAGTGGAACTGGGGGGGCTCCAAGGCCTTCAAGTGAAATTCGCTTGTGATTGGTTGAATTAGTTGGGCTCGTCACTGAACGGCTCTCCATCGTACGCACTTGTTGGCTTTTTTTTCGCTGCCACATGCACAGTTGCTGGGTGGGGTATTGGAAAGGGGAAAGGGGACTGTACCCAGGCCCCTCAGGCATGTATGGGGTTATACAAAGTTAAAGCTACGTTGACGTATCTACTGTAGATACTTTCGAATGGTGAGATAATTGCTGCTGCCATATTTTGGATATACAAAAAAAGGCTCGTGCTCGTGTGCTACGTAAATAGCAGCGTACCTACAAAAGCAACAAAGCATTTAGCATGAAATTAGATAGAAAAACGCTTCCATATCGTAGATACAATACTTTGGAAGGTAATTGATTTTTTTTGCATGGTTTGGTAATAGTGGCGTGATTTTTTTTGATATACTACCCACGTATCTATATGGGGACGAGTATATGATGAATGTGTACATATGTATTCTTCTATCACAGCAGAACTTGAATACCAATTTCAGGCAGAGAGAAGAACGAATTTTTGGCAATCTTACCAGACTGCCGACACACGTGAAGAATACCTACACAATACGAATGCTTGCAGCTTAGAACTTGTTGGACTTCTTTTCTTTTCGTTTTTTTTTTCTTGCAAAGTTAAAACAAGTTTGTACCGTACAAACTGAATTTATTTGCCAAGATTCAGATATACATTATAGGCATCAATGGAAGTTTTAGTGACCGACAGAAATTAAATCTCCTACATATAAAATTTTTTTAGATTTTTTCTTTGTACCACTATCTATCACGTAAGAACTACTAACCCGATTGGCATCGTCTTTTTAGAAAAGGTAGGCCTTAACATTGGGAGTATAATAGGCTATATTGGGTTAAAATTCGACAAAGGGGCGTGACATTGCCCATGCAAAAAAAAACATTCAAAATCTTATATCTCGAAAACCGCCGGATCGATTGAGTTGAAACTTACAGATAATCCTAGGTATTGGCCTAGGAGTGTTGCTGTGATTCTTTTTTTGTTTTGTTCGTTTTGCTGTATTTCAGGTTTACGCAGAAGGAAAATTCCGGAAAATCGATATATTCTCATTTTTCGCATTTTACGAAAGAACATTATTATCTAAGATCTAAGATGTGCACGGGCAAAGCCGCACAGAAATTGTATTGCTTATAGATCTTAGATAGTTTAGAAATATATAGGTATTTTCAATTAGAATCATGCGTCAATTGCTAAGCAATAGAGGACTGAATTTAGTACCGATGCGCTAGAGATGTACTACCTTATATCTTATGATGGAATTAAGGTCTGACTACAGCAGGTGTAAGTTTTAGGTTAGGTTAGGATGAAGTGGCTGCCACCATACGCCAGCACACTTATACCATCTATATCATATTATATTTCAAAACCATTTTGAGCTTCTAATAATGCGTAATAAACTCGTAATGCTGTTATTAATGACGTCTCCCAGGATCGTTAAAGTAAAAGGCTCCTAAATGGAGTTTCCTTTTCTGAGAGAGCAGAGAAAGTGGGGGACAGTTTCGTCCTCCTCATATCTACAGCTTCTTAAAAATTCACTTCAGAGAACAACAAGCCTGGTTGCGTGCGTATAATAGCGCTAATATGATGTCTATTTAAAGAGATCAAAAACTTAGAGCGTTTCAGATCTAGCTTCGGCCAAATTTGCTTTGCCGCTAGACACGTTGTACCGTTTGTACCATCTAAAATTTCTTCTCTCAAAAGCGTCTAGATTTAATCCTAACTTTACATGTGGCCATTGGTAAACCTAAGTTAGCTTTGTCAGTTAGCACGTTTGGCGAGTTCATCGGCCCTACAATTCTTTAGAATGTCTCTATGCCCCGGCACACAGAACAAGTGAATATTGAACTGCTATGCGATCTCTAGGTGAGACGAACGGCAGTCTTGGGATACTTTTTTGTTACTGGAGAAGGATTTTAAGGATTTGATAGCTGCTTGACTATTTGAAAAGATACGGATAGGTATCTGTAGTGGATAATACGTTCTTCTTGAGGATAGGACTTCTTTAATCACGATATTTATATGTAGGTTCTAAAATTGTAAGTATAGGTTTCTAATGAACCGGTTTATTTAAGCCCCTGTTTTGCTTGTCTGACGCCACACGAATCCGTTAGAATAGATCGATTTAAACTTTACCGACGCTTTCGTCAGAGCTAAAAATCGAAATGGACAAATTTGTAAAACTTTTACAATTGAAAAATGTAAGTCTGTAACTCTTATGCCGAGTTGCACAGTCAAAGTTTTAACTGAAGTTTAATTAAACCTGTCCTAGAGTTTAAACTTTTCGGTTAACTCGTGAAACTTGCTGAGTCCCAAACACGATCATCGCAAAAGGTACAAGGATTGTTAACAATCTTATAGGTCCTTATAAGTGCAGTTTCAGGACGGGGATATATATAATTAGATTTATATATAAATAGATTTTTATAGATTTTAAGGTTACCTATAAGCTACATATAAGCCTTGTCTAGTTTTGGCATTTTCGCCAAAATTGTCTGTTTGATGATGATGCTGAAGACTATCTCTGCTCCACAAGTCCGTAACCATAGACTAGTTACAATATAACGTAACAATGGACAGTCTTACTTTCTGCGGTGAACTCCAGCAATGACATCTGCCCTAAAGTTAGGCGAAGAATTAATCTTGTCAATCGGTGTTTCTACGGGCTTAGAAGGCAATTGATTAGCAATGCCCTCTCACTGGCCTAATGACCCTCATCCTGTTATATGGCACAGAAAACATGGACTCTGTCGATGGCGGATGAAGGCACACTTAGTTACTTCGAGCAAAAGTTGTTTACGGTGTAATGTTTTATCCAGTTGGTATCGCAGGAGTCTGAAGGAGAAGGAAAACGTTATGGGCTGATTAACGATGAATTATTCGGTTAATATGGTTGGGCTTGGGACTTATAGAGCGTACGAAATTCATTGAAATAAAAAACTACTTTTGGCCGATTTCATTTAAGTATGCGTACAATTTATTGATGAAAAAATAAAGTTCTTCTTGAGTAGATTCTGATGACTTTAAATCAAGTATTATTCAGAAGAGTATTTTTTTGTTCCAATGGAATTCATTCCAGTTTCCGAGTTTTCTGTTTTATTCCGGACGCTTCCTTCGGGACCAATAAAAATTATAAACGACATTTTCAACTGCAATACAGTAGCTACTGACGAAATGTACAATTTTAAATTATGACAGTCTAAATTCGGATACGAGTGTTTATTTAGTTTCATAGGAGTTTGTCTAAAGTTGTAAGCGTCCACGTGTCATTACAGTTTTATATGGAAGTCTTATCACAAGATGGGTGGCCATTTTTTCAACGTAAACTACATATTATACGAGCTCTGTCATTATGAGATACCTACCTATCATAGTTTTTTGTTCAAAACTTTTGTTTTGTATGAAAAATGTGATTATTGTGGATTCTTAAATTAAGATTGAACATTAGTGGCATGCAGTAGATATGAATTTCTGTAATTAATTTGTATTAAAAAAAAAAAGGTGGCGCGAATTTCTGTAATTAATTTGTATTAAAAAAAAATAAATAGGTGGCGCAACAGGCGGTAGACACCCTAGGCCTAGCTTCTCGCAACCATTCGGTTTGTGTGAGTTTCTATTTTTGGAACGAATGGAAGGGACCTACAATTTTATGCCGATTCCGAACGGCTGAATTGAGAAGCTTTTTCAGGACAGTTATACAGACAGGACAGTTATACATTCAGGACAGATGTTTGTCAGACGTTCGCGAGAGGTGGCGCAGTAGAAAAAAAGCACTAAGATGTAATTTGTGTGTTTTCCGGGGATAGAACCTGGGATCCCTCGCACAGCAGTCCAGCACACTAACCATTGCGCTACTGCGCCCACCATTAATTGGCCATTAATTTGTATTATTGACAATAAATTGATTTATGGATTTTTGAATAAGTCACTCGTATCTTCGCATGTTTATTTAACTGCGTCGTAGAAAATCTATAGACGTCACAAAAACCGTGAAATTTTTGTTTCCATTTATGAATTTATTAGCACTTGATAAAAATATCGTTCATTCACAAACTGGGTTTTTACTTTCCTACTACGGATAAGTATTGTGTTCCTGCACGCAGACAAAATAGAATTAGCTATCGCTATTATAAATAAGATGGCTTAATAACTGCTCAAATTTGTAAAACTATAAGAGTTCTGTACACTTAAGCATGCAAACTTAAACTTAAGCATGTAAGCATGTATCATAATATTTGATAAAATGAGTATAAAAGACATATTATCTAACCCTAATTAATTCTGCGCCGAATAACACAATTCGACCAAATGCGTGCGTCGCGTCGTAGTCGTGATCTTAAATTTGCAAATTTTATCTTTTTTTTTATTAGCGTTAACAAATCCCATGACACACGATGTGCTATTATATCAGTTTTGATAACGAGGTGCAAAATGACTTGGAAAAATTTTGAATTGAATTCATAATTCTCTATTCGAATTAAACAAATTTGGTTAAATTATCACCTATTTGAGTGAGGAATATGCAGAGATCAATACAAGTCTATTAGACTATAAATTAGCGTGAGCTCGTGCAAGAGTAGGGTTCAAACTTCAGCAAGTCAGGTGCATGAAAATTAAAGTTGTAATTTTGAATGTACTACAACTACACACATATGTATACTACACTTGTACTTATTTTCATAATAATGAGCTGATATTACGTAGTTGTTCAGTATTGGGCATTTAAAAATGTACATTACCGCACATAACGATATTATGGGTTCTCAAATCTCAAATGATTTGACCACAAATCCAATCGGCTGAACACCATTAAAACACTCAACGGACTTAAATGAAAGAGGATATATGGTTAGGTACGGATCTCTAGTTTACTCAAAACTTTCACGATTCGACTAAATTGCTCAATGGGACTGTTGATTTTTAACGAGGCATAACCCACCCAAAACACAATAAAGGGCTTAAGCTTACACTTAGCGAAAATGTTCACACAAAAATATGTACTATATATGGTACTATATGTACAAAATATTTAAGGTGAATGTTAATAATGAATAATGATTAATTTATTAATAAGTCCCAATGAAATGCTGTCCTTGTGTAACCACATCACTTTAAAACGGGTGAACCTAATTGGAAATTTTTTCTTTTAATTTTCGTTATAGTCCGAATCTAGCGCAGTAGTTAGTGTGCTGGACGAGGGATCCCAGGTTCGATCCCCGGAAAAACACAAATTACATCTTAAGGTTTTTCCTACTGCGCCACCTCTCGCGAACGTCTGACAAACATCCGAGAGTATTACTGTCCTGGAAAAGCTTCTCAATTCAGCCGTTCGGACTCGGCATCAAATTGTAGGTCCCTTCCATTCGTCCCAAATATAGAAACTCACACAAACGAAGGTTGCGAGAAGCTAGGCCTAAGGTGTCTACCCGCCTGTTGCGCCACCTATTTATTTATTTATTTATTTAGTCCGAATCAGGTTTTGCCTGGCAAAACGGAGCATTTATGATTTTTTAAGGTAGGTACCTACATATATGGGTTAGACTTAACTTAACTTAACTTCCCCTATATATAACATCATACGTAAATGCATGTATGTTTTGTGTTTTCGTTTGTTCGTGACAGAAAAAAACATACGCGGAAGATCATCTAGGAAAATTTAACAAAAGCTAAGTACACACGATTGTCAGATCTTACAATATTGTCAGATCTGTCAGTGAAAAATGTGTCCCAAATGACTTACAACCGTCTGAACTTACAATTTTGTCTTACAATATTGTCAGAAATGTTATTGTCAGCCAATTGTAAGCCATCCATCTGACAATAAAATTGTCAGGTTGCTGACGATCGTCTGAACAAGTCTCAACACACATTTTTTTTATTGTCAGACGATTAGGACATTGTAAGACTCATTGGATATTGTCAGATGTCCTTGTTTTTGGAAGCTGACAATAGCTTACAATTTCTTCGTTGTCAGACAATACAACCAGTGGTTTATGAGGGAAATCGAAACTAATTCAGAAGATAGTGATATGAACAACTGTGGAAATTGGAATTTAAATTCCATTTGGAATTGCAAAAGTCGAAAAAAAATTTAACAGGAAGAAAGTGCAGAGTGAGTGGGGTTGTTGGATGCGCAGAGTATAAACTACCCAAAGGAGCCCTGTGGTAAGAGGTAGAAGTTATAAAGGAAAAACAAATTGCGCCAAGTTGCGAATGAAACCGTCTCGATTTCCTGGATGATCGAGCGCATATTGGTGTCTTGATGTGTGGAGTCATCAAAGCTAGAATTCCATCGGGTTGTGTTGAGTCCATTCGCAAAAAATTCCAAAAAAATACTTCTGACAACGGGCCACTCAATCCTTCTTCAAAATATTACCTCGTTTTTGTATCAATTCATCATCCTCGCAGTCTTCTAACACGTAGGCGGTTAAAATCTCGCAAGTACAATATTTTGTTCCATTATTCGTACTACAAAAAACAACCCACAAGACTTTGAATTTATCTGACAATGTCTGACAACAGATCGACCAATTTTTCATATTCAAATATCTTCCGACCGTGTGAACACCCAATTTTCAACCTGACAACGTTGTCAAAAACGTCATTGTCAGACCATTGTAAGACATCCATCTGACAATGAAATTGTCAGACTTTGGGACAAAATCTTACAACCGTCTGTACAGACAATTTTGTATTGTAAGGTAGTTGGCTATTGTAAGCTCATTGTCATAGTCATTGTCAGAGCATTGACAGATCTAACAATATTGTAAGATCTTACAATCGTGTGTACTTAGCTATAGTTCATAAAATTCGGTTTTGAAATAACGCAGGTAATCGGTACTACAAAAAAACGTGTAGCCTATTAATTTAATATGATTATGACACGTAGTTGGACAAATACCGGTCGCAATGCTGGAAGAAATGATCAAAAATTAGATCTCAGAATGGACCATGTACGGCGTAGTCGCGGCCAACATTTACACGAAATTGTATTCAAGAAGTAAATCTCTGTTCTTTCAAGCCATAATAAAGTTTCCATCATCCAAATTCATTTTATGTATTACATATATTGTATATTTAAAATAAAAAAACAGGTCATAGTAAGTCACTCATTAGATTTGACCGATTATGAGGTGCTTGAATGTCAACGAAGATAGTTACAATGGTGGACAAAAGTATTTTGACAAAACTAAAGTTAATTCTACTCATCATTTGAACTTACTTCATGTTCAAATGATGCGACAATCTCTTCGCTAATATTTTTTATGATTTTTTGAATGGGGATCTCAGAAAAATTTTGTATGAATAGGAGGAAAAAGTGGCTAAAATAGTAATTTTTAGCAATTTTCAAAAAATCATAAAAAATATTAGCGAAGAGATTTTTGAAAAAAATTGTTTGCAGTCAGTATTTATTAGAATTGTTTGAAGAAACTTTTTGCATCAAAACATTTTTTTTTGTGAGACCGAGGAAAAAAGTAAAAATAGTAGACTTTTACAAAAGTTCTAAATTTTCAATGGGTACTTAATGGGTTAAGGAAAGTTTTGTATCATTCAAACGGAATTTAAATGACCTTTTCACTGATGCCAAAACTTACATGAAGTAAGTCCAAATTATGAGTAGAATTAACTTTAGTTTTGTCAAAATACTTATGTCCACCATTGTATATCCGATGGAGGAAGGTGACTGTTTTCTGTGTATTTTGCATCAATTTCTATTGCCAGAAACTCAACTTGGAATACACTAAAAGATTCCTGCTCCCATATATATTTCCATTTTTAAGCGCTGTTGAAACGTAATTTGGATTTCCCGAGAAAAGTGTATAATTAAAAATAAAATAAATAATAATTAAGCATATATGAATATGTAATAGTATATTCGTGTAAAAAAATACTTTAAAATTAATTAATTTCCGGTCGTATATACAAGGACTTGTGGGAGCTTTTATTAAACAATTCTGAAATTATAGTGACCATTTTTAATAAGAAAGAAGGACTAGTTTCCAGATTTAAACAGTTTTAATTGGCGAGTGGTGGCGTTTCAAAACACGAATATCTGATAAAAATGAAAGTTCGTGTCGATTATTTAGATGTACGTGGCTGTCCTGGACTATTGACCGAGGGGTCTCAAGTTCAACCATCGGAAAAAACACATATTAAACCTAGATACATTATTTTTCTACTGCCCTACCTCACGCGAACGTCTGAAAAACATCCGAAAGTATAACATTGTATCGATATAATCGATTGCATTTTTCAGCTGTGAAAATTAGTTTGCGAAAAGGAATTTTGTAATTAAATTGTTTAAGTTGTTTAAACAAAACATTATTATTAATGCCACACTCAAAGAAGTAAAAAAAAGGCGGAAAAAATGATTTTTTTTTTCAAGTTATTATTTAACCTTTTAGTATCAATTACGAGCTTCAAGATTATGACACAATCATAATCCGTCCGTTACGCAAATTTAATGTGACACTATATCAATGATTGGATTTGGAATAAATTTGGACCGAATTTTAAGATTCAAAACTCTAATCTTAAGACAAAATATTTTCTTGACCAGTTCTTTTTTTCAATGTGATGATCTTTGACCTTGTCTTTGGTGATTTCAATCACCAAATGCCACACGTATTTTGCGAATTCTTAGAAACTGTTTTGGTTTTGGTTTATATGAAAAAGATTGCAGTATTATTCAAAATACTTTGATTCGCAAATCGCAAAGAAAAACAAGTCGAAATACATATCACGCGATCCTTATGGCCTCCAAATCTTGAACTTGTTGGAAACACTTCCCACGAATTTCCACTCTGTTTTCCAAACACAAATGCGTTGATTGTTATTTATTTCTATTTGCAGTTATTTTAAATGTTCTACGTCAGCAAAATAAAAGAAAAAAAGCAAAAATTGTTAGACAAATATTTATTTTCTGTTTTATTTTTTCTGAGAGCCGATTTATATTTCTTTTTGTTAAAAAAAAAAATAAATAGAAAACTATTGGCTTCCTGAATGACTAAAATCTATCCAAAATATGTATAATATAAAAATATTTTAAACGATGCTTAGTCTTACTTTACACGTGCCTACATTCAAAACATAGATACAAGATACGCCATAGACCAACATAGAGCTAGAAAAAAATGTTATTTTATTTTGCAAATGAAAAAATTGCCAGAGGTAGAGAAAGGATGACCGTGAATTTTCGCAAATATCTATGATTGGATAAAATGTATATAATATCTAACGTTGGATTGATATAAGATACGTATTTTGGGTATTTTTCCATGCGAATAAAATAAGTTTGTTAACGGAGAACTAAGACTGAATAAAGTCCACGTTTTGGGGGCTTTCTATTGTGTGACAAGTACTTACGACAGAGTATAGAATATAGTGTATACCATCTATTTAATTTAAATAAACATAGATACCAATCCGCTTAGTAATTCTTTATTTTGATTTAAATACGTAGGTATACAATTGTATAAAGCCATTTTTAAATCGGTATACGAAAATGTATGTTTAAACACATGCAAAAGTTAAAGTCGAAAAAAGAAGATTTTTTTTTTAATGAAAAAGCCGTTGACGTCTTGCGATTTAGAACGATGGTGTCTATAGTACAGCGAATGTTTTAACTAGAATTGGGGGTATCTCACTACACTTGACAACCGGAAGTACCTTCTCTTTCCAAAATCCCTTTAACTAAAGTCATATTTCCAAGGAACTACAAATTACAAAAATGTAAGTGCAGATGTTAAGCCTACTTGCAAGTAACTAGGGCTCAAGATACTGTTGCAACACTAGCTAGCCTTTCAATAAAAAAAAGCAAGAATTAAAAATGTTTTTTGGTAAGCTAGTAAAAGTTGGTTGAAGCTTGTTTTGTTTTAGAGTAAAATGTATTTTATTCTGATCATGCTTGTCAGAAATCTTTAAAATAAATTAAATAAATTAAAAAACAAAGAAAAGATTGGCAAAGTCAATTTTGGGTACATATCTGTTCATCTGTACAAGCTGTTAACTGAGCTTAAGACATTTTACCGGTCATTTTCGGGTTGGCGATGAAAACTCCTTTTCCTAAGGAAAATCCCCTGTGCTGAAATCCCTTGCTCCAAAAGGCCCTAAGAGCAAATCCCCAGGGACAAAATCCCCGATTTTAGAATTTCGTCCCGGGAGATTTTGGAAAAAAGGGAAGGAAAAAATGACAGATTATGTCCAATATAAGGGATTTTGGAAAAGGTGATAGGTAACGTAGGGATCCCGTCATTTTCAATTGAGGCATCCTAATAATTGAAACAATTTTCGAAAATATCTTTCAATTATTACCGTATGTCCAACGAATCGTTTGAAGAATTAACATAAAAGGTAAAAGATGGAGCGACCCTTTATGATGTTGCGTATTATAGTCCGAAGTCTGGGCGATATTATTCCATCACCAATTTACCAGGAGATTTTGCCCCTATCACGGCAGTGCCCTAGCCAAGTTCTCTAGTAAAGGCACTTACCCTTTTTACAGGAACAAACTCAGGATGATTTCGACCCCCCTCTAACTTCGAAACCAATTAAGCCAAAAACTTCAAACTTAATACATATACCAAGCTCATAAAAATGGTCCACCTCACCAAATTTCATCTTTATAGCATAAGTGTTTCTCAAAATGTATATTCTCCATTCAGGAGACCAGTGAACACACCAATTTTTTTAAATATTTAACCTTCTTAAACTAAGAACTTGGCGTACATTTAGATCTCATTACTTTTCGTGGCTGTCTAGTTACACACTTTTTTTGTTTAATTTATAAAAGAGCTTGGCTGTTTTTTTACATTTATGTTTTTGGTGTGATACATACTTTCAGGCTTGACATCAACCCCCGTCCGTTGGTAACCCCGTGTCCCCTGTTGGGGTATGGAATATATAGCCCTCCAACTTCATTAACTAGATGTCAACTTTGCCTGGAATAAGTCTCGTCACTGAGTCGAGATGTGTCCCTCATTTCACAAATCGTGCTCCAAGAAGGTTATCGACCAAAACAAATTTTCAAATAGTATAGAGGGAAAAGTAGCTATAAAGATATATGGTTAAATTAAGCAGTCGACTTTTGTATTTCAAATACCTACATTCATTAAAAAAAATGTACCTACAATATAAAAATTAAATTCCATAGACCCTAAGATACACGATATGAGCTGAATTCTCAACAGGTGTCACATAACGTCTACCTATACGTAAAGACTTTAAAGTGTATTGAATTGAGATTCAGTGCGATTTTGCTATGATAGATATACATACGTCGAGTAGGTATGTTGCTATTGTCAATTTACAAAGCGCCAAATGGAAAACAAATCAGCTTTGATTATAAACATACAAGTATGCTATTAATTACCCACCCTATGCAGGCTCAAGGCCTACCCGCGATAGAGTTTATACCTGCTTGATCGTTTATAGAATAATTGAAGCAAATTGTTATTATGAATACGATTTGCGTAAACAAAATGCATTGCAGTGCGTTTTATCAGGTCACTGTCCCAGTATGCCAACAACAACCAACAAGTTGATTTGTTTATTTAAGCCAGTGCACGTTCACGTATTGTACTGACAACAACAAAAGAAAAGTACTCGACAATCTATCTAACCAAGCACTTTAAACGTTGTAAGGCCGGGCCAAAATTGAATTAGTGCGCTATCCATGTGGCATGGGATACTTCATATATCTATCTATGCAACTACTGGTGCACTACACACTGACACTGTTTCTCTCTTCGAATGCATTATTGCATAATTAAAGTGAGTTTATCTGTGGAAGAGAGCGTGTTGGCATACTCGTATATGCACGATCATTGGTGGGTGGGAGGGAGCTTGGCTACACACCTACGACTACGTCACGATACAAGCCCCCAATCTGGGAACCATATCAGCGCAATTGTTTCAAGGGCTCATAACAGGCCCCCGCCAGATACCGAGCAAAGCCCCACAAGTGTAGGCATTCGCTCGTGTGCCATATCATAAGGCCATTATGAATGACGACTCGACAATGAATTTGTTTACGCCAAGCAACGAATTGATTCATACTCGTAGTATAATAATTTGGCGAAGGGGGTATAGTCATTCGCTTCATCTGCTTACGCGCAATGTATGCTATGCGCCTTATCGTTATCGATATTTTCAATGTAGAATAATGATTTGTTTACGGTCGAAAAGTTGAAAATCGCGCACTCTCAGAGTATCTCCTCTACCACTAAGTATCTGAGAGATATAGTGCGATTCTGCGAACTAGAAAATATTTTGTAGGTATGGATGTGACGACAACGTAAATAGTGGTTGTTTACCACTCAGGCATAGGCACTAGTATAGTAGGGGGAAATTGCAAATTTCTAAACAGGCTTGTAAATATATTAATAATAGTCAATAGGTGGCAATGACGTTTTGTTATTGTAGGTTATGGAATTTATGCAGCGATTCGAAAACAAATCGCATTTATGGGTTTTTGTTTGCACGTCAATTGAGCATAAATAAGGAAGCATTAGAAAATCATTTGCTGTCGATATCAGTTCCGTATGCTAGTGATTTGTATGAGACGCGGCTTGAAGCTCAATATTAGGAAGAAAACTGAATGATTGATATAGGTTGAAGTGTTTCCCAAAAATACAAAACATCTCATCAACATAGCTACAATTATACATGTCACGAAATTTGTCATATCGACCGACGTCTCAAAAATTAACTCATCAGGTCATGATGTACCTACATGTCATTCGTGAGCGTGTCAAGTCAACGCCGATTAACAACCGATCACACAGTGTCAATCGAGCGGTCATGTGAGTGTCATTGCGCGGTATAGGTTAAGTTTTACGATCTCACAATAGCGATTTTTTCCATATACATAAAATGATCTATTGACCAAACTTAAGCTGAAGATTAAAAATTGTTAGCTATGGCCATTGAGTATTAAAATCCATGACAGGCATAATCGCTTTATTCTCATGCTGTGATAGAGCTGAATGACAAAGACAAGCGTGACATGATTGTGCATCACATTTCCACGAAAGTTGATCGAAGGTATCCTTTTGGCCAAAACAAAATACACATGTGGCGATACACGTGTATCTTAATTCTATCTATTTCTAAATATTAATGGGATACATTTTTTTTGTCGTAGATACCGATTATCTACGCCGTTATTTTTACCAAAACCGAATCTTATGAAATATGGACCAAATGAAACTTTGTATTCGTAGGTGATTTTTTGCATGTCCTTTTTTGTCACAAATAACGAAAGAGTTTACAGTTTCAAGTTCTTAAGGAGTTCACAATAACAATATTTTCAATGAAAATGTCGCAACAGTGACCTTCTGTAAATTCAAAATGGTCGAACAAGCAATTTGTTTGTTTCCGAATGAAATTTAAGCAAAAGTCCTTAATCCGATAATTGCAATGTCTTATTTCAAGAGAAATGATGAGATATGTATTAAATACAATTGTGTATAACCTGCATACTAAAAGTGATTATTAGTACCGCGCAATAACTACCTGATAACTGATTTCGTAAGTCAAGACCATTTACCTAATATTAGTCATCTCAATATAAGTGTTTATTGATATATAACTTCTCTTAGTACAAAATTCTTGCCTAATTGTTTTAAGGTACTTGTACTTAGAAGAGTAAAAAATTGAAAATTAAATTGAGTACAATAATATTGCTCAATGATCAATAATAACAACAGGTATACGTTCTAAATAAGATACCTACTTATCGGTTTCTATAATTAAGTGAAGTAGGTTTACTTACCTATTTAAAGTTTCCGAAAGTTCTCGAAGATATAAGCAACTGCAACTGACATTATACAATTTAATGGAAAACTACTTAGTAAAAACATTTGTAAATATTATCACAGATATAGATTTTTAACCCCTTCCACTTGTGTGCGCCACCTAAGGCGAGGTCTTCCTCTACACTGCGTTGTCCCTCCGGGTTGGAATCGAAGACTCTTCGGCCCCAGCGCATTCGCTCTACATGTCCTAGCTATCGAGTGATACTTACTTTTATGACCAAGTCGATGTCTCTAAAGTTGGCTTTTAAATCCCCTCCTTCAAAGCCCGTCAACGCAAACAGGACCGAAAATCAGTCGAATAATTTTGCGTTCGAAACAACGAAAACGAAGGTCTTCATCCCCCTTTGTTAACGTCCATGTTTCTGCGAAATTGAGCCGCACTGGAATGATGTGGTTCTTATATAGAGTCTCCTTAGTGTTTCTTGACACTATCTAGGACTAGTCAGCTGTCTTCTTAGGCGGTTGGTAAGTCCAACTCTTCGTTTTATTTCTGCTGTGGTGTTATTGTCAGAGTTTATAGCGGAGCCGAGGTAGACAAAGTCCCTAACCACCACAAAGTTATAGCTGTCTATCGTGATGTTCTGTCCGATGTTGTGTGTTCATTCTTGTTAACGGCATATATTTTGTTTTAGCCTCATTCACCACTAAGCCCATTTTTGCCCATTCACTTGCAAACGAACCAGCTCGCTGCGTTCTGCCAATTATGACAATATCGTATCACCTTCTCTAAATCGGTGAAACTGTTTTCAACCATTATGGAGCAGCGAGCGTTCTTCATCGTCATTCTGCAAAGTCTGATGACAAGTTTGGCAGGGATGCCAAAACTAAACATGGATCTGTTCTGTATAGCTCACCTCAAAATAAATCACATGCGCCTTAAAATCGATAAATAGATGGTGAGTATCGATTTGCACTTCTTGGGTGGGGTTATTCCACGATCTGCCGTACTGTCAGTATTTCATACAGTGCAGCCGATATGATCTTATAGACATAGAGGATGTTGAGGAGACTGATGCCTCTATAGTTGGCCCAGTTTAGAGGTTCTCCTTTCTTGTTCCATTCATCAGGCATACTTTCCTCTGACCAAATCTTGGAGACAAGTTGGTGTATGCTCTCTATACCAAGTCATCTCCCGCTGCCATAAAAAGCTCCGCCGATAAACCGTCTTACTAATCTAGTTCGATCTTAAAAAGTTTCTAATCTTAATACGAGAAAATGTAGTAAAAGTGAGTAGTAAATTTGCGTTGTCACTAGATGTGAATTTTTTAGGCTTGACATTGAATTGAATTAGACATTTGACATTGTCAGTCGATTTTTAAACAGTAGTAATAAGTAAAATTCGAAGTATAAACGGTATGTGGATTTAAATAGATGGAAAGTAATACTGAAAAATAAGTGATTGATTTGAATCGACTAAAACTTGTTTTAAGTGATATTAAACGTGATTTTTTTTTTGCTTCCCATAAGTGATTACCTACAAAAAAAAAACTATTATCGAGACTTAACTCTTTCTACATAAAACTTGCCAGCACTCATCATTAAAATTTGAGATTTGTTACCAAGAAACCGATTTTTTTCGATTAAAATAAATAAATTCAAATCGTTGATAGAATTTTAAATCTTTTGATCAACGATACTACCTACCTACTTTGTTTAACTTGTTTTTCTCGCTTTGACAAGATCAACATTGTGCACGACAGCACGAGTCATATTTCAACTTAGATAAATTCTTAAATAAACTCCCCCCAATGTGCCTACAATTGACAAATTGGCGCACATGTTGCGAATTATAGATACTCCTACTCCCCAAGCGTCACTATTATTATTGGCGGCCACATTAAAATACGTTTTGTAAACAAAACGACAGCTTAGGTATATACCCAGCTAAAATCATATTTATATCTCACATTTATTTACTGTTCCACAGCTATTTCAACTTCCTGGTCTGCTTCTACCTAAGCATATATGGATCATGTTTAAACTAGGCAATCCGAGCTGATAGTGATGACGTCGAAAGAGGTCATTGCATCAGCCGAATGTGTTTACAAAAGTGTATAGATCTCACATTTGAATTCATAGACAAACTGTTTGTTTTACGCACTATAAACACGTGCGATATCAGCGTTGGAATATATACGTCTAGCTACCTGTCATAAATCCTGCAATGTGTCATCCCTGATTATGTAGCTAAACGAGACACACCATTCTCGACATATGCCCACCTAATCTATTCGCAGATTCTTTTTTTGGCCGTGCCAACCAAAAAGTACAAGACACACATGGAAACAACAGCCGAAAAAAATCCTAAATTCCAAACGAATAAAAAAACCCATCCTTCTATGTTTGTGTGGGTTAGCTAGCGAGTACTTTACTTATATCAACATCATTACATTCAGTATCGCTCGCATCTTCTGTAGCAGCATTTTTTTTAGTACACTCATTTAGTACATCTCATATTGATTTTAGTCGGTCAGCGTCAGAGCAATTCATTCCGCAATCCATCAGATAGGTACTGTGTTTTATTTTTCGAATTATGCTATCAAAGTGTTAGTTAACATCGAAGAGAATCAAAACGAAATTCTCTCAACGGATTGGCATTAACAAACAAGTAAAAAAAAAAATATTTTATTTTTCTCCCCAAGAACCAAAACCAAGTGATGATAAACATAAGAGCGCGCAACAACACCGTCAACGAGTGGCGGTTTATTTACTAATTAAATACTTTTTTTTTGCCTCAAAGCGTACCTAAGTTGGTGCGCGATCGTGGCGCGGTGGCGGTACCCGCCTATAGATAGAGGTGCCTTGGACGCAGTTGACTTCAGTTTTAAAGCAGTCTTTGAACCGTTCGGTTGTTTTTTCATTGAAATATAAATTTATATTGTTCGAAGTTTAAAATATAAATATATATAATATATAAATTTATTTGCATACGAGCTGAATTTAAGTGATTTTTTCGGACTGAATCTACATCCGAGTGAAAATCGGTTTTAAAGTGAATTTAAAATAAAGGACTGTGCAACGATTTTGTGAAAAAATAAATTATTTTAAATAAAAAATTCGAATTTTTCGTAATATTGTTAAATAAAACTTAAAAAAAATTACAATGGCCGTTAGCGCAAAGGTAAGTAACGATCCAGTTTAAAATATACATATATAAAGATCAGTTGTCTTTAAATAACTACCTACCAAATGTTTCCGCCGAAAAAAAAAGAGAGCGGTTTTTTTTCAAATCTATTTTTAAATATTTTTTTTTTTGGTTTTTGTCGTGTGTGACAACAACTTTCTATAGGTAGTGGCAGCATTTGAAAGAAAATAAATTATTCTCTTTTGAAGTTTAAGGCCGCATGATTTTTGTGACGAAGTCAACCAATTCGAATGTTGGCAAAATGATAGTAATTTTTCGGTCAATAGACTGTGCAACGTCAGCGTCACCGACACGAGAAATCATTATCTCAACTTTTAACGTAGACTAGTTTTTTATTTTATTTATTTTTCTAATCTGGTTGGGAAAGACTTCCTAGACATGCTGACTTCTTAGTTTAAATAATTGCATCAGCTTATCTAGCGAATATTGAAAAAAAGGCTGTATTGGCATAGTTTTGAACCATTTGTGACAGAATTTTAAAAGTCATTGATCTGTCATAGTGTAGTTTTTTTTTTAATACTTCTCCTGGGAAAGGCGAACCTATAACGCTTTAACAGTGCCCCGAGATGCTTGCAGATGTATCTATGTTAGTTCTGCACTTAAATTGCTGCAAATTGTAGTCTTCTGGAAATATATCCCCAGGAAGCGAGTTCTAATGTAAACAATGGGCAAATAGACCTCGAGATGCCATATTGGTTCATAAAGGAATCTATAGAGTTTGTGGGAGGAATTAATCCAGTCGGTAAATTATATGGGAAATAAACAAATAATTCCCACATTTATCTTGTTTTATTTATATTATTATCAATTAAATGATCCTGATATTAAGAATTAGCTGTACCTACAGGCGTGACATTGATCGTGCCCAGGAATTGTATTGCATAGACATCAATTGCTCAAATCTTAAAATGTTTTTTTTTTTATGTGGGAGGTGCCACGCCCTTTGTCTATTCCCCCAATATTTAGTGAAATGTTTCCAACAGGCAATATACGTATATTTATCAAATTACTAATCAAGGCAAAAGTGTGTGCTGGACGACCGTACGAAGAGTTCTAGGTTCGACCCCCGCGGGAAAACATAAAATACATCTTAAGGTTTTTTCCACCTCTCCCGAACGTTTGACAAACATCTGAGAGTATAAATTTAACGGAAAAGCTTATCAATTCAGCCCTTCGGACTGGGCATAAAATTCCTTTCCTTTCCATTCGTCACAAAAAAAAAAACCGAATAGTTGTGAAAAGCTAGGCCTGCTATAAGGTGCCTATACGGACATGTATATTTATTTTTTAATCAAGACAAAAGCTGTCATAAATGTGAAGTGTGTTTTAAATAACTTTCTTGTAAGGAAGGTACCAAGCCAAATTTATTTTCTTAACCCGCCCACATTCCTCGAAGTGCTTCATTCGGACAATGCAGGTCAATGTTTCAAAATTCACAATTTTAAATCTCATGAATGTAGAAATAATTTTTTTTTGTGGGTGGTGCCAAACCCATTCACCCATGGCCAAACTGATGAACCGATTTTGACAAAAACTTCACAAAAACACTGCCTAAAAATGTAGGCTTAATCGGCTCAGTGGTTTTGGAGCACATATATTATAGGTACATATACAGAGTTTTTATAGATTTTACTTTTTTTCAGTTTCAAATAGAAATCGTTATAGTTACGTTTCGCGCTAAGAATGATGAAGATAAATATATACATTCCTTATACCTTCTAAATAAAAGAAGATACAACTGCCTTAAATCGGCTTACCTACGTTGGAAGTGTATGCATTTATGCAAAGATACGTCACCACATAATGACTTTCATTAAGTAGGTAATTTGGCTTACATTTTTGTGCTCATTGTGTTGCTGCCAAAATTCAGCACCCACCACTCAGACGTACCTACTGAATGGATGTCCATTAAATAACTCAAAATTGCAACAATATACTATGACTATCTACCTCTACAATACTGCAAATTTCGGCTAATTTGTGTCACATAAACCAAAACTATAATCAACAACCGGTACACGACCTTCAGTAATGGTGCTTCGATTTAAATATAATTTAGAATGTCAAATTCGATACACGTTTAATTTGGTTTGTTGCTGTTTTTTTTTTTGTTATATTAAATTTGTGTTTATTTTTAATGAGTGATAATGAAAATGTAATGAAAAAGTTGAACAAACCAAAGAGAATTGAATTCTTCAAGAAAATAGTGCAGCTTGGTAACTATACCTGTATTTCTTTTACTAAGTAAATTTCCATTGCAATTAGATTCGGTTAAATTAGCACATAGCTATTTTGTTTTATATAACTACATAACATTAAGTATGTGCATTAATGTACATACATTAGTTACTTTAGTTACTACCTACCCAGTGTTGAATTTAATTTAAAATTAATGACATCTCTACCAACTACCACAATCACGTGCTATTGCATTCTGCATGAAAGTAAATTTCGTACCTATAGGTACCAGGGATGGAAAAGTGGATACAATTGTATCTTTTGGATACAATCAGAAATTAAAGTTACTCAGTTACAATTCACTCGAAAAAGATACAATTAACAAAACATATTTTTGCTTCAAAAGTTACGCAGTTACAATCCTTCTTTAAAAGATACAATTTCATACCCACGCTACGAATACATCCAGAATTTGAAATAAAGAATATAAAATGCATTCAACTTGAAGCTTCAAATTCTAACATGCGGCTAACCAACTAAGAAACAAAATTGCATAGGTCATGCGCAGGGGCACTGCGAAGCACAGTGCACGCATGCTCTTGACTTCTTGAGTGTTGAGATCTAATTTTCACTGACAGAAGAAAATTTCACTTTCGCGTTCACCTTGTTTTTGTAGATAAAATAGGTATCCAAAATTATTTCATGATTTTGATTTTAATTTTTTTGTAATTTGTTAGTTTTTTTTGTGTGAAGTTAATTTGGTATCGTAAAAAAATTGTGGAGGATCATTTGCAAAATTCAGCATTCAAAGCTAAAATCTGATGAAATATTGATATTTTTAGATTTCTAAATTTTTTTTATAAATCCGCCATAAAAACGAACATTTAAAAAAAATCATTGAAGATCGGTCTAATCTTGGATTTTTCATAGCCAAAAAACCAGGTGATCTCGAAACTATACAATTGCCCATAAATGTAGCTACCAATTTCCAAAACGATGAGGATACACTTCAGTCCTAAAAGTTACAATTTCAACTTGTGAAAAGTACAATCCGAAAAGTTCATTTCCCATCACTGATAGGTACATAATATTGTTTGGAAATTCTATCGAAATGTATCTATCATTCTGCTTCTGCATGCGTCTGCGTCTGTGGAGAAATAATTAGAGAGAGATATATTTTATTTTCAACCACCCAAAAACGTTTTAAACATAGCACCCAAATGAAAGTGGAACTGAAGTGAGCAAGAATAAACCACCCTTAAACTTGAACAAACATTGGTCATCATCGGTCGTGGTCGTTGCCCTTCTTCCTATAGAAAAGGAAAAAAAAAATAATTTACCCTACGAAATCATTCTGTTCTGATAATTTTAGATTTGAAGGGATGATGCTGTGTACAAGATATACCTATCTACCTACATACAGAATTAACGTATTGAACGAGTGTTCTACCTACCTGTTGATTTTTCAATTTCAGTTCGTCTTCTTGTCTTGTTTTATTTTCACTTCTAGTTATAGTTCACACGTTCTTACTGTAGCAAATCATTGAAGTAGAATAATGAAATTGAGATTCGTCAGCTTTGCGCAGAGGCGATATCGTAACCAATGAGGTCCTACCGAGGTGCGATTATTGCTAGTTGAAAACTTTAACCAATACCCCGCCATGAGGACGTGAAAAACCGTCCGCTACGGCAATTTTTGCAAGCTCGAGAGAGCTAATAAATATCACATTTAGAATTTAGATTGTTTATGTTTATACATACATAAAATACTATACTAGATTTTCATGCATTTGTTGTATATGTCATTCAGTAGATATGGATTAATGATTATGAAGATGGATGTATGTATGTATGTATAATGCAGATGCAGTGCATGTTTGCAAATATTATAAATGCATTTATGCATTTATTGCAATAAGGCGAAGGATTTGTTGTCGCGCCTGTTATGTGCAATTAAGACTTTCAGATACGCAAAATTCAATTCGTAAAGAGTACGGCTATGGACTACGGAGCGTTGCCACTTGCCAACCACTTTTGACGAAAAAAGGAAAGTAAAACATGCCTTAAAATATTTTTTTTAAAGTAAAGTGAAGCAATAAATCAAAAATTTAACACAAATATAAAAAAATTAACAAAAACTTTTGTTTTTTTTTTTAACTTAAATTGTTAAAGAAAAAATTCTTAATAGGAACAAAATTCATGACATTTTAGTTTCATAAGTAGGTACATAGGTACAAATTGTTTGAATTGCAGATCATAGCAGTTTTTATCTTTAAAAAGCGACTTTGTGTACAGAATTCCACTTAAAGCTCTTTAAGAACGTTTAAAAAAATAAAAAGTCAATAAATCAAAAAAAAAAAAAAAATTAAAAACATATTTGAAATAAAAAAAAGATGCCCGTTTGAGAAAAAAAACAAGCCTTAAAGCCTTAGCTAATGAAATACTGCCTAAAAGGCATGAAAAAGCCTTGGTTGGCATCGCTGGGAGTACCTTACGCTTACATTAGAAATTTGGCTAACTTGCGTGAAGTAGATTACTATGCGAAACGAGTTAGAATCTAAATACTGAAAGCAATTTGTATTTTATGACAATTTTTTTTGTAATAAACGCTCTGCTGAAAAGGTAAACTATCTTAAGTCAATTTTCATAGTTTTTCAGGAGAGCAAAAAAACATCAAAAAACGTAATTTCAAAAAAGCCTCCAACTTTTAACTCTAATGCAAGGGCTTTTTAGAAGGGAAATTTTATCCTCTTTTTTCCTAGCCACGTTTTAAAACAATATTTTTAAAAAATCAGTGAGATATAAGATAAAATGCAATTTAAGATGATATACCTTTCGCGTGTTTGCTCATTAAGAAATCTTAAGTTGAGATAAGATACCTTAGCTAATTTTGTAGAGCATCGATTTCAGTTCTTAAATCGACTTAAGATGAAGTGCGCATTACAGTGCATTGTTTAATGAAATATAAACACAACATAAGATGTTTTGTATTTCTTTTATTTAAACTTTAGGTCATAAAATAAAATGTTTTCGTTTAAAAACTTAGGAAAGAAAATAAATAAATGGAATATAATTCATTACAATACACTTTTCTAATGAATACGTACCTATGTAGATTATGACCCTTAAATGTTTATTATTTGACACTCTAGTACCACAAACACTCTTTTCGGAACTATGAGTATAAAAACTACTTTTACTGCTAGGTTCCACATTTCACTTTCACTCGAAATGAAATCGGAAATGAATTTTTGTGTTCTACATTTCACTGCATTCGATTGCGATTTCAAAATTTTTGGAATTTAGACAAAGTGAAATTGTGATTTCGAAAAAATTTCGGAGTTTCCGAATCGCTCGAATCGCTCGAAATGCAGAACACTGAAAACGAATTCACTCGATTTGCAATTTCGATTTCACTCGATTTCTGGAACCTAGCTGTTATTTTGTATTATTTATGATAATTTACTAACAAAAATTAAATTATTAAAAATTATATAAATACTTGCTAAATTCGATGCTCTATTATTACAATTACTTTTTATAGACACTTCTATAGACCACTATAAACCACTCTGACTGCTATTTGCAATGCACTGAAATAACATCTTAAGTTGACTGTCATTTTTGGTAACGGTACATCTGGTAGCACCTGGCAAAATATCTTATGTCGACATAAATCTGAGAAATATCTTTTTTTTTAATTAAATATCATCTTAAGTAGACTTAAGATAGTTTACTTTTTCACACATTTGATTATATTTCACATGCATTTTATCTTATGTCGAGTTAGGTACACAATTTTTAGTAACTTACACGGAGCAAACAATCTTATATCGACATAAGATGTTTTAGCTTTTCAGGAAATGCCAATTATATTTTGACCAAAACATCTTAAATGAAATAAGAGGTTTTTTTTACAAGTAGTATATCATCTTATGTGGATTTAAGATAATTTATTAAATGTTAATACGCATTTTTATCGACTTAAGATGATTTTGATTTTCTATAAATCGGGATACAATTCAGATACAACGACGAGGGTTTGGTACAACTACGCGTATTGAATAAGGGAATCTTTTGCATTACTAGTTCGCCGAGTTAAATACATTTGTTTGCCTAAGTGCTGTATCTACCACCGCCGTTATGGCATCGATAATAATAGGAACTAATTTTCAGAATCCATATCTAGGTCGTCTCACGTCTGACAAGGCTCCTTTATCCTATGTCAGTTTGCAATAATGATCCAAAAACGCGTTGACTAAAATAACGAATAGCAATTTCAATTTTGGGAAACTTTGCCACATCCAAATATCAACTGAGAAAGAATTTAAACTGTTTAATTTGTTTACTATCCCATCTTAAACGCCAACGGAAAAACTGGTTACGTGATCAATGTAGGTCAATCAAATGCTTTGCAAAACTGTTGTCAGCTAAACATGCCCGTTATGACAAATACAGTTCGTGAAACGATTTTCATTTACACATTAATGATTTGGCGATTTCAATTCGTCACCAAGATCGTGCGATTTGATATGTGTACCTACAGCAACACCAAATTTCGTAGCTGTACAATATCGACATACCAATATCCTTTTCAAATATTTGTAGACTTCAAAAAGTGTCACTTTGACAATTAGATATACCATTTCGATGGGTGTTGCTTTTTTTTTGCCAAGTCCCTCTTCTTCTGTCATTTATGGTGAGAATGTGTACTTTCTTTGTAATTTTAAGTCGGGTGATTTTTTAATAATTATAAATCCAGATAACCTTTGTGCATAATATTTTGAATAACCATTCAAATGAAAATTACGGAGGTGTGTAAGTACTTAGTTACCTATACATTTTGACGTAGTTGATAAGAAACAACATTGTTGATTAAGGTAATCTGACAAGTTCATCAAAGGGTACTGAATACGTTGGATAGAGATACGTTTTTTTCCAAAATGATTCTATACATTCTGAGGAATTCTTACCTCACAGGGGACAAAGGGAATACCATGTATTTTTAATTAACATCAATTTTATTTTATTTATTTTTCTAACCTCAAAACTATCTACATTTGCGTTTTTCTGACTAATTTTAATAATCGGTAACGGCTATAATGTTAAATATCTTATACAACTTATTGATAAGATGTAACGACTGCAACGTAAATATTAAATCATTATTTTTTTTTTTTTCTTAATACAATTTTAAAAATTTGAAAACAAAACTGATGTAATATTTTCATGACTTTACGTTAAACGTGCACATCATGTGATTTTTTCAATGACGCAGATAAAATAAGCTTTGTGTAATTTGTTGAATTAAATGAGGTCAATACGATTATAAACGGTAATCCCAAATCGACAGATTGAAATAATTTACAAATTTTGGCAAGTGATGGGATTGCGCACCTTTCAAAAATAGCAAAGGTACATCTTTGAAAGCAGTTACAAAATACTACGTAGACTGAACCAAGCTTTATCTTTTCAACATATGGCTCTCAATTTGCTGTCTGGTCTTATCTTATTACCACAGTCCGCTTAACTATGAACAATAATATTTGGTACCCCTTTTTGTGTAGAGGTCAAATCGATTGCTCCAAATACAAAGTAATACATAATGTATCGATTAGGCATACTAAGAGCGCATAATATAATTCCGTCGATTCGCGCTTTTGCCATAAATTAGGCTTAATTGATTCCCGGCACCAGCATTAAGGTTCATTGCGACTGCTGAATAAAACAGGTGCGTAATATAAATATACCTGGACAATTTTAAATTTGAATTTACAATTACAATCAGTTGGTGCTGTGTCGGGCAATTCAAGTTACGTTTACAATATTGTTAAGTGTCAATGTACCAGTCAAGTTTTGCACAGTTTAATGTCAATGTCATTGGAGTGAAAATGATTGAAATATTTTCTTTTTTAATAAAAGATAATCACGGTTCTTTTAGTAAATATATGATGCCTCTTTTAGCCAACAAAATGGCGGTCAATGGCGGTATTTAGCTATTTTACACGTCTATTCATTACGGTGACTTTAAATAAAGTAGATAAGTATATGTAGTTAAGTAGGCTGTAATATTTGGGGTTGGTTGCAAATGGCTATTTTAGTTCCTACAGTAAATTTGTTTCTATTCCGTTAATAATAAAAACAAAAAAAATATGAAAATTACACAAGATTTAGCAAAAAAATGTAAAAATCTCTTTAGGTGTTTCTTATTTAAGACATTTATTTTGACATTTCTAATAACATAACAGCGCGCAATAGATACAAATAATTTTTAGTGTCAAGGTTACATTTTATTTTCATAGAAAATATTTAAGGGCAGGTTAAAAATGATTATTATTAGGGCCCATTGAGGTCTCAATCTCAACTTTTCCGACAAAAATCGCCGTCAGTGTCCCAGCATCTATAGTCTGTCTTTCGACTTTAAATTTGTTTTAAATTATATAAAGAAACAATTGGAAAATTAAAATTCACACATGTGAGCTATTTGTTGTTCTGTTTGTGTGCTGTTGAATTGCATGTTAGGTGCGTTCGAGAGTGCATGGGCCGCTACAGGTTCGTGATTTTTGATTTCTTGAAAACAAACGATTTACATGTACCTATATTTAGCCAAATCTTGAACTTTTTGCTTATGTTTTTTTTTTTTTTTAAATTGAGTGTCAAATGTTACACAGGAAATATAGTCATCTTTAAATACATATACATATATATTTTATACCAAGCATTAGGCCAAATTAATTGAATTTTTTAAATTTTTCCAGGAACTCTTCCGCAATCAACACAGACTGATTGGTTTCATTCAACAAAATATTCGATTATGCAGTAATCAGAAATTAAAAACTGCTCAATCACAAAAACTCGATGAGGATGACGGTTATCAAATTACAACAATATCACCACAATATCAAACGATACCAGCACCAATTACACATGACGATGATGTTGGCCAGTTATTTTCGGTAATTTAAAAATAATTAAGAAATAGAATACGACTTTTTCAAACTGACATTTGTAACTTCTCGTTTTAGGCAAATGACTTAAGTGTCAGATTGGCATCACCACAACAACTTCAGCCTAAACCAGATGCTGATGATTTGGGCTTTGGCAAACATTTCACAGATCATATGTTGAAATGTTTCTATCACCGAAGTTTGGGTGGATGGCAGAAACCTGAAATTTCACCATTGGAAAATCTAGTAATGCATCCAGCTGCTAAAGTGTTGCACTATGCTGTTGAGGTGAGTTTAAATTTATTTTGAAAATTCACTTGAGTTCGGTCAAACGCTTGAAATGGTAATAGGTAATCCTATTAAGCGGTACTAATAATCATTATTAGTGTCCATCCTAACTTTTACGAAGTCACAATTTTCTATTGCGTCATTATTGTCAAAATATTTAAGTTGAAGGTTAAAAATGACAGCTGTCAAACTTGAAAGTCATCGAACTTGTGATCTGTTGAGTTTAAAATTTGTCAAAAAGACGAAATGTCTTTAAAGACGAAATGTATGAAAATGAGACAATCATGTATGGGGCTATAAAAAGGTGAACTGTATTTCCCACCTGACACTGCGAAATTCACCTCACTCGTGTGATCCTTTTTGAAAAGCTTTTTAGAAAAATTAGTATGTGACTTCTCAAACAAATTGACTATGTCTTCTACTTTGACTTCTTAAATAAAATGACACAAATGTCGAAAACGTCATAAAACTTATTCTTTTAAGAAGTAGCACAATTTAATATGTCATATGTGATTCTGCAAAGTGTTCTTAAACAATCCCACTCTTAAGTTCTTGTTTTAATGTGAACCAAACTTCTTAAATTTCATTTGATGTCATCGAATATCATATCTCACATGGAAACAATTTTTATTTTAACACGCGAAGACGTGTTATTTGTCATCCTGATTAGTGGCCAAACAACTTTGTCTTTATTTATTGGCTATTGTTTTATTTGTGCAGTTTCTCGGACGATTTTTTAAACAAAAATTTATGAGATATAACAAATTCGTGTTGCTATAGAAGCTAATGTGTTCTTATCAGTCAACTGTCAGCTGTTACGAGTCGTTCTCATGCAAGCCCTCCCAGTGATTGCGATAACAACGTATTTTTTAAATATATATATTTTTTTAACGCTATGTGAATAATATTGTTGTAAAATAAACTGGTCAATTATTGAACTCATCAGTAAGGTTATTAAAGATTGGAATCATTTTAACTTACGTCAGTCCTGTTCTGAACTCAGTGGCATTTCCCACTTATTGTTTTTATTTTTCAATATAAATTGTACAATTCAATACGTAAATCATGGGAAAATAATGAAAACATATTTTTTCTTATTTATTTAAAGCTCTTTGAAGGCATGAAAGCATACCGCGGTGTCGATGGGAGAATTCGTCTATTCCGTCCTGATATGAATATGAATCGTATGAATTTGACAGCTAAACGTTCTGGTCTTCCATCGTTTGAAGGTGAAGAGTTTGTTAGGTGTTTAAAACGATTGATTTCAATCGATCAAGAATGGGTTCCACATACAGAAGCTGCTAGTTTATACATACGTCCTACATTAATTGGTATTGATGTAAGTTAACACATTTTGTTTTCATTAATTTAGAAACATTAATAATAATTGCATTTATTTTTTAATTTGATTTAAAGCCTACATTGGGAGTTGCCTCTTCAGATTCTGCGCTACTTTACTCAATTTTGTGCCCTGTCGGAAGTTACTTCAAAGGAGATGCACAAGGAGTATCATTGTTGGCTGATCCCAGATATACAAGGTAAGGGTTTTTTTTTGAAACAAATGTATAGCATATAGGTTTATTCCTTTACTTTTGAAGTAACTTTAAGTAAATTCGCAAATTTTAAGGAGCGAGGATGAATTTTCTCAACTTAGGAAAAAGTAAAGAAACGCTTTTGCATTAAAATGTAGTAACCAAACTGCATGTCAGGAAAATAAAATGTTTGTCAGATGCATAAGCACTTTTAACAGCCGTCATCAAGAGCCCAAATAAATTTCTTGTACAGATATCCGTAACTGTTCGTACCAAAAGTTAAAATAAAAGCTTTCACAAGTGACTACAAGTGACGGAAGGCTTACTTAGTAAGCTATTATGTTCGATCTGTTATAAATAATGCAGCCTTAAATCTCAACCACAATGTTAATAAGCTCGCATTACGAATGTACTAGATTCCATTTATCAAATCGCAATGAGAATAGCCCTGCATTCTTTAAGTTTAACTTCCTTTCTTAGTAGGTACACCCTCACTTCCATTAATCCAGTCCAACTCTTAAAATTCTACAAAATTTAAGACTTCTCTACTGACCAGCTTTAATTTTACACATCATTCCCTTTATATTTTCAGGGCTTGGCCAGGTGGCGTTGGTGATCGTAAAATGGGATCAAACTATGCCCCCACAATTAATGTACAAAAAGAAGCAGCTGCCAAGGGACTACAGCAAGTACTATGGCTGTATGGTGAAGATCATCAATTGACTGAAGTCGGAACCATGAATATCTTCATGTTCTACGTCAACGATCAAGGAGGTAAGATCGCAAATTTAAAATGTCAGTCTCGACATTCTCATAACTCCGTTTTATTTCCAATTTTCAGAGAAAGAACTGATTACACCGCCCCTGAACGGTCTTATTCTGCCCGGCATAACTAGGGATTCAATTTTATCATTGGGCCGCCAATGGGGTAAATTTAAAGTGAGCGAAAGTACCTTTACAATGCCAATGGTCTGCGATCTTCTTAATCAAGGACGGGTATGTTCAAAAAGTCATAAATGAAAATGGGAAACTTACAGTAATATTTATTTTTGTCCATTGCAGTTGCTTGAGCTTTTCGGAGCCGGTACAGCCTGTATTGTTAGTCCCATCAGTCGAATTAATTACCTCAATCAAGACTTCTACATTCCAACAATGGAACAGGAGAAGCCCATTTTTGAGAAAGTCCGCGATACTTTACAGGCCATACAGTACGGCAAAGTCGATCATCCATGGGCGGTTGCGATTGATTAAAGAATTATTGCGAACAAAATTCACAAAAATTTTAATAAATACCAATCAGTACACTTCTGCACGAGGGCCCATGTTGCTAGGGCCGAAGATGAACATTAGGCCTACATACACATCATCACATTATCCGCTATCCTAGAATGTGGACAATCATTTGAACCTCGAATTGAAAAACGCAAAAAATAGCATTTATTTATTGTAGATATTGCATGGAGATGAATAAGTATAGCTATGCACTGAGCTAGAGTAATTAGCTAATTTTCCTATTTATTTTATTATTATTTGTTAGGCTTAATTTTTAAGAAATATAATTATATTCCTGCCCAACGGTAGGTTTGGAAGCTTAGAAATGCCTTTAAATTCGGCCATGGATCCGTTTTTAAATACGTAGAAAATAAACATTATAATATTTGAATGTAGGAAATATTATTTTATTTTTTAATGTGAACATAAAAAATATAAAATATTATGTACCTACCTAGCTCAATTTTTCCCTACACAAATACATTTAGGTAATTTGTTTTTAAGTTTGATTTTAGTTTCACAATAATTATTAATATAGTGGTTGAAATAGAACAATTTTTTGACAAGTATGGTTGTGAATTGTAATATTAAAAAAATATATATAATTTTCTACTTTCAATGAGAAATAAAATTTAAATTTTCCATAAAATTTATGGATTTCATAGGCTTGTAGTATATGTGCATGGAATTTATTGAGAATTTTGTTCTAACTACTAAGACAAAGACAAGTCGTCTTAGGTTCAAGAAGAGGAAGAAGAACAGAAAGAAAGAAATACCTTTCACATTGGAAAAAATAAGTATTTAAGGGAATTTTTCTTTAATTAATCAATTATTCTCAGGCAATTGATGGATTAAACAAGAAACGAATTCAAACGTACCAGAGATGTATGCATTTAATAAAATTAATTGGAAATATTTTAGAAAAGGAAAGAAACAAAACAAATCAAAAGGATTGTATTAAAGTAGAAAATGTTTGTAAATATATATTTTTAAATAATTCGATAAAATAAAAACTATTTTATTTGTACAAAGAAAAAAGCTTGTGTTTAGTGTTGATCGTTTTATTTTATTTTTCTGGAAAATCACAGCCCAATGGTTTCTCTAACACCAACTTGAGTTTATTTATCAAAATGGAAGAGAGGAACAGACCAACAGAGAACAGACCCCCGCACAGTGGTTTGAGAGGCGAAAAATATCAAAATTTTTAAATTATTTGAAACACTTAGTGACAAAGACACGGGCTCACAGATCCTGGAGAAGATAAAAAAAATAGTCAACGTACATAATCTTTTTGTCGATTTAAAAAAATAAACAAATATTTGGCGCCACAGGTCCGTAGGATTTCCAATTACCAACCTGGAAAGACCCTTTCCTCAGTAAATACCCCCAGCATACTAACCACTGAGCGGACCCTATAATTTTAAAACCGCATACATTTTATTAAAGACGAGCTACACAGAGACTTGAAAGATGCGATTTAATCGAGGACTCTGCGAGCTGTATTACTAAATCGACTTGGTCACAAAAGAGCGCTTCAGACGTCTAAGATGGGTGAAAACAAAAAATTGCCTATATGACATGTAAAACGAATGATCAATAACGAGAGCAAAGCCAAATACCTATATCCTGTCAACAAGAAGGGACACCCACCATCGAAGAATCGGAAAGACATTGAGGTAGTAAGGGACTTTGTCTACCTCGGCTCTAGCGGTCTAAAGAAAACACATCATTCGTACATTTTCATAGACTGATTTATTTAAACGAAAAAAAAGAAGACAACAACAAAACAAACTAAAAAACAACGAAACTAAAACAACATTTATACACATTGCGCGATACCAATAATATTTTTTGTATGTTAACTTTTACGAATCAGCACAATAGTGAAATATTCCATACAAAATTATTCATTGTGATCTACAACATATTTAACGTGAACCTAAATATATTTTTAGATCACAATAGATTATTTTATATGATGGAAAATATCACCATTGTGAGTGTGTAAAATTGAACTTACACTTAAAACAATCTTTAGTATCGCGCATTAATTGAATTGAATTGTAATAATATTGAAACCTTAAGAAAAGAAACTATAAATACAATTTCTTCTTGTATAGATACAAATTAATTAACAATTATATCTTTAGATAAATATTTGTATTTTACTCACTAAGGACTAAGGTCTAATCTAAAAATTATTCTTAAAACACTATAAACCTAACTATCAAGAATTTTGTGTGCTCGAGTGCAGATTTGTTTTGTTTTTAATATAATTTCTTCTTCTTAACTAAATGACAATTTTAAAATATTTTGTTATCCTAAAAGTATGGAGTATTAATTTTCTTCGATAAATTCATTTGGAATTACAAAAAAAAATATACATATATATAATGAATATATTATCTACTTTTTTAATTATTTTTTGAAAAGACTCTTAGTGAATTTTGTTGCTTTACTTTTGGTTTTCATTTAGAATTTAATTACTGTGTTTTGAAATTTTTGAAATATCAAATTTATTTAGTTTTAATTTAACATTTTATTAGAATTGTATTTATTTGTGTTTATAACGTTCTCACATATATTTATAGATTATATAGTCAAATTTAACATTTTTTTCAATTAATTAGATTAATACAAATTTTTTGTAAATCTTTTATATTATTTGAATTTTTATTTTGATTTTAGTTAAAATTTAAAAAAATGTTTAATCCATTTTAATAAAAGGAAAAATTATCAAAAAAGTAGAATAATTGGTTGGTAGTGAATAGCAATTGTGTTTGTGATAAAAATGTTTGATTTTTCCAGCTACAAGTTGCGCTAGGGGTCGGACATTATTGCAATTGCAGTAGATCTATTGCTTTTCTCTTGAACAAAAATTGGTCTACTGGGTACCTACGTAAATGATTTTGGTTTTAATAATTAAAAATTAAAATGTGATATCGATTTAACTTACAAATCGTATATATCACACGGAAGTCTGGCATATCTTAAGAGTAAGAGGGTTGGAATGCATTCAACTAGTATTCAATAAATGGATATTCAGAAGTCTAGTCGACTACAGTTGATTAGATTTGTCTGGACTAGATTGGGGATGTTCAAAACTTTAATTTACTAAGTCTGTCAGCAGCTGGGTGATGTTTGATATTTGAAGATTTCTTTTAGTTGACGTTTATGGAGAAGTAGCCTTTGTCAGCTGTCTTGTCTGACTAAGAAAATTGTGTTGTGAACTTAATTTGTAATAAATTGTTCAATTTATTTTTTAATAACAAAAGTGACTATCAACTATCACCTTAGGGGATTGCACCTCAAGTCAAAATACATGACCAAATTAAACTGCGCAAGTTCTCAAGAATACAAGAACAGCAGATTCAAGATTCTTGGTAGCTAATTTTTTGATGAACTAAAAGATCTGCAAAACGTAGAGCTAAAAAGACTCCAACGATTTATATGGAGATATGTATGTTTTAAAAAGAAAAGTGGAATGTAGCACACATTTTTCGAATCGTAGTTCCATTAGCCTAATATGCGCCCATGCCCCCACGGAGGAGAAAGACGACGACACCAAAGAGAGGTTCTACAAGCTCTTGGACAAGACATACGAGCAGTGCCCTAACTATGACATTAAAATTGTCCTAGGTGATTTTAATGCAAAGATAGGAAGAGAGGGCATCTTTGGTAGTACTGTCGGAAGGTACAGCCTACACGACACCACCTCCGATAACGGATTTAGGCTGACCGACTTCGCGGCGGGGCGAAATGGTGTCATAGCAAGTACGCGGTTCCCGCATCTCGATATTCATAAAGGCACATGGAGATCTCCCGATCAATCAACCGTCAACCAGATTGACCACATTGCGATCGACGCAAGGCACTCCTCCAGTATTATGGATGTCCGAACGTTCCGAGGGGCCAACATTGACTCGGACCACTACCTTGTTGTAGCCAAGGTACGCCTTCGGATATCCCGAACACCGCCAATACAAGTAAATACTGTGAGGAAGTTTGACGTCGGACGGCTAAAATCGCAAGAGGTCACCAGATCCTTCTCCGATCGAGTCTCTCTCAATCTCTCAAGAGGTTCTATGCAGCCAGCATCAAGCATCGAAGACCAGTGGCAACATTGCCAAAAAGCCATCAGAGACGCCGCCTCTGATGTGCTTGGTTTCACACGACCACCACAACGAAACCCCTGGTTCGACGACGAGTGCCGGCAAGCACATGCAGCGAAACAAGAGGCATACAAAGCGGCGCTGCATGCACCAACTCATCTGTAAAATATGGTCGGAGGAAAGTATGCCCGATGAATGGAACCTCAGCATTGTTTGCCCGATCCTCAAGAAAGGAGACCCTCTCAACTGCGCCAATTACAGAGGGATTAGTCTTCTTAACATCGCCTACAAGATCCTATCTGCCGTGTTGTGTGAACGCCTGAAGACTTTCGTCAACAACCTGATTGGTCCCTATCAGTGCGGCTTCAGGCCAGGAAAGTCTACCATCGCATCGACCAAATATTCACACTGCGGCAGATCTTGGAAAAAACCCAGGAAGTCCAAATCGATACCCACCATCTTTTCATCGATTTTAAGGCCGCCTATGACAATATCTAGTTTTGTCATCCCTGCCAAACTCGTCCGTTTGTGCAGGATGACAATGGAGAATGCACGCTGCTCCATCAAGGTCGGTAAAGAACTCACCGAGACCTTCGATGTCAAAAAAGGATTTAGACAAGGCGATGCGCTGTCATGTGACTTCTTCAACATCGTTCTTGAAAGAATAGTGCAAAACTCAAACGCTAACACCAGAGGCACCATCTTTCAAAAGTCCGTCCACCTACTCGCCTACGCCGACGACATCGACATAATCGGCAGAACGCAGCGTGATGTCACTGGCGCGTTCGTGGGCATTGAGACGGAAGCGGCGAAAATGGGTTTGGCGGTCAATGAGGGCAAGACAAAGTATATGCTGTCATCAAGAAAGGACACCCAACACCGACGTCTTGGACAGAACGTCACTATAGACAGATATAACTTTGAAGTGGTAAAGGACTTTGTCTACCTAGGCTCCGCTATGAACTCAGACAATGACACCAGCGCTGAGATTAAACGAAGAATAACTCTTGCCAATCGCTGTTTCTTTGGGCTAAGAAAGCAATTGAGTAGCAAAGCCCTCTCTCGAACAACTAAAGTGACCCTTTATAAGACCCTAATCATCCCTGTCCTACTCTATGGTGCAGAGGCATGGACTCTATCAAAAGTGGATGAGGCTACTCTTGGCTGCTTCGAGAGGAAAATTTTTCGAGTAATTTTCGGTCCCGTCTGCATAGACGGTGAATGGAGGAGGAGATACAACGACGAACTGTACGGGCTGTACAGCGACATCGACCTAGCCAGAAGAGTGAAGGTCCAACGACTGCGGTGGCTGGGTCATGTAGAGCGAATGGACGTGAATGCTCCGGCCCGGAAGATCTTCGAATCCACACCCGAGGGACGGCGCAGTAGAGGAAGACCGCGACTCAGGTGGCGCACGCAAGTGAAAGGGGACCTCAACCAACTTAGCGTGCGAAACTGGAAAACAAAGGCCCCAAAATAAGACACAGTTGTAAACCTGTTGCCCAAACTATTTATTTATTTTTTCAAACAATTTATTTGAGTATCATTATTTTACTCTCTCTTTGGCATATAACGGGTTTAATTATTTCGTGGTTTCACGTTGGTAGCGCTGGCATTTGACACCTGTCAAACTCAATGTCAATGTTTGCCATTTACGATATCTAATGGATCGCTTAACAAACGAACAACACGTTAAAATTATTAAAACTTACTACAAGAGTGGTAGCCACTTTTCGCGCATTAGGCGATGATTATGGTCGTCATAATCGACCGACTACGCAAGAAATCAGGTAAAATGTGAAGAGATTTGAAGAGAGTGGAAGCGTTACTGATGTCGTAAGGCCTGTGCATCATCGTAATGCACGCTTAGTCGAAAATATTGCTGCTGCAAGTGCAAGTGTTGCGTTACAGTCAATTCGGAGCGATATGTTCGCAATATAATCGATTTTTGTTGGTCGGCGATTAAAGATCATGACTTGGGGATATGTGATTCCAACAAGACGGGGCAACAAACCACACAACACGACCAATTATGGATTTATTGCGTGAGAAGTTTCCTGGTATTTCACGTTTTGGCGACGACAATTGGCAACCAAGATCATGATTTGATACCGTTAGATTTTTTTCTGTGGAGCTACGCAAAAGACCGTGTTGATGCGAATAATCCGCGAACTCTAGACGCATTAAAAACCCACATTACTCAAGTTATGGTCAAGATACCGCCCGAAATGTGCGAAAAAGTGGTTAAAAATTACCTCAAAAGATCGCATGCTGCGAATCTTCCCGATACGGCCATTTAAATGATATTGCTTTTCACACTTAATGACATAGTCTAAACTTTATAATGAAATAAAATTGTCATCAAAAATGTATCGCTGTGTGTGTTTTATTTAGCTTTACTTTCGAAACCGAAAAATGAATGACCCTATATTTTATTTGGTTTTTCGATTTAGCCCTAACCTTGAATAAATTAGGAAGTAAGCTCCCTGTCCTCCTTTTGTCTTTTTTCTTTGAATAAATTACTTATATTCAAGTGTATCTTCAAAGGACAAAGTCCCTAGACTTAAATGGTAAATCGATTAAGGCCAACCATTGTTCGCTTTCAATTGACCACGACTTGACTAGCGGCACCTCAAACTCATGTCATACTTATATTTATATTTTTAGTGGACAAACAATTTTTTATAGACAATGGTGAAATTGGCCGTAGCCGAAATAATATTTTTGAAGTTTGAAGTTCGAATTTTCCCAAACCTTTCTAAGTGCTCACTTTGGCCATAAAAGGAAATTCGTTTTAAAATGTCAGCTTCCTGGCTCTTACTCTTGACGCTGGGCGTTGATCACCAATCGGCAATAAGTCAGGATAAATTGTTTTATATATGAGATTATTGGCCAAATCTCACCTAATAAAGATTTTACCCTAATTTATGTTTTAAAAATACACAGAGAGCTTAGAATTTGTTGGGCCTTACAAATATGTATTAATTTTTAACATTCAACTTAAATATTCTGTAGGTCACAATAGATAATTTTGTATGAAAAATTATGCCATTGTGAGTTAGCAAAATTTAACCAGAACACTAAAAATAATATTGGTATGGTACGGCGCATTGTTTTTCGGATCTACTTTGATTTTCATTATCACTTTATTAATTTTTATTTTTATTTTAGAGTTTTTATGGATTTAATTATGTGTTGTATATGAATATATGCTTTGTTATTTGTTTCTAATATGTTTTCTTAATATTTCTAAGAAAAATTAAAGCAATCGGGTTTATGGTAAAATACATACTATGTTTCTATGTATATATCAATTAAATAAATAAATAAGATCTATAATTAATATTTGTTTGTTTACAATATCATTTTTAACAGCTTTTGTTTTATTGTTAATGTGATTTTTTTGCATGAAATGCAATGATTTATTATTATTATTATTTTTTTTTTTGTTCTTACTTTGGCACAATTGAAATGTTGAACAATTTGTTATTGAACATTATGGGAAATTTGGTAAATTGTAATATGTGTGTATTGGTGTTGTGAGTACTCTGAAAACAAAAGAAAAATAAACAAAAAATTTGTAAATGAAATGTTGGAAAAATGATCCCATTCCCACATAGATCGAGCTACGTCTTTGACGATGACGATGACGTTATACGCTGACGAGTTTTTTTTGGGTTAGTGGACGATACTTGAGCAGGCGTTCTACTTGGAATATGTCATTGATTGTATTGTTAATTATTATATATTATAGGTGAGGATGACCGACTTTAGTGTTTGCAAACGCTTGTGTGAATGGGGTAAAAAAAAAGGAATTTTGAAAGTTATGGTGTGTTATGTTCGCAGGCGCAAAATCAGGATCTTCTTTTTACTCCAGACTGCATTTGCATTTTTTCTTTCATGATTAGTTTCAGCTTGAAATAACATATATTTGAAAGGAAAAAATACAAACAAATGCAGAAACGTAGATCAAGTTAAGACTGCTGAGAAACTGTCTATATTCAGTTGGATATAAATGTACTCATCTCGGCTTTTTGGAAATAGAATTTAGGTCGGAAGGCAGACTACTTACATCTTACTCGATTGTCAAGGAAAAACGTGTCGATGTGAGTTCCACCTTCTGGCATGTGGCAGTGGCCAGTCATGACACCACGAACTGTGCAGACGAAATGGTGAAGGTAGTACATTAATACAAAAGGTATTTTCTTTTCCAATTTGTCATACTCAACGGTCCTATCGAAAGGTTCGTGAGCGAGGTGCGAGGAGCGAGGTGTAGTTCAAAACTTATTATTTCTGGTTCACAGAATCGAACGAACTGTAACCGTTGCATAGCAGTGGGCATGTCTAGGAAATAGACCAATGTATTTATTGAAGCTTAATTCAAACGATATTGTGTAACCAATGTGAATAAAGACACGCTCTATGTTCTTCATTTCTCAAAATTACTTTTATCATTCTGCAAAAACCCTCTATCAAGATAAACCTACAAAAGGCAACTGACAATTCCTCTCTACGATTTTTGTAATTTGGCATTTCCTTCTTCAATTACTCTTACATTATAAACTGCCCACGCACAGTCGAACGCACGAACTAGGTTGTGGCACGGAACGCAAGGATTTGTGTTGATTAACCTTATCTTTCCATCCTTTTTAACATGAGTATAAGTGAGACGCCGCCTCTAAGATTAATGGCAAATATATATATATATATATGTATAGTATATGTATGTACTTTTGAATCAAGTTCTAAAACAAATCGAAATGAAGACAACAACAGTTATAAACACTAAATATGGAGAAATAAAGGCGAATAACTATCATGCAAATGTGTAGGACAAAAGTTAAATTAAACAAACCATGTTGAGTATTCACAACACACTTGACGTGTTCGTTCATTTTTTTGGGACACCTAACGAAATTGAGATCAACTATTTAGTGGCAATGTGTTCGTTAAATAACTATAAATTGTACTTTCTTATTAGTTGCAACGCCAAGTCGTTTTCCTACGGAAAGTACTTAGTATACTTATAGCACGCATAAAATTGCAACCACTAACTCAGTCTAGTCTAAAATTATGGAGACAAACACATTGCGCTTATAAAGCTAGGAAACAAATGAATGTCCCCCGCCACCAACGAACTTACGTCTTAAATATATGCGGAAACTCATTGGCTATTGCACGAACTAATTTCTGATCAACGGCACTGCACTCAGTCTCTTCACAGAAAATGCGAGTAAATATTTTCATAAGTTCTTGTTTGCGGTATTGGTTTTTCTCGTAGTTGGTACTCCGTACCATACATCGACATAGGTTCAGATATTTTCCACGCAGCTGTGAATATGAATAACATGAAAGAAACAAAATTTATATTTTGTGTCTAGCATTAACTTACGGGATTTCCAGCGCACAAGTCTGAAAGTTGTCGTACTACTATATCAAACACAACTATCCTGTCGTTTGTGTAGACTAGCATAGCTGTTTCAGGAATTGTAAAGATATCGGTGATCATCTTGAGGATGGAATTTGTTTCCAAAGCGTGTCGAAATGATTTGAGTGGATCCTCTAGAATACATTTAAAATGAGTTGCATTCAAAAGCGTTGTTTATAAACACATTTACCTTCTCGATTTAATAAGAGTAAAATCTTCTCCGTAAACACTTTAACGGTTCGCAACTTTTGCATAGCTTCCAATACAAAATTCTGATAGTACAGCTCAAATTGCAGATTGTATGATAGGAGTAGATAGATGACTAAATCCACTAGTGGTTCTGGATGATTGCCTTCGACTATTTCGAGGAGAAAAGTGCAGAAATCCACTCCAAGGAATGCTGTAAGCGATGCGAAGAGATTAATTGTGTGGTTGTGTGTTAAAAGGCTGTAAGGTTAGTTACTTACCGTCGTGTGCCACTGGCATACGTTCTCCCTGAGAGAAGATTGTTGTTAACATTTTGACGAGTTCCTTGAATTTGGGAACGTTCGAGAAGTGAGTTTTCATGTCTTCCACCTGCAAATCGAAACAAAAACCGAATTCGATGATAGAAATAATCATACAAACTAAAGGTTGGTCAAGATCTTAGCTACACCAACAGAAAGATCTCGCTAAATTAAATGACTTGATTGATGCCATCACTTTCATACTTACAATTTCCAGAGGTAGCACCGAAGTCAGTAGAATATCAATGATGGTCCTATCCAAATGACAGGCTGCGGCAAATGCCCTCAAAAGCAGCTTTTTGATCGGCCAACTAGTTTCCATTTGATAGAACTGCACCATGTTGATGAGACTCTCGTATTGATCGCAGGACATTTCGTAACAGCAAATGTTTTCGTCTGCATTTTCCTACAAATCAAACAAAAATGCATGTCAACCTATTACAAAGCGAATAACAGAAACTAACCAAAATATCAACCAACTCCTCCAAAAATTGAAGTATATCATCCTCATCCTCGTACAGCATCCAGGTGCGTTGCTCCGAGTCATTCTTACAATCGGCCAATTGACAAAATATATCCTGCAATCGCTTCGAGTCATGCGTCTCGCCAAGCAGCTCTTTTGGCGTTTCCACTTTTTCTGTTACATGCACTGCCACAGCCTCGAGGTACGGATTGATGGCACCATTATACAATTGCTCCAAACTGGTGAGTACCACACGAAGCGCCTCACATGACAAGTCAAAACTTAAATTCGTGCTGCGCCGAATTACTTCGACTATCTGGTAAACATCTGCCGAATCGACTTTCACATTATTGCCGGCTGCTGCGGCGGCAGATGCCGCAATTATAGCCGCAGCGGCAGCACTGTCATCGTTCTCACTATCCGTCTGTTGTGGATGATGATGATGATGCTGGAAATGTGGATGTTGATGGTTGTTGGTGCCACTGTTGGTCTCTTTCTCACTTTGTTCATCGCTGGCAGCGTCTTCTTTGGGCTTGGAATCGGCTGCTGTATTTTCTGTGATCTCACTGGCGTCAGTGCCGGCACCATTTGTTTGTGCTATTGAAGAGGATTCCTTGTAAATGGTAATAACGTCTTCGCCGGTCGTTGTGGTTGTCGTTGTTGTCTCGGATGGCTCAGATGTAACACTGTTGTCGCGATTGTCTTGTGTGGGCTCGATTGCTTTTGAGCTGAGCACTCCCATACTGGGACTTTCTTGAATCATTTGTGGTGGAATTGCTACTCCCACGGCTGGACTGGACATGGATTTTTTACCCGAATCCAATCGTTTTGATTGTGGTGGACTTTGCAGTTCGAATTGCTGTTGAGTTGAGTTCAAGTGCGGCGATGAGGGGTTGATTACTTCTTTCTCGGATAGCTCATCGTTCTCCTTGTCATTATGGTTGGACTAGAAGAAGGGAGTATGTATTTGTAGATATTTTCTTTTTGTTAAAATACATGACTTACGGTATAGAAACGTTCGATGGCTGTTTTCTTTTCCCTCAGCCTGTCCAGAAGTTCATCTTTGGCGATGATGCCATTGATTTCGGTGTCTTTGGAAATTTCCAACGATTCTATGCTGGAGTTTAGGAAACTAACCAGGAAGTCTGGTTCCACCTGTAAAAATTGTACAATATCCGTATTATGCAGTTGAATTTATTAAAAGTAATTCAGTAAGAATTGAGCAGTCCTAGTCATAGTATAAAACTCAAACCACTACCTGGTAGTAGCTAAGGTACATAATATGCTGATATCCACTGCGCAACAACACCCAACAGATGATGTTTAAAGATTTGACGTCGCAAGACTACGTTAGCTAGAGACCGCCAGAATCAATCAATCAATCAATGAAAGGAGACGCACCGCCGAGATCTGTGGCCACCGAAGTGCTGGGTTTGACTAAGCGACCACAACGAAACCCCTGGTTCCATGAGGAGTGCCAGATTCTATTGCAGGGTCAATGTTTGGATGCTTTACCAGAGGGTAACAAAATCTTGCCAATGATACAAAGCCCACACAGAAGCCTGCAGATGAGCATTTGAATACGGCGGTAGATCCACATTCGGTACTGAGTATTTGGAAAGTCCACTTATGCAGACTGTTAAACGCCGGAGACGACCGAAATTGCGCTATCAGGCAGAACGATCCATTCAATCCAGACGATGCTAGTCCAAATTTCCGTCCACCCGACCAAAACGAGGTAGGGATACCGATATACAAACTTAAGTCCAACAAGGCTACTGGAGCAGATGGCCTACCGGCAGAGTTGTTTAAAGCGGCACGATGAATGGAACCTCAGCATCATCAGCCCGATCGACAAGAAGGGATATACTCTGAACTGCGCCAATTACAGTGGGATAAGCCTCCTGAATGTTGCGTATAAAATCCTATCGGCTATACCTACTGTATGAACGCCTAAAACCTTTCGCTAATAACCTGATCGGACCATATCAGTGAGGTTTTAGGCCAGGAATGTCAACCATCGAATGTCAGGAATGTCAATATCTTAGAAAAATCGCAGGAATTCCACATCGATACACACCGCCTCTTTATCGACATCAACACCTATGATAGAATAGCGTACGTAAGAACGAATTATACAAAGCCATGTCAAATTTCGGTATCCCTGAAAAGCGATGAAGAAATCTCGCTGCTCCGTCAAAGTGGGAAAGAACACCATGGAACCCGTTGATTCCACATCATCGTTTTGAGGCAAGATGACACGCTATCGAGTAACTTCTTTAACATAATTCTTGAAGCAATTGTACGAAACACCCTTCAACTACTTTCATATGCAGACGATATTGACATTATCAGATCGAGCTGCGAGCTGCTGCGCGTTTGCATGCATTGAAACACATATAGCGGACTATTTGGGGTATGTACTTCGTAGATAGCAACAAGGAAATCTTCATTTAGTCCAGATGCCCCGCCACCAAGGTTCTCAGAAAACAAAGCTGTTGACTCTTAGGTGAAATAGTGTATAGAAGTGACGTATAGCTCTCACAACTGTACATTTTCATATCGTTTGTCAAACCGCATAAATTTCTTTTGTACTAGGTTTGCATTTCAAAAATCCAGCCAATTTTTGACCAGTATTTTGTCTACAACTTTCGAACAAAAACTGATGTCAGCAAAGTAGGAGTAAGGAAGTAATATTTATATTGACCAAGATTTACCAGCCGTGTCACTAGATGTCTATATTTATTCAAATATGAAGCGATCTAGCGTTTCAGATGAATTTGTACCTCAGGTAAAAATACAAATGGTTAATTTTATTGTAGCAATCGATACAACATTTTTAGCTCAATTGTGTAGTTGAAAAAAAATGTTGGAACCTTTTTTTATTAAAAAAAATGGTCAGAATAATCTACTTAATATAACTGGGTATTTTTTGTGAGATTCTGCCCGCCATTGGCATGATATTACGTAGGTACATGATAAGATTTGTAAATACGCGTAAGTACAATAAATTAGAAAGAAACTTATGATTTTTGGTGCTTACTCTTGAATGCAGCATGATTAGATAAACGCCTACAAATATGAAATTTTCGCTGATCAAAGAAAATTATGATTGAGGTCAATTTTGTAGAACATACAGTCAAAGAATGAAGAACGAAAAACAAGACCAACGCCTAGATACACTAACTGTAGTGTTGTCAACTTAAAAAGCATGTCCTTCATATTCAATGAATCGATTAACTAATCATTGCAAGGTTGTTTCTCCAGTTAGGACATTAAAAGTGGAACAAAACCCTAAATCAACACATAAGGCGTCTCAAAGGACCCATCCGAAAGCCAACAACTACTGTCATCTCACTAATTACCCAACACTATCCATGTACAGCATTTATTATTGAGGGCACATTTTGTGCTCAGCCTTGAATGCATCGCTTAACTCTTGACTTCTCGTTTGCTTTTATTTTACCGTCATCTCATCGTTTAGTCTGCTCTTTGCATGTAAAGAAAGCAAAAAATCCCCCAAATGCATTTTCTTGCTCTGCAACTTGAGGGGTACTTCAATCGAAATCGATTTAACCCCTCCTCCCCAATACGTCAGCCAGCCTCTTGCAAAGGACTTAAAATTGTTCTAAGGTTATTGACATTCGCTTGCATCTGGCTCCCGGACTAAACTGAAGAGTGTGCGAATGGCAATTGTTTTGGCAGCGGAAAACATTTCAAATCTGATTACCGCCACCCCATTTTGCAACTTTCAAGGCTATCCTTCTTTTCGGGGGATAGGTCACATATATACACATTAGGAATGCACCTACCTTTATCTTCATTACGTAATTGGAAGGGACAAATCCAATGTTGCCTTTCATGCTGACCACTTGCCACCAGTTCCTTTGACGGACGCTAGTCTGATATAGGATAAAGTATTCGCCTTCGTCGAAGCTAATTGTTTTGGGGTACACAGCTTGGAAGTCATAGAGTGCCTTTAACATTTCGATCGTTTCTGTAGATGAAAAAGGACATGCGAAAGAATTTAATGGCAAGTATTAGTAATTTTCATATTAGCGCTTTGATTTTGTTTGCCAGTAATCAAAGTGGATTTGTAGATAATTGTTTAGAAAGGAAATTTTAAACACTCACCCATGATTATTTGATGAAAATTTGTGCACTTTAGTTTTGTTTTTGTTTATTTTGGAAAATTCCGTTTGCAGTGAAGAAGAAAACTACCCACCCATTTGGGAATGTACTGCGAAATTATTTTCACTCAAAAAAAATCAACATACGTACGGGAAGGATAAAATGAAATGTCAAATAGGTGTTTATTTGATTTCTGTATAGCACCTAGGCTGATGTATGACAGAATTATGGAAGGTTCTTGTCAACGCTTTGTGAATTCACAATGGGGAGAGTATATTATTTTTAGTTGTAGGTATTAAGGGTATTCATGCAACGTCGTAAGTTTACCATTAGCGTAAAATGGTAAGTTTACGACAAACGTTTCATGAACGCCCCAAATTGCTGTTTGTGGTAAATGGTGGTAAACCAATCAGCAGTTTCACATGAGAGGGAACGAACGAATTGATAAAATGCGAACAAATCACTTTTGATACTAGGCGTATTTTTTTGGGAATCTATAGCTAGCTCACTTTTACTTTTGCATGCAAAACTGGTACACTCACTTTTGGTTTTACATGCAAAAATGTTATACTCACTTTAGGTTTTGTTATACTCACTTCCCAAAAAAATACGCCTACTATTATAAATAGAAATTGCACATTTTGATTACTTTTGTAGTAAAAATGGAAAAGACTTCCAAAATGGCAGTGAAGGGTAATCACTAGGTCTAGAGTACGAGTAACGAGTGGTCTAGACTAGTACATCCGAACCTGACTTGCTGAACTTATACGTACGGGTACGAGTATTGAACACAAAAATTAATCCTATCTCAAAAATGGGTGGAAATATACTTTACGGGCAGCCAAATAATTAGATGATGGTGTGATTGATTAGGTTTTATCCGACCACCTGCACTAAATCCGGCCAAAACATGCAATACAATCAACTTGCCTACAAAGAGGAGGAAAGAGAAAAAGAACGCGATTGAGGAATGTACATATTACTCCAAGAACAATGTTCATACATAGGCGGTATTTTTTTGGGAAGTAAGTATAACAAAACCAAAAGTGAGTATACCAGTTTTGCATGTAAAACCAAAAGTGAGTATAACGAAACCAAAAGTGAGTATACCAGTTTTGCATGTAAAAGTAAAAGTGAGCTAGCTATAGATTCCCAAAAAAATACGCCTATAGTCAAAGAAGTCAAAGAGAAAGGAAACCTTGGGTAGTAGATCACCGGTCGGTGGTGAGAATATGGAAAAACACTTCTGAAGACGACGAAGACGATCCAAATTACACTGGTAGTGCTGGGCCACACATGCCTGCCCATGAAAGTCGTGTCGGACGAGATAGGTTAGTTGAGAAATGAGGGGTAGATTACATTGAACATCCCTTCTCTTTCTACTCACTTAAATATCTCGCCCGACACGACTTTCATGGGAAGTCATGTGTGGTCCAGCACGTAAAATGAATTCAATTCAATTTTGATAATAGGCGTATTTTGTTGGGAAGTGAGTATAACAAAACCAAAAGTGGGTATAACAATTTTGCATGTAAAAGTATTATTATTATTATAATGAATAAAATTCTTTAGTTGTGCACTGACAAACAAATGCACCTTTGTGTCCAAAACACATGTGCAGAAATTCTGAATGCTTCACTGCATGCAGTACTGCAGATGAAACACATGTGCAGAATTCAATTTGCAGCGGTTGCTGTCAATGAGGGGAAAAATACGTGAGTGAAACAAAGACGACAAATAATTCCCGTCTCTCTTTTCCTCGTATGCATCAGTAGCTGAATTTAAAAATTCGATGCTCCCAAGTCTAGTTAATTTAATTCACTGCGTTGCTATGCAGTGGATTTAGAAATAGAGACAAGTTGCAGTGCTGCGGTGGATGCAGAATTTACATTTGTTTCACCACATAAGAACATGTGTATTCTAATCCTGCTGCGCAGTGAATTCTGCACGTGTGTTTTGGGCATTACGTTTGCTGATTCGGAAGAAGATAGTGAACACAATTTTCGTGTACACAGTAAAACTCACTCTGGGGTATTGGAAAAACTAGACCCATTGAACACACACCTCGAATTGTGCGCAAATTTTAAATGTCAACTGTCACCGGCACGTCAAAATACTTCAAAATTTTTGTTTGGATTTTGTCCGCTTTGCAAAAATAATAATTAAATAACCATTTCGCAGTAAATCCTCATTTATTTGCAGTATTATAAAATAAAATTCACCAGCAATATGGATGTAAGTATACAATTTATATTTTTTCCATAAATCTATAACCACTGCTCTCATTTACAATCCAAGGACGATATTGTCCCTCGTCTACCAATGGATCGTGATAGCATAGAGTTTCAAGGTTGGAGCATTACTTACGAGAAATCCCATATTCTCAAGAGCATCTGCGCTAGCGGAAAAGAGAATTGCTCTGAAAGTAGTGACAATTGTTGTGAATTATGCACGTAAGTTATGACTATGAGGCTTGCGGATTGAACTGAACTCAAACATTAATACAATTTTCTTTCAAAGTTATCGCTATGCCCTGGAACTCCCCCACCTACCCGATATGGTTTTCCATAAGAACAAACTGTCCCTAGTACACTCAAATGGTGCTGGTATGGAATTTAAGCCCATGGACGCTCTACGCTTGGTTGAAAATGGTCGACAAGCATTGCAGGTCGCCTGTGCGGAAGAGTGGCAGGAAAGCAGGTACATTTATATGATTAGAAAATTCCCACAACTATTCTTCAAAATGACAAATTGAATTTATTTCAAGATCTGGCCACCTTTTGGAGGAGAAATTCAAGCCATTTGACTGGACATTCTCGACAAACTATCAAGGCACTCTCAACGATAAATTTCGCATTGAGGAGACTGACAAAAAATTGGACGTTCATAAGCTAATGCAACGGGAAAAGATACTCTTCTATCATGATCTGACACTGTTCGAGGATGAATTGCACGACAATGGAATTTCATCGTGCTCAGTGAAGATTGTAAGTGCTGCTTTGGAGTGGTACGACGAGTTTAACTTATAGTTTATCATTGCAGCGCGTTATGCCGTCGGGCTTCTTTGTGCTCCTAAGGTATTTTTTGCGTGTGGACAACGTTATGCTAAAGATGAATGACACCCGATTCCACTATGAGATAGAAAACGATTTTATACTAAAGGAATTCACCGGAAGGGAGGCGAAATACGATGAACTTAAAAATGTAAGCCCCATTGGCTTTCTGTTTGGTATCATATAATGTGTTGTTATCTTTAAAGGTGCCTTCGGCGTTCTTTACTATACCCCACGAGATCGAGAAGTATTTACCGATTAAGACGAAGCAAACGTACAAACTGTTTTTTAAGTAAACCACAAAATAATCGCTGCCGTCATTCTCCGAGGACTAGGTTCTCCATAGAAGCTGTTCGATTACATATTATCTAACAGATACCATATACATTAATGCAAGAATAAACTCAAGTTTTATCTAAGTAAGTTTATTTTATTTTTCGGCAACCAACAATGTCAATCTTTGTCAATGCAAAATCTGCGTCAGCCTCTCTCTGTTCACGGAATATACTGCGTGTGAAGGAATTATGTTTCTGTCATTGAATGCCCTTCGTAAATCCCTTAAAGTAATTAAATTCCCCTTCTGCGGATATCTGTAAAGGGAAGTCGTATCAAATATGAGAATGCGTCAAAATCACAACTCTACTCACACTTCCTCGCAGGCAGATAGAAAAATCCCCTCATCGTTTGTTCGCCGCATAAAGTTCGGCGAAGTTATCTCCTTGTCGAGCACTAATGGACCATCGTCAATCTTCTGTCTTGTGACTGAATTCCTTAGAAAAGGATCCCTGATCGGAGCACCAACGTCATAGTAGAATGATCCCTCGCCAGTGACTTTGTAGTGCTTTCGCTTCATAATTATCGACGAGATAAGATTCTTTAAAAGGAACTGTACAGCTGTACACACATATTCGGCAACGGCATCCTCCACATTGACTAGACCAACTTCCCATGCTCCGATTAAAAAGCGTCCCAAAATAAAGCCCAAATCAGGTAGAAACAGCTCCTGCACACAGTATCGTTGAGCGGGCATCATTTGCATAGAACTTTCGAAACCGCTTGGCGGACGAATGACCTCCATGGTATCTGGCACCAAGAAATCAAAGAAATCGTACGGCTCGAAGGTGGCACGTTCATTGTGTGATCTTGAGCTACGTTTTCGTTTGCGACTAGAACGTGATGTTGAACCATTCGCACCGCTAGCAGAACTACTTGATATCATGGACAGAGGCTGTGGCGATTTGATTGCACCAATTTTGCACATCATCGCTCGATAGAACTCGGTGTGTAAGTGGAATTTCTCTGGAGGCAACAGTTTTCGACACTCCACATTGAATTCAGCATAATCAGACTTACATCGAAAATAGATTCTCATGTTGTTTATGTATCTTTCGGCATTGTCTCCTAGGGCAGCCATAATAGCGTTTTTAGCTATAATTACCTTTTCACTTAGGTCGCTCATTTTGCGTTTGTTTTAACGTTTAATTCATCACTGTAATTTTTATTACTTTTGTTCACTTTTGTGCTTTGTTGTTTGTTTGCTGAGAATGGAAAAATCAAAAATTATTGACAATCCTCTCAGTTGACAGATGACAATTGACAACTCGTATAGTAGTACGGCTAGGTAGTGCGGTTTGAGGTATGTTCGTTCATGATTATTATTTGTCCTAGGTATTGTGCTCTAGTACTACTTTTAACACAAGTCAACATTTGAATTACGTATTGTACCAGTTCCGAGTTAAAAATTATACCCAAACTAACCATAGAATCTGTTTGTTCAGTCAAGAGTGCACCCAGTTTCTTTTATGTTTAAGTTCATGGGCTCTTCCTCCAGAAATTCACATGTAGCAGTTCTAAAGAAATTTATACGCAGATGTACATACACCGGGTCGTATACATAAAAAAAATTAAGTAAATCCTTCTGCATTTATTCATAACTATTTGAAGTAGAACCGTATACTTTTAGATCAGAAGCATATCCTTTTACTCATAGAAAAATAAATGGGTATAAATATAAACCCTTTACTTCAAAGAAAAAACATCTTTCAGAAAAACTGAAGTTTGTCTGTAGCAGACTTAGCGCGGTAGGGATAGATTTTTCTATCCGCGTTTAAGCGCCACCACAAGGGAGGCTTATCTAAGCTTGATTTTAAAGTATTATACCGGTTTGAAGAAAGAAATTTACAATGGCTTCATGTTGCTCGAGTAATTGAACGCTAACTGAAACATAGGTTTCCAGTATTAGAGTATATAAAGTATTCCACGATAGGGATGAATAGTCACTTTAGTCCTGTTCAATAACATTGCAAAAACGTTAATCGATCCTGACTTTCAAGAAGCTGAAGAGCCGCCAGAAGAAGATGACGACGTATGAGAATACCAAACAAACAGTCAATCCTATACTTCTGCTTGAAGGGTATCGCCTAAAGTTTAAGGTTGTCGTTATGAATTCAGAAAGAAAGACATACTTACAGTTCCACCGTTTACTTAAAACCATAACCTTATACTTGGGAGGATATCCTTCTGTTTTATGAAATCTCCCACATTGTGTCGAATAGGCAGCGTTTTTCACTAAAAACAAGGTCAATCAAATATACTAATTCTATACCACGTGACTGACGTGTGTTTATTTATATTTTAACAAATATTTAATAAAGAAAATGTGCTTAAGGTATTTATTTTTAAATAAACTCCATTCGATACTGCTTATCACCAATAAACAAACTCATGCGAGTTATCGCATCAGGTGCAGTAATAACATATGTGTTCCGTGGATCAGTAAATTCATTACCGCTAGCTGCAAATAAATGAATAATAAATAAGCATGTTAGTTGTACGTCTTACGTTCAAACTTACTTATGTCAATTTCCTTGAACTTGGATGAAAGACCCACTTTAACACGTTTATGGCTCCGCAGTTCAACAATCTTTAAGTCTACCATCAGCTCCAACAGAAACATAATGTGTACGCCAGGCATCTGCTTAAACCTTAAGGCCAGAGAATGGATGGTACATCCGTTTTGCACTGTACATTCAATTAGAATGCTGGCCATCCATTTGTCGAGAACGCGCCGATTAAGAGAACCATTCACTCGAATCCACGGGCAGGGCTTAAGAATAACCAGATCTTTTGACCTAAGGAAACACATTATCATATTATGTATAACGATAAGCTAAGTCAGAAAAAAAAACAAGACCAATTCCGGTAATAGAAGCTTACAGGTAGTACAGTGAGCGTAAAGTAAGTGATCACCAAAGCGGTTTTCATTTGTCTTTGGAGATTGAAAACATGTTTTTTTTAAATTTATTTAAAGTACTAGCGGGCCCGGCAAACGTTGTTTTGCCTGCTCGTACATTTTCATTCTCCGTCAATTGTTCTGCCGCCGTTTTATTATTTGAAATTTTATTTATGTAGATATAAACCATCATTAAATGTAAGTGGCTATAATCGGAAAAAAATACGAGTCGCTTGTTTAATCCACACTCCAATAACTTTGCAAAGAAATTTAAGGTAGAAATTAAATTTACTTCATTACCGACAAACAGCGAACGTTTGTGAGTAAACGCCGATGCTTCTGTGAGTTTTCTATAGGGTCTGGAAACAGGTCTAAAAAAACCAAGTTTGATTACGAAATAACAATAATTAAACATACTTCATGTCGACAGCAAAATATACTTTATAAATATTTTAAAAAATTGGTATCCAAACTCCAAAGACAAATGAAAACCGCATTGGTGTTCATTCACTTTTGACGCTCACTGTATGTGGAACTTTGGAAATAAATAGACGAACGTCGACAACTAGATAAAATATTTAAAACGTGAATCGAATGATGCAAACGGATTATTCGACTTTGTTCACTCGAATAGCAGAATAGACCATGCCATTATTGAAATGCCATCATTTTGGCAACGTTTTTGTCATACAAACTTACTCATTATGATGTGCTAACGTTGAAGTTGTAACTTCCATTCGATCTTCAAAGCGTGCGACTGGTTTTGATATCCGACGACCTTCTTCGTCAGCTTTGCTGTGTTTGGCTACAGGCTCTGCATCTTCATAGTCCTCCTCGTCTGATCGATTTTTTCGCTTTTGCGGAGGAACTAGTTTACCCATAGATTCACGTACAAGTCGCTTAATGTGACGGGTGTGAATGACCCAGTGTCGAACGTAATTCTTTTGAACATACATAAAGGATGAAACTCCGGCTCGGAGTACTAGATAATGCTGGCGGAGTATTTTTACGGCTCTTTGAAGAAAATCAATGTCGGGAAATCTCTCCTATAGAATAAAAGATTATTATGAGTTAACGAGGAAAACCGTGTTTATAGAATATTTACCAAAAGATCGGAGGCATGAGCACCAAGTTCATACGATTCAATAAAATTGTGTATTTTCACGACCTGCTCTTGTTCAGCATCACTGAATCCTTCCGAATCCATTACAGTTTTGAGGGTGTCCAGGTTATTTTGTGTATATGTCCAGTACGTGTTCCTATGAGCAGTTGATTTGATTATACATATATATATAGCACAGTTCAAAATTGGCTTGAAAAATCGACCTTACTTATCAAAGAAACTTACTCAAAAATTGTGTCGAATATCTGGTCGCGTCGCAATGCGGAATCCAATAGCATCTCCGGCATCATAACGTCCTTATATTTAGCCTTTTTCACGCCCTCTAGAACTTCGGCATTAGTAGATATCTTCAGCGTTGGCAAACAGACTACAAATGCATCTTGGGCTCGGGCGTTCTTCTCCTCCTTATTCATTGCCGGCTCAAATTCGTCATTGTTGGTAATATCGTCTTCGACTCCTACTTTTGCGATATCTTTACAAATTTCGAGGAGATCAAGTGGTTTTCTCTTGAGTGTTATTTTACCGAGATCCTTTAGTTCATCCTTCGACAGCTTGTCGTTCATAAATGTCTCAAACCTTGCAAACACTGCCAATAGATTGTCCAGATTGATGGTGATCAAATCTTTCTCACTATCCGCATCCACTTGGCTGTTTTCGAGGATTTTTTCCAGCTCACCACTTTGGGCAGATATAGCTTGTTCGATAGCGATCAGGTAGTTGTCAGCCTTCATCACGCAATCGGCAAAGGGGCAGAAATTCTCCGATTCTTTGTCATATCGACTGAAGGTCACGTCTAGCGAGCGATTTAAATTGCCAAGGAAGCAAAAGAAATGTATTTGTGCGGTGTTCAGCTTGCTGACCATGTCGAACGGGTGGTATTGCAGCACGTACTTCTCGTTGGCGGCCTTGAATTTTACCCTAGTGGCCAGCTCACCCAATGCGTCGAACTGTTTTAAGTACTCTGTTTGGGGAGCATTCTCCAATAGAGTGTGATAATGATCGAAAATCCGCTCGGATGCGGAGACACAAGTCTGTTGCGCGGATGGGTCCACGGTCAGCATGTTGGATGGTGTTTTTATATCTACATTGATGTAGTTATTCCAGAGGAGTTCTCCCATTAGGAATAGCTGCGCCGAGTGGGGTGATTTGATTTCCATTGTAGTTGGCTCAGCGGCGAAGATCGTCTTCATCAGTTGACCGAAGAACGCGTGATGCATTTCGTACAGAAGATACGGAATTCGTAGGAACATCAAACTCAAGCGGTATTTATTCGAAAAGACGTATGACGGACCTGTAAGCTGCTGGGTAGTGTAGGCCTTAATTTGGCCCTTCTTGCGTGCCACTACTAGCCCATCAGTGCGGGCTCTGTTAAAGGCGGCGTGCAGTAAATCCTCGGGGAATGTTTTGAAAACTTCAAAAATTTGCAGGTTATATTGCGTCTTGTCGCGGAAACAACACAAAGAGCTGTGCAGCACATTGTTTATGGTGACCAGTTGTAGTTCCATCTTTGTCGTCGGATTGAAGTGAAGCAAAGTTTTGCTTTCGTTGAGCGGTGAGCATTCGCGAAATTTCTTGTAAAACTCGGTCAGGGTGGCGGGAAAGTTTGACTTGTGTGATCCCTTGTCTTGGGGGTCGGTCAGATTGGTCAGAATCTGCAACTTACTGAAGGTATATAAAAAGTGCACAAATAGTGCATTCTGAAATTCCGCCTTCGTAGAGTAGAGCTGTCTCAAGTCGCTCAGGAACCTCTCACCTTCGTAGCGTGTGCTGAGATGCTCATTGGTCTGCAATGCATGCAGCCATGTGGGTAGCTCAGGCAGATGACGATTAGCCCTGATTAGAAACCGAATTCTGCGGTGACAGGCCTGCGTGGTCTTGTTGTGAATACCACATAGAATGCGAATAAGGTCGCGGGTTATTCTAGCCTCGTCACGATGACTGAAATGGATGGCTGGTACCGCAAGGAAGAGGAACGTGGCTCTTGTCATTTTCAAGATGAGATCTTCCTTGCTGCTCCATCGAGCGCGCAGAGAACGCATCTGCTTGAGTGCATCTCGGTCAATTGAGTCCACAATAATGGCAGATTTTTTCTTCTTCTGGACGATAGTTCCCTTGCGCTTAATCACTCTTCCCGCAGATGTGATAGCAAAACGATTGATTTTTTTCACCGTCATCGTAGGTGGCGTGCCCGTTGACTTTTTATTGCCAGTCGTAGTCATAAGCTTGGACATTTTGGTACGAATGAACTTTGTGCCTTTCTTTAGCTTCTGAGTGGCAGCTGCTACGGTATGTTTGTTGTTCACCAACCATGTCCAGTTGCGCTGAAAAGAGGAATAAAGACCCGAAGCGAGTCCACCCGCGCCCAGACCATCGCCCGGTATCTTTCCCGTATCCAAGAGAGGCGCTTCCTCAAATGCCGTCACCGGGGTTACAATATAATTGAGTTCGTTGCGCCGCAACTTGTAGAGCATCATTCTTGGATTCCTTGCTAATTTTATGTTCTTGTGTACGAAACCAAGTTTCGTGTGTACACAGATCTTGTGCAGGCAGTTCCAGTATTGCTGAACGTCTGCATAGCTATTGAGTTCGAATTTAATCTCGCTGTACTCACGCTCCGGGTTGATCTTTATATAGCCAGCTTCAGATGTGGTCGTATCCACGATTGTGGCCTTCCTATTTATATACACCCAAAGCTGCAAGGCGTCCTTGCCACCTTTCTCGCTAACCTGAATCAATCCCATGCGTTCCAGTACCCACACGATATTGACAATTATCCGTCCAAGGCGACCACGGTTTATCAACGCCTGCAAACTCAACGGAAGCTGTTTAATCAGATAGTGCTGCCGAATGGGATGCAAGAGGAATTCCAAAGCAAGCGGATCAACCTCCGGCGGAACGTGAATAATTTTGTTTAGCATTGAAAATGGCATCCGATCGACAACATCCGGCAGCGATATCCAACCAAATGGTTTGCCATCATAAACCGGCAGCGGATTTATAAATGTCCTCCAGGTAATTCTCTCTTTATACGGAACGATATGCTCATAGATCATGCTCTTGTAGAGTTCCGCGAAATCGATGTTTGGCTCAGACTGAAGCCACGTTTTGAGGACTTCCTCAGACAACTGCACCGGCTGTTGTGTGGGTGAGAGTTGAAACAGCATGTAATACATAAACTCGTGTAGAAAACGGGCGGTTAAAAACTTTGGAGACTTGTGTGGCCCAAACGGTATTAAACCAATGGGAGTTTCTTTCGGCCGTAACACCTCACCTGACCGTACGGTATTGGTTCGGAACTTTCTCTCCTCCAAGTAGAGGAACAGTGCGTTCTTCAGCCTGATCACCTCTTGTTTCAATACACTATGATCGGCAGTGATTTTCGGATGCGCTATATAGCGGTAGATGCGTGCGTTTTCCTCGAACCGCATCAATATTTCGAATAAATTTACAACGCCCAAGTCCTGTAATCGCGCAATGGTCCGATACAGAGACTTGTTGCAGATTTCGTCCTTGTACCCGGCCTCGAGCTCACGTCTAATGATTTCCTGACGCAGCATTGGTACCTGTATTATGCATCTCTCATCGAGAACTTCAACAATTTTCTGTTTGCGTTCGATTTGTTTAGCCGTCTCGTCGCGGATGGTTTGTGTTACTTTGGCATGTGTTACCTGCTTGATGGTTGCCGTAATTTGTTCAATGTCTTTTAATTGTGGTTCCAAATCCACTGGAATATTCTTTAAAAAAATGTTTCAAAATTTAAGTTAGACACCGATTTAATGTTAGTTCTCGTAGAGCCGTTTGCTGACACGACCCTATAACGAGTTAAGTTCTACTTATGGGAATTATAAGGTCACATAAGATTTCATGTGGAACTTAAATCTCTATGAGTCGTATCAGCAAAAGGCCGTCATTTCATATCAGGATCTTTTGAACTCCCAATTCAAATTTTAAGAGACATAGCTAATAGAATAGATGAGATTACAAAATCTAAACTTACCGGCTCGTCTTTACATTTAAGATTCTTGGTGATGTTGATGTTGTCTTGCTTGACTTTCCGAACCGAATTGGAACAATTAGCAGCAACTAACCTGAAAGATATATCGACGGTTTTTGAGTTCTGAACATATCAAAATTGCTATGTCTTCGATCGAGGATGCATGGTTAGTTGTACGACAAAATGGAACAACTTTATGTTATTCCCACAAAACACAGAAACATAAACTCACATGTTTGTCCTCTGCCTTCCCATGTCTTTGCAATATGATGTCACTATCTTATCAGCCAGCGCCTTTTTCAGGGCTTGCCGCACAGTTAAATGATTCATAGATAAGATCGAGCGTAACTGCGATTGACTGCAACCGTCACTGCCGCACTTCTCAACGGCACGATATATCTCCTCAATCAGTGGCATATCGGCGAACGAATGCTTGTAGTCAAAGAAGTCTGCAATCGCAATGTAAAATAATTAATCTTATACGAAGAAATTTACAGAGCAAATCACCAACCGTCTGATATCTTCTCTTCTGTTTCATCGTCGTCATTGAAGAGTTCATCTTCCGATAAATTGGGATTCTTTAGTCGCACACACGCTACTTCACGGTCCATGTTCATTTTAGGCGTTGGCTTAAAATTGGGCAACAAGTCTTTGGCGCGAACATTCTGAAACGAAAACACCCTTCATCAGGGATTTCAAAAACTACCCTCAAACAGTACACTTACACAAGTTTCAAAGTACTTTCGAAAAAAGTGAGTCAGCAATATTTTCTTGACGATCTTCTGATTCTCTACCGGGAACAAATGTCTGACATCGGCCAGGGACATCCTCTGAAGGGGGGCGTGCTTTAGAGCAAGAAACATCTTTTCAATGACTACAATAAATGCAGTTTTATTCTGTGTATGAAATCGAGTCAGCGTAAGCAAGCTGGAGCTTATCAAACGATCATTACGCTTTTCTGTATATGCTTGTTTGGTAATCAAGCCGAGACGTAACAGTTTGTTTCTGTAGAAGAAGAACATTTAACGGCAATATTCAATTATAAACGAGTCTTACCTTATGTAAAACGCTATAGCTGAATCCTTACAACAATGCAGAACTGAGTAAGGGCCAGCTGAGGATACGCCATTTTTTCGCGAACGTCCGATAAATTCAAGTACACAATACTGTATAGATGTTATTTCAGTTGGTATGCTTACATTAGGCGGCACGAGGCAATTATAGCGCAGCTTCTGACTGCCAACGATAACAAAAGTGTCGCCCCATTTCTCTTCGATCTGCTCCAAGGACATTTTCTCGATTTCCTCAAATGGTATGCGAACCCGCACATCATACGATTCACATGAACCGAGAACCTCGCAATCGGCTATCGGAACAGATTTGTATATGGTAAAGGGGCATTCATTCTGCAAGTATTTTATAACAGTTACCAAATGGAACTTAAGTTGTACTGTTTACTTACCATTGTCATGGGTAGACCATAATCTGGATCGGTAATGGCAAATCTATGCCAAACCTTCAGTTTTTCGCGTGGTTCAGGCAGTTGAAAGAATTCTAAATAGACGTGAGCATGCAATAGGACCTTCCAAACTTGACCTTGAAATTTGTCTAGCAGGGGAAGCTGTAGTTGTAGAGTATCTGCGAGTCTTATCCATAGTCCTGAGATGAAGCATAACATGCAGATATGTATAAGCAAAATGTGGTTAAATGGGACATGGAATATTACCGGATATTGTTATTCCCTCAAGGCCTTCAAGTCCAATTTCATCAAGAATCACTGCTGGAAGGGGTTTATTCGCAGTAAACGCCATCCTTTTATTTATTTATGCTACGCACTTTATACTATTTATATATTAGTTTTAAATATTTTTACAAACAAGTTTGTTTATTTTTGTAATGAAAACGTATGTCAAAACCATCTGTGAATGGCATTTCGTAACAGGGGCTCTTAAACTTTTGGCGTTCAGGCTATTTTCAAAAAGAGATAAACAAGTTCTACAGTGGCTTCGCAGTATAACGCCAGTGGGCCAAACTGGGCACATTCAGTAGGGTAGGTAGTTGTTTTAAAGGACCTTTCACATGAGAGCGACCAACTACCTACGAACGAACGAATATTCACAAGTTTTGACAGTCTGTTCTAGGTCGTAGTTCGCGAATTTCAGCCATCAGTTTCTACCCGCAATGTCTAATTTGAGGTTAATTTCGAACGAATGTATTATTCGCTGGTTTGTGGAACGCGAATTAAAGGACCATATTCACATGGCAGCGAACGAACGAATTGATGAAATGCGAACAAACCACTTTTTATGCATTTATAAACACAAAATTGCACATTTTATTATTCCAAGAAGAAAATATTTAATTATCTTATCAAAACGTATTAAGATAACAAGTTTATAAACATTTAAAATAAAGAATATTCGAATTCCAAACTTTTTTCCGCGAACGAAAACACCCTTCGCTCGAATTGTCAAAGTTTATTCGCAATCCACAACATTTATTCGCGTTCCACAAACTAGCGAATTAAACATTCGTTCGAACTTAACCTCAAACTAGACATTGGTTGGGTAGAAAGTGATGGCAAAAATTCGCGAACTGCCGCGACCAACTGCTGTGTTCATGTGAACGGACTGTCAAAACTGAATGGTCCTTAAATGATGTGGATTGCAAATAATTTTTGACATTTCGGCAAAAAGTTTGGAATTCGTAATTTCTTTATTTAAACTGTTTATAATCTTTTTTTCTCAATACATTTTGATGGAATAATTAATTATCCTCCTCTTGGAATTGTTGGCAGTGCCAACAACTGTAGTCTCATATGCGACAGTTATTGGCACCCCCTGCCAATAATTGAAACAATGGCTTTTTTTTGATACAGTTATTGGCACCCCTCTTATTTAATATATTAGCAAATAATTTGAATATTAAAACTTAAATTAATAAAATTTTACATATTGCCATTTAAAATAGCTAACATTTTTTTACTTATTTTAAGGATTTCAGAAAAAGTCTATACTTACCAAATTGGAAGTCCTTATGAAAATTCACAATATTTCACGCTAAAAAAAATTTCACTGATAGCCGTTTACAATTTGATTTATGTAAATCGACTGAAGAGAGCCTTTAATATAAGAACTGCTGGAAAATATTACAAATTTATTATATTATTGGAAAAAACAAAATCTTTATCGAAAAAAGTAACTGGAACAGAGCAAATCGCTATTGAACCGAGGGGTGCCAACTACTGTATCAAAAAAAAGGAGTGCCAACTACTGTATCCGTTACGCTACTCACTTTTGGTTTTGGTATACTCACTTCCCAAAAAAATATGCCTTATGTCTAATTTATGGCATTTCTATAAAAAGTAAGAAGAAGCTAAATAAATGGATTTCATTCTTGAAATAAATGAAATTTTGATGTCTTTTTCGTCAAAAGATGAATTTATCGAAGAGCTGGTGGAACAGCCAGAATGGTGAATCGCACCTTCGTCCTACTTGCGTCAACGCGTAATCGACGACATTGTCGGTGATTTTCGTAAGTATTTCCGGCTGCACTAAATTAATCCATCAATTAAAAATGCAAAAACACAAGCCTAATTTTGGGATTAATTTGCAACTAAAATGAGTGATAAAGCCAGATTCCATTCTGTGTGAAATTTAACATTACGTAGGTTTAAAAGTGGTTAAATTCAGTCTACAAAAATGAGTGTTTTAAATCCGCACCAAATCCTTAATCCAGCAGGTAATGCATGTTTCTGAGTGAATATTATGGAAATAGAGGTTAAAATTGTCGGATTAATTAGTCGGGTGTAAAATTTACTTAAACCCCGATTTACATCCGGATTAAAGGATAAAGTGAAACTTCTTTAGTGAGGTGTAAGTCCGACAAAATGAAACGTACATTAAAGTGATACGTACATAAATCAACGTGAAACACTTTTTTTCCTCCTAAACGACTGAACCGATTTTGATAAAATTTTGTGTGTTTGAGTGGATCCCTGGGTGTTTTAAATTCACAATTCGACCTTGTACGTGTCGCTGCGATCGATTCTAGGAATTTTATTTGGTTCCTCTTAAGCAGCGGGCCGATTTTGATGACATTTTGTTTGTGTTTGGGTAGGTCTCTGGATGGTGTAGATTCATAATTGGATCAGAGCCCTGACCGTTACTATAAAGTTTACCTTTTTTTGTTGTGAAGTTTTTGTTCGTAGAAATCGTAGACCTTAACCAACCAACACCTCCAGCTAGCTCGATCCTTAGCTAGCTGCATATTCAGATATACACACCAAGCCAGTTGAAGTGTGCTACATAAGGTGACATTTTTTTCTGCTGGTTTGTCCTTCAGGGCAGGGGTCAATTGATATAATTTCTTCCGTTTACAAACTCCATCACGGAATAGGGGTTTATCCAAAAACTTTATAAAACATCTACATACTTGGTCGCGTAATAAATTAATTACAGGTGTAAAGTGCAACAAATATCAAATATAAATATAATAATATAAACAAAATTAACCAAAACATATTTATTTTCTTAAAAATATACCAAAAATAGTTTGAAACTGTTAGAAACGTAAAAATGCATGCACGTTCTTATTATTATCACGTATTAATAATTGCACACTGATAAGATAAATTTCTTAGTTTTTATCATCGATGTTAAAATTTAGTTTTAATTACTTTAAGCTTACTACTACATATATCACAGCAATCTGACCGTTCTTTCAGTCCGCTGCAATCTTCCTCGAATTTTGATAGTATTAAGCGCCTTCGACATTCACTGCTGTGAACGTATTTTTTCATATCATCTTGGATGATAGGTGTATATGTATTACAATATCTGTCTTGGTAGAACAAGACACATTTCGCCGGCTTACCATCACGTCCCGCCATGCCAATTTGCTGATAATAAGTTTCCATATCGTCCGAGAATCCATAGTGGATTACTAATCGAACGTCAGGCTTATTGAGGCCAGTGCCAAAGCATGCCGTTGTTACGATCACATGTTTACGGCCTGACATGAAATCCCATTGCACATCCCAGCGATCTTCGATTGAAAGATCAGTATGATATATATCACACATTACACCTCCAGCTCTTATGTTATTATATACTTCGTTCGATATATATTTGCTTGGACATCGAATAACAACTGACACATTAGGATCCTTTAAGTAGGGGCCGAGATCTGACCACACTTCCGAAGCAGGGCTTTCTTTTACGATAAGTTCCAAATTGGGACGATCGAGATCTCCTATAATAATCTTTAAAAAAAAAATAAGAAAACAGTTAGTTATCGGTATACGGTATACTATACCTAATGGACCTTATAGTTATTCTCAATTTAAGGTGGACACTCAAGATGTTTATGGATAAAAAGTTACACACTAATTTTCATTTCAGATTTATGTTGTCATTATTTTTGGAGTAAAAATAAGGAAATACACTACCAATAATCATATTTAGTCTTCAACTAAAATATTTTGACGGTCACAATGGATAATTTTATATGGAAATTTTCTCCATTGTGACTTCATAAAAGTTAGACTGGACACTAAAAATGATTATTACCGCGAATATAGATCTTTAGATTTTCTTAAAATCTATTGATAGAAATAACTTGACGTATAAATAAAATAAAAGAACCGCCAGAATGCCGCCAGAGTTATCGTTGTCCTGTGGCGCCTCTTAACTACTTTATTTTACTTTTCGGCAATTTTGGCGGTACATACTAAACTGTTAGCTTTTGAAAATCGGGCTTACATTTTATGCTGTGAGTTTATTGCATAAAATTTAACTTAAACACTATCCGCGGTACTAATAATAATTTTTAGTGTCCAGGCTAACTTTTACGAAGTCACAATGGCAAAAATTTCCATATAAAATTATCTATTGTGACCGTCAAAATATTTAAGTTGAAGGTTAAAAATGATTATTGGTAAGGCCCTATAAATTAACGTAAGTAGGGGAGAGTGGGTACGTATGGGACACAGGAGGTATGGGACACGAGCATTTTCCTAAACGCTATACCCTTTTTTCCATTTGTGCTGATCATAAATTTGTTCTTTAATGTGTACCCACCGGTCAACGAAACAGTGTAATTACGCAGTGGAGAGCAAAAAAAAGTATTTTGTATATAAAAAGTAAAATCGTTGGGCAAACTTTGAGTCAAAGAAAAAAATTAATGAGTGAACTTATTGTACAAAAAAGTGAATAGAATATATAGTAACATTTATTACGAATTGATTTACTTCTAATTTTGTTTGGTCTGTGCCATGTTTAAAGTGATATTTTGATTTATCTTGATAAGGTGCCCTACAGGATGATTGGGACACTCATATGCAGGAGGAATGGGACAGAGTGTCCTCAACCTCAACCTCAGCATGTTGCACCAAATAAGAGGAATCCACGGGATATTTATTCCTTTAGTGTGGATTTAAAATCCAAATTTGTATCACTGTCATGAATACCCACTTTTCTGAATTGTTCCTTTTTTCTTTATACGCTTTTTTGTTATGTTTTTTTTTTATTTGTTTGTACAAGTGAAGCTGTATGTTTTTAACTCTTTTTTGTTAGAACTGAAAAATATATATTTTGTTTTGATAAGTAAACCGAAAACTTATGTTATTTTATCGTCTTTTGTTATAGAAAAAAAGATTTTAACATAGCCGTCCCATTCCACCACATAGCTGTCCCAATCCTCCTTGAACCAGGAGGAATGGGACAATGTTAGGTGTGTACATGGAATGAATTTTAACTTCTATTCTGGTAAACGTTTTAATACTTTTGTGTTTTTAATAGCTTGCCACAATGTTATATTATCTTAAGAAAACTGTTTTGTGCAGATATGATTTATAAGTTGCGAGTAGTTGAGTTTTTACTGAAAAGTGTCCCATACATACCCAGACCCACTCTCCCCTACTTCTGTAATACGTATGCCATACCTATTCATAAATAATGCAATTTCTAACTCATCACTTTATTTCAGAAAAAGCTGTCAATTGCCTATTTCACAACTGCTACATTCTAGTAGAATTATTGCAACTGCATCGAAACACATTGCGCCGGGTATATTTTTTTTTATTTATACAAAAACATTATTTATAAATCAATTTTGGCGCTCATTCCGAATAATTAAATATACAATTTAACCTGTTATCGGAAAACCATAAATAAATATGGACCGCTACATATATTCCAAGTCCAAGCCACAAGAAAGATATAGGTAGTGTGTGTGTGTGTCCCAAACACACAAATCCCAACAATAAAGAGACAAATTCGAATGGATTAAAACCGCCATTAAATAGTGTAGCGCGATAAAGCTGCAATGAGATTACTTTTTTTTTGCATTTGTGTTGGTGTGTTATTTGACAGTCAGAGTCCGCTATTTTTTAATTGCAATTTGTGTTTACAAATGTCACTTGTTTTGTTATTTGTGAAAGTATGTGTGAATCTCGCTCTCGAATCAAGATTCTGAAAAATATTGTTTACACATCAAAACCCCTGATGCGACGTATGAGGGTCATGGGGTCAATGAATAAGTTTGATAACGTATTCTAAAATTATTTACATACCTACTTTGGATTATCTTCTATAACAAATTGTCACACAATGTAAATTTAAATATGCATGAATACATATTTAATTATAACTGTCTTATCTTATAGGTTCATATATTGTAACTACAAGTAAAATGTATGTAAGGTACCTGTGGATCGCGCAGCTGCAAAGTCTCGATAATATCACTTCGATCATTTTTTGTGGGCGCACAGGCAATCGCAAGAATTGGCACATCTGGACATATGAATCTCAGTCGATTTAGATTGCGATAAGCGGTTCTAAATGTACCCCATTTGTTGATGAAATGAGCTTCATCAACTGCAATCAATGTTAGACTATTCCTCAGTTCTTTTAGAATAAAATCCAATTTTCCACATTCTGGAGCCATGTAGACAATGTTGTACATTCCATCAATGACATCTCGAAAATCGTTTGGATTCTCTTCAGCTGTTCCTAGCAAACAAGCTTTGATATTACACTCGCGCAGTGATTGCACTTGATCTTGCATTAAAGATATAAACGGCGATATCACGATAGTAATTGTGTCAAGGTAAACCGAAGGAAATTGATAGCAAAGTGATTTTCCATATCCTGATTTCATTACCATGCAATTGTCGCGTTTGTCGTTGAGAATTGATGAAATCACTTTCCATTGCATTTCGTAAAATTTCGAATGACCAAACCAAGCTTGTAAACAATCAACATACTTTTCTGGTACGGAACTCTTAGGCGTATGTGCGCTCATTTTGAATAATTTTATTCAACTGAGGCGTGAGACTGCCCTGCTGAACCTGAAGACTGAAGAGTGAAGTGAAGATTAGTTGAAGCTGAACGTGTTGCGACTTGTTTTGTTAGTTGTCTGTTACTTTACTATTGCTTTGGTACCAATTTAACACACTTGTATGTGGCTTCGAGTACAAAAAGACAAAACCAACCTTCTATAAATAGGTTAGTCAAGTGTCAGCTTTTGAAATAAAAACCTTACATTCTAACTTTTATTTTTATGTATATAGCTATTATTCGAATTTGTTCGATTAACTTCCACATACAACCCACAGAACGACTTTGCACTTTGCAGCAAATAAAATACAACACAACAATGAAAAATGAGAATGAGAGCAAATGACATTTCAATCACTCTCGAATACCTACCTACGTCACACGAAAACAAAAATGGCAGGGCGGCAAGTGAAATGCACCATAATGTTTTTATAGCACGAGTGAATAATGGCCGCGCGGTGAAATATTATACTGATAATAACGGTTTGGTGAATTTATTTGATTTGAAAATTTAAAAATTATACTTATATATATATATATATATAGCATTATATAGCAAAGGTATCGGTCTGTTTACTATTAAAAAAATATGTTCTCATTTTTAAAGGTATTCTTGTGTTTGAATATGGGTAGCAGTCCATTTATAATTTTGTAGTGTTTTTCTTTTCAGTTCTGTTGTAAAATTTAACTAAAACGTAGAAAAACTCCAAAACAGTAGTCGAAGCCGGATATGGGTATCTACTATACTGATGTTTATATTAAAAAGTTAAATACATACTAATAATATGTATGTTATACCTTGTACAGTAGTGTAGAACAGTTAGACGAACCCAGAGAAGGATACTACTTTTTCTGCAATAAATAAATTAGAAGTGCACAAGCAAAGATGAAAATTTGCTGATTTTTTATTAGTAGATTTTCGCTTACTAACATCTAACCATTTGTCAGTTATTTAAAAGAAAATATCTGACTGGGGCGGATGTGGACACTTTCCCGATCGACCCCATATCGCATATCAAAAACCACCTCCTTAGCTGTTTTTGTAATTAAATTAATTTATCTCTAAAACAAATCCTCTATTTAATAAAAGCACGATTAGCAATTCCACGAAAACCGGGACCCAATTCTCAAAATTCTCACATAGATACGTTTATCTGTGAAAATCTGCAATTTTATGCGAACGACTGAAATTTTCAATTCTCAAAATCCGCATACGAGAATTTCTCTTGGAATGTTACTCGTTTTCATTCGCCTTTTCCATGCGGATTTGCTTCTCGCATACAGAATCGTGAGTTTGACACTTCGAATAAACTTCTTTTTGTAATTTCTGTATGAAATAATGTATTCACTTAAAAGCCTGATGAACTGCGTAAACTGCAGAAATTTACCACCTCGTAAATGAACTGTCAGATTTTGTATGGAGTATAGTTTACGCAGACCTCATAATTTTCCGCGACGATTTAGGCCGATTAACCGAAATCAAAAGCATCGCTTATACATTTACGAGCTGCATACATTTTTCAGATTAAGTGAATACATACACTCCCGCTCTACTAAATAGGTTCAATATTTTTTAAAAAGTAAAATAACCATATCTCATTAACCAACCGATTAATAAAATCAATTGTTTTATATAGAATAATCATTTGTTAATGAAACACGAAAGTTTGGGGTCTCTAGCACACGTATTTATTTTTTATGATTATTTTTCCAAAAGCATATCTAAATTTAAAAAAAATATATATTAAGTATTAATTTACAGCTTTGGTTCTTTTTACCATTTAACTACATATTTAAGTATAATTTAGTATGTAGGACTACCTCATTTGTAAAATACTTATAATATTTTTCAATAATTACAAGTCAAATTATTGACCCGGCTTTTATAATGGCGCCAAATAGGCCTCCAGGATCATCAAATTGTCAAATTATCAGTCGACGATTTGCATTCGCAGCTCATTTGAAACAAAGGCGGTAACAGTTTGAAGCACCGCTGTTTTTATTTCGCCGTTTGTAGCCAGCAGTTTAGGTAAAAGTGCTATATCCGCTACACCAATGTCAGCCATAGCATCTTGCACATGTTGCACCAGTTCTTCGATTTGATCTTCGTTTAGATCGTTCAGAATTTCAGCAAGCGGACGGAATTCGCCTATTAAGGAGAATTGTTAACAATTACAATGCTTATGCATAATTCATTAATAATATCATTGACAATTTCATACAAAACCTGCGAGGAAGATAGTTTGTTCCAACATAATCCGTAGCGCTCTTTGGGACCATTGGCGGTTTGTAACAACAATTCTAAATTTGCCCATAGAAAACATCTTAATCGTCTGGCAAATCAGTACGAAAATTGGTTAATTACAGTTCAAAAACTATCGTTGAAATAAAATGCGATCTTAAAGCGATATAAGATTGGCCCGTAAATTGCACATTTGTTCTTGAAAATTTCCATTGTTTTTTAAACTGTTTTTCTTTTCTTATAATGCAATTTTGTATGGGTAAATGTGTTTTTTAGGGCAGTTACAAATAAACGTCAATGGTCCCTAAAAGCGGTACTGGTTATGTTGGAACCAGTATGTATGAACTTTTATATTAGCAATTCATATCTATAATCTGGTGTTCAACGCAACAGAAGCATCTATTTTTAAATTTCATGTCAGAATAAATAATACAAGGCGTATTTTTTTGGGGAAGTGAGTATAACAAAACCAAAAGTGAGTGCATAGAACAATTTTGCATGTAAAACCAAAAGTTAGTATAACAGTTTTGCATTTAAAAGTAAAAGTGAACTAGCTATAGATTCCCAAAAAAATACGCCTACAATAACACGTAAGAGATCTTGCCGGAATTCATGTTTTTTAGCGAATATACCTTTTGTCATCAGATATCCGGTAAGCCCACCAACCGTTCCACCAATTGCTAACCCTATAGGTCCAAGGAAAAGTCCAAAAGCTGAACATATTGCCCCACAAACAGCTGCTCATTTGACAGAATGCTTAATACAGGCACGAACATTAGCATTGTTCGCTAACTTTGAGATTGCCTTCATAAGTTCTCCGTTGTTAATAGGCATTTTAAGAATAGTTAGGGGAACAAATTAATATACACTTTAAAAACGATTGATACTTTTCTTTTTTAATTATGAAATTTAAACTGGCGATTAGATTCGAGTTGTATCTATTGTAATATTCAATTTACTTAAATAAAACTCTTTGCTTTTATTTCAAATTTATTATGTACCACACATCTATACACCTCGAGAGTTTCGCAACAAGTGAAGACAAAATACAAATTAGAAGACGTTTACAAAAACAATAAACGTTACAAGGGTTTTCCCCTATTTTAAAGAAAATAAAATTCCACCGGAAGTAAAGCATATTTATCTCTATTGGAAGAAGGGTGTGTTCATTAAATGCGTGTAGAAAAGTAACATTCCAATATTCATAATATTGGATATTGAACCCAATAGTAGGCATATTTTTTGGGAATCTATAGCTAGCTCACTTTTACTTTTACATGCAAAACTGTTATACTCACTTTTGGTTATGTTATACTCATTTTTAGTTTTACATGCAAAATTGTTATACTCACTTTTGGTTTTGTTATACTCACTTCCCAAAAAAATACGCCTAGTGTCGAAGTCGAATGTTTTGGTATTTTTGGTGCAATTTGTCACTTTTTCCTATTCACAATCATAAGTAGGTAAGATAACCATAGCAAATTAAAAATGGAATGTTCAATGCGTAGATACTTTCTAAATATTAGACCCAGACCAGAAGTAGCGAAACGCACGTGCGTCGTTAAGGTTTAAGTCGAACTGACGAGTGACGGCATAGGCCAAGCATAAAAATGACTTAGCAGCGACATGTGCTGTAATATGATACGCATGGAGAACCATAGTTACTGCTGATTCCCAGGGTGTAACTGAATGCTGATAAAGCATGAGGCAAAGTGAACAATATGATACCTACACCTGGAGAACCATAAGTAATGATGATTTCCGCGGTGTAATTTAGAATCTTGGAATTCGCATGATAAGGCTGTTATTACAATATCAGGCGTATTTTTTTGGGAATCTATAGCTAGCTCACTTTTACTTTTACATGCAAAACTGGTATACTCACTTTTGGTTTTGTTATACTCACTTTTGGTTTTACATGCAAAACTGTTATACTCACTTTTGGTTTTGTTATACTCACTTCCCAAAAAAATACGCCTATCGTTGAAATAAAATGCGATTTTAAAACGATACAAGATTGGCCCATAAGTTGCACCAATTGTGTATGTACATACTGTATATAGATTTGTTCTTGAAAATTTCCATTGTTTTTTAAACTGTTTTTCTTTTCTTATAATGCAAATTTATATTGGTAAATGTTTTTTTTAGGGCAGTTACAAATAAACGCCACTGGTCCCTAAAAGCGGTACTTGTTATGTTGGAACCAGTATGAACTTTGATATTAGCAATTCATAGATATTATCTAAGCTATCTGGTGTTCAACGCAACAGAAGCATCTATTTTTAGATTTCATGTCAGAACAAAATAAAACAATTAGGCCTATTCGGCAAAATCTTTTATCCATTTTTTCTGTTATTCTGTTATGAATTTCCATACAAAAATTCGAACTGTCAAAAAATCTTTTACGATCTCCAGAATTGGTATTCTGCGTGCAAAAATCTTTTATGAAATCTGTTATAAATCATAACAGAATAAAAGACAGAATTTTGTGACTTTTATCATAAAAGATTTTTATTAATTAGAAAGTTTTGAATTGAAATGGATATCTATATAATTTATCGTCAACGAAATGTTTACAAAAGAAGACTAATGTAATAATTGTGCATAAACTAGTGGGTATGTAATCGAAAATAATTTGGAAATTTGTACCTACTTTTGCTTTAATTCGCGAGGAACTCAATGTCGAATAGCTACTTCTCCGGACGGAGCGATCCATGCTTCGGTGGTTTGGTCATGTTAAACGCATGTCCCCAACCAGGATCGCACGACGTCCTATGGAATCCGTACCATCATCAGGCAATTACACCCAGTATGAGATGGTTATATCAAGTTCATAATCTCTCCTCTACACCCGTATGAGGTGTTGCCCTTGATGATTTAGAGACGATGTCGGAGAATCGAGAGCTATGGAGGGTCCACTTGAGCAACCTATACTCGCAACCCACGTAATGGATAAGCGGACCATTGAAAATGATTGAATGAATATTTTTTGTTTAGACGAAGACACCGATCACTTTTGCTGGAACTAAGAATAAATAGTAATCCATTTGAACTTCCTAATGTATGAGTTTTATTCAGCTCTTTAGATTGGTTTGGAACAATTTACAATACACGAATACAACCATTTCATTTCAAATTCAGGTAAATTGTATTTCTAAAGATGACGATGTAAAGTTGGATATTTATTTCAAGTTTCTCACGACACTACATTTTTACGGATACAGTTCATATCAGGCTTTTTCCTAAAAAGATGTTCCATTATTTATTACACAATTATTTAGTTTGTAATAACTCAAAATATACTCTTTTCAGACTGCATTTTAATATGTTTTTTTGCGCAAATTTGATCAGGTGCCTACCGTCTGGCGTCTATGCATAAAAAAAAACTCTGCGGTTTGTTTTGACAGCTTCGTAACAGATTTTCAAGTTTCGAACTTCCATAACAGATTTTCATAAAAGTTCGAAACCCTGAATACGATTTATAAAAGATCTTTTATGGTCGAGATCTTTTATGATTCATAACAGAATAACAGATTTTGCCGAATAGGCCTAAATAATACGTAAGAGATCTTGGCGGATTCATGTTTTTTAGCGAATATACCTTTTGTATGTGGGCGCAGTAGCGCAGTGGTTAGTGTGCTGGACTGCTGTGCACACGCACAGTCCGATCCCCGGAAAAACACAAATTACATCTTAGTGTTTTTTTCTACTGCGCCACCTCTCGCGAACGTCTGACAAACATCCGAGAGTATAACTGTTATTATTAAGTCACATAAATTTGGCTGAAAAAATTATCTCCTGTTTTCATATACTTTTTTGGACAATATTCCCTAAGCGTTTTCAATAATATTTATGTCCGGGGAGTATGGCACCTACTCACTCGAGTAATTTAACATTTTTGTCGTTTATCCACTGTTTAACGACCCTGGCAGTAGGTATGGATGGGCCGTTATACTAGAATACATGGAATCCGTTCAAAAATATTCGAAAAATTTGGAAAAGCATTTTGTTGTACAGTTTTGTATACATCGCGTTCAATGTCGATGTAACAAACTGCAGCTCACAAGTCCCATAATATGATATGTGCCGAACACCCTAATGGCCCCTGCCAAACCAAATTCCATGTATCCCTTTATTTGGCCTTTTTCAAAGTCGTTCAATTGCTTTGCGCGACCAGTTTTAGAAAAAAAAAATGGCAGTAATTACTTTCAATTTAATAAAGCAAAAGAATTGACGTCGTTACATAATCGTTGTAGATCATAAACTAAAGTCATTGCCCTTGAACCTATTCTGATGAGCCAAAATAAATGAGAATTTTTCGATATGTTTTTGGAAAAATAATCATAAAAATATATATGTGTTAGAAATCGCTAACTTTCATGTTTCATTAACAATTGATTATTCTATATAAAATAATTGATTTCATTAAAATCGGCAAGTTGGTAAAAGAGATATTTCAGCCCTATTGCGAAGATCAACTATCAATTGATAGTTGATACTTATCAACCAATTTTTATACCCGGTACCACACTGTGGTGAGGGTATATTCACTTTGTCATTCCATTTGTAACGCCCATAAGGAGGCGTTGTAGGTATGACAAACTATATATATTATTGATCAGCATCACTTTCTTAGTCGATCTAGCGATGTCCGTCTGTCCGTCTGTCCGCACGATTACGGCCGTAATTTAAGAGCTATCGACTTGAAATTTGGTACGTAAGCTTTTATCCACCAAACTGAGGCTAAGTTCGAAGATGAGCAAGATCGGATGAAAACTACTACTACCTCCCATACAAAAATATCAGATTTATATAGTTTTTTATGTTAAAAATTAAATTTAAATAGCTACAGTAAAGATAGCAAGTTTATACTTTGCACATATTGTTTTAATAATATTTAAAAAATTTTGACAAAAAATGAGCTTGGTCGAATAAAAAGTACCCATACCTTTCATACAAATATATAATTTTTTAATACTAAAATATTTTTTTTATTTTACATAATATAGTACCGGGTATTTGAGCTTCGGCATAGTCGAAGATAATTGTCTTACTGGTTTGAAATGGTATTGCGAAGATCAATTGTCAATGAAGTGTTGATCGATTGTGAACGTGCATCAATTAGCGATAGTCGGTTGACAAAACGGTATTGTGATTGTCAATCGTGAACAATTTTATTGGTAGCTGTCAATTTTTCAATCAATCGGAATTTCGGTGTTGATAAAGACGACTGTAAAAAGGAAATGTAAGTATTTTTAAAATTGTTGAAGATCGACGTTTTTAATTATTATTTTTTACGAGCTAAAATAATTAGTAACAATATGCAACTTAATAGATTGGTTGATTTAATGGAGCAGAATCTTGATATCGCGAAAGGGTTTATTTTCAAAACTGGTGCGCAGGCGAAGAACAATTTGCTAGATTGGCAGAAATGGCAAAGGGTACCTTGTACAACATTTCCAATAACTTGATGATCAATTTAAATTTCTATATTTGTTTAGGATCGACCTGAAATGCAAAACAAAAAAGAAAAAGGTTGAAAAAAAAAGTCGAAATATCTGCGAGTGGCGGTGGCCCAAACCAATGTCACCAGATTAATGATATGGAAGAGGCTGTGATTCGTATCCTTGAATTGAATACTTGCGTAATGAATTCGGGTTGAACGAGCAGCGATGTAGCGCTAATACCGAGCTCCAGTCAGCGAAGATCCCCATATTATGTCATCCAAAGAGCAGAACAAACAACACCTCAAACAAAAGCAAAAGCAACACCTCGAAGCATTGCAATAGAATAGCATGACACTCTTAGATGATCAGACTTCTATTCAAAAACACTGTTATGACAACATGACAGAATAAGCAAGATTTCATTCTTTCCTTCGGTTTTCCAGTTCCAAAAGATTAGATGCATCTCGCAAACTCCTCGGTATAGAAGCCAATTCCGCGTAATTTGTCTCGCCGTCATCATCATCAAAAAGTAATTCCACTGATGACATGTTTTTCAATAAATTGCACAATCGCATATTTGTAACACTGGTAATTATGTATATTGTTTAAATAATTTGTTTGAAAGTCGTAACAATCACTCTTCAAATTGAAAATATTTTAGAACTGTCAAAATTTAGTTTTCATTCAAAATAGCTTTATTTTTTGCGTTGTGTTCACAATAGCTTATATTTTTATCAATCGTATTTCGCAATACCAATATCAATCTTAATTGATAAATTTTGTCAATCGTCAACCGATTGATAGTTTATCTTCGCAATAGGGGTGATTGTCGTTTTACTTTTTTAAAAATGTTGAACCTATTCAGTTGAGCGGGAGTGTATATATATTTACCCATGAGGGCATTTTGCTGGATATCGTTTGTGCAAGTCTTCCATAGCAAACAAAACATTTTAGTCATTCAAAATGAAACTGTATACATAATCACCCCTATTGTCGTTGTCGTTTACGACTTAAAAAAAAAAACGACACGACTGTTTGGTATTGGCGACTGATGGCATCTGAAATGTAAAAAATGTGGATTGTATTTTTCGACGACGATCGTCGGTATTTCGTGAGGCGTTTTGTGACGACGTTATTAATTTGTCGTGGAAATGATACATATCTGTCGTCGACTATTTTGCGGACGACTGTGTGATAATGTGTGAAAAAAAGTATGTGTACTTAATTTTTAGTTAACAAAAAGACAATTATAGATATTTTGCAGAATGGAGATAACAAATAAAAGGCAATTTCTACATTTAGTGAACGAAATGCAGAAAAATATTCCTTTGGCAAAATCATTCAAGAAGGCCTAACAAAAGTGAGGTTATTCGGTAATGGGACGACATAGCCTTATCTCTGAATTGTCTTGGACCACCTTCGACTTCGATAGTCTAAAATACATTTAAAATCTGAGAATAATTGTTATTAACACAATGTATGCAGTTTAAATTATTTCTACCACTTAATGACGGGCAAATCCAATGGATTAGATTTGGTTCGAATTTCCTTCCTTAACTTTACCAGCACTTTTTTCTGGTTTTCTTCTTCGTCACTGCCTTCAAAAAACATGTCACACTATTCATTTTTGATTTGTTTTATTAAATTAACCAAGTCACAAACAAAACACCAGACCAAATATAAATTCGTCGACTGAAATGTCAAATTCCATGTGTCATAGCTTGTGGAATGTATGTGGGATGTGAGAGTTCAGAGAGTCGAGTCGTTTCAGTTACGCAATACCAAATTCCAAACGACTCGACACGACAAACGTCGCCAGTCGTTTGCGATAGACGACGACGACAATAGGGGTGAATGTCTACTAGACCGGATGGCATCTAAAATCTAACATTTGGTGTAATCTTCAATATAATATTTAATATGTATATAGTTAAAGCCTTTGATCTAAATTGGTCAATTATATGAGAAGCAAAGAAATCGATGAATTCCTGTGCCAAGCACTTATTTAATCTAAACAGTTAGCCAATTTGAATTGAATTTGATTTTATGGCATTCTTTGCAAAACGAGTATGTACATATATGTATACATTTTCAGTAGTGGCTGAACTATTTACTGTTATCTCTATCGGATCTCTGGTCGATGGGAAAAGAGTTGGTGGTGGATGAATCTTTATTGAGTTCGTCCGCTGCCCCCTGGTATAAAAGAAAGTCCTTAAGTGAGCTGTGCATTTCACACTACATTAAAAGAGTAGTCCTAACCACCTTAGCGCGTGTCTATAAAAATTGTCCCATAAGCATCAGACCTTATAAACGCACATGCAGTCTTGAAGTAGGTTTAACAAAAACAAAAGCATAGCTTTTTTATAGTATTTTCGAAATAATGTTTTAGTTTGTTTTATTTTACATTTGTTTGTCTTTTATCAAAAGATAAAATGTACATCCTTGTTCTTTCCATTGCTTAATGAGAAAAAAAACTTAAGATTACATTTTAATAACTTCTATTCAATTATTATAGCTAAGTATTTAAACATATAAATTTAAAAAAAAATATAGTTAAACATAGGTTTCTTAAAAAATAGTATTTGGTGCATTCACATTTCCTCTTAAAAACAAAACTAAACTTTTTTGTAATACATTATTTGCTTTTTCCATTTAGATTTAGATATTAATTAAAATTCTTATTCTAAGATGCTTCTTTCAAGTATTTTATTTTGATTTCAAAAAACTGTATTGTATTATTTTTTTTATCTCAAACATTTTATTTATAAATAACATTTTTAGTTGAATAAATTATTACAATTAAGGTTTTTTTAATTTATATTTATTAATTTTTTTAAGTCTTAATGTTGAATACAGTTTTGTTTAGTGATGGTGGCGTGATGGGTGGAAGTTTGATTATGTAATGCCGAAATGAATTTTAGATTTATATCTAACTCAAATTCGATGTTGGAAATATGCATGTTGGCTATGAGGCTTCTTGTAATAAGTAGGTAGAGCGTTTTAACCATAAAGCGGTAAGTAGATATTCAGAGAAAATCAATTGTCGAAAGAGCCCAACGCTTGAGTTCTACTCACACGGCCCAATGTGGCAATATTTCTAAACATATGTTTTATTTTTCCTTTTATACAAAAAAGTTAACAAACAAAAATATTGTACAATGATTAAGTGAAAAATAAGAACAAACATAATATACAAATGTATATAATAGTAACTCCTATATTGAAACACTAATAAAATGTACAAAAAATCTAATAATATTTATAGAATATAAAAAAAAATCTTTACAAGCTAAGTGAATACCGCAGGCGTTATGCAAAGGAGAAGGGCAAAGTGAGGGGGTTTGAGCGTATCCGTGGGAGCGCTCGTACCCACATCTAACACTCCAGCACTCGAATATCTTTTTGCACAACATAGAACTTATGTTTTTTACCGAGCAGGCCCCAAATGACAGCGATATTCTCTATCACGATATTTACCGGGATGGTGCATACTGCACCCATTACACAGGCCAGGAATCGCAGCAATCCGAAGCGATATAGTGAAAAAGATTTGATGACACCAAAAATGTACATGTAAATGTTAACTGCTGCAATGAAGGCGCACACAAAGTCCACCACATTCGGGCAGGGAATCGGGTAGAGTCCGGCAAATATGATGTTCGATGTGGACAATGGCATTGTCACCCATGAGTAGACGCTGATGCCGAGTAGGAGTTTGTGCTTGAGTGGGATGATTTTTGAGTGCACAACGAGAAGGATGCCTTGAAGCCAACGTTTACGTTGTTGCAGAAAATCCAACAGTGTGAATGGAGATTTCTCGTACATTTCACCTTCGATAAAGTTGAAAGTGTAGCCCTGGGAAAAGGCGCGCATCGCAAAGAAGCAATCTTCAGCTACGGATCCGTCGATGCCATTGTCGAAGGAGACGCTACGTTCGGCGCCAACCTGAAAGAGAAGAGCAAAATGTTATTTTATTTTTTGTACAAATGGGAAAGGGAGTAATATTTATTATTATTTTTTATTTGTGTTTGATATGTATTGAAACAATTTTTTTTTGTAGCACAGACAACAAGAAATTTTAGATACATATATCGTTGAAAATAGCATAAGTCTGCATTTTAATTCATAAATTTAATTCGTCTTTGTTAAACCTAATCTCACACCTCACAGCTTCCCCAGACTAGAGCAGAGAGTATCCCTATTCCTACTCTCAATTTTGATCTCCTGAGTTTTATTAATTTCCACAATTTTTTCCGATCAAACTGAGGCCACAAGGCTGCTGAAACCATGTGCCCTTTTAAGTTTGACCGTATTATGTCGGTTATATGATTTTATTGAGATCAATTTTCTCAGTCACGGAATTTTGGTGGTCTTTTGCCCTCAATTGTTTCATTTAGTGGGAGAGGTTTTCCTTTTTTGATAAGTACCCCAACACTTTCTTTCCTCTATATATCAGTGTCCAGGTAACCAATACAATCTGACATTCTGACTGAAATTGTTCAAATCTCAAGTATTTCCGAAGCTTTGAGTACGCCCTGACCAGATGGTAAAGAAAGGCTCAGCAATTCACTGCGCACTGCGCTCACATTCCACTTAAGGCAATTAAGATAGTAATCTCCTCAAAATTCCAAGTGAAGGCCAACAACAGATGTATAGGACTGACTGAACTATATCATTGGGATGTGGCCAAACCCACCATTTAAGCTGAATACGAAAAGTTATCGCTAGAATAACAACGATCACCACAAGCCACTCTATACTATAAGGGTAAGGGACCACGCAGTCAGACTGGATACCCCACAAAACATATACCGGCTCTCAGAAAACAGACCTGAGATTGACTCATAAACAGCTTAATAAGAAAACAAAAACATGTAACAACATTTTTGGGAAACTATACCGCGATTAATTCTTCAATACAGCTACATTCAAGCTTGATTTTAAAACGCATATAAATCGTTTTCTCACTGGACAGCTGCAGCTGCATGATTCTTCGAAGAGTACTCTTTGATGTGTAAATATTTATACTAAATACGCTCTGGCACTAATTTCAAATTATATATGCACTGCATGTTTATTAGATTTCAAAGCACATGGCGATGTGGTTTTGAATACGTAATTTACGAGATGGGTGTGAAAACTGCGGTCATTAGTACGGACATTTTCAGGAAAAAAATCACAATTTTCCGGATAACTAAATGCATTTCGAAAAAATTCACAAAAACGGACAATCTGATATGTATTAGCATAAAAAATTGTTTGTATTTGCAACCGGTTAAGTTAGGTGCAGCGATGGAATGATGGACAAGAATAAATTTATTATGTTTTCCTGAGAATTAGTTGTTGGGGTGATAATAAAAATGAGTCAATTCTTACTGATTTTGTTATTCTCGTATCAGTTCCAAATTAAAAAGCAAAATCATTATCGCTCATGAGGTTGTCGATCTTAGGGTCAACGCGTTTATGTGAGTCATTCAATCACTCACTTATTGCACTAAAGGAGGTGATAGAACGATCGCGATATTTGAATGAGAAGATGTAGCCATAATAATAGAAGACCAACATTAGTGTACTGCGATCTTATAGTTTATTATACTTAAAAAAATATTGTATATATTTTTAAACTTTTTAAAATTTTTGAGTCATCTTGCGCTAACTTTGCCCACTTTTTACAAATTGATTCGTTTCCCTCTGAACGCACCCATTATCCACACCACCATTTATCTATTCCAAAGCAGTGTTTCTCAACCTTTTTTGGTTGATTTGATAGCTCACTGAAAGTACATAAATGGAATTACATATTTGGGACAAATCTGAATACAAACCAGTAAGACAATCATCTTCGACTATGCCGAAGCTCAAATACCCGGTACTATATTATTGTAAAATAAAAAAAATATTTTAGTATTAAAAAATTATATATTTGTATGGGAGGTATGGGTACTTTTTATTCGACCAAGCTCATTTTTTGTCAAAAATTTTTAAATATTATTAAAACAATATGTGCAAAGTTTAAACTTGCTATCTTTACTGTAGCTATTTAAATTTAATTTTTAACATAAAAAGCTATATAAATCTGATATTTTTGTATGGGAGGTAGTAGTAGTTTTCATCCGATCTTGCTCATCTTCGAACTTAGCCTCAGTTTGGTGGATAAAAGCTAACATACCAAATTTCAAGTCGATAGCTCTTAAATTACGGCCGTAATCGTGCGGACAGACAGACGGACAGACGGACAGACAGACGGACATCGCTAGATCGACTAAGAAAGTGATGCTGATCAATAATATATATAGTTTGTCATACCTACAACGCCTCCTTATGGGCGTTACAAATGGAATGACAAAGTGAATATACCCTCCACCACAGTGTGGTACCGGGTATAAAAATATAACCTTCTGCTTTCTTAAATAATTTAAATCAAAACAGGGTATTTCGTCGTCAAATTTTAAAAATGTTGCTCGTCTTTTTGGACCTAAGGAAGATCCAAAGGGTAGAAGAATTTAAATAGTTGTGAACTTGATTGTGGGGCACATATTTTTGACAAAAAAACTCTCCCTGTGGAACAGTTCCACAGAAATGTGTTAGGTTAGGTTAGGTTAGGTGGCAATTATCCGTTAATACGGAATAATTCACTTAGACCAAGTAAGGTCCATTGTGATACCACAAGCAGAGTCGGTTATTTCCGCTACTCTTGGAACCATTTCGAATTTTGGAGAAATTTCCGTATTTTACTGATATCCGTTTCGGCAATATCAGCAAGCTCCTCAAAGAAGTACTCTCCTAGAGTTTGCTTTCTAATCGAGGATAGCGCCGGGCAGTTACATAGTAGGTGGAACGGAGTTTCCTCTTCCTCCTCATCCATGCAACTGCGACAGAAGTCATTAGCGGTAACTCCAAGCCTTACGGCATGTCTTCCTAGTACACAGTGGCCTGTTAGTACTCCGACAAGAGTTCCGATATGTTTTCTACTGACGTTTAACAGGACCTTTGTCCTGCGCCGATTTATTCGTGGCCAGGTCTCTTTTGCGTGGTTGCAGGTGTCAATATCGCGCCATCTCTCATTAGCCTGTTGCAGTGCTAGTGTGGAGATGTTGTATCTTACCGTTTCAATTGGCACATGGGGCTCTCCTTTACCAGTAGAGAGTTCCATTTTCGTGCCGTTCCTTGCTAGTTCGTCTGCTTTACAGTTACCTGGTATATCTCTATGACCAGGGACCCAGCACAGCGTTAACGTGCACATATCCGAGATCTCATTTAAAGATTTGCGGCAGTGCCTGACCAATTTGGATCTTAATATTGGTGATTCGAGTGCTTTAATAGCTGCTTGACTGTCGGTGTAGATGACGATGTCTGAGTTCGATATCGATCTCACCTTCAGCAGTTCAGCGGCTTCGCGAATAGCCATAACTTCTGCTTGGAAGACACTACAGTTATTTGCCAATGCCGATTTTGACGCCATCTCTTTACCGTGTATGTCCAAGGGCAGAATGTGGAGCATGGTTTCCAGTGCTGCGGTTGGAGTTGTCCGCAGGGCACTGGTCACACAGACACATGCCACTCTTTGGATTCTATTTAGTAGAGAGAGGTAGCTTCTTTTATCTAATGCTGGCCACCAGACGATGATTCCGTACATGAGTATCGGTCTGACTACTGCTGTATACAGCCAGTGCATTATTTTCGGGCTGATGCCCCATCTGAGGCCCAGGATCCTTTTGCAGGAGTAAAGTGCAGTAGCGGCCTTCTTAATGCGTTCATGCAGGTTTAGTTTCCAGCTCAGTTTCCTGTCCAGAACCAAACCTAAGTATTTGGCGCTGTCAGAGAAGCTGAGGCGGATCCCCTTTAGTTTGGGTGGATCAATTTGAGGAATTCGGTGCTTCTCCGTGAATAGCACTAGCTCTGTTTTACCCGGGTTTATATCCAGGCCGCATTTGTTAGCCCATTTGACCAGCATTGCGAGGGCCGTTTCCATCAAGTCTCGTAATGTTGGGAGGTAAATAGAATGGCGATATCGTCTGCGTAGGCTATAACTTTACCACCATTTTTCTCCAGGGTTACCAGTATTTCATTTACTGTTAGCAACCATAGCTGCGGTGAAAGTACTCCACCCTGCGGAGTGCCGCGTTGCACAGACCTTCTCAGTTTGCAGCAGCCAAGTTCCGAATTGATAACCCTGCTTAGCAGCATTTGGTTGATCCAGTGACTTAGACTAGCGTCAATCTGCAGGTTTTCAAGTGCGTTAATTATCGCTCTCGGCTCTATATTGTTGAAAGCCCCTTCGATGTCTAGGAAGGCTACCATTGTAAATTCCTTGACGGCTAGTGATTTTTCCACGGTGCCGACAATGGAGTGTAGAGCTGTCTCTACCGATCTACAGAAATGTGTTAAATGTCTTTAAAAGTTCAGCAGAGGCATTCAGAGAATTTCAGTCAATTTCTAGCGAAGGCGTACTCCCTGGCACTTCAAATGGCACTTTTTCTGACGACTTTTCAATAATCGTTAACGGTAGCCTTGCATTGAAAAGTTTCGTTCCCTCTTCTAGAGATCCCACATATAAAAAATCTTCATGGAAATAAATGTTTAAGGAGTTAAATGTTTTGATTTAGTCTTTATAAGGATCTTTTGTTTAAATATGAGAGTGAGTAGCAGTGCGTGGCGTGAATAATTTTAAAGGGTAAGTCAAAGACGAAAAATATCAAAATGTCGAAGGGAAGATGTAGTAGATATACAAAACATTCAATTAATTTTTTAAAGCCATAAAACCGAAAACCCCAGGAGAAATTAAATTAATAAAGATATTTGTTCATCTTAATTCAGTAGTGCAAAACTTTGATATTTCGATTTGTTTAATAAATCAAAAAAAAAAAAAAAAAAAATAAATAAATAAAAAAATTAAAATAAAATAATTGCGTAAAAGATTCATATCTTGTCCTTTATTTCTACATAAAGGTTCTTGAAATGAGTGTTTAAATCGAGCATTCGGGGTTTTTGTGGAGGTTCAGCAAAATCATCTACTTACTCTTTAAAAAATTGCTTCAAACTTATTTAGGTACGCAGATCATAGCCAAGACTTAAAAACTTTATTTCTCACTTAGAGACTTCAACATCAGTGGCCGCATTCAAGAATGTAGTCAAGGTAAGTCGACATGAATTGTCTGGATTCAAAATGACCTGAATGCGAAAAACTAACTTAAATTGTCGGTATGTAACTTATTGACAATTGTATTTTTTTCTCATGAGATCCGGGTTTCTAATTGGTGCTCTACATGTCAGGGTAACCAAAATGTCAACCTGCGCTCTCCCATGGTTTCCGATAACCCAATAGAAATTTCAAAACTGGGTTCTCCAGAAACATATTAAAACAAATAGACGTTAACTTAGTAGTGAGTCGAGAAATTATTGACTTGTTTCGTCGGTGTTGCGGACAGGTGCCGTGAAATAAAGTCGAAGGAAATAAGGTCGAATCGTGTTTATTTCCATTTTGATTGGAAATAAATTTGCACAAGAAAGCGGGCGTTGAACAGAGAAGACCAAACTCAGAAAATCGCAAGTAAAAACCAGTAAGACAATTATCTTCGACTATGCCGAAGCTCAAATACCCGGTACTATATTAGGCGTATTTTTTTGGAAGTGAGTATAACAAAATCAAAAGTGAGTATAACCGTTTTGCATGTAAAACCAAAAGTGGGTATAACAAAACCAAAAGTGAGTATACCAGTTTTGCATGTAAAAGTAAAAGTGAACTAGCTATAGATTTCCAAAAAATACGCCTATTATTGTAAAATAAAAAAATATTTTAGTATTAAAAAATTATATATTTGTATGGGAGGTATGGGTAGTTTTTATTCGATCAAGCTCCTTTTTTGTCAAAAAATTTTAAATATTATTAAAACAATACGTGCAAAGTTTAAACTTGCTATCTTTACTGTAGCTATTTAAATTTAATTTTTAACATAAAAAGCTATATAAATCTGATACTTTTGTATGGGAGGTAGTAGTAGTTTTCATCCGATCTTGCTCATCTTCGAACTTAGCCTCAGTCTGGTGGATAAAAGCTTACGTACCAAATTTCAAGTCGATAGCTCTTAAATTACGGCCGTAATCGTGCGGACAGACAGACAGACGGACAGACGGACAGACGGACAGACGGACAGACGGACAGACGGACAGACAGACGGACAGACAGACGGACATCGCTAGATCGACTAAGAAAGTGATGCTGATCAATAATATATATAGTTTGTCATACCTACAACGCCTCCTTATGGGCGTTACAAATGGAATGACAAAGTGAATATACCCTCACCACAGTGTGGTACCGGGTATAAAAAGAGAAAGGAAACAAATTTCTTCTATCCAGCGAGAGATTTTATAACCCGACATATTTCGGCCGTTCGGGTTGCTTTAGCTTTGGCTTATGCTCAGAGAATATGGGCTGTACTAATTCTAATGATAATGAAGGGTGTGTGTTTCCGTGTGTGCTTGAAAATAAAGTTCAATTGAGTTGGTGGGGTCGGGGTGTGTAGCTTGCGCAGATGAATAGATACAACCATAAATTATTAAGTTATCCCGTGGGTTTTATGTTGCCGTTTTTTAGTAAACATTTTTGTGCAGCTGAAACTGAAACTTTTAAAATGTAACTCGGTAGGAATCGGGTTATATGGACGCCACGCCACTGGTAAGTAGTAGAAACATGGCATTATCCGAAATATTTATTTCTCTTATGCAGCATATGATTCCAGAATAAAATTTGGAGTTTTTTACTACAGTCGAATGCCAAGGTCTTCAGAGTCTTCAAAAGCCATACTCTTTCAACCATTTGACGTTATTGAAAGTAATTTGTTGTTTCATCCTAAGAAAACATCAACTTATCCCAAGCGTCTTTAACGAGTTGGTTATACAAACTATACAAATTGAATTTGAATCAGAAAAGTCCGACAGACAAAAGTTACAAAGATATCTAAATACACCTACTCAACGTGTACATTGTTGTTTAACCAACGTATATTGACAACCAAGGTAGAGAGTACACAGTTTGATATATATTGCATATACATTGGTATTCTTGTCTAGATATATGGTTTTTTTTTATTAGCAGAATTTAAGACACCGATCAACGTAAACATATACACACAAATCTGGAAACAAATGAATTTGTAAACAATTGCCAAACAAGATATTGCCGAAATTTGAAATGTCTTGCGCTTTTAAAGACTAGATAATCACATCATTTTTACAAATATTTGTCTGTGCGCTGTCGAAATGGGAAAGACACACAACACGGCAGGTGCTAAATGACAAAAAAAAATGTATTTCCGTTGAATGGCAATGATTCTTCAGTTTCTGTTTATCTGTGAAACAGAAATTTTCTTTGTTCGAAATATGAGCTGTGTATTTTATCTGTTTCAGTATGTATTACGTTTTTGAATTGCGAACTAAGGCGGAATGCAGATGGACAAGGAGTGCGATATCAACGCCCTTTTGTAATGTATTCTAAATAATCAATTAGTATAGTGAGAGGGGAACGAATTTCAGTCAATATTTGAGCAATATGAGAGCAATGCCATTTGGCAGGGTGATTACTCGTAGCTTTCCATTGATTATACCGGTAAAGCAAATAGGCGTTGATATAGACGCTTGTATACAGTTTAGCGGCCGGTTATCTCCATAATATCGTTCACTGGCCGAATGTTGGACTTGTGGATTTGATAGCAGCTTGACTTTCAAAAACAAGGTCAGTTATAAAATTGTATCGTTTGTCACTTCAATTATACATGCTTCGCTACTCATATTCGATTTGCCAGTCTCTTTATTTTTCAGACTGAAGGGTAAAACAATTTAATAGGATCACTTGGTAGATTCTAAATTGCTGTGTCAAATATGGACGAAAATGAACTTCTTCGCCTAATACGAGCAAAATAAGGACCAAGGAAGAGGAAGTGCTTGGCGTGTGGTATCATCCCTTTCGGCACAAAATGGCTGTAGCAACGATTGCACATGTCACGAAACTTGTCAATTTTTGAAATGCAGCCGTCACAAAAATTGACTCATCAGATCGTCATATACGTGTCAGTCGTAAAATCCATGACAGTATGTTCGCTTTGTAAAGCTGTGACAGAGCTGAAAGCCAAAGGCGAGTGGTCAGACATGACAGGCTATTGCACAGTAGGGTGTGTCATATTTTTTAACTTTAGACTTTTACTGTCTAATAGTTTTCAAAAGTTGCATTGCTGACTTAAATGAAAAACTACATTTATAGTTTTTATTTTGGTTAGTACTTTTGGCTCCCTCAAAGACCTTGAAATTTCGAAAAAATTGTTAGGCAACATGCTATTGGTGCGCTATTTTTTTTTTTAAATATATATCCAAAACTACAGTTAAGCCATGCTCAAATAATGTAAATGCATTAATTTTATACTGTTTGTCAAATACCGACAGATTTAAAGACAAATATATTTTACAACTACTCGTTACGTACACCGGTAAACGCTTTTCGAGTAGTACAATCTTCTTTAAATTATAAAAGAAACAGCCGTCCGTGTGTGCACTCATAACTCGAGAACGGATCGTTCGATTTTCACGATTTTGCGCTTGATGGATTTGTTTTGGCCCAAAGAAGAAGATAGGGAAACAAATTGGGCAAAGAGGCGTGGCACCTCCCATAAAAAAACATACAAAATCTTATGTCTCGAAAAGAACTGAACCAATTTAGCTCAAATTTGCAGAGCATCTGAAGTATTCATCCGGGAGTTTTTTGTCTGTGAAGTTTGGTCAAAATTGGACAAAGGGGCGTGGCACCTCCCATACAAAAAAAAACATTGCAAACGCTTTTTCCCGATATTTCGAAAAGTAATCGGTTGATTAAGCTAAAACTTACACAATAGGTCTGTTTTATTGGCAATATATCTCAGTGAAGTAAAGTAAAGTTGAATCTTTAACACGCAATTACAACAACTACACGCTCTTTGACACTTTCGAGACTCTATATAGTTGTTTTAATGGCGTGCTGAAGATTCTACTTTACTTTACTTCACTGAGATAGATTGCCAATAAAACAGACCTGTAATCGGTTAGGAAAAGAAAAGTACACGTGGATCAAACGTTTTCGAATTTTCCGATAGATGGCGCTGAACACCCAAATCTTAAAATTACACTATATCTTGACATTTGCGACAGCTTTAGCTTTGAAATTTGGTAAATAGAGGTTTATTGCCTTTTGAAAGCACTAAAAAAAACTATGGGCGGGATAGAGAAAAGGGGCGTGTCACTCCCAATAAAAAACTGCAAACGTTATTGCTCGACACTCATGCGAGCTAAAGTTTAAAATTTAAAACATTGATGTAGATTGTCGTCATAGGCAATTCCTGAGTACGGGCAAAGCCGGGTAGCTACAGCTAGTGATAATAAATAATAAATGCATTAAGCTATATCTATGTTTTTTGTTTTATTCCCTAAAAGCAATTAATGTTTAACGATTTCAATTATTTTTTTTACAAAAATTGACATTAAACACTATCTGAACAATAAATCAACAAAGTACTAAAAAACAGTTTCTCCAAAACTTCAGCTGGTTTGAGGGAGCCAAAAGTTCATAAAAATCACAACTTTTTTTATATATTCTGAAGCCTAAGATCCCAATTCAAATTTTGGCAGGTATTAGATTAAACAATTAACAACTTTTTTTTTCGCCATACTAAAGTGACACACCCTATTGCACAGCGTGACACTGTGACACGATTGGCTAAATTATACTTTATATGTACCCAGGTACAGCTGGTGAAGTGCAGCACATCCATTAAGCTTTGAATAAAAACGTCAAATATTAAATCCATCGTCTTAATGCCATAAAATATATAAGTACTCTATTTGCACTTACAATTTTAATCAATTACTTACTATACTTAACTCACATAAACAAAAATAGAAAGAGGAACGGAAGACTCGAATACAAACCGGCTAATTTTCTACTTGCCCGCTGATAAACAAATATCTGCGATGCAAATTCTATAAGATAAAACGAGTTGTAAACAGTTTGCGGAATGAAGAGTCAATGTATGTATTTGGCATCTGTCCAACTGTCATGAAATTCGTATAACTATTAACACTTTTTTTTATTTATTTTTTGTATACAACTTTTCACACTACAATGGCATGTAAATTAAGCTTTTGACCCAATGAGCTATGGACATTGTCTGTGATGTCTATAGGTTAATTTTAAAATATGTAGAACGTCATTCATACTGTGGAAGAGTTTAATTTGTATTTGTGCGGAGCACCAGGCGGGCGCGGCGTTAGTTTTTTTTTTCATTTTAATTTTAATTGTCTAACATTTTGCTTTTATGAATTTTCGGATAATAATTTCTAGGAAATTACGTGATAGATTATTTCGGTTGTTTAATTAATGCTGGAACAATCAACTCGGAAAAAAAAAATTTTTTTTCTTCTCGGGAATCGCTTTTCAAAGACAGAATAAATGCCGACGATTATGATATGACTATGGTTGGCGTGCTTATTGTGTATATGACTTTAGGTGAATAAATTGGTACCACAAGTTGTACCTAGTTTGTTTAGATTGAAAAAGGTTGTTGCTTGGAACAGTTTTTATAACTTTACAAAGAGAACATTGTGTAGTAACGGAACGTTTTCTTAAGAAATCAGACACATTTTGTAACCTATTCACTAGGTAGTACATACAGGGTGCGCCATCTTTTATGCAGGAAGGTAAACATTGAATAACTTTGACATTTATCAAGCAATTGTCTTGAGTAGTCATGTTTCTGAAACGTCAATTCTATACAATTTTAACAACGAATAGTTTTAGACCAAAACAACGCGCCGAAATAGTGACGGTGTTTATTGAAAATAGCCACTCAGTTGTCTTAACTCAATGTGAATATCGTCGAAAACATAGTGGCCCATAAATGGCCATTTGATCCCTCCGGACTTATTTTTGACGAGCCCAAGGCAAACAACAAGGGTGCTGGACCAGATGACCTGCGCAAGCCGAGTTATTGAAAGTAGCCGGAGACGACTAATTGCCCTCTAAACTGCTTTAACTATATGGGTATCAGTCTCCTCAACATCGCATACAAGATCCTGTCAACTGTACAGTGAGTGTAATTGGTTTTAGGCCCGATAAGCTCGTAACCGGACCAAATATTCACACTAAGGGAGATCCTGGAAAAAGTCAAAGAAGTTCAGATCGATACTCACCATCGGTTTATCGATTTTAAGGCCGCATATACGAAAGCATTTATAGAAACAGGTTATAAAGAGCCATGTCTAGTTTTGACATCCCTCCCAAGTTCGTCAGGCTGTCCAGAATGACGATGAAGAGTAATCGCCGCTCCACTAAGGTCGGAAACAATCTCACCGAGCTCTTTGATGTCAAAAAAGGGGAATCATGTAACTTCTTTAACATCATTTTTGAAAGCATTGCGCGAAACTCACAAACCAACACACAAGGCACGATCTTTCAAGCTTGGGATCCATCTAAGCCAGATTAATATATCCTAAGTGGCTTTGAGAGAAAAATTCTTCGTAAGATTTTCGGTTTCGTTTGCTTTAACAGTTTAACAGTTTCGAGTTGGAGGCCCAACGACGAACTATGAGAGCTATACAGCGACAGAGACATAGTAAAAAAATTGCACATCAGTCGTCTAAGATAAGTAGGATATTTAGAGCGAATGTACAATAACGGCCCGGCCCGAAGAAACTTCGCCTCTAACCCAGAGGGAAAACGCAGTAGAGGTAGGACAGGTTAGGTTAAGGTGTTTGACGCATGAAAATTCATCACGTTCACACGGAGACCTAAAAAGACTGGAAAATATAAGATGGAACAGAGCCAAAGATGTAATCAAGTTGCTCCTAATGGAGTACAAGAAATCCGATATATCTGAAATCCTGATGCTAACTCTGGCACTTAGTCGTTGTTCTTTCAGAGCAGGACAGTGGCACAGCATATGTAGGAATGACCCCACCTCTTCCTCATTTCTGCAGCTTCTGCATAGATCGTTTGACTTTATGTACTTTATTTAAGGAGCGTGACTGCAATGCACATCTATAAGGCGGTCAGAAGGCTGTTTGTTTACTTTTTGTTTAGTTTCGGCCATAATGACCGAGAGGTGGCGCAGTCGTCCCTCCTGGATAACCATAATGAATTGGCCTCTTTCTCAATTGTGTAGTCGATTATGCTATACAATTTTGGAACCTATACCAACTTGGAGTGAGCAACTGATGGAGGCAGTTAACCAAAGACCGAGCTATCTAGAGAGGCACATTGGTTAATGACCTGGACCAACCCGGACTGAGCGATTACTGATGCAATTCACAAAACTAATTTATCCATGCTGTAGCTGTCAATACAAAATTATATTCTCTATAACTATTTTGCAAATGAATTTAAACATTTTAAGATCTCGAGCCTGCTGAAAAATAGTCCGATGTTTGGGAAAATTTGAGTGAAGCAGAAATAGATTCCAGATGGCATTTTACTATATTTTCTAATTTGCTGAAAACATTAACAAAATATAATATAGTAATTAAGATATTTTTTTGTTAGGTATATGTAACAAATAAACAAAATGCTAAAAAAAAAAATAAATCGTAAAAATAATGTGTTATGTATGATATACGAGTATAGTTTAACTAACCTGCGTCACAACATAGCTTCCCTTCCAGCTGAACAGCGGCTTGTGGAACAGCTTAAACTGCAGCCTCAATTTTCCCATGTCATCGCTGACCCGAAAACTATCTGCCAATGTGGTCAACCAATTAACAACATTCTCATTGGCATATGTTATCAAACCCTGTCCGAAGGGATGCTTTCCATCTAATACAAAATTGATTACACCCCGCACGGAGTTCTCCGTCAACAGAGTCTCCTCATCCAAGTGGACAATCCAATCGTTATCGTTTAACACATTCACATTATCCTCCAGACAATATTGCAGTGCACGTGATTTGAACAGAGCACCAGTTTTTGTTTTGTAAGCCTTTGGCACGACAATCTCTCGAATTCGTCGATGTTTTGCCAAATTAACGGCCTTATCTGTAACCACCTCGATGAGGAAATTCTCCAGTCCTGTATCGAGACAGATATTCATATTTCTCAGCACGTTAGTCTTTACTAAATCTGGGAAGTCACCCCGCGTCACCACCCTTATACAAATGAAAGGTGCGAGCAGTGGACTTCCCTTTAGCACCACCTTCTCGGGAAAGGCATTATAGAAGACCAGACCGCAAAAGTTGAATAGCACCTGCGGCAGTGTGAGGAACGTGAGGAAACGCAGTAAGTACAAAAGTATCGTTGGTATCTGGCCATATTCAGTCCAGGGATCGACCAGTGTGAACGAGTTCTCATTGATTTTGATCCCGCCAGAGAATATCTCGAAAAATATTATCACAAAGATGAGCAGTGTGCAGTGCAGCAGGTGACGGGTATTTGAATTCATTTTTTTTTATTTTGTTCTCTATTTCTATGAAATACTTGTTCTCGTGTTGTGTTTATACAGTTTGTGCTTGTTCGATTTGTTGCTGTTTTTTTTTTTTGTTAATTTTTTAGATTCCTAAGTCTAAAAAGTTATGGACGTTTTTAAGTTTAAGTATAATTATTAATAGTATTCTGTTCTTAGTTGTACGTTTTTGTTTTGTCCGTTCTTAGCTATATAATCTCGAATTGTTTTGTTTTAATATTTTGTTCAAAAATGCAGATCTATAGTAGCGGTCAGAGTCCTTGGCGGCGGCGGCACTAGTGACATCAGCAGCACACGAAGTGTCGTTTCGGTGCTGGGTGGTGGCCAATTTTGGGACATGTGACGAATTGAAGCGCCAACTAGAAAATGATTCAGTGGACGACAACAACGACGACGGTTTAGTTGAGAGGAATTACACGAGTGTTCCTCGATGCATATGTTTCACAGTCACAGCATTTCTGTAAATAAACAAATAGAGAATGCAATTTAGTAAATAAATAAGAATAGATGGGAGAAATTATAAATAGACATGTGCCTTTCTTTCATGACCATGAGTCGATGATCTAATCGAACATGAGGAACCTTAAGTTTGTCTTTGTAGTTATTCGCAATAAAATGCTAATCCTGTCAGTTGTCATTTGAGCTAATTGAGTTTACAAAAAATGATGATGAACACTTTTATAAAATGTGTGCTCCGATTTTGGCAGTTGTATGTTTTGATTGCCTCGTCACAAATAAAACGTAGATATATGTAAGTTCTGCAAAATTAATTGTGAAAGAAGCAGGTTTTTGTGGCTAACGCATTGCAGAGCTAATGCGATTTCAATGCACAAGTAACACTATGTCTATGTGTCATTATACCACATTTTAAATATGTACATAATGTGAAAAATTCTTTGACACCAGGACTAGAGAGTTTGTATTTCAGCACCAATGCACCAATTTGGGCAAAAGCGATTGTGATGCAACTTACAAAGAGGACGATGGACCACTATATCTACATCTTATCTGATGTATCTCATTTCATTCATAGACCATGGTCATTTTATTAACGTTTAACTGTTGGATGAGAATATTTGTGGCGAAGCATTTATGCACAGTAGTCGATTTCTTTTTTCGGAAGAGACAGACTGACTCGGCCTGCAAAAGTGTCAAGTTGCAGGGTTTACTATGAGACATTGTCCAATTAAGACGCCTAGAGGGCTTCAGATCGCTAGGCATGGTTAACCAATTGTCCATACGTAAAAATGAGTTTGCAAAGTGAGCGGAATACCGAGGGAACTTTTATCTGGTATCATGGGTTTTGTAGTCTCTATACCTAGTACGAGATGAATGTTGAATTGCTCCATATCCCTAATAGACGGATATTTATTTTCTAAAGGCCCGATCACTAAATGAATTATTACCGCCTGGATAGTAATGTTTGTGGAAATAGCCCATATGGCAATGAGCTATATTCTAGGCATAGGTACTATATGGAGTTTATAAATATAGGCTTATTTAACCTGCCGATTTTGTATCTGAACGAATATCACGTTACCTTTAGACAAGGTAAAATTACTTTATTGCCATCTGAAATATACTACAACGATTGGAAATACGAATGTATAATTTTGACCCACTTAGGTTAGGTTAGGTTAGAGTGGCAGGCAGCAATAAGTGCAGCCTCACTTAGGCCAGAGGCCCATTGTGATACCACAGGATCTAATGATCTCACAACTACCCGTTGAACCAAGAGGAGCTGAGAATGAAGCGTTAGAGGCAACTTATGCTTGCATTAGCGAGTTCGCCAAGATTGCCGAAGAATTATTCTCCGAGATATAGTTTTTTACTAGCTGAAAGGGCTGGGCACGAGCATAGGAGGTGAAGAATTGTCTCTTCCTCCTCCTCGTCCATGCAGCTTCTCCCAATAATGCAGTGTCCCGAGATGACACTTATACTAATGTGCTTATATTGGACCTTTTTTGTTTTACAAGATTGTTGGAGCGCTTAAGATCCAGCATGGGTTAGATCTGTTTCGTGATGGAGCACGTGGTGTAGTTTGACCGCCTTCGATTAGTGGCGCTTATCGCAGCGAGAGGCATATAGATTCTCCTTTTTCGGTAGAATCCACAAAGTTGTGCCATGCCTAGCGAGTTCGTCGGCCTTGCATTTCCCTTGGAATGTCCCTGTGGCCCGGCACCCATATAATGTGAATTTTGAATTGTTCCGCCATCTCGTTAAGAGATAGGCGGCAATTGAGGGCGGTTTTGGACTTAAAGATGGCCGAGTCCAGGGATTTAATCGCGGCTTGACTATCGGTAAAAATCACGATATCTTTTGCATTACATTATACCGTAGCCATGACAGGGCCTCCTTGATCGCCATGATTTCCGCCTAGAATACGCTACAATGATTGGGAAGACGGAATGAGATCGTACAATTTAAATCTGGGAGAAAACATCAACCCCTACTCCTGTTTCCGTTTTTGACCCATCTGTGTAAAAGCAGACGGATTTCCTGTGAGCCACTGCATCACTCTCCCAGTCAGTCCTGGAGGGTATGCAGGCTTCAAAATTCTTACTGAATTGAAACTGGGGGAGGGTGCAATCAGTATCTTTAGGGATGCATTCTGTTTTATCTAGAATAGACGAGTGACCAGTTTGTCGACTAGTCCACAGACGGATTGCTTTCATACGGAATGAGAGGTGTTTTCGATGCGGTCGTTATCACGATCCAAAGGATTGTCCAGCTGTAGAATGGTCGTGTTTTAACTGCAGTATGAAGGGACATACTTCGGTGGTCTGTACGAAGTCCAAAAAGAGAGTCAATGTAATACAACCCGTTAATGCGGTCGAGTCGAGTGGTGAACTGGAAACTATTAAAGTGGAAGGTCAGAATCTGGAGATGGAGATTGATACAGGAGCTTGTTCGTCATTGATAAGTTATGTAGATTTTAAAAACAAATTTTCACATTTAGAATTATGTAATACTGAAGATGAATTTATTACAGTTACAGGAGAAACGATTAGTGTAAAGGGAAAAATCAATGTCCGAGTGCGGTACCGAAATGATGAACGTGTGTTGGTATTAATATAGTCATCGATAGTATGCGTCCATTTACGCCACTTTTGGGTAGAGCGTGGCTCAATGTTTTAGTTCCGGGTTGGAAGAAAAAATTATTTAATAACTCCGAATGTCAAGTGAGTAGTATACGTGAACATTTTTTAGATTATATAAGTGTACATTTTCCAAATGTAATTTCGACTCAGTCCAGTAATTACGTGAAGGGATTTAAGGCATCCATTGTTCTGAAGCAAGATTCAATACCCATATTCCACAAAGCGTATCCAGTTCCTTTACGAATTAAAGATCAAGTAGGAAAGGAGCTGGATCGCTTAGAAAAAAATGGAATTATAATGTCAGTAAAGTCAAGTGCATGGGCGAGTCCGATAGTTTGCGTACCCAAGCAATCGGGTGAGATCCGTATTTGTATGGACTGTCGCGTTACCATTAATAAATTTATAGTGACGGAACATTACCCTTTGCCCTTTATTGAGGAAATTTTTGCTAGTTTGGCAAATTGTTCTGTATTTTGTACGTTAGATTTGTCTGGAGCGTACCAGCAAGTATTAGTCGAAGATACCTGTCAGGAATATCTTGTAATAAATACTCATAAAGGACTTTTTAAATATACGCGACTACCGTATGGTCTAAGTAGTGCTCCTTCAGCATTTCAATCTATAATGGATCAAATTTTAAGAAATTTGGAAAATGTCTTTTGTTTTATAGATGATATCATCATTGGTGGAAAGAACAAAGATGATTGTCGAGCTAAGTGCTTGGAAGTCTTTAGTCGTCTTAATGAACATAATGTTCAAATTAACGCTAGTAAATGCAAATTTTTTCAATCGTCGGTTAATTATTTAGGTCATATATTGTCAGATGGTAAAGTATATCCTAACACAGAAAAAATACGAGCAATAATTGAGGCTCCAACCCCACAGAATTTGCAACAACTTCAATCATATTTAGGATTGTTTAATTATTACGGTAGATTTATACCGAACTTGTCACATCACCTCAAACAACTATATAACCTCTTAAGGAAAAATGTAAAATTCCAATGGTCCCAGGCATGTCAAGAAGCCTTTCAAAACAGTAAGTCATTAATATCAGAATATAATGTGTTAGAGTTATATGATCCCACTAAGCCTATAGTTATTGCATCTGATGCTAGTCCATATGGTGTTGGTGCAGTAATGTCGCACATCATAAATGGCGTAGAAAAGCCAGTCATGTTCGTATCCAGTTCTCTTTCAGCCGCAGAAAAGAACTATTCCCAATTACATAGAGAAGCTTTGGCAATGGTGTTTGCGGTTAAACGTTTTCACAAATATATATTTGGAAAAAGTTTTACGATTTACACTGACCACCAAGCTCTAAAAGAAATCTTTCACCCAAGAAAGGGTACTTCTGGTGTGGCAGCCGCTAGATTGCAACGATGGGCCGTGTTTCTCTCGATGTATAATTACAAAGTCGTATATCGGAAAAGTTCATTGATGTGTAACGCTGACGCTCTATCGCGCCTTCCTCTTACCGAAAACACAAATATCGAAGTGGTTAGTCTCATTCATTCTGTTGATGTTGGTGGGCAAATTCCCAATGAAGATTTTAATGTTGATGTCGATATGGTTATTAAGAGAATGAAGGATGATACAGTGTTACGAGAAGTTTTTGATTTTGTTTTGAATAATAAATGGCCTAGACAAATTGAACAAGCGATGCAAGTATTTTATCGTAATCGTAACAGTTTGTCAACAGAAAATAACTGTTTATTTTATGGCGATCGGATTGTTATTCCCAAATCGTTGCAGGCCAGTGTTCTGAAGCTACTGCATAGCATGAATCACTCTGGGGTGGTTAAAATTAAATCATTGGCTCGTTCATACGTATGGTGGGACAAAATTGATATGGACATCGAACAATTTATAAAAAAATGTCATATTTGTCAACAGACAATGAACGCTCCTAGGGAAGTAGTGACAACTTCGTGGCCAAGTACTACGTATCCATTTGAACGTATACACATAGATTTTTTCTACTTTTCTAAATTTCAATTTTTGATCCTAGTGGATTCATTTAGTAAATATTGCGAGGTCGTGTTAATTAGGAGCAATACCGCTGCAAACGTAATTCAGCTTTTAAAGAATTTTTTTTCAATTTTTGGTTTGCCTAATGAAATAGTTTCAGATAATGGACCGCCTTTTGGGTCATATGAGTTTAAACAATTTTGTAATGATAATAAAATAAAGATAACTAAATCACCGCCCTACCATCCTCAAAGTAATGGCTTGGCTGAGAGAAATGTACAAACTACAAAAAAAGTATTAAAAAAGTATTTATTGGAAAATGAAAAACTTGACATTTGTGAGGTAATTGCTAAATTTTTATTTAATCAGCGAAATATTCCGCACGCAAAAACTGGTAAAAGCCCATCGGATTTGATTTTTTCCTATAAACCGAAGATCCTGTTAGATAACTTAAACGATAAAAGAAAATCATGTATTTATATACCTTCAAATAGTTATGTTAAGCGTAATGCACAAGAAAATGTGAAAAAGAAAACTAATAATTTGGAAGTACATTTTGAGAAAGGGGAGAAAGTTTTGTATCAAAATCATTTTAAAAACGAATACATTAAATGGATTCCCTCAATTGTTATGGAAGTAGTAAGCCCAGTGACTTTCCTTATTAAAGTTGGAGATCGTATTAGATTTGTTCAGAAAAATCAAATCAAGAAATCAACCCTTGATAGTAAATACCATCCAATGGTCGATAATTGTATAATATCTGATAAAACAAGGAATCCTAATTTTAATATTGAAGTCGAGGCAAACAAACCAAATAATGAATTTTGTAAACAAAATATTAAGCGTAATCTAAAATCTAGTAAGTTTAAACAACTGGATGTTCCTTTGCGTAGATCAGAAAGAATTAAGCGAAAATACAAACATCTTAGTCACTATGGGAAGTTTAAGAAATATTGAATTTTTTGAAGGGGGGAAAGTTGTAATGTTTATCTCGAGCGATACTCTTATACGAGACCAACTAGAGTGTAGCATGCAACTCTCTTTCCCAGTATTATTGGAGTGTAATTCTTAGCTTGTAAGACTAATGTTCGTAGTATGTAAGTTTAGTGAATAAATAGCAATTGAAGCCAACAGGTCACCAAGTGTTTGATTTAGAGAAGCAACCAGCGTATACAATATGTTTTTTTTAGGTTAATTTTTCAAAAGTTGTTCAGTATAGATGTGGATCGTTTCAAAAATGCATCCTTTCAAAATGATCTGAATGGTGAGTTGAAATTTTTGGTTTTTAACTGAAAAGCGCCCACCTTACCCCGGTGTACTGCTAACTGCTAAAGGAATCATTTCGCTAATTCGCTATAGTACCCGCAGGCATAGGTCAGCGACGAGTTTTCTGAGCGTCATTGGGTTTTAAATTTGATGTAAGTATATGATCTGCCATTCTTCTTCTTCTTCTTTTTTCTAAATAGGTAATTTAACTTTGTGAACCCTCACGTTAGAAAATATCATGCTCAAGGGTTTTCCAATAGGAACGGGTAGATTTAGACATTTCATGGTGGCCATGTTGTTTTAAATTTTACTTTTTTTTTTTTATTTTTCAGACACTGAATATAATAAGACTACACGTGTAAATTGATATGACTTTATTATCAAAATGGGTGTTCTCTTCTGACAACGATGGCCTTGTTGAGCCTATTTTACGGTTTTCATTTTCGTCGTTCCCAGTCGACTATTCAACATTTGGTGACTAAATTTGCGTCGACCGGTTCAGTCTAAACAATTAGCCAACACCCGTATCGACGCAAGCAAAAAAAAAAATAATGACATAAATATCGGCAGGTTTAATGTGACATGTCAATTAAAAATATAATTGGGCAACGTGTATCGAGTTTTTTTTTAATTCAACCCAACACAATCATCAATATATGTAGTACCATTGCATCCTGCGCCTAAATTATCTAGTAGACCGACTATAGACGGTCGAAAAAAAACAATTTCATAAAGTCGGTGTAGAAATTCCGCATTAACCCAATACTCATTGAAGTTCACTGCAATTAAGGGCAGTTTATTGAATTTTAATTGAAGCTTATTGTACATTAAACAGTAGGTAGTCCGTCGTATTTGTAGATAGCGGGGTCAAAATGTTATCATTCAACGTCGACGCATATTGTTGGCTGTCGTCATACTGTAGCTATTAATTTTTATGACGATTTTATTATACGAATTCGAAACATTAAATTGGATCTCATCTTTTTGCGTGCTTGAGATGACTAACTGTAGACATGAGTGGACTTAAATCGAGATAAATTATATTTTTTCGGGCAAATGTTCTCATGATGTTGCGTTCAAAATGAATAAATTGAAGGCATAAACAATTTAGATGCCTCATCTGAGCGTTTGAATTGAGAAGATTTGTCATGACTATAGTTCTTTTGAATATTTGTGAGATGTTTGTGAGAGCTGGGACAGTGAAAAAAAAAAAAATTAGATACATGTTTCTCCAAACCTAATGTTCCTCTGTTGAGTACAATGTAATAAAATCGAAACTAATTGCCATAAATTTAACTTATTAATTATCGTGATTAAAAAAGTATGCCCAAAATAACCGTAGCTTTGGTAAACAATATCACACGCTAAAGTGTGAACCTAATAAATTACCCAGAACAAGATTAATTCTAAAATAACCTCAATCCTTACAGACATGCAGTTATTCATTTAGGTAGCAAAATTGATTGATTTCAAAATCTTTATCAATTCCATGAAAACTTAATTCAGTGTTTGCCGTATTAACTCTATATAATGTTGTCATACAATCTAAAATTGTGATAGTGCGCTCCTTCAGAGTCATAAGAATTATACAATTATAATCTTTGGTATAGCGACGATGAAAATTTCAAGTGAGTGAGTCGCTAAATTTTATTTTATTTACGTACCTAATTGATATTAGGTACGTTCAGATAACAGGATATTTTGTTTTTGATTCACATACACATAATAATAATAATCAACGGGGGAAGTACTTTTATTCAAGTGTAAAGGTACTCTATATCTTTAAGGGATACCGGGCTATAGTTGATTTCAAAAATTGTTGTGGCTGTTAAGACGAAACTTGAAAACGAGTCGAGCATTCTCTCTAAAAGTTTAGACGCGATATTCAAATTGCGACTTATTAATATAAAATTCTAATCCCGAACCTACTACTGAATATTTTCTCAAATTTCTTTGTTTATTTGAAAGTACAATCCTTCCGGTTAATAATGGAAAATAATTTCATTCAAATGGCTGCCTCGGCTGGCCATGCAGTAGCCTACACGATCGGTCCAATTTTTAAGCACATTATCGATTGTGTGCAGCTGTATTTCACCAATGGCTTCACGAATATTGTCCTTTAAAGCGTCAATTGTCTCTGGAATGTCGGCGTAACACTTATCTTTTACGGCACCCCACAAATAATAGTCCAACGGTGTCAAATCGCAGCTCCGCGGTGGCCAAACGACATCAGCTCTGCGGCTGATAATGCGATCTTCAAAAACAGGGCGCAAAACATCGAGTGTAGCTTCGGCTGTGTGGCACGTAGCGCCGTCCTGTTGAAACCAAATGTTGCCAATATCCTCCTCTTCAATTTTTGTGAACAAAAATTCGGTCAACATGGCCCGATAACGATCGCCATTGACTGTAACGGCCACTCCTTGCTCATTTTCGAAGAAAAATGGCCCAATTATGCCTCTGGACCTAAATCCGCACCAAACAGTGACTCGTTTTGGGTATATCGGCTTTCAATGTATGCGTTCGGGTTTTCTGTGCCCCAAATGCGACAATTTTGCTTGTTTACATATCCGCTGACGGTGCTTCTCTTCTTCCAAAATCCGTACGCAATTTTCGCACACATTCTGCAACATTACCATGATTTTCAAAGTAATGTCGCAATATTTCCCAGCGTTGTTCAAGCGTATACACAACCATATTCGTTCAGCGGAAGGATAAAACTAATTATCTGTCAAATCAGACATGAGCTAAGTGTTGCCATTCGCGAAATAAGCACAAGTTGAAAAAAAAAAAACGTTAGATGGCGGACCCTTTACTTTATAAAATGCAACGGCCGTTCGTTTCTCCACACCTCGAGAACCGTTCATGATCCAGAGAACCATTTTTTTCTGATTTATAGATGTGTGGTGGTCAACTTAGCCCGTAAGTTGGGTGAGCATTTTTCAGGAGTAAAGGGGTCGCAGGGACCCCTCAGGAACCGTTAGCCGTATGAACATAGAAGTTTGTATGTTGATAGATAAGTCAGAATTAGTACATGTCTCATTGAAAAAAGGGAGTGACAACTTATTTTGATAAAAAGAAAATAACAATCTATTTATTTAAATAGCTTTCACTGATGATAGCCATGTTTATGTTTTACAATTATTTAAAATATGTACATACATACGAGTTTAAAAAAAATAATCACGATACCACCACGATGAGAGTAAAATGTTTCACTGTTGTTGGGTGTAATTAAGTTATATAAGTCTCGTGTGGAATTGCTTCACTCTAGAAACGGCAACGGTCCATCATTTGACAAAAAAAGCTGTCAAGAAGGCTATATCCTGCATGAACCATTATTTACAATGAATAACGATTCAATTTGATTCAAATACAATTCCTGTCCTTACTATTCAAAAGAAAAAAATGTCTCCAAATCTTTAAAAAAAATCACCCTTTCTATGAAACAAATTCAAGAGAGGAACAGTTTGTTACCGAAAGAAAAAACGGCTCACTAGCAAGATCCTTTTCAACTTCGCTTTCGTATATATGGCAACATCGTCAAAGTAGTACATATTTTCTGGTAAACTGAAAAACTATATAATTTTGAACGTCTCTATTTTATTGGATATTTAGTTTCATCAAAATTAAACTATTTTTTTTGTTATTTACATTTATTCATTACGGAATTACGCTGATGGAATATTTTGTTTGCTTTTTCCCATCGAAATTCCCATGAAAAGGAATATTTCCCTCGACATCAACACTGGTTATTTACTTAGCATTTGCCAATTAAAAAAAAACCGGAAAATTATATAACTCAATCTTAAATACCACTAAAGTGTCCCATAAACTGCACAAATAATTGCAGCGATTTAAAAATTAGTCCAACAAATTTCTTACTGTATGGTGTTAGTGAATTTGTACCAAAACAGTTTTCGATCACGATTCTTTAACCGTGCAGCAAAATATATGTAGGTATGATGTGTAATACATATTTGTATCTAATTTTGCAAAGACTTTTTGAAAATAAAATAAATGTACAATGTAGGTATATCTAAAATCGATTTAAATTGAAAGTAAATTGTATTCACAATCATAGTGGCATCGAATGTGTACCAGTACATCGTCGATTATCGATCAATTAATTATTATCAGCTAGGTTCCAGAAATCGATAGAAATGTAATCGAATTCATAATTGCAAATCGATTGAATTCGTTTTCAGTGTTCTGCATTTCGAGCGATTCGGTAAATCCGAAATTTTTTCGAAATCGCTTTTTATGAAATTGCAAACAGCTGACGTCTGTCATTCGGGACGTCGTAAAAGTGTTTTTATTTTGGAAAATTGTTTGTTAATAAAATTTTGTTGTTCGCGTGTCTTAAAAGATTAGTTTTGTTATAATTTTATTATAAACGGATCTTATAATGAATACGAAAAGACGAAGGCTGAGAGATAATTTATCTATCAGTGATCTATTTTTTTTTACATTTTTCCTTACTCACATTCTTCTGTGTTTAACCATGACAGTTCAGCTCAATTTTAAAATCTTCCCACAAATCTTCCGCGACAACTCGATCATCCTTCATAAAACCTCTTGCGAGATCTTTATGCTGCTCCATAAAATTAATAAATATTCCCTCCTCCGCAGTACTTTTATGTTTACCTCTCTTGAAATATATTTTTTGTGAAATTAGCTTATCAAGTTTGTCTAAAGTTGAATTTTTTACTTCCATTTTCGATCGCGTCTTTTCGTTTCCACTATTTCACATCGAACGACCAAGATCGATTTGAAATCGTCAAAATCGATTTGTGGAACACAACAATGCCACTTCGTCTCAATTTCGAAAATTTTAAAATCGAAATCGAATACAGTGAAATGTAGAACACAAAAATTAATTTTCGATCGATTTCGATTTCATTTCGAGTGAAAGAGAAATGTGGAACCTAGCTGTATATCGTGTATAGAATACTTTAGGTTTAAGTCACGGTTGGATTTGTAACCAACGATAAATAAACATAAAAATAACATGTCAAAATGTCTTTGTCAAAATTGAGACATTTTACTGAGACAGTACCTGTGGATGTTCTATATTACTATCTGAAAGCACCTCATTAGAATAATTAAAAAGCCTCCGGTATTAACTATGAAAACCAAATATTTGTATGCGATAAAATTCTACAGATTCGTTACAAAGTGACAATTTCAATTTGTCTATCTTTACTGCAGAGATTCAAAGAGCAAACATTAATATCACAGTCACAGATGTGTACACTACTTTCAACCATATCGACCGCAATAGCGAACTTTTCTCACTCTGTTTGCTATGATAAGCAATATTAGCCGGATGATTCTTCAGAAGGAATGCGAGTGGGTACGTGTAAATATTAATAAGGCAATTTGCTTTGTTTTTTTTTCTCCCTCATTTTAAAGGAGTCAACAATCAACATTGCGGAATCGCTATTTTTATAAAATGATACTGGAGAATAATGAGAAAACGTTTGCATTGCAAGAAATCAAAGTACAAAGGAAGTCTTAGCTTTAAATATGAAATTTGAATTTAACGATAAAGTGAGGTGATTCACTTTGTTGTGATTGTGTGGTGTCAGTCTGACATTACTTCAGCGATTGGTATTAAAAGCATTATGACGAATAAGTGATTCTGATTATAGGTTAGGTACTCTAAATCGTATCGATTTGCTAATTAAGTTAATTAAAAAAAAATTAGCAAAATTCATCCAAAAATTGATTCACCTTGGTGGTAACTAACTATAGTCATGTTTCATGTTTATTTATAGGTCTGATTTTGTTATCTTTCATCGGGGAATATTGTTGAAATAATAAGGAAATGTAATTAGAACTACGTCAAATTGGGCATGGATAACAATTTTCAGTTTTTGTCCACTTGACATGCTATTTAATAATTTAATATTTTCAGCAAAGGCTTAATATAATCCAACAAAGGGCTGTGCATGACATCATTGTGATTTATGCACAATTGGATTTGGTATTCCAAATTAATTCCTTTTTTTGTATACATTTCTTTTGGGCGGTTCTGTGCATAAGTAGGATTCAAGCTGTCAAGATATAGCATTCACGCTGTCGAGACAACTATCGATAAAAGGCTACGTGGCTGGGTTCTGGTATTCGATACGAATTTTTCTATAATGAATGTTTGTATATGGTCAAGAATCTTGGCGAAAATAAAGCCTTTTCAACATCGAAGGATGATATCCCTTTATTACGAGTTTATATACATCCAAAAATGTGTTCACTATAAATAATCTGTCACTATATAAATGGCAGCTTCTAATGCCCAAAACACACGTGCAGAATTCACTGTGCAGCAGTGGCGTGGCGTCCATATAACCCGATTCCTACCGGGTTACCTTTTAAAAGTTTCAGTTTCAGCTACACAACAATGTTTACTTAAAAACGAGCAACATAAAACCCACGGGATATAATTATGTATAATGTATCTATTCATTTGCGCAAGCTACACCTACACACCCCGACCCGACCCGGCCACACTACAAGCAACTCAATTGAACTTTATTTTCAAGCACACACGGAAACACACACACTTCGCCATCTTTATCATTAGTATTAGAACTGCCCACACTCTCTGAGCATAACCCAAAACCAAAGCTAAAATAACCCGAAATATGTCGGGTTATAAAATCTCTCAGTGGATAGAACAAATTTATCTCCTTTCCCTTTTGTACACTTGCGATTATTTGAGTTTGGTCCTCTCTGTTCAACGCCCGCTTTCTTATGCAAAAAAATAACCCGCTTTTCTTCGGGTTATTTGGTGGGTTTTGTGTGTATCTTTTATCGCTGCGCTGTGGTGTAATTGAGTATTTCTGGAAAATAATACGCTTTGGTGAGTTTGAATTGTGTGTGTATCTCTTATACCTATCCTATCGCTGCGCTGTGATGTAGTAGGTCCGTCAGGCGTCAGTTAATGATTTTCTGAGTTTTTCTGAGGTGAGTACCCTCTGTTCAAACTTCAAAGGCCGCTTTCTTATGCAATAAAATAACACGCTTTTTTCCGAGTTATTTGGTGAATTTTGTAAGTATCTTTTAAAAAATAAACAAACTGATGTGTTTATAAAGTTTATAAACAAGTCGCTAAGTGAGAAATCAAGTGTTTTGAGTCTTGGCTATGATCTTCGTACCTAAATACGTTTGAAGAAATGTTTCAAAGAGTAAGTAGATGATTTTGCTGGACCTCCACAAAAACCCCGAATGCTCGATTTAAACACTCATTTAAAGAACCTTTATGTAGAAATAAAGGACACAGCAACATTATAAGACATGATATAAATCACGTTTACGGCTTTAAAAAATTTAAAAAATTAACTGCAGGTTTTGTACACATAGATAAGTAATACATCCTCCCTTCGACATTTTGATAGACTTCGACTTACCATTTAAAATTATTCACGCCACGCCACTGCTGTGCAGCAAGATTAGAATACACATGTTCTTATGTGGTGATACAAATGTAAATTCTGCACCCACCGCACCACTGCAACATGTCTCTATTTCTAAATCCACTGCATAGCAACGCAGTGAATTAAATTAAATAGACTTGGCAGCATCGAATTTTTAAATTCAGCTACTGATGCATATGAGGAAAAGAGAGACGAGAATTATTTGTCGTCTATGTTGCACTCTCGTATTTTTCCCCGCATTGACAGAAATCGATGTAAGTTAAATTCTGCACATCTGTTTCATCTGCAGTACTGCTTGCAGTGAAACGTTCAGAATTTCTGCACATGTGTTTTGGGCATAACTCTGTGTCTGTGTTTATCTAGAGACGAGATGCTGTTTAAAGCCCACTACAGCAATGCAGTGAATTAAATTAAATAGATTTGGCAGCATTGAATGGCAACTGATGCATACGAGCAAATCGGTTCCTAAAAACTGTTCCGCAGGAGTCTCCGCAATTGGAGAACAATTAAGGAGAGCTAAGGCAGACACCGCACAATTTGTCGCGTAGGCGTATTAGATACCCTAGGATCAACAAGGGAGAAAATAATATAAGTAAATATAAGTCGTTTTGATAGAGTTTACAGAACCAAACTAAAACATTTAACCCTAGCATTGCATAGGAAATAAGTGGAACATTTTGCGGCATTGACTGGGAAGTTGCACAGAAAACAGTTTTTCGTGTCAGAAATGCTCCTCATAGCCGCAAAGAAAAAAAAGCCATGATCCTTATTGCAGAAGCTATACAGAACAGATAAATAATTCACCTTGTATCGCAACTGTTGAATTACACAACATCTAAGAAAATTGCAAATGAGCTAATAAAACCGATTGCAATAAATACATTACCAACAATCCACTTCAATCGTCTTATCTAGACCGGTAATGACAAATAACAATCCGCCACCCTCTAACTAATTCCCCCAACGTGTAGTAGTAACTCTAAAATAAAACAGATTGCGTATTCCTACGACTAGATATGTGTGATTACTGGCACATTGCTTCGTTAGATAACTATATGACTTCAATAAGTACTTTTAATTTCCAGAAAAACTGTTTCGACACGCAACCGCCCGATTGGTTAGTTAATGACGTTAACTATTTCTTCAACTAAGCTATAATTGAATAAAGTCTAAAGATATATCACATGTTTGTGAATATCAAATATTTACAATCCCAAAGAATATTTATAGTACCAGATCAAAAAAAAATCGATAAACACTGTCGATCAACAAGCTACATATAGATAACAACGTTTGTTGATGAATAAATAATTCACTTCAAAGTCGAGTCCATATTTGAAATTGACCTCTGAACAGGCGTATTTCTATTTAAATTCGATATTTTAAGCAGATACTTATGTCACTTCACATACTCGTATGTATTCACTCACCTGAAGTGTTGGTAACTTCATTATTATCATCATCAGCGACCATAAACAGTACGGTCAAGTTGAACGAACTTTCAATTTGCGTCCGATCTTCCAAACGTCTTTTCTCTTCTGTGTTTTTTTTATATATTTATTTTAAACGGCTCTGAGCGTATGTTATACAAATGCAAATACCTACAGTGAGCCTTAAAAGTGAGTGAACACCAATGTTGTCTTCATAAATATGTATCTATAAAGTATTTTATTCTGTCGAAATGAATACGTTTTGTTCTTGTTATTTCATTATTAAACTTTGTACAGATTGTTGTTTTTTTTTACCTGTGTCAAGACCCTAAGGAAAAGAGGATTGCTTTGGTGTTCACTTACTTTTGACGATCACTGTATATATTTACTCTATCTCTCTGTTGCGGATTTTAGCTATAAAAAGAGAGGAACGACAATAAAAACTCTATAGAATTCGCGTGTTTGAGATAGACGTATTATTTTTTATGGCAAAATCCATTGGAAAGGTCTAGATGAGAAGAGGGGTACCAGGGTGGCATTAAATTCGTAGATAAATAAAATAGTCAGTCGAGTTTCATCACGGTGAATGCACAAGGTAAATTTCATACACGACTAAGTCTAATTGAGACAATGTATGCGGGCTGATGATTATAATGATGAACGTGATATAATATCAGGCCGAGAATAATTCGTTTAAAGTGTGATTATATAGACAGCATTAGAAAGTGAAACGTATCTGTATGTAATCTTCTTGAAATATTTAAAATGACACTTTGGACAGATGGTAAATGCAAACTTCTTGAGAAGGTTTATTTTAAATTTTAACTGAATATGTAACCTAAAGCCGTAAATAAGTTGCATGTGATGTTACCAATTTTATAACCAGAACCACACTTGGAATGCCCGTAAAGTCGCTTGTATCTGTAGTAAAAAGTCACGTTTCGTGTGCTAAAATTGTGTCATTCGTTACATTTTATTGCACTCTTCCTTAAAGGATTCTTTTTTTCAAAAGGAGGTAGTAACATAAAATACAAATGTAGCAAAATGTATGGTTAGCTACATTAATTTAAATATTTTTCTTCATCTTCTGCGTATATTTACGACTGTTAAATTGGGATTAGGTTGATAATACTTTATACAAGTGGTCAGAGTTATGAGAAAGGACCAAGCATAACTCACGACATAGGTCACAGTGGTAGCATTCGGTGGGAAGGCCAACCTCTGCCATTATCATACGGGTTCTTGACGAATCACTTCGTTGAGGACACCAAGAAAGAAAAGGAAAGCTGGCGGTTAGGGAACATGTAGTTGTAGGTTAGTTTGAAGTTCGAATAGGCTCAGAATACAGGGGATGTAGTCCGCCCGCAGTTAGATTAACCTTTTAGCCTTTTCTCTTTTTATTAATTTTTTTTTGGTTTCAACTCCTGGCATAATACGAAAAGTGTGCTGATCAGGTAGTGTATGGCGTGGGAGCCAGAACAACCCTCGCCTGTGTGACCTTTTAACCGTGACTTACAGAGTCATACTCACTGGGAGACTACTGCAGAGTTTTCCCTCAAACCGTTTTGGCAGGGGAACTTACCTTCTGCGTGGACGGTCAAGTAGCATTTAAAGCGATTTTCTCCAACGCCAACCTGGTAAATTCCCAATACTTAAGTCAGTGCCTTTCGGCATTGAGAGCAATGAACCATTACACAGAAATGCTTTACTGGGTTCCTGGACATGTTGGTGTGGAAGGGAACGAGACAGTATAGACAAGCTGGCCAGCTGGACACAGCATCATTGGGAAAATGACCGAAGGGATAGGCAACTTTACAAATGACTTCTGCAGAAGCTGAAGTGATGAAGTGGAAATAGATTCTGTGGAAAATCTCTGTCACTGTCCAGCCATCCAAGAACGTCGTCGCTTCTCCTGGACGGTAGCACGGTTTCTTGACGGCCTGTACGATCTAGCAATGATACCCCTACCAGATCTAAGAAGATTTATTAACAGATCTCAGTGGTTTTGCGACTAGCATGTCTTACTATGTAGGTACTATAAAAGGGTAGTCACAATGGGCTTCAAGGGTTTCAGGGTGAAACCTTCTATGACCTAACTTTCCTGACAGCAAATAAGAACGATAAACCAAAGATATGATTAGATACTCATCGAAGCAATAGTACACTTTTTTGAAAAAGCTACATCTTATTGGAAGTCTTGGTATTTCATAAAGATTCCTTGCATTCTTTATGTATCCAACTTCAGAATCTTTGGTCATATATTCTGCGTACTGTGATGCCATGTGTTTTCTCTAAGACTACTCTTAAAGTATGAAAGATATTTTTAGCGCAGCAATATTACCAACTAAAATCCCCCTAAATTGAAAATGAAAAACCCGTTAAATAAACATCAGAGATGTAATATGTACGGTACGGGCACGGCGTTTATTTAAAACCTTCAACTGTTATACACAGCACGCAGACACGTACTGTAGATCGTGTATCTAATTGCGAAAACATTTTTTGTCCATGAATAACAACAACAAAAAAAGATTTAGTTATCGAACAGTAAATCTTTTTAATTTCTTTTCCCCATCATCGGGGGAATTTTATTTTACTACCTAAACTATATGATATCATGTGCCTATTTGCTATTTTTCGATTTCAATATCTTTCTTATTCTATGTTCTATTGTCCGTATAGAATTTAAATTGAATTTTTTTATTGAATCAAGGTCGAACTATTTAAACAGAAAAATATGTGTCTGGAACAGATAACAATCTCCAAATCAATATTTGATTGAAAGTGATTTTGCAAATTGTATTTATTTTAACTTTTCTATTTAAATTGTTGTTAAAATATCCACCAAAGAAGTAGATGAAAGATAAAATATTTTAAGTCTCTGTTTTTCGTTCGACCAATTGAGTGAAAGCGTGTTTCTACAATTGTTCCAGATTAAATGCGGTGATGTACTGAAAACAAAATGTGGGTCACAAATATTTGCATAGAGTAAATATCACCTCTATCCGTTGTGTCTATTTAAACGAGTATAGTTATTGCATATGTTAATATGCCGGTAGATATGAGAAGAAAAAAAAAACATTAACAGGTGTTGTTGAGATATGTAGGTATCTGTATCGGGACAGTGGTTTCTCGGATATTGTCGGAATTATAATTGTACGTATATAAATTGCACACTATATTTTCAAAATTGTTTACAAACAGGAAAATAACTACTTTCTAATAAATATTTAAATTCATATACCTCTATAATTTTGTTAGAGTAAAAAAAATCGAACTTCTTTATTTTCTTTTTTTTGCAATTGTGTCATTTTTCATGTTTTTTTTTTAATTTACTTATATGTAGTACAGTGGCCGGCACAAGTATTTTGACAAAACTAAAGTTAATTCTGCTCATACATAATTTGAAACTTACTTCATGTAAATTTTGGCACCAATGGAAAGGTCATTTAAATTCCGTTTGAATGATACAAAACTTTCCTCATTTTTCAAAAATCTCTTCGCTAATACTTTTTATCATTTTTTGAAAATTGCTAAAAATGACTATTTTAGCCACTTTTTCCTACTTTTCATACAAAATTTTTCTGAGATCATCCCATTCAAAAAATCATAAAAAATATTAGCGAAGAGATTTTTGAAAAAAAATTTTTGCAGTCACTAATAGAATTGTTTGAAGAAACTTTTTGCATCAAAACATTTTTTTTTGACCGAGGAAAAAAGTCTAAAAAGTAGACTTTTACAAAAGTTCTAAATTTTCAATGGGTACTTAATGGGTTAAGGAAAGTTGTGTATCATTCCAACGGAATTTAAATAACCTTTCTATTGATGCCAAAATTTAAGCTCAAATTATGAGCAGAATTAACTTTAGTTTTGTCAAAATACTTATGCCGGCCACTGTATGTAGTTTGTTGTTTTGTTTATAAATTAATTGAAATGTTAAATAAAAAAAAAATCAAAAAGCGAAAGTAACTTTGTCTGTCTGTTTGTTGCCTTCTTACAATTAAACCTCCGAAGAACTAATCTTAATTTGACAGAGAGGTTTAATCTAAGACCAGAAGACTCGCGAAAAGTGGGCGGGATTTGAATAAGGGGCGTGGCACCGCACATAAGTTATTTTAAGCATATCTTCACATTTTTGAAATTCTGCACTTATTATTAGGCATCATACTATTCTGCCAATAGAGCTTTCAAAAGGAGCACATGAGTATAAGAACTACAAGCAACATCGATAGGTACAAAAATACCACTACTTGGAATGTTTTGACAGAAACGACAAAATGAATATTTGCTTAATAAGCTAGCTATATCATCAGACCCACTTGTTTCATGTTAAGGCACGTTACATCTCAAAAAAAGTTGAAAAAAATCGATTGTCCAAAGGATGAAGATGCCAATAAATTTTTTTCTGAAATTCTATATTTGTAATTTTTAAAAAAGATGTACATAGTTACTATATGTATTTTATTTTATTTTATAAATATTTTGATTCGTTGACTTTTCATCCTCGATAAAAAAAAATAAAAAAAAAGTACTGTGGAAGTAAATAGTACTTGGTAAAAACATCTTAAAAATTGATTTGCAATTTTATTCATCCGCTGTTGGCATCCGTTTCAATTTGGAACACCCTGTTAATACTGAAATAGTCATGGACTTATTTTGTTCACAAGATCCCCAATATTTGGGAATATTTTTAAAGTAAAACATTTTGTTACAATTTTATTTTAGACAAAGATTAGGAATCACCTTGTACCTACTGTAGAAGTGATTTTTTCTAAAATTTGCAGTTTCTATAGCGGTGGGAATTTACTATCTTTGTTGATTTATGTTATGATTTGTTTTGATTTTGGAAACGAAAAAAGTCATTTTGGACGACAGTGTAGGGTGAACGAAATTGAACAAGAGCTGTTTGACATTTTTCGACATTTATCATTAATTTGAAACATTTGTTGGGTCGCAATTTTGAACGCTTTTTATGTTCTATTTGTATTTGGATTTTCTGTTCGCAAGTCAATATATTCAGTATATAGTTTTCAGTTTCTACATGAAGCTTTTTGACGCACTCTGAGCGTTTAAAAATTTTTAGAAATTAAAGAGCGCAGTTGTGTCTTGTGATAAAGATGGAGCTATAGGGTGCGTCAGTGGTAAACAAAGCCGCGGTAGATTATTCACGCTTCAAAATGAAGCAAAAATCTAAATTCACAATAACAAGCCATTGTTTTATTTAAAACTAGCTGTCCGCTCCCTCCATAGTAGCGTTTTGAATGTTTTTGCTATATAACATTGGCGCACAAAAACGAGATGCATCTTTGGCGCCATTTATACAGACAACATGCATACATTTTCAAATTTTACAACTTTAGCTATAGGAGCTGTTGAGAAATATGGGATTTTAATGTCCACATTTCGCAAAGTGTATCGCATTACATTGTACATCCAAATGCACCAAATTTTGCAACTACAGCTGCAAATTGTGCCAAGATATTGCGTTTGAAGTTGTTTTTTTTGCACCAATATTAGGGTCTTAATTGTGTTTATTGTATGGGAGGTGACACGCCCTTTTATTCGAAACCGTTTATAGTGCTAAGAACTCTCTCTGAGAACCCACGGATTTTCGTCGGTCTATGGATATCAGCAGATAGGATAAAGATTCAGGAAACGTATAAAAGACAAACAGACTTGTTGCATTCACTTTTACAGACGATAGTAGTGAATATAATTATCATAAATCACTTTTAATCATAGACCCTATTGATAGCTTTTGTACGTTCACACATAATTACAATTTCGACTATCATATATTACTACGATAAGCCACTCCCTAACCTCAGATACAATTATTATTAGATAAAGACAAAAATGATGTTATATCTACTTGTTTGTATTATGTCATTATATACATATGTTGTCGTATATACAATATTATTTTGCGCCATTGCACCCGCACTCACTTTATAGTACCCGACGACGGAAATGGGAATTCCGTTTTACCAAACCAAGAAAGAAACTCTGTCGGTTAATATGTGTCGGTGACTGCAGTAAAAATCGATACAATGTCATGAAACATAATTAAACAAAAAAAAAACAAACGACCAACAGTAAGTCATGGACAAAACGCCCATGTGCGCTGATTCTTTGTTGTAACTTATATTTTGATTTTGGCTTATATATTTGTCTCAGTCATTCCACTCGATTAAATGTGGTCGTTTGGTCTTGTTACTTTATGGCTTTTGTTTGAGTTTGTGTCGAGTCGAATTTTGTTTGGGTAACCAAAGGACATTTTGCCCTACTTAGTTATCGATCGGTGGAAAGTTATTTTATGATAATAAAAACAGTCAAGTGTGGGACAGTTAGTTTTGACTGTATACTGTTCATACGATAATCGGATTGTGTTGCTAGTGTTTTGTCCTAAACAAATTCTATTTTTTCCAATCTAAACGCTGTTGGTAGGAATAATAGGACCATTCAAGATTTTTATGACACATTCAAGCAAATTCCCTTTGCGAAACTAGACGCCGCGCTGTCTCCAATGATGGTTAGCTACGTTTTGTAAATAAAGAATGATTCAACTGCCTTTTGTTAGACATTTAGACAATGACATTTAATAGTAAATACGAGTAATGTGTTTGGCTATCTTTGTGTCTATAGACCAGAATATACCTACGTATGACCTTAAATGTTTTTTTTTCCTATTATATAACTTGTACCCATATTATGTACACCATATATATAGTAAATTACTCAACGAATAATTGTCTGTGGTAAATATGTATGTTTGGATATAAATAATTTAGAAGGATGAGAAAAGCTTGCTAATTCAACTAAAGTACAATCCCAGCTGAAAATTGTTCACCATATTCCAGTTGTATTTTGAATTCGCCGTAAATTATTGCTTTAACTTGGTAGAGGTGCAAATCACAAATCTTATAGCGTTAACATACTCAGACCTGTGTTTTTTTAAGGAGATTCCTAATCTTAAATTTCTGACTCCAATTCCGGTCCATTTCGTTTATTTTTTGGTTTATTGGTGAAGAAACTCTAATATGAACAGCCGGCCGGTACTCAAACCTATGCTGCTGCTCAGTTCATAACCTGTGACTCTAACCATTGCCACCGCCCAGCGCCGGAGAAAACCAACCAACCAACATGGAGAAATCCATGTTGGTTGCCATTTTGTTTCACTTATTTTTCGCTTGGAAAAACGAGTGCTTATTATGTTGGCGTAATTTTCTAGGCAAATATTGTATAGAACTGACATTTTAGTGGCAGTTCATACGTATATGGTATTTTTTTTAGAGGCATATTACAAAATTTCATGGCATTTAATGTTTAAAAATAGTTTCTGGCATATGGCCTCCGCGACTGCGCCTTATCCTGTCCATACCCGGTCCTATTTCGTCAATAGTGCGTCCGTCGAATGTTGGATTCTAAGTGATCAATCATTGCTGGTTTATCAGCATAGACCAGCTATTTGACGTACCCCCACAAAAAGTAGTCCAAAGGTGTCAAATCAGGCGAACGAGGTGGCCAATTCACAGGTCCATTTCTTGAGATGATTCGGTCACCAAATGTTTGGCCCAACAAAGTCATGGTTGCACGCGCTTTATAACATTCTGCGCCGTCTTTTTGGAATCATTTCTCCTTCAAATGATTTCCAATGACATGATAAATAAAAAAATCTCGGCATGTAAAGTGAATTTTCCAGGATGTAATGGAGTCTCATGAGGATTGTGCTCACTCCAAAAATGACAATTCTGTTTGTTTATATACCTACCCATCAAGCCAGAAATGAGCCTAATCGCTAAAGATGATTTGACGATAAAAATCTGGTTCAACTTTCAGTTGATTGAATTTTGAAAATTAAATTTCCACGATTTGTAAACGTAGTTCTGGAAAATGTCAATAATCTTAATCTTTCTCGAAGTCTTAAACACACGGTTCAAAAAATGTTTCATCGAAATCTGTCCAGTAGTTTTAACGTCAAACGTGAACATAAAAACATTTTTACATATTCACGGACCCGGCTTAGATACGAATTCTAAAACTTATTGCTCTACTCCGCACTATATTTACCATTTGAAACACCCATTGCACCATATCGAATGAAGTCGGAATGACTTGGCTATAATTGACATTTTATGATATAATCAACATTTCAAAACAACCTGATTGTTTCGGTCATCGTGTACTAATAAGTGGAGTTTTTTTTTTATAAGTATAACCGCACTTTGCGTTGCTCAAGTGGTTTATCAAAGTCGACACTATGGTGTCGGCCAGATTTTCTTACTATAGAACTTTAATTGTATTGAAACGCGCAGCTCTTGCTTATCTCAGGTTTTGTGGATTTATACTAAACATCGTCTATCACTACCCTTTACTACATAGATAACCATCACAATTAGTTGACAAGCAGAAATAAAAAAAAAAAAAAACAATTTCTCTTATATGGAAGCAAAGTTCAGAGATTACCTGTATAAGTTACCCACTCCAATTACAAACACTCGCACAAAATGAATTATTCCAAATATGACAATGACTATATTATACTAACTTAAATGTTCTATATCTGCGTGTGTGTTTATGTTCCCTATAAAAGTTCATTTGGTTGAGATTAAAATGAGTTTTAATTGAAGATTCGTGTCAAGAGTGCATGTAATTAGCAACTTTATTACTATACATTCGAAGGTATTAATTAAATTGTAGAAAAAGAAAGAAAATCACAAATTAAATGAACAACACAGAGAATGGAGAAAATCCCCAAGCTGATCAGTATTCGTCGTATGTGATTCTTGAAAAACGACCTTCCTGGTAATTATGCTATTAGTTGCTATTTAATTTTTTTTTTCTTGCTATCTTATTTACACATTACAAAAGCACTCAGGTGAGACTTACTTTGAATCGGTTTTATTTAATGTATACAATAAGAATACACATGCATAGCTTTCAGGGAATTTTTATAGTCTTGTAAATACGGAAAGTTTGTTAGTAATTTTCCATTAAGTATGGCGGTATGCATTTAAGTGGCTCGCTACATTTATAGAATTTCGAGTAGCAAGATAAATGCAGGTTTTCAGTTAGCGATGAGCTATTTATAGGAGCTTAGTTGGATGCCTCTAGGGTAGGTAGGTAAAGTGGTTGTTTCGAAGCTTCCTGCCAGGAAACGCAATTAGTGCTTGAGCCTTGTTTCGAGATCACCACTAACGAGACATCTGAATAAAAGAAGATGCAATGAGGTAAAGCTAAAAAAAATAATCTGTGGACAGTTCAATTTTATGCCTGAAATGTTCGAAAAGTCAGCTTGCCGCAGTGTGCGATTTATACATTTAACCGGATATCCTCAAAGAAAATTAAATAATCTTTGACTGTCATTTGCATCGTCGCAACTTCAGCAGCGTAGGTAAAAAGCGACTATTCTACATGTTAAAAATCGTCAGATTGACGTGAGCATGTCAAAATTTGTCAAACACATTTTTTCAGTAAATTTCAGTATGGATTTCAAACAGGTAAATGCACGGAGGATGCACTGTTAAATTTCTGTTCTCAGATTTTCTTTAATTTGGATAGTAAAAAGTTCACAGCAGGTCTATTCGTCGATATTACCAAAGCATTTGATATGGTTAACCATTTCATTCTATTGCGAAAAATACAAAATGCTGGTTTTCGAGGTTTTATGCTCGAGTGGTTTAAATCTTATCTTGATAATAGATCGCAAAGAGTAAAGATTGAAGCAAACTGGAGTGGAGTTCAGTTCATGGACTTAGGTGTACCCCAAGGCTCTGTATTGGGACCAATTCTATTCCTGATCTATATCAACTCATTATTTGAGCTAAATTTCAAAGGCCTTATAACTGCTTTTGCGGATGACGTAGGTTTAACCTATTGTTCAGAAAGCCCTCTAAATTTAATTGCTGATATCAACATGGATTTGGATTTGCTTAGAAATTGGTTTGCTGTTCACAAACTAATGATGAGTTCTAAAACAAAAGTAATGTTTTTCAGTCTGGCAGCGCAAAACTCGTTTGACGCCGAAGTTTTTTTTCATGCGCCTGAGTGCCAAAGGTTTAAATTGTCGAGCTGTTTCTGTAACACCAGCCTTCCCGGTGAAACATTTTGTGGCAATTTTACCTGTAGCGAAAACTGTTTTCAAATTGAAAGCGTCAGTGAATTCAAATATCTGGGTCTTATTATTGACTCTAAAATGTGTTTTCATAATCACATCGAAAACTTGAGACAATATTTTCGAGCGACGCTTAGGACTTTCTTTTATCTAAGAAGTGTCTGCTCATCAAATCTTCTCAAAATAATTTATTATGGTATCTTTCACTCTAAACTACAATATGGCATTACTTGTTGGGGAGGAGCATATTTTAACAAGATTCAACCACTTTTAGTCTTACAAAAATACGTAATAGAAAATTATGCGGAAAGAATCGCTTGCATCCAAGTTTTTCCTTGTTTAACGATTTGAAAATTCTTCCAGTCAGACATTTGTATTGTTTTAAAGTTCTAAAGACATTTTTCTATAGATCTGGAAACTTGAATACTAGAGTTCTTGAAGGATATAATATACGTGGCAATCATTTGAATCTAGTAGCTGTTCCTAGTTTTCGAACCACAGCTTATACAAATTTTTATACAGTTACATCACGCCGTCTCTTTAATAATCTTCCTTTTTCGATAAGGACACTCAATTCAGTTCATATATTCTTAAATCACGTTAGAAATTGGCTTTTAGCCTATGATTTTAAAAGCTTAGAGCTTTTGTTTGGTTTTCGTTCGTAGCTCGTGTTTTGGTGTTTTTTTTTTGGATTTTATTCTATTTATTAAATTTGGTTCTCTAAATTGTTAACTTTTACTTGAGGTTTAATGAATTTTTATTTTTTATTTTTTTTTAATTCCTAAATTGCAAAGTTACTTATTCCAAAGGGTCACCCCACCCATTTAATAAATACCCATTGTTAATAAGAAAATGTAAATGACATTTAATACTATTTCTGCTTAAGAAATAAAAAATGTCAATAATTATTTTTATACCCGGTACCACACTGTGGTGAGGGTATATTCAATTTGTCATTCCATTTGTAACGCCCATAAGGAGGCGTTGTAGGTATGACAAACTATATATATTATTGATCAGCATCACTTTCTTAGTCGATCTAGCGATGTCCGTCTGTCTGTCCGTCTGTCCGTTTGACTGTCCGCACGATTACGGCCGTAATTTAAGAGCTTTGGTATGTAAGCTTTTATCCACCAAACTGAGGCTAAGTTCGAAGATGAGCAAGATCGGATGAAAACTACTACTACCTCCCATACAAAAATATCAGATTTATATAGCTTTTTATGTTAAAAATTAAATTTAAATAGCTACAGTAAAGATAGCAAGTTTAAACTTTGCACATATTGTTTAAATAATATTTAAAAATTTTTGACAAAAAATGAGCTTGGTCGAATAAAAAGTACCCATACCTCCCATACAAATATATAATTTTTTAATACTAAAATATTTTTTTTATTTTACAATAATATAGTACCGGGTATTTGAGCTTCGGCATAGTCGAAGATAATTGTCTTACTGGTTCTAGTTGAAATTATCAATTATATAATTATTTTTAATATACCTTCTCTGAATTGTTCATATAACTAGTAAAAATAAATAAATCAATCAAATCAATTGATACGATTTTTGATGATAAAAGTGGCTGTGTGTTAGTTTAGTGACGTAAGGTTTTCTGTAAGGTTTCGTGTTCTCTGAGTTATTCAGGACTAGAAAGCTATCTTAAAAGAGACCACCACTAGTGCAGAATCACTGGACCTTGTACCTACTTCCCAAATACTTACAATGTTGTTACGAGGCCAACTAAGACTTCGACTAAGTCAAGCAACTCTTCCTATCTTAGCAACATTCTTGGGCAATAAACGGTTTTAAGTCATTCAAGTCTCTTGGACCGGACGTTATAATATCTGCTGAACTTTAGCGGAATGTTGACCTAATCGTCCCCTTAACTATAGTCTTCGACAATTGCTTTGGCTTTTGGTTAACAGTAAAGTACATAAATTTAGTTTTCATAGCCGGGCAAGACTATGTATTTTGACCCCAAAGATATTAGTTGCATAAGTCAAAATGTCATCTCTAATTGGGACAACAAATGTAGCCTCGGGATCAATCCCCAGAAAACCAAACTGGTCCTCTTTACAAGAAAATACAAAATTTTGCTCTAGGTAGGTACCTATTAAAAAATCTCTTGGACACAAATGGAAACGTGTGCCTCGAAAAACATATTAACACTATTTATCCGTCATAAGACGGTTCCATGGTTCCATCCTGCTGGAACCTTCTACAATTCGGATCAGCCGTTCTAACTCGCCATAAAATTGTAGGTCCCTTCAATTTGGCCCAAAAATAAAAAAAAAAAACTAACACAAACGAATGATTGAGAGAAGCTAGGCCTATACGGACCTGTTGCGCGACACGATACTACCTATATATAGGTAGTTTGGAAAGGCCAATATTGAATGCACCCAAAAAAATATGTTCAATCACCAGAATTGAATGATAAAACCATTTACCCATTTCTGGACTAATTCATCAGGTCTCCGATAATGAATAGTGCTTTCGCTTTCTGTCTGTGATATGACTGTACCATGAAATATGAGCGTTTTTTTTTTGTTATATCTCACAAGCCTGCGTTAACTTATCTTATCTATCATGGGTGGGATGTTTTTAATGAATAATAAACTTAATGCGTGTGCTCTAACTCGTATTAACACTTATTTAGTTCAAATGTACTAAAAACGTTCCGAGTGGCTTTGTCCTTTGATAAATCATTAACGCTGGACAATTTGGGTACCCCATATAATATGTCTATAGGTTCTTGACAAATTACTGAAGTCATAAATTTATGACAGCCCACATGACTATCTGATATCAAGTCAAATTTTACAGATATTGTATAGCAGTTTTGTTTTATTGCTTAGCTCTGATAAGAACGCACCAACAATCACCGATAGAACTCATGATAATTTATAAAAATATTTCCTATGATGTGCGATAATAGGACACTCTTGCGTAATCTTTTCTTGTTGTTGTTGGTGTTGGGGAAAGACCAACTGTATACTTTGTATAGAATGTCAGTATTACACATGCGGGTAATTTTATCGGTATTATAACTTTGTGCATCTAATTGAAGATTATTTTGTTCATTAATTTTTAAGGAGTCCTTAATTGCGTTGAAATGACATGAGTCAATGATTTGTATTAATGGATAAACTGATTTTCGATATTAGACCAAGACCAGTAATCGAAAGGAACATATGGACATGTGTAAATTCACATCAATTAACATAATGGAGGCTATGAGGGCACGCTATCTGCTATTGAGCCTTTATGACAGCGGGAATAAATCACGATAATTGTTATTATTGGGATGCCCTGCCATATGGGTGTTTTTCAATATGTACAGAAATGCAATCCACAAGACTAATGGTCATGGTCATACAGTACACCTGACAACCGCGAGGACATCAATTTTCCAAAACTCCTTCTGTTACAAGACAAGCAAACACTGGAACTCGCTTCCTGGGGATATATTTCCTGAAGACTACAATTTGCAGCAATTTAAGTGCAGAACTAACATACGTCTGCAAGCATCTCGGGGCGCTGTTGAAGCGTTATAGGTTCGCCTTTCCCGAGAGAAGTATATAAAAACAAGTAAAAGTGTTATCATCGGCCTGGCCGATGCTTTGATACCCTCCACTGTATGTACGGTACAGGTACACGCATATTATGTCTAATATTGGTTTTGTATGGGAGGTACCAGAACTATACTTGACCGACATAGACAATTTTTAATACCAACCTGACAACGGTAAAATGAAGTCGTTTCACAAAATTTCATTTGCCTAGGTCGATTCGTTTAGACGCTATCGTGATTTCAACAGACAGAGAGACACATGGGTCTAATAGTGATTTTGTATGGGGGGTACCAGAACTACTTGACCGACATACCCCATTTTCAATACCAACCTGACGACGCGACGGTAAAAAGAAGTCCTCTCACAAAATTTCATTCGCCTAAGTCGATTCGTTTGGACGCTATCGTCTTTTCAACAGACAGACAGACAGACGGACAGACAGACGGACATGGCTAAATCGATTCAGAATGTTATCCTGATTCAGAATATATATACTTTATAGGGTCTCCGGTGACTCCTTCTTGGCGTTACAAATGTAATGACAAAGTGAATATACCTTCCTGTGGAGGGTATAAAAAAATAGAGCTGTTTTGATAATAGAATACAATAAAAGGATTAGAAGTTGTTCCTATAGTTTTTAACCTTTCAAAGGAGTTTCGTTAAAAGTGAAACGATTTAAATTAAAAAAAAGCACGGATTGACATTCCTAATTTTTGATCATACAGATCTGTGGTAAATAAAGGTTATGATCAGAACTAAAAATAGGACTGATGCTGTCGGAGTTGTGTCAATGTTGCTGTATCAATTTGTTTTTTGTGTAATTTAAGTTTGGGTGTTGAATTAGAATGCCTTTTTAAGTAGTACAGACCACTAAGCCACTAGGCAGATGTACCTAATTCTTCAAGAATCAAGAAAAAAGAAAACACTACTTCAATAGGGAAGTGTCAATTCCGATGTCTGGTAACACGGCGGCTATCGCATCGTAGGACATTACTAAAATCGATTTGGACCTAGATTTCTGTACCTACTGGCTATATGTACCTATTGCCTCTGATTTCTAGCAGACACTTTAGTCTGCTTTAGCGTTTAGTCTGACCTACTCAATTATCAATTGAGGCACTGACCGAGGACGCAGAAAGACTGACTCGACTCTCATCCTTTGAGTCTTGCTTAGATATCTCATTTGGAGATCTCATTTGTCACAATCTGTGTGAGACCTGGAACCCAGAAAAGAATCAAAGAATTCGCACTTGGGTCCGAGTTCAAAGAGTTTTAGCTTTCCCTAACTATTTAGAATCTGGTTGAGCAAAGCCTTAAGCGCAGCTTGAGTGTCGCTGGACCTAAATATCAAAAAAATAGTTGGCCCAACAGATAGCTTCTTACAACTATTCCTGTGTTTTTTTTATTATTATTTTTTTTATATTTATTTGTAGATATTATTATTTAAGGATTTGCCAACTAAGAAATATGTTGTGTCTCGTAGATAGTGCCTCAGTCTGCTATAGTATAATCTGTGTTGAGATGCCAGCGCTGTACTTACAAATTGATCATATAATCTTTGACCTGTTTTCTAGAATAGAGTGTTTAACATATTTTTCAGATATACTAACTACTCCTTAGGTACTTTCTCATGTATGTTTCCTGCGTCAAAATGCTTTTTCCATTTGTCTTTGAAATTTAGAAACAATTTGTTTTAAATATCTATAAAGAAATTTATGCTGTCAAAATTAAATAAGTTTTGTTATTGTTATTTATTTATTAAACTTTCCTACATATTTTTGGTTTTTTAGACTTGTTTCAACACATTAAAGAAAATTTAAAAGACCATCGGTGTTCACTTACTTTTGACGCTCACTGTATAAATATAAAAGAGGAAACTAACTGACTGTAAATCAATCTCTGTGTAATCCTGAGGGCTACGATGGCAAAGCCGCGGGCAAAAGCTATGTAGTACATAATAAATAAAATGTATCAAGGAGAGATAAATTAAGCAGCACCTGAACACCACAGGTATAGGGCTCGAGACAGCTCACATGCAGCCGAGGCAGGCCATGTTTTAGGACTTACTATAGAACAATCTGACGAGACCATAGTTAGGAGCATTTGAAACCTATGATAGATTTAACATTCTATCAAAATAAACATGCGTCACTGGTAAAAATCCGGCTCGGAGGACCAAAAATGTTCTACTTTGAACCAAACAAGAAACAGTTTAACCGGTTTAATTTTAAGTTAAAAGAAATTCCTGTACAATAAATTCATCATAAATTCATTTATTTATTCGATGAAACTGCATTAGCTTTTATATACATATAACAATTTGGTTATGTATACAACGAACAATAGTTGACAGCTAATTTGACAGTAATCTTCATATCGTTGATGGGTGCATTCCGCACTATTTGTTTTTGACTGTGGAATCAACAGTGTATGTACAGCCACAAAAAAATGCTCAACAAGAAGGATTAGCATCCCTAAAATAAGTGTAAGCATGTCCACATAATTTTTATTAATAAATGTATATGGATTTTGAAAATGTATAAATTTCTATTCGGAAATATAATCCGAAATACATGCGAATCACATTAAAATTCACTTCGTTCAAAGAATCAATTAAGTCTACCTATAGCCAACTATCCTGCTGTAGTCCTTGAACTTCAAAATAAACACCAAAAACACATTATACTCTGCACATGTGCCATTCTAAAATTGTCTACCAAATTAGTTTGCTCTAATCAAAATTAAAAATAAAAATCAAACAACCAAAACCACTGAAGGCGCAAACGTCCCTTGTTCATGCGAGCACCGATGACAGCATAGGCTAAAAACAAAATTAAAACTTTATCCGATGTTGCCTTGTGTTAGAATTTTTTTTAGAACTTTTTTTTGTACCAGCTTTTATGATTTAGCTTTTAAAAGGTGTGTGTTTTTGACTGTCACAATGTACCCATAACAACAAATAGGGGGATGCGCTATTTGTCGGTGAAAGTGTCAAATAGGTGGCTGCCAAACCAACCGAAACAGATTGACCACAGGGGGAACAGCTATAACAATGACACGGGTAAACATCGATTACAAACAAGGGGCTAGGGAGCTCAACAAATTTCAAACAGGGTTGGCTGACGCATGACAAGCACTGCGCTACAAGTGTGTTGTTCTTGTGTCAAATGTCGCATTTAATTAGCGATTTGATTGATTGTGTCTGTGCATGAGGGCCGCCACTGTACAACTTAGCTAGATATAGAGTGGAAGAGTTAATTAAATTAATAGTTGATCACCCACAATACATGCTGCGCGTTTAGTGTTTTTAATTTATTCTGCGAGGGCGAGCGGTCACCGCCGACACGTAGGAGGATCAGACTAAATATAAAGTTTATTTGGCAGCTGACGGTTTTCATATGAAAACTTATTCCTAGGATGTGAATTCGTAAATATTTGATGACAGAAAAGATGACGCGTGAGATTTTTATTTGAAAATTTCAAGGAAGTACGGCTGGTGTTTTGTACGCTGATGGCTGACGGAAACTTGGCACCTGTGGATGTTTGCTGGTGGAAATTTGTTTAACCAAATTGTTTAATGGTAATTAACATTTTATGTTTCAAAAGGAGGCTAGAAGAGTGCAGTCTTGACGGCGCTAACCATTTCACACATTTTGAGCAATTTGAGCGTCTAGTGCGAGATAGGGTTTTCAGAAACTGTGTACTCAAAATGATAAAAAAATTGTATATTCTAAAAAAAATCACAACCAGTGTATCTACAAAAACGTTTTTATCAACTTTATACCGGAAACTGATGAAGAAATTCAACATGTTATCTGTTTACGTAGTTAACGGCTTATAAGTATATAGATATGCGCGCATATCAGACACTCATCCATATGGCATGATCTTTCAATGAGTCATTAATTGAAAAGTTGTCGTGGACAATTTCAGTTACAATCTGGATATGGGCATTATGTACTTTTAAGGACATTGACTCCTTAAAGATTTCTATATTTTGAAAGTGCCATGACATGACGTAACCTACGTTACGTAGGTATAGATAGATTCGTCTATTAACTACCAAATTTCGTATGTTAGCTTGAAACGAAAGGTGGTAGCCAATAAGTACCATACATATACTGAAATAAATAAACGGATTGGGCTAGTGTTGCAGAGCGGCAGAATTATATATGGATAGAAGGCTAGTCACAGAAGGCGCAACATAAAGCAGTATTGTGCGATAATCGTGCTACATGTTATAAGCTCTCCTGCCATATAGCAGTGCTAAAGGTGATACATAGCTCGGTAAAAAATCAAATATGTACAAAATGAAAACAATCTCAAATGTGAAGACTCTAAATGATTTATTTTTATCTTGCACACGCCATAAACGCTCTTTGCGGTGCATATAAAATTTGTGGCCACTTGCATTCGTATGGTTCTTCTCATCAAGTCCAATTTCCTTAGAAAACAATCGAGATTGTAGCAGGCAATTTAAAACGCATACAATTTGCTTTCAAGTGGCTTTCCGGTTACAGGAAAGTGAAATCGTAAAAATAAGATAAATAATACTTTCAGTCGAATGCGCTTTGTACGTACTATGTGTACATGAGTTCCCTTATGGCGCAACCCGAATAATACAATTATTCCCTGGTCCCTTCCATATCCCATCTTCTAAGTAATCAGCGTGACTACATAGTGCGATATAGAGATCTACCCCATGGTGTACCTACTTCACTGGTGAGTTGGTGACGCCTGCTCTGTTTTGTTTCTTAGCAGTGAACAAGGTCGGCGAGACGAGACGCGACATCGGGTGCATGGAACTTGCCTGCGTTTCACTATTGATATACGACGCTTGTCTTTGCCTTGGTCAAGGTTATTATTTGTTATTTTTATTTCGGCAAGAATGATCTATGCTGCGCGTCTGTTGACGCCTTGCTCGCCGAAGGGAAATGGGTGGGTGTGCCTAAATGATTGCCGGCTGCGATGGTAATAATGTTTGTTATGTTTTCGTTGCATGCTGTTGATGAACGCGAATTTTTATGATCCACACATTGAGTTTGAAAAACAAATTTTGAGAGCACTAATGGCAACATTTGTCATAAATAAAATTATCTGTTGTGTTGTGATGATCTTTAATGTACCTATTTAAGGTGATGGTTAAAACTGATCATTAGCAAGGCCCCAATAAGAAAAAAAAAAAAACAAAATTGGATATGTCATTATTAGCCGCATAAAAATGAATGTTGAAACATTATAACTGATGATTGCTTGGGTGCTATGGATGGACAAATTATACACACAAACGGCTGGAAAGAAGTGAACAAAAAATGGCAGCTTCTTAAACAAGAATTTATATTGTTCGAGATACCTACCTACTTACTCTTTCCGCGATATATGAGTATTCTCCAGATTGAAACAAATTAAATGAAACGCAATTAACTGCAAGAGAGTGAGCAGGAATCCAATTAGAAAATCGTAACAATTTAAGCTGAGGGCATTCAATTATCATCTATGCAACAAAGTTTCTAATTGAAAGCTATAGGAGGAGAAAACTCAATTAACTAACACGGCAACCATAGGCAAGCAAGTAGGTACACGTACACAGTAAGTGAGGTAGTGGGCACATGAAAATAAAGAATGCAACGAAACTAAGAATCTACGGAGGTAGTATGGAGATGTACAATATGGCTTGGAAGACCAAGAACAACGTGGATACTATTCAGTTTTTGAAATATCTACCTGAAGATCAAAACTGATGGGAGAGATTATCTGTCGCCCTTTGTACCGCCAGCAAAGGAAATACTACGTCAAACTTCCATAACTCGAACTTCTTTAAGTCGAATTTCTCTTTTACTCGAAGTTTTATTGAGAACTCTGGGGTTTTCAACTTTTTAAAATTTGGCCTCCATAACTCGAAGTTTCTATAACTCGAATTTATTTTCTTTCATTTTGAGAGTTCGAGTTATGGAAGTTCCACTGTATATCCAAAGCGTCTATCGTCAGTCTTTTGTCGGAATACCTATATCCAAAGAAAAAAATCTATTATATAGTTGCAAATTCGGAAGCAATCCGAACGCTTCTGAAATCGTTCGATTGGCACTCAACTGACAGTTCTTCTCCTGAAAGAAAAGAAAAGAAAAGAAAAGAAATTTGCTCCTGGATTCGAATTCAGAATCGCGTAGTCTTCTGGACGGTTCTGGACGACCAACCGAAAACGACATTAGATAGTACCTACATAGTTGAACAACGGCTTTAAACGTATGTATGTCTGTACATTATGCAACATTTTCGGACATTGTCCTGTACGATTTGGTTGGACCCAACTTATTCTTATTTTAATAAAAATTTCGTTACGCTACCTATCGTAGCCGTGCCTCGAACGACTCGTAAACCACGACAGTTCAGTGCAAGTGTACGGGGGAATAGCAATGTCGTTTAGAATATTTAATAATCGAGCAAACTATGTCCCTTTTCAGGAATGGTCTGACCAATAGTTTAAAAAGCTTCGCCAGTTCTACAAATTGTCCACATCCATACACGAAACAATTCCTATATTCAAACTTTGTTCTCTACAATCTATTCGGTTAATTTTGAGGCAAATTCCTACGTATACCTTGTGTGTACCTACCTACCTACACCATTTTTGGTAAGGAAGCACAGAGTAAATACATTTCCGCTCACCCTACACTACAGTGACTGCATATTTAATACACGCTGACCCATATATCCAACCACCCCCCTTTTTGACCTCTAATATGCTTAGTCAAGAAAACTAATAAACATTCATCTACGGTGTGGTGGAGTGTAGGTGATAAACAAAGCAAGTTTGTGCTATTGCCTCTGCTCTACTTCGGCCATTAGTCATGTTGCGCATATCGACCTGTCTTTTCCCTTCGATGTTGAAAACACTCATCTCGTTGATAAACTGGGTCAAGCCACGCTATATCACTTCCTCCTGTTACCAGGTAAAAAGTCACACCTTTAAGCCAGACAATGGCTGGGGGTGGTTAGTAACCGCAAGTTGCTTGTTTTTTCTGTGTAAACAGAACGATTTATATGCACATTTACACTGTTCCGACCAAGTTACCTATTTTGGTACCGATGCCACCGCCCCCCGCCAATGCAACAAAACTTAATGTATAGAGAAACTAAAAGCATAACGGACGGGAGAAACAGGGAATTGGAACCTGAAAATATAAAAACCCCATCACCGCCACACCCATAACATAATTTTTAGCAAAATGTTCCCCAGAACATAAAGGAAATCGCACCAAGTATTCCTCTACCCATTTTTGGATGAATTTAAATAAACACTCGAACCAAACCATAAAAAAAAGTCACCTGACAAGTATTTTTTTTTTTTAGACGAACCTTTTTTGACAGTGAGACGCCTGTGAGATTGTTTTTTTTTTATCGCCGTGCGAATTCCTCTTCTTTTTCACCTTTACTAGTTGTTGTTGGTTGCGGGCAAATATTTCTGGCGATATTTTTCCCCACGCAAAATTTTCAAGAACTTTTTACAAAACACTACAATTGAATTTTGCTCAATTAAACTTGAAATTTAATTTGAAAAATTAAAACTTTTTGTAATTAAATGGGGGGCAACCGCGCGCGTTTTTCCCTGGACTTTTCAGAAAATTTCTTCTTTTTTCACCTTTTCACCACCCGGCGGCACACGCATAGAAATCGATTTTTTGCGCTCACCAAATGTGCACTTTCGATTGATTTAATCAATTTTCTTTCACACACTAAAATGGAAATTCGCAAAATGTTTTTATTTATGTAAAGTGAATACTGTGAAATTGATTTGATGAAATTTAAATTGGAAGTATTTTTTTTTATTATTATTCGATCGGCGGCGGACGCGGTAGTGAAAATGAAAAAAAAAATTAATTCGTTTGTGACTGATTCACCCGAAACGGTGCTCTGTCACTCTGGGTTCTTTTGTTTCTGTCAGGTCAGTTCACTGGGTTTGGGGAAAAACTCTAGCGAGTTTGTATTTGTTCACTCGCCACTCGCTAGTGCATTGACATTAGTATGGTGAATTTTGTTGTAGTGCAGAGCAGGAATGGTAGTGAGTAAAATACTTGTAAATAAAATGTTTGAAGAACTAGCGTATAGATGGCAGCACAAAACGTTAGGGTGGGAAGGAATGTATTTGTGAAATATTGACGGCGCTATTATCACTAGGTAGTTATAAAACAAAATAATTTTCCTTGAGGTACGTATTTGAAAATGATCCTTCTCTGATAAACGGAGACAATCATGATTTTCATAAACAATAAATTATTCTAAACAAATTTAAGCACAAATTGCAATTAAAACTGCCTAGTTAAGCAATTAGGTATTGCTAGGGAAGAAGCTCGGTTATCCTTCATCTTTCACGAAACGGAACCAATAATGGTCTTATGAGTTATGACGTATTATCAAAGCGACCGACATAGAGCTATGTGCTCGAATATGGACTTATGTTGCTTTCCGAAAGCGTCATACGGCTATATTCTAACATATGGCCTGGTAATATGTCACACCCCCTCGGGGCATCATGGAAATATTGCCCTATGTCGCACAAAAATATGGTCTTATGAGGCTTTTGCAAAGTGACATAAGGCCATATATAAGTTCGAGTATAGCCGTATGTCGCTTTGTAAAAGTGTAATAAGGCCATATTTCGAAATATTCCCAAATATGGCCTTATGTCGCATGGCCTTATGTGACGGCACCTCTGAGCAACCACAACGAAAACGCAGTTGACCAACAACTGCAGACATTTTTTTTTGCAGAAATCAGACATGATGAAAAACTAAGTGTTGTCATTGTCATTCAACAAATTGAGTGAGATGATCAACTAGGGGTACGCCTGTACGGGACCTGCAAGGCATCAACGCGTTCAAGACGAAAATGTTTAATTTTAATTGGAATTACGTTACTCAACATGAACAACGCAAGTTTATGCGCTAGTGTACGAGCTTACAAATTTTTCGTTCAACTGAAGAGTTGAATAAACAGTTGTCAAAATTGGTTGATGAGTGGTGCACTAAAGGCACCAAATGACAAAGAACAGAAACAGGAACAGATCCCGAATCCCATTCATTTGCAACAGAAACCGAATTATGAACAGAACATTTTTTTTTCAGCAACAGAATTTAGCGACAGAAAAATGGCTGTTAGACGACAGAACTGACAGAACGTAAACAAGTTTATAGTGAAATCTTAAAAAATATTAGCAAAGAGATTTTTGAAAATTTTTTTTGCGGTTACTATTTTGTGTTTGGAGAAACTTTTTGCATCAAAACATTTTTTTGTTTGAGACCGAGGAAAAAAGTCAAAAGTCTACTTTTTTGAATTTTTTCACAAAAACCCTAATTTCATTTTCTGTTTGTAAACATAAATAAGAAACTCACTTGTTAATAAATGACTAGTTTATTTTGAATTTTTCATTCAAAAATTTATTAATTTTAAGCAAGCTTTTATAAAGTACGTGGGGTATCATGACTTTTGCTAGTGACTGTATGTGTGAAAATAGGATAAAGCGGAGTCCTACAACAACAGATTAGTAAAAGTATGAAATTTCCCTTTAAGCCCCGGTGCACAGTTGCGTTTTTTTGATGCGCGGTGCGGCAGCGTTACGATTAAAAAGTAAACATTTGGGGGAATATTATTGAGTGGAGGTGAAATGATATATAAATTAAAGGCTTTTCATGGAAAATAAATTTATTTATTGAAGTGAAAATAAACCTAAACAAAACCAAATGTCAATTTTTGTTCCTGTGACGTTAGAGCTCTAGCGGGCGTTCCTCTCCCTGGAATAGGTATGTCAAATGTCAATGTCAATGAAAGGCGGCCGCTGTGTATACATAAGATGTAGTTATTTCAACCTTCAGTGGCCTATTTCACCAACTTACAAATTGTTGTTCACAGGCATTTTTTTAACAAATTTGTGCAAAAATCGATTTGGTCTGTTTCACAAAAAATTTGTATTATATAATTGTATTTGTTGTTTACAAAGGGAAATTTGTAGAAATTTCATTTATTAGTTAATTATCTTTGTTGCTTACAAGTACAAATATGTTAAAATTCATATTTTTTTTTTCAAGTTTGTGTTTCACCAAATCAAGGAATTTTACAAATTTGTTCAATTGCTGAAAATTTCTTACAATATAAAATATAATAGCTTCACAACAAAAAAGGTAAACAACTTTTGCCAGCTACACCACCAACACCAACAGCTCAGTATACTTTTTTTGTTCGATTGGACAGCCGAAATCTGAAATCTGAAACACGAATCTGAGAATCCCAAACGAAATCGCCTTAAGTTTGTGGTAAATAGCCGAAGACAAACTTATGACTACGAATTAACTACGAAATTTCTCTTTTGTTTTCAATGAAAAGTTTCCGCTAAAATGTGCTAAGGCAGAGGAAATAAAGGACCATTCACATGAAAGCGAAGGAACGAATTGATGAATGCGAACAATCCACTTTTGATGCATTTATCAACAGAAAATTGAACATTTTACTATTCCAAAAGAAGGATAGTTAATTATCCCATCAAAATGTATTGAAATCAAAATTAAAAATAGATTAAACAACGAAATTTCGAATTCCAAACTTTTTGCCGCGAATGAAAATACCATCGGCGCGAATTGTCAAAGTATGTTCGCAATCCACATTATTAAACTGCTAGAGAAATTTCGAAACTGATGGCTGAAATTCGCGAGAATAGTCCAAGTCCTTAAGACAAATTGGACCTCGGATTGCAAATCAGTCTGAAAAAAACGTTTGACTGATACCGATACATCAATTTCTAACAGGTTAGAACATTATTTAAAACATTTTTCTTATCGCGAATAAAACCGATAAAAATTTTGTTCTGTTCTGTTAATTTTGTTCTTTGATGTTATCAGTTAGAAGAATTACAAAATTATGAAGAACAGTTGTTGTTTACAACTCTGAAAAATAAACGGTGAAACGGTTTTTTCTTCTAATTGTAAATAACAACAATTTCCCTTAATTTTTTTCTCTTTTCAACAAATTTGTTAGAATTAAGTTTGTAGTTTGTGAAACAGAAAATCAGTCAACAAATTTGAAAATGTAATCAACAAATACAAATTTGTAATTATAATTGTAATTTGGTAAAATAGGCCACAGGTAGTAAGAGATTGGGTATACGATACCTTATACGGTATACTATACCGTATACGTATACCTATAGGCTCTGCCGTTACATTTGAAAAAATGACAAAATTAAGTGATAAATGATTGTTGCCAAGCATTATTTCTTTTGCTTGAGAAGACAATTTTGTAGGACATGAGTGGAGCGAACGGACATCAATGGGTCAGCTTCAGTTATCGATTGTAGCACCGAGTCTCAATGCAGTAGGGGAAGATCTCGCGGTGGCAAACACAATTAGGAAACCTTAATGTAGCATTAAATTTTACTTCCATTATTTGCACGTAAAAAGGCATGGCCGATTATTATGTAGGGGCATCAGAAAATCTGTTTCTAACTATAGGTAGTTAGTATAGGTAATTAAAGGTCAACTTTAATTCTACAAAAACACAATATGGTGTCATATTGATTCCGACTAAATCGTAAAAAGGATAAAAAGCGTCCGAACCTCCAGAGGCACGTTCCACATTTTGCAAATGACCCAGAGATAGCGCACATTTTAATAAAAATAGCGGACTCTGATGATCTCGTGAACAAGTTTCAGTTCCTTTTTTTTATATTCCAATTAAGTGCTTCAACAATTTATTATGCGTTCATATACATTTAGAATGAAGAGTGGTTTTTGTTGCAGCGCTGCGCACACGTTGGTACACTTTGAATAATGGTATTTGAATTGGATTTGCAAAATTGGGGTTTTTATCTCTAATTGAAGTGAACATTTAATTAAGAGCACCAGCAATGTACCAATATTTTATTTGCATAGAAATGACAAGCCAATGTTTTCACCAAACTTTGCTGAATATTCAAATCCGATTGTGACAGTGATTTGTGTTAATCGTTTAGAAGTTTGCACAATTACGGTCAGTTAATTTTTGATACGTTCAATTAAATTCTGTATACCCTCTCTAAATCCTCTCGATTCGATTATCGTAAAAACACATTTTTTTCTTTCGCTAAATTAAGGGTGTCCTTCGCAATGGAGACAGCTAATCCAATTTCTTAAGTAAAGTTGGAAAAGAGCACCGTTTGTAGTTTTTCTCCACTCAGTACGGGTACCTAGGGTATTAGATCGTAGACTGAATTCCGCCCTTTCGTAATTAACATTGGTCTGCTCTCTCAAGGACGATTTGATGGTTAACTTTTAATGGAAGTAATGAAATCAAGGGGAACAAAGTTCACTAGAGACTAGAGTATTGCCCTTCATTTCATTTCAATTAATTAAATCTATACGTTTCAGGATAAAATGGAGAAGTAATATAAATGAGAAGATTTGAAGTTGATGGAAAGTATTTTTTTGCTGCAAAACCTCTTAGTTAACACCTGTTGATAGAATTTTCTCAATCTCCATAAACAAATTAATTTAGCTGATTTTCGAAACACATGTAGGTATCGCCTGTCATGTGGCCGACTCCACGAACGTTCGCCAATCCCGATGTAACGCCAGAAACCGTACATTTTGCTGTAAATGCAAAGTTGCCCTAAACGACTTTCAATTTCAATAAAGCTATCTATTAACTTAGTTCCCTCATCTATGAAAGTTTGCTCCTATTTTGATGCACATTTCGGGGTCCTATTGCAGAAAGAAAACGCACCCATAGGAGTCTCCAAACGCGATCATTAAAAAATCAATTTCCACAAAACTTAACACATCGAAAGTTCCGTCACAGGTTGCGTGCCACGAAAGTTCTTCAAAAGTTGTCGGCTGCATCATTAAAAACTTCTTTCGTTATTTAATTTCAAAAGTTTCCTACAGGGGATTTTGTCGTAGATACACACATACGTCCCAGTCCTTGTGGACTGATGTTGGGACTATATGGTACTTTGGGCAACATTTTAACACTTACATTGTGTTGGGTGCAGAGGCGCTACAATAAACATGCTTCATCAAGCCCAAGCATCGGAACTCTCAATATTTTTGCATTGGAAAAGGATTACAATGGGGTAATTTAAATTTACTCGGGGGCTTACCCAGGGAGCTGTATCTGATAACAAGCACAAGTTGAAAATGTCAAATTCAGCACTACAACTACAAGTTCTAAGTACCTACCTCGTCTGCAATCCTTTCGCTTTGGGTGATGTAATTGAAACTTTGGGCCACACAAACGTATATAGGGACGTATACTGTCTGACACATCGAGAATGTTTCTGCCAGTTGTAGGTCCTTAACCATAATCAAGAATGTGTTGTTTAGTTATTCATTGGTTTAGTGTTTTAGGCGATCGAATTCACCAGCAAATCTGAATATGTAATTGGGAATGTGCGACGAGGAGGAGAGATTGTCCCGTTGGCTGATTCTCAGAGTGTGCGATGACCGGGCGGTGAGGCGACGTTTACAAGATATCAAATGTCTGCCTGAGGATGACCGTTGTACGGTGTGTCGGTGTGTGGTGAAATCGGTTTGGTTTTGATAACCATTTGATGTGTTCGATTAGGACACAAATACGGTCTACGACAAGGAGGAGACCTCACTCTTGCCAATAGTAACCAGTTGGTTATATCGGTTTGCTCGTCGGTCGTGCAAAGGACAACATGCATTGGTGTGATTCTGTCTTAGTCGATGTCTTTTATTTGGGGATAACTGAGTTGGGTACGTCAATTGTTGTTTTGGCTAAGATAATAAGTATTTCGAAATCGATAACGTGAAAAGAACAATTGGACCACCAATAAGGCTATAAAGAGGGTTTATCAGTTTTAAATGTGTGGGGGTTAAATCGAGAAAAGGGACCTCAACTTACATGGAGTGTGCAATTGGAAGTAGTTGACTAACTGATTTCTTGCATGTTAATCGCTGTTTCTTTAATGGGCTGAGAAGACATTTGAGTAGTAAAACTTTGTCAGGAAACACTGAGGAGACTCTACATAAGTGCCTTACCATATTGGTCCTGCTATACAGCGCAGAAGTATATTCTTTAGCTAAAGAGCGGATGAAGATATCCTTGGTCGTTTTAAGCTCACAATTCTTCGAATGCTTGTTGTTCCTGGTTGTATTGATAGCATTTCGATAACGAGATTTAACAGCGAACGCTACGAGCGACTTGATCAGAACTAACATCCGAGGAATCTTCGATTCCAACTCAGATGGAGAAGAAAGTTGAGAAAGACCTCGCCATAGATGACGCGCACAAGTGGAATAGGACTTCAACCAACTTTAAGGACGCAATGGGAGGCATTTAGTCAAAGAGCGCGGTAACTGAAGAAGGTTGAGGTTAAGGCACATCGCGGACTGCTAGTAAAATATGTGAAGGACTATCCTCAATTTCGAGGTAGTTAAGGAGTTCACATACCTCGGAGTAAACATGAACTCCACGAATGACAGCCTAGTGAAGATCCGGCGAAGAATTACTCTAGGAAACCGTTGCTACTTCGGTTTGGCAAAACAACTGGGTTCAAAATTCCTGACTCGAAGGACGAAATGTGTGCATTACAAAACCCCTATCCTGCCAGTTCTGCTTTATGGCGCAGCTTATCTTGCTGGACGATAAGCAAGAAGGAAGAGGTGATACTGGGCTCCTTCGAAAGAAAAATAAATACTTCGGCGGATTTTTGGTCCTGTGTAAGAGGATGGAAGGCTGCAGTGTCTCAGGCAGAGACTCTTCACGGGTCGGGAGCCCGATAAGTAAGGAAGTATCCTCAATTCATTTCCATGAGTTGGTCGAAGTGTATATTTAAATGCAGGCTTCGCCATCTTTTATGGTAGAAAATATCGTGGCCAAATGGCGACATTGACTGGCAACCCAGAATGGTTTATGTATGCACATACTGCATGCCATTATCCTTTCCATCTAATTATCTTCTCAGGCAATTCCTTCTACGTTCATAACATCGACCATTAACCCAAAAAACCGAGTTTGAACTTTCGAACCTTAATCTTGGAGTGACATCCATTTATCGCCTTAACGGCAACCGCCTGGAATCACCTATCTTATCTTCAAAGAAAAGTGTGATATTTTCTATCTATACATGACTCATCTGCATTCAATACTTCAATTTAAAACCACCTGCTCCCCTAGGAATTCGTATACACACGTATCTAGTTAAATTTAAAAAAATATATTGAGAACGTCCTAAGCCAATTTGTTTGCATCAAAAACCAACTAACTTGGAAGTCAATCGATAAAAAAAATACCTCTAAGGGTAAAATTTTTGTTTTTCCATTCTTTTGTTTTATCCTAACAACCTTAATCTAAGCTCAGTGTGCAGTTGCTAAAAATAAACAGTGACACGTCAATAGAATTTCAATTTGCAATAAATAAGCAGTAGCGAAACGGTCAACATAAGCTACTGTGTCCTTAAATTTCCATCAAAGCATATACCTACATTTTGCAAAATATCCTACATTTCAGTCCGTTGCAAAAAAAATTTGCATATCCTTTGCATACAATTTTTGTTTGAAAAAGTATCTATATTATCCTCATGAATATCAATTGAGAAGCGCAACATCGAAAGGACATAATATCGCCGCCCACAGCACTGAAGACGGACAATGACAAAAAAAACCCTGTAAACTGCAAACAATTTTTCCATCCTGCATTTCAGTGGCTATGCAAATGCTCAAAGATATATTCTACCAAATATCCCTGTCAACAAATCGACAAGATTCAAAATAGAGAAAAAAAAACCTCTTTGGAAAAAATGTCCTAGCGATAGGCAAACGAAGGAAATCTTCGCAATCCACTAGGGATACTTTTCATACCAATCGCGCGAGTATTCATAAGTCAAAGGAATATACTAGTACCCTGGACCGATTGAGGAACCATACAGTTGATGAGAATAGCAACAAAAGTACAACAACTTTGCGCCTCGTTTCGCAGAAATAAATTGACATAGGTCGCTTTATGTCATATAGGGAATTTTCCAAAAAATAAACTAAACTTAAGGCTATCACGAAAAAGGATATAAACAGCACCTGATTTATATGGAGCTTTTTTTTGTTGGTTCGAGAAGGAATAAAAATGCGGTGAAATGTCCTACAGGCTATATTCTAACTAAGCAGAAAGGATAAACTTTTTTTGTTAGCCTTTTCGGAACAGTAGGGTACATTATATTTCGATAGACAGTTTAAGATGAAGGGTAAAAAATTCTTGGAAATCTATTTTGGCATATCTTTTGTGCCATAAATTTCCAACAGTATAGGGAGTAGCGACCCTTGTGGACTTATCTCAAATGGTCCATAAGCTTTTAATTAGAAATTCGCTTTTTGACGGTATTTATGGACTATAAAGCGTATGTAGAAAGGTATATATTTAGAAGAGTCCTATATTCTCCATTATGTATTTTTCTAAGGCGAATTACTAAAAATGGGAATGCACGCATACAACTTTTCCTTATGGGAACGAATGAAAGTGTTCCCATGATTGTAGGTACCAACTCCTGGTTTTTAAACGTCGCTGAATTTTTTTACTTCAATAAGCTTGATGATCTTGTTCTGTAGGAACGTTGAACTTAAGAAACTTATAATAGGGACATTGACGTACCTTAAAATATGGCTTAATACGTATATTTCTGGAAACGCACAGCTAAAAGCTCGGATTGTATGTATAGAAATCAAAGTTTATTAATGAATTTTTAAATTACATAATTATATAAGGTAATATTGAAGTCAAATGAATTACTTAGTGTGCAAGGGTTCTCGGTTCCCGGAAAAATTTACAAATTACACCAGTCTACATATCGCGAACGCCTGGGTATAATTGTCCTGAGAGCTGAGAAAGCTTATCAATTTAGTCGTTCGGATCGGTATTAAATTCAAGGTCCCTACCATTTGTCAAAAAAAAATAAAAACTTAAATAAACAAATGGTTGTGAAAAAATAGGCCCATGACCTACATGGAACTGTAGCTTTATCGTTTCTACTACCTAAAAAATTGTTGTCTAAAAGTTGTTTTGTCCGACTTTATACTTTCTTTATTTTATATACCGCTTACAATCAGATGAGGTTTACGGGCTTAACGAGCAAGCTATAGTCCAGTAAGTTACACAAACCAATTTGTGTGCACAACCTAAGGTTATCTACGTCTAATGCATCGTTCCTCCAGGGTCTCTTTTATAAAAATTGACAATCGCGACAGATGACAATTTGTAAACTGACAATTGGACAATTGTCACATTTCTATTTCATAAATAATTAGACTATTTTGTAGAATTGTCGGAAAATAACCGAAAATTGTCAAGTTTTGGTTTCATAACAAAATTGTCATGAATTGTCCGGACTTGTTCGAGAATTGTCATGAATTTTCTAATAAACTTGTACTGACAATTTTTTATGGGACAGATAACATTTTACAATTTACAATTTTGTCAGTATGTAATTGACAATTCCGACAGGCGTTTGAGTTTCGGTCAAGTATTAATAGTGAAGTGACAAGTATGTATGATTTAAAATGCTAAATTTTATTATTTCTTCAAGCGGAAGTGATAATGGATCTCAAATCTAATTACGTAGAGTACGAAATGGACACTTTAAAGAAAGAATAAATAATAATATTTGATTGAATTAAGTGATTTCAAATTTAGGAAAAAAATACATGTCCGGAAAAGCGCACCGATGTAAGTATATATACCGCAAAAAGCAAACGATAAGACTCACAACAAATTTGTCCAAATATCCACCCCTATCGTCAATAATTGCGAGGGAAAATTGTTTCCCCCGAATATTTTTTATTCCCGGTAATTAAATCTACCAATCATGAATTTCCATCGGACAGTTTTTTCCCCGATAATCAGAAAAGTACTTTCGAAAATATGTTCGAATGTTTTGACAAGAGAGAGAGTAGAGTTTAAAAAAAAAAAAATAATAGTTTTGATATATCTAGAAGTGAGCATTTTTTATTAGCGATGGAAGAGCATGAGGAAGTGTAGAGGGCTCGACAAAGATCAATAATAAGAAGCTTAAGGGATGCATCTAATCCTTTAGGTCTACCAGAAGCATTGTAAGTAGGAACTAAAAACTTTTCTTAACATCCTGTACTTTTAACTAATTTTCTTAGATTCCATAAATACTACCGAGTGAATAAGCAAATCACCCCTATTGTCGTCGTCGTTTACGACTGTAAAAAAAAGCGACACGACTGTTTGGTATTGGCGACTGAAAATAAACGACTTTTGTCGCTGCGACGATCGACAAATGGCGTCTGAAATGTCAAAAAATGTGGATTGTATTTTTCGACGACGATCGTCGGTATTGCGTGAGGCGTTTTGTGACGACGTTTGTCGTGGAAATGATACATTTCTGTCTTCGACTATTTTGCGGACGACTGTGTGATAATGTGTTAAAAAAAAGTATGTGTACTTAATTTTTAGTTAACAAAAACACAATTATAGTTATTTTGCAGAATAGAGGCAATTTCTACATTTAGTGAACGAAATGAAGAAAAATATACCTTTGGCAAAATCATTCACGAAGGCCTAACAAAAGTGAGGTTAATCGGCAATGGGACGACATAGCCTTATCTCTGAATTGTCTTGGACCACCTTCGACTTCGATAGTCTAAAATACATTTAAAATCTGAAAATAATTGTTATTAACACAATGTATGCAATTAAATTGTTTCTACCACCCACTTAATGTCGGGCAAATCCAATGGATTGGATTTGGTTCGAATTTCCTTCCTTAACTTTACTAGCACTTTTTTCTGGTTTTCTTCTTTGTCACTGCTTTCAAAAAACATGTCACACTCATTTTTGATTTGTTTTATTAAATAATTAACCAAGTCACACACAAAACACCAGACCAAATATAAATTCGTCGACTGGAATGAAAAATCCCATGTGTCATTGTTTGTGGAATGTATGTGGGATGTGAGAGTTCAGAGAGTCGAGTCGTTTGCGACAGACGACGACGACAATAGGGGTGAATGTTTAAATACTTGTTGTAATTACTCGTGGATTTCTTGCCGCAAACCAAAAAATCATTTTGATTTTCCCCATTAATTAAGCTAAGCGCATACTTGCAAAAGGCACGTAGTTGGATTAGGCCAATCATCTACATAATTTCCAAAGATATTTTTCCATATGATTTAGAATAATCTGTAGCTGTTTTGTATTTGTTGTGTTGGACCTTCCTTAAAACTGACAGTATGCATTATTTTTTTTAAATATTTGCCATAAACCAGAAAAACACTTAGGTACATTGTTGTTCTTTAGCTAAAGTTCCCAGACGAAATGTCAGCGGAATATTTCGGGGAAAATTACAGTAATATTTATTCCCGATAGCTATTTTTCCGACGGAATTTTTTGTTCCCTTTCGAAAATTATTCACGGTAGGTACCTACCTATTTTGTGAAAAAGGGAAACATTTCGGGGGAAATATTATTCCCGATAGGGGTGTACTGTGTAACTATGAAAAAATTGTCAGGACAAATTTGTCAAAATATGACAATGACAAAATATTCATGACAAATTTGTCGTTATATTTAACTGATAATTATGTCACCTGTCAATATTTTATGAAATGAAAATTTGTCCGACAAGTGTGAAAAATTTGTAGAATTCTCACCTGTCAATGTTTATGAAATAGGGCCCATGGATGGATTAAATGGCTTTCCGGGCTTGTGACCCAAAATGTCAGGAGATATATTTTGACCTTGACAGTCTGTACACCGAACGAAAGTCATTGCTGATAATAATTGGATATATTAAGTGACCTTATGTATAGACGTGACAATCTGTACGATTTGCGGGCTTTAGGCCAAAGATAAGTTTTTAAATTTGCGACGTTTCGGACGTGATTACGTCCTTCATCAGGCCTTTATTAAATTAATGTAAATCTTCCTGTTTCTTCCCGTAAGTCCCCTTGACTTCTCACATTTTTACTTGTGATTAATTATATATTAATTATATATTTGTTCTAAAGGCCTGATGAAGGACGTAATCACGTCCGAAACGTGTCACGTCATTGCTGATAATTTTAAGAAGGTGTTTGCCATTGCCATGCATAGTCTTTCTTACAAAATTCTGTATAGCCAGAGGTAGGTACGACAGTCCAATATATTGACCTGAATTGAAAAATTTCACAAAAAGACTGGAGTGTTACGAAAAACAAAATGGTTGTCACATTTTTCATTATTCATATTCATCATAAGAAATAGGAAACTAATTTGATTTAATGTCTTTCCTAATAAAAAATTTACTAAACATGCTCCCTCATGCAACTGACCCACTCGGAGTGGAGGGGATGGATGACGAAGCGCCAAGATGAGTATTTACTTACTTAGGTGGCGCTACAGTCCGGGGTGCACCTGGGACTCAACAAACACGACTCCCTAGATACCCGAACTTTGGCTAACCGCCTCCAGATGCGCACTCCAAGTTGGTTGAGGTCCCCTTCCAGTTGCACACGCCACCTTAGACGAGGTCTTCCTTTACTGCGTTGTTCCTCCGGGTTGGAATCGAATACTCTTCACCCGGAGCGTGGGTATACTTTCGCTAGTCATCTTATTCGACTGATATGTATTTTCTGACCGGGTCGATGTCGCTGTACAGCTCAGAGCTACATACGTAAACGTATGGGGCTTGCTACATGCCGTGTACTAGCACCTTTACTATAGTCAGTAGCCTTCTTAGGCCAAAGAAACAGCGGTTGGCAAGTGTAACACTTCGTTTGATTTCTGCTGTGGTGTCATTGTCAGAGTTTATAGCGGAGCCAAGTACATACAAAGTCCTAATCGACACCACTTTTTAGAGTTTCCAGCTACTCAAATATGCATATGAGTGCCATTTGGTTGGTGAGACGGTATTACAGGTATATCCTGTAGGGTACTCTGCTGTGGATACGAAAAGGATCGAACACTTTCTATTTGTTTTTGATTTGTACAGAAAAACCAGTGAATGTTCTAGGGGGCTTCTTTGTTTTGGAGGGTTGATGTCTACCACAATAAAAGGGAAACAACACAAAATTTCTGTATCGAATATGCTATGCATATTGAGTTTGGAGGAGTGGGTTGTTATTTTGAATATTGCTTCCTGTTTGATTTTTCCCTCGCCAGGGTATTTTTCCCGTTGAACTGTTTCGATGCTCAATTTATTTCAATAAATTGGATAAATATTTGCATGCCTAGAGCAGATGCGATGTTTGGCGAAAATCCAGAGCACGTAATTATGAGTTTTGATTTCGATTTATTTAGACAAACAAAAGACTTTATTTTATCTAGCAAAATCATCTGCAAAAGATCCAATCTCACCAAGGATATTCCAAAGCCACAAAAAATTAATTGTGTTTCAAAGTGTTCGACCTTAAATGTCCAACAGTTGTAAAACAACCACCATCATCACCACCGCAAGCAGCAGTCTTCAAAACCTTTCACCTTTTCAGAATAATGCCTTCACTACGCACGGTAAATGGGTAATGTAATTATTTTCTTGGGAGATATCCTATTACAAAGACACGGGAGTAAGGGAGATGGCGACCGAACATCTATTACAACTTTTAGTCATCTACTTAGCCCGCCAAAATATTTCAATTATTCGCCGTCATTTGTTATAGTTACTGAGAGTCCTTGGACTCAAAAAACTCTCCGGAGTGTGTCGGTGTATACCGGTTGAATGTCGCAGAAACTTTTGCCGGGTGAGGCGAGTCAAAGTTAATTAAGTTCAAGTGAAGTCCGGGTAAACTGGGTTAGACATAGAAAACTTCTCGTCAGTACCAACTTTTACTAACTGAACTAAACGGCACTATGCGGCATTTCGCTGTAAGGACTCTTATATATCTTTCACTTCAAATTGCACATCACAAGGGGAAGTGTCATTTTTTTTTTTGAAAAACTGTTTGAAAGTAGTTTTTTGTGTTGGAACTTTTCAAATGAAATGTTTTGATTTTTTTTTTCGGTTGAGTACCTATTGAGGAGTTTGACAGTACCAGAAGTTGGAGAATTTCGACTTGTCATCTTATCGTCGTAAATAAAGTTTTTATATGGCAAAAGTGAATGGATTTCATTTGGTAGTTTAACAGACTGACCGGGTGTGTGAAAGATTTGGAGAAGAATTGTCTTGTGCAGACCTGCTCAGCTGTTTTAAGCCAGACTTCATTGGATTCGATTTGAGACAATAAAAGTTTTTTACTGACCCCACAGAAGGGTTCAGGTCCAATAAGTCGGCATATTTTGCAGTTTTCGCAAAGTATTTAACACTTGCGAGAGTGTAAAGAAATCTGCAATCCTTCCGTATGAGTCTTTGATCCTGGCTTCGTTGAAGGACGGCTATAATACAATTATTCACGACGGTCCATCTGGAGTTCGCCTCCCTTGTGGCTTTTTACCAAGCTTCAAGCTTAAGTATGACGGCGGGACTTTCGCCGAGGGATCTGCTTGTTATGAAACAGCTGAACAGCTGTCTTGCCAATTTGGGTGCTTTCTCATTACCTCGAAAGCCTTCATGTCCAGCGACCCAGAAGAGCGATACTTTATGATGTTTTGTAAGAACTTGGGCTTTTCATGACAGCATTTCAAAAGCTTCGATTTAATTTCTTTTGCAGTTACTGCTTTAATAGGTGCCTGGCTGGCAATATAGAAGTTAATGCCTTCTGCTGGTGTTGCTCCTACTACAGACTTATGATCTGCTGTTGTCATTGCTACGGCCTCCACTATAAACTGCTATGGTTCAGGAGGCGTATAGATTTCGATATTCCCGCTGATTCAAAGAAGATGCCCGGCAATAGATTGCACATCCACTATAAGTCCACTATCCATTCTTCCCTGTTGATGGGATACACTCTCGAGAAAGGTTTTTAATTTCTAAGTATGAGGTGTTTTATTTTGAGATAGGAACATGGCGGAATCACTAGGATCGTTAAATGAATGCCTGATTCTAGTGGCACTAACAGCAGCCGATGATTGTATAAAGATGTCTTGCGAAAGCAAATTGAGGATAACCTTAAGCTTTCCGGTTGGACTGCCATAGGTCAGTAAATATCTTATACTATAGGAGTGTTCATATTTTGGGAGATGGCCCCCATAGGTTTTTCCAAGGACACTACTGCAGGAGCAAAAGGCTATCTGGTTTTTCTTTCTTTCATCTTCATTTTCCATTATGGAATTTATGTCACGCGTTATCGCGAAGCTTAAAATTCCAATTTATTGTTCATTATTTTATTAAGTAGTTAAAGAAATAATTATAAGTTTGTATTAATAAAGTAAAGTACTACAACGACAGCAAACTGTTTCAATAATAACTACAGTTTAATAATATGATTCCCCACAATGCTTCATTTAACCGGTAGCTGTACAATTTTTCAACACCATCTGTATCTACCATTTACAAGTAGGTACCTACGACGATGATTTATAATATGCTTTCAGTCTTTTGTTTTAGCATGACAAAATAATGTACATTAAGGACATTATACTAACTGCCAGGATTTAAATGAGTAATGCAGTTCATTGTGAGTAGACTGGTTCCCATGTTTGATAATAAATGTCGAGCAATTATTTTAAGAACATCAACACAATCAGTGTAATTGAATTCAGGACGAACCCTCATAGTAATTGAAATTCCAGGAAGAGAAATGTTGTGATTCAACTGACGACACTTTAAGAGTATAATGTAATTGTTACTTATTATTTCTCTGAACAAACAATATGAAAAGGGTTGAAGTGGTCATATATTTTTCATGCGGAAACCATTATACAAATTACCGAAATCTAATAAACCTTAAGAATAGATTATTAAGAAAGATTCCCGGCAGAATGTCGAGAACATCATAAGGACACCCTCGACTTTCCAATTATTTCCTTTCATTTAATAACATTCTCCAGCTTATTGCGAACAGCTCCTTAAAAACTTTAGAATACCTAGTACCTACTCCTTTGGAGGTAAGAATTTGAAAAACCAATTCTCCATGGAAAATCTAATTTTCCTACAGAAAACTTCATCATCAAAACGAAATGCCACAAATAAATCCACTTGTCAGTTAGAAGTCAGTTGGAAGTGCATGAAAAAGAAACATTTCAACATATTCACAAATTGCACTCTTTCTTTTTACAACTTAAAGTGGCTTCATTTGTCATTGCCAAACAAATTTCGAGTGCATTGGGAACTGCAGGAGGTCGGTGGAGGAGTTTCTCAGGTGTATCACTGCAGAAACCGTGAAATATGAACTGATTCAACCATGACGAACGTGAATATGGTTTTTTGGTGCCTTTTTTTATAACAGTAGTTGTGCTTTTGTGTTTGTTTTTTAAGTAGTCAAATAGGGTAGACACTTGGGGATTTGCAACTAACAAGCAAAGTGAACTGAACACTATTCAAAATATTTCGGAGTGGAGACTACTGTGCGAGGGATCCCAGCTTCGATATTCGGAAAAACACAAATTACATCTTAACGTCTGACAAACATCCGAGAGTATAACTGTCCTAAAAAAGCTTCTCAATTTAGCCGTTCGGCATAAAATTGTAGATCCCTTCCATTCGTCCTATAAATAAAAAACCCACACAAACGAATATTTTTTGGTGAATTACTGTGAAGACGAAAATATTCTCATTTATGATGTGAATGAACGTTGTTGTAGGTACAGTGAAGAGCGTTTATAAATGTTGTTGTCCATAAAATAAATTTGTGACAATTTGGATCTTCATCAGGAATGGGATTATGTAGCATGAAAACTTCGAAAACTAAAGGAATTTTCGATTGCGCGAAAGCAATAAATATGACAGCTATTCAAATAACGTTTTCGTTTTTTTGTTGCTTCATGTATAAGTCTAAAAACGAAAGACATTTTCGAGAAACGAAATCAACGATACGATAGCATTTTTATTGACGTTTTCCAGTTTCTATGATTATTTTATCGGTTCAGTCCCATTTGCGGCTTTTATACGCAACCATTCCTAACAATAATTATTAAGTTGTCTAAAGATGCATAAAAGTTGTGTGTCTTCAATATAGCAATGTTGCTCATGGCTACTTTCTGTTTTAAGACTGCACACTTAAATCAAAATAAGTCTAATCGCAACTAACGAAATGGAAGAAAATCGATATTTCTATGTGAATACCACTAAATAAATTATTTACAAATTAAATGTAATGTCAAAAGTACTGCTGTCATAACCAAAGTTTCTCGAACTGTGAAAATTAAAATAAAATTATGCAATGCTTCTTAAACGTTTGCGAGGAGGAAGAACAAAAAAAAAAAACCAAAGAATTTAAATGAAGCAATATTTTCGCTTTCCCATGATTCCTTTCGTTTTTTTGAAAAGCAAAAATTGTTTACGTTTCGATTTTTTACAGAATTCTACCCCAGATTGTAAATGTGACGGTGAATTTCGAAAGCTCCGAAATGACTTCGTATTCACTGCGGTTTAAATCCGCGTTCACTTCGTAAATTGTTTACCGTGTAAATTTAAAATTTATTTATAACTCCACAACAACGCCACCTATCGGATGCATATTTTGTGTTTTTTGTTTGGAATTCGATATCAATCGGTCAAGTCGTTCAGAAGTTATACTTTTTTCGGGCGAATGAAAGGGACCTATAATTTTCTTATTCTAAGTACGAACTTCTGAATGGAGAAGCTTTCTTAGACAGTTATACTTTCGCATGTTTTTTAGACGGGGATGCCAAGGATCTTCCGGAATCAAACTGAAGATATCTCGCTCAGTAGTTCAGCACACAAACCAAGTCATTCGTGAAATCATATCATCCAATGATTCGACAGTCATCTATCATAGTTCTTTCAATTCATTATCCCACATCATCTGTTTCATAAACACATATATTAGGGGTATTCATGCAACGTCGTAAACTCGTCGTAAACGTAGTAAACTTGGTAAGTTTACGACATGGTAAATGAACTGTCAAAATTTGTATAGAAAATCCTATACCACAAGATGGTAAACTTACTACGCGAATTTGGGTGGAAAATCGAGATGGTAATCTTACGAAGACGTCATTGTGACATTTCACACTTCAAAAAAAAGGCGCGAAATCAGAAAATGCTTTGCATGCATTTATAATAATGTTGATGCATTTATAAATAGAAATTGCACATTTTACTATTCCAAGTGTAGGATAATTAATTAATCCATCAAGTTGTATTAAGAAAACAAGTTCTAAAAGGGTTTAAATAACGAAATTTCCAATTCCAATCTTTTTGCCGCAAACGAAAACTCCCTTTGTTTGGAATTCGTTTACCACTGTATATATCTGTCACATTTTATTTAATGGTTCTGCACATATTTTCAAGCTAAATTTTGACAGATCTGTTGGTTTCATTTCTGTTGTGATTTTGCGTTGCCGAAAAGTAAATAAGGATGAGTTTTTTCAATGAATTCCTCGATGAGAAATTCTTTGAAAGTGAAAATATTGAGATCAAAGAATAGCAGACAAGGAAAAAAGAAAGTTCAACTAAAATAAAACGTTTTTCATGTCGATGAATTTTTGAAAGAAATTATTTTCAACGAACATCTGTTTTCTGTGACACTTATATCCACAACGCACTCCATGTCAAAATTTAGCTAGGGTTTTAGCTAATCTTTGGAGAGAAAAATTGGAGAGCCGCTAAATTTAGTTTCGCTCGAGCAGCATACTTAGTTTCAGCTACAAAATCAAATTTTCATTTCAGACTGTACTGCATGTATCTGTCAAAATTTAGAGCGCCCATTAATGGTTCGGCACATTATTTCATTTCAAGCTAAATTTTGACAGATGTTGGTTTTTTTTCTGTTCTCTGTTGTGTTTTTGTGTTGCGTAAAAGTAAATAAGGATAAGGGTTTTCAAGGAAGATCAAGGAATAGCAGACAAGGAAAAAAGAAAGTGTAACGAAAATATAGCAATTTTTCGATATAGCAATTTTTTTAAGAAAGTTATTTCCTAGCGCATTCTATGTCAAAATTTAGCTAGAATTGTAGCTAATTGGAGAGCTGCTAAAATTTAGTTTCCCTCGAACAGCATACTAAGCTTTATTCAAAAAAAAATTCACAAAATCTGTCCATCCGTTCATGTGTTCATTTTACCATGCGTGATATGCTATTCATCAGTTCATTCACGCACCATGCAACATTTTATAGCTGTACAAGTGTACACTAATGAAAAAAGCGTTTAATTCAAAATGTCTAAATGGTTAAACGCGATGTATTCATTCACAAAATTCTGTGTAAATGAACACGTATACAGTAACTCTGACAGTTTGTTGTAAATATAAGCCGCCCTTTTTACTCGTTTTGACAGATAGACAAAGATTTTATTTCAAAATGTCCGCCTAAAATCAATGCACGGAAACTGACGGGCTATTCATTAGTAGATTGTAACCTGGACGTATTGTTAGCTTCATGGTTAGCAAGTGTATTATGTTTTTTCATTCAAAAACTGAGTTTATTCAGACATCTGCAAATATGTATAACAATTTCTTGATGTTATTTTAAGATTTAATTTTTTTCACTTAATCCATCATCATCCATCCATCTCCTAATCGTCCTTCAGTTAAATGGTCTATCGAACAATCCACTCACTTTCACACTTCTAAAATTTTTCCTGCCACGCCTTCTTTTTTTTTTGTTGGCTCCACTTCAGTAATCTCCAATCTTGTTTAAACGTTCTTAAATTCCACACTGTACTTTACCCTATGCATCTATAGAGGGACTATTCAGCACTCACTTGAATCCCAATCAAACCAGAAGGAGCAAAGAGGGTTGTTATGTTATATTATTATGCTTGGAAATTTTAGTGAATTATGAACCGTCGATTTGTTGGCATGATACCGAGATTTATTTGGTATGCAATCATGTTCATCATGAGCTCTTAGTGGATTGTAATTAATTATCCTTGCGGGAATCAGGTGTGATGATGGTGCTGGTGTTTGTTCCACAATTGTGGTGGAATGGTGTGGTTAGATGCTAGAGAGCGGATTCAGGTTGCTCTTGGTGAGGCAATTAATTACGACTTTGCCATTGTTGATGCTGAAGTTTAAGGATATGAAAGGAAGTTATTGAGTTTTTTGTTTGTTTCTCACCAACTTTCAAATTATGGCTGAAAGGTAGATAGATATTATTGATATCGACATGGTAGAAGTTGAGACCAAGATTTTGTTAAACATTTTTTTTGTTGTACATTTTCCATGGCACGTGGAGAGCTGAGACCAAAATCTGTTTTCGTTCTTGGCACGTGGAGAGTCGTCTTGGCTTGGCCTTTGGATTGGAAAATTATATGAATTCAATGAAGCGTGCGAGTAACACCCCTTGTCTTTGTAGAGGTTTTTTTCCAATTGAAACGGGTAGCTACAACCCCTATGATATGGTCGTAGAAAATTCTACGTTTGAAAAAAATAGCTAAAAATACTCTCAGCTAACAATGTTGATATCCATTGAAATAGAAAATGAAAATTAAAAATTTCCCAATAGAAATTGTCAGAGACTGCTTCTGCTTCCGAATTGTAGCGAAAATACATTTCTTTAGAATTCGAAAAACATTCCTGCAGAGCACATAGCAATGGGTAGGTCCTTGAACGGCTCAGTTACTCGTATCCACTGCATAGTTACCGCTCAATACAATTACAAAATTCATCTTCAATTATTCTGATTCTGAATTCAAATTGAACTCGGCTGTTGACGAAACGACTCGTTTTCCAAATTATATATCTCTCGTGCAGGCTTAATGATGTTAACAACATTTTGGATAATGATATCGACATGGATTTAAAAATCGATAATCTACATTTATATTGAATGAAACTCACTAATAACATCACGGCAATTAAACGCAGTACCTCACTAATAATATAAGGAAATTTAAACGTAGTTAGGAATAGGTATATGTAGGTTTAGGTTCATAAATAAGAAAGAAGAGATTTTCCATTTTCACAAAAATGTCTATATAATTGAAAAACAAATTCCATAAGATAACTAGAGGAAACTATCTCTACAAAATTATGAGTGATTATAAAAATGCTTAAATCTCTGTTAAAGTTATTGATTGTCGTCTAAGGGGGCTCTCTACTCAGGCAACAAGCAACTTGTAGGAATTCGGCAACATTGACAAACAAGCATAATGGTAATCATTAGAATTGCACGTTGCGTCCTAAAAACTACCTAGGTATTGTCAATAAGCAATACACAACTTTATTTTAACATATTATGGTGGCGTCGAAGGTTTCGGTCCCTACCAATTTTGACGATATAGTTCATCCCTATTTACACTGTCGTAGGCTGCTTTAAAATTGATGAGCAGGTGGTGGGTATCGATAGTAAATTCTTGGGTTCGTTTTCAGGTCTGAATCCGCATTGATAAGTACCTACCTATTATAGATCGTCAGCAAACGGCTTAAGACTTTCACATAAAACGGTCGACAAGATCTTATAGGCGATGTTTAAAAGGCTTATGCCTCTAGTATAGTTGGTACAGCGTAGGCGACCTTCTTTTTGTGGATCGGGCAGATAGTACCGAGATTCCAATCGTCGGGCATACTTTCCTCCGACCATATTTTGCAGATGAGTTGGTATATACTCCTGACCAGGTCATCTCCATCGTGCTTAAAAAGTTCGGCTCCAGCTGCTTTGTTCGTTTTTAGTCTGCTCATGGCTACCTTGATATCATTTTGGTCGGGCGGATGAAACTCTTGGTTGTTATCTAGATCGACTGGTACAGGCCGGTGATTGGTGGGATCTTGGCTGTCATCACTCATCACCATTCAACAACTGGTTAAAATAGTCTCTCCAGATGGCTAACATCGACTGCGTATCGACTACAGTGTTTCCATCCCCATCTTTGCATGGCCCAGGGCGGCTCGTGAATCCTGAAGTTGATTTTTTCACTCTTCTATAGAAGTTTCGCACCTCTTTCTTGCTAAAGTATCTATGTATCTCCTCGACTTCACGTTGCTGATGATCTTGTATGCGCTGTGTATCGCCAGTGATAAATATTGCTGCAATTCAAAGTTATTTTCGTTGCGCCTTTTCATAACGACAAACGCCAACGGGAATAGGGGAGATTGTGCTTTATACGTAGTACCTTCAATTCTGTTATACTCGGCCCATAATAAGTCTGTACTATTTTAGCTCGCGAATGAATTGTCTTGTGGATTGATCAGGAACAACAAAAATGGTACATAAGTAAATTATTTTGTAGAATAGGTAGGTATTAGAAAAACGATGTAAGCGAGTATGAAAAATATGCAGAAATAAATAAAATCAAAATACATTTACCAATAATTGTATGTGTGAGTGTCCCATCTATATTCTGTCTTATAATTTGTACGTGGAGAGAAGTGATGTCGCTGAAATTTAGCGCGAGCAGGATACTAGACTTTAATAAAAAAAAAGTTTCAGCGTGCAAATTAATATTTACGAGTATTTATGGACTTATGGTATGCCTTTCGTATGAAATCGGAGAATATTCTGCTCTTCTGACAGATACCTTGCTAGGGCAGAATATGATTGACTTTACTAGCGTTTGGAATCAAAATAATCGACATTTCATACTTTATCTACACCAGACATACGTGCAGGGATAGGTATACTCCAACTAATTCGGCTCCAATATAATTTCGTTTGCGAACGTTATGATGGAATATTTCCCACAATAGTATGCTTCCCCTAACACCCGCGCTAACAGAAACAAATACAGAATTAGACCTCAATGTGAAGATGCTCCAGTTCACATTTGAGTATACAAAAATCATGAACGCCATGCCATTCCGTCTCCGCAAATATTTCAATCTTTCCAGGTCCACCAACATCCTTTCCGCTCCGCACCCAAACGAGAGAATTCGAATGTGCAGTACATACAGCTGTGTCCTATGTCGTCAAGTTCTCACATTTCATGTTCACTTGACAGTAAAATTGATAAATGCAACTAGCATGACTCTTAAGTGAAACATGACATATCGTACATTCACCACGCTGGCACTGGCACAGCCTTTCAACACAACTACTCTCTACTGTCTGTCTCCGTATGTCCCATGCTTTATTCGAACTGGCACATATCCTCCATAAGACGTCTAAGAAAAGGAGCAACAAACGTTGAATAGAATGTGCTACGTACAATCCCAATACTCATATTACACTCGCCGACAATTGTACTTATGGGTTGTACGCTTAACAGCAAACACATTATCGGCGAAGGAAATTCCTCACGTACGTATTTGGCCTCCTTGTGAGTAAGTAAGGCGAATGGATATTAATACTCGATATCCTACTTTCAGGATATGGCTATAATGGAAATTTATTAGTGTCACGCAAGCAAAATGGTATGTTGGGTGTCTTGACATTTCGATTGACATTTCTACTGTGTGGCTGAAGAGAATAGTTGGTCTTAATTACTACTGCATTGACACTTGACAGGCATTGAGTTTAAATGGAAGTAATTTGGATCAAGAAAGACTACTAGAACTTTTCGCCGCAACAATTCAGTTTTATGTCAGATAATGACCATCTCCTGGTCATTATCACCATCTCCTGGTCATTATGACGGAGAAAATGAAATGAAAGCTGTTAAGAATAACAAGTCTTTAGTGCCGCAGATTTTGTGTGTGTGACATTAATTTTTTTTTAGTTATCCATACTTTGATCTTGTAGTCCCTTCTGGCTTAAAAACTCACGAAAAAGGAAAATCTTTGGAAAACAGCTTGGATCGCTGGTACTCGCTTATTCGGTAACCTTTAACTACCTCAATAGAAATAAAGCAGTGTTTCGTTACTTCGTACTTCAGAATAAAGTCGACCACCACCATGGAAGGTGGAAACCTTTCATGTGTCAAAAATGTTCCAGTTTTCTTCATTCTGGAATCTGGAGTAATGCAATTTACAAAACTATCGGGAGTGGGCCACTTCTCAAATTAGACCAGTAGCACGATTCTCTTCTTGTTTTTCTGCAATGAGCTATAAAAGAACACGTGTTCCGTGTTTTAAGAATCTGTATGGACACTTTTGAGGACTCATGTCCGCATTTAAACAGATATATTCTGAAACTGCCATAATCCGTTGATAAATAAGCCAAACGATTGTTTTGATTTGTTCCGCTATGATTTCGTGTAATCCAAATATCAAGCAATGGTATGAGACGTGTGTCCAGGGCTGTCTTACAAAATGCAGGGGCTAGGGCACACAAAGTTTAGGGCTCTTTTAGGATGTCCTTAATGTCTTAATTGACATTTTATTTAATGACTTTATTGCTTTAAGGTAAGATAAGTAATTTTGTGAGGTGCTTGTGGGAAGTTCATGTCTGTTTATAAAAAGTGTCATAATTCATTTAAATCCAATATGGATGTGACCATAATTGGGCCACTATATTCAAATTCGAAAGCTTCCTTTATATTCTTGTCATTTTAAAGTATCACTTGAAGTTTGCTCCCAAGGTGATTTATTTAAAACCTTGTCCAGATTTTGTTACCCAAGAACCAAATTTAAATTCTAAATAAAACTCATAGGTGAATTTTATTAACATTTTTTTTTAAATTGCTAGGTATTTGTTCAAATTAGGTTAGTTGGCTCAATTGATATAGTCAAGCCACACTTTAACCAATGCTATTAAATTTTGGTACCGCATGAAAGGGGTGGCTAGAAGATTTAATCGAATATACGAGTCCGTGCCCTAGCTTTATTTTAGTGAATAATTCCAAACAGATTAATATTATTCTCTCAAATAATAATTCACAGACTGAAATTCGACAAAATTTAGCAACAGAAATTGTCAGGGTTAATCCCAACTGGCGACTTGTTACTCCTCGCTTCCCCACTCAGTGATTAGGGGAATAACTAAAGCAATCTTTACTAGGTTCGTGGTCGTGCCACATTTGCCGGGGCTACGACGAGTATACCAACAACGTTCGAAACAGTTTAAAACAGACAGGCCAACTGAATGTGCTAACTTACCATATACGAACAGCTGCAGCTGTCTCACAACAACAAAAAGCAGATAATTGCAGCATTTCTTGGAATTGGTATGAGCAGAATTTCGTAAGACAAAATCTTATACTGAAAGGTATCTATGACCGAGCACTGTGTCACACCACCGGCCGGTTATCTCGGACCTACTCCTTTATTCCCCAGTCAGATTAATAAAGCAAATCTCTGTTGACGAAGTAACTCGTTAGAATTTTAAGAGGGCAGTCTGAGAGTCGATAAAAACAGCTTATGAAATGTTGCCAGTTTTCGGAATTAATCGCGATTGTTATGTACCTTATTTTTAAAGAGCCTGCTCTTTATAGCTTGTTAGCTTTATAACATTAAACGTTTAACCATATTTATCAATTCTGTATATGTATTTTGTTAGAAGGACTATAGTCTTTGTCGCTTCAAAGGCTCCAGAAAATGCCAATAAACATTTCGGCCAAAAAATCGTGTCCCGGTCCCGGTGTTTTTTTTATCGCGTACCTTCTAACATGTGTGAAGTTAGGCCTATATGAATCTGTCGCGCCATTACAAATTACAAACTTATTTATTTTTATCTTTTTACATGCTTCCAATAAACCATAGCATGTTATCACAATTTGTGTTGGCCTCGACTCCAGTAATGCGTTTCGCCCCGATGTGGTGGGTGGGCTCATCAGTAGACGACCACCACATCTGTTCTAGACGCACTGTTTGCTCGATTTTCACCGAGACTATACTGATTTTTCAATCAACAAGTGACTGTGAATCATACCTCAAGACGAATCTTTGGTTCAAAGACTATCGCCGAGAGGATTTGTTTTATGCCCAGGGCCTGGCTTGTTCATTTAATCAAACTACTTTCAATCATAAACATATTTATGAATTGAATAACGTTGGAGTGTACGATTGTCATCACAATTTGTGTTGGCCTCGACTCCAGTAATGCGTTTCGCCCCGATGTGGTGGGTGGGCTCATCAGTAGACGACATATAGCATGTTATCTTAGCTGTAGGCGCAGTCTTGTAGACACTTTGACTATCAAGTTCTATACTTCTCGGTGAGGAAAGAGGATATCAACTATATTTCATAACTATAGTGGCTACGTCGACATACTAGACCTTTAAGAATCATCAATACCATAAGGCGTGCAAATTAAGTTCTTCAGAAAGGTCGCTATGTCGAATCTGATTTTGTTTTTTAGGCAGGATTTTTTTTTAGACAATCCATGGTCATCGTCGTACCGAGTCCGGTAAAGCTGGCGAATTTCTTCCGTTGGATGACACACTCGTCTGCGGTTTGCGTTTTTGGAGTTCTGCTGATAAGCTAGAGCTCAGTTCTTTCCGTGTCCTACAAGTATATTGATGTACTGGACACATTTATCATCTCACTAACAACGCGGCTTAGAAGATCTTCATCTATATTCCATTTAGACCGCTTGGGTATGTCATAATGCGGTACGTCTATTTCAACACCTTGTCTTTAGGACATTTTTAGGGTTAGTTTCCACCTCATACTTAATTTATACCAATTTTCAACCAGGACGTGCAAGTTTAGACTTTAGCCTAACACTAACAAGATCAACAGGTCGCTATTAGTCCAATATTTGCTTTGAATTCAAGTAGCTATTCAGGTAAATATTTGAAATTCAAGTACGAGTGTATTCACAGAAGACCTAGGACAAGTAGCCGGCTAACAATGTTCTCCTTTGAGTACATTGTCTGAAGAGTCACTATCTAAGCTGCCCATTCCCCACAATTTACTGGTTCCACTCACTTGGAGGTGTTACTATGCAATTCAAAGGACACACAGAATAATGGAAGCATACTGCCAATCAATTCGCTTTATCCTTCACAAAATCACAGACAAAACCAATAGCAATAAGCAATAATTTAACTATTTCACCAACAGCCATGGGTACCATTTCACTATAGGTATAAGCCAAACGTACGACAAGTGTTCCCAGGAACACATCATTCCATCTAGCACAAAAGGCGGAAGAGGATAAAAGTCATTTCCATAAGCACTGTGAATTTACATTGTGTGCAAGGAAAAATATTTTACCAATCCCTCTCTATACACATTCAATACCAAGTGATTTCGTCCTGGACTATAGATGCCTTTGTAAAATTGTTTTCCGTCCTCTTTTGTACTCGGAGGACACAGTACAAACAGATAGAAAAAAAAAAAATAACGGCCACAAGTCGACCACACATCGTGAGCGAAATCTCTCCTTGCCTAACACAGCTGGTGTTATAAAAGTTGAAGAGTACAAAGCAAGGATTTGAAAACGCCTGACAGATACATATGGGCACAGTGTTGGTAACACTGAAATCACACTGTGAAAAGGGTTATGACCCTTGGGTAGGGTACACCGCATAGATTTTGGGAGTGTTTAGAACTAGCACCTACTTTGGGTGACTTTGGGCGACTTACAGGCGCGTAACATATCATGCGGTTACCTCGCATTGTTTTATGAGAGAACTTTCATCAATACGTTAGTAATTCCCTAGCAAAATAGGAGCTATCCTTATTCTACATTCACTGAAGCCAGTTTAAGGTAGGTACCTAATATCCATTTGAAAAGCTTGTGGATTATTTTCAATTATCTTGCTGAATCCCCTAAAGGGGTTAAGATCTTAAACCTTAATTCCAAGTCAATCTTTGAAATTTTTTTTTGTACATCCGTTGCTACATCACCTGAAGCAGGATGTATTTAAAACTCTAAGACGAGGATATACGCGGAGCAAATGCAATTCGAAAGTCGTCTTTTGCCATTGAGGGAGGTTAAAAGGATCAGCGTTGGTGTGTGGAAAAAAAAAGATGAGACACATTATAGGACGTAACGGAAAAGGAAGTAAGTAATTTCTGGTAGAGTTGACGTGTCCTATTTGCATTTCACTGCAATGTATTTTTTTTTGTTAGACCATTTCTGTGATATCGAGATGAGCTACTTTGAAAGGATGATTGGAAAAGAAACCTGCAGTTCCTGTATAAGAAATACGGAAATGGCACACATCTCTTTTCGTGAGATAATATACTGGAATAGAAGGACTACTCCTTTATGTACCTGGGCATGCATCAATTGGCATTGCTTATTATATCTATTGAATGAGGTGATGTAGCTGAGATAATCTGTAACCGCATATATAGGTTTTCATTATCCTTTCTTACTTTTGAAAAATATATGATATCAATTTTATGCGATTATGTAGGTACTTGAATGTCCTATTTGGAAGGGGGTCGCAAAAAGGCGGTAACAGCATTTTATATTTCAAAAGTGCCAAAGTAAGTAAGCCGCAGAAAGAAGAAGGCGGTCAAAATGATACAAATTGCTGCAGTTGAACCTCGAAAAGTCGGTAAGCAAAACTGTGAAACTTATAGATCCGAGACCTATAAAGATAACTTTAGGGAAGGTCTGGGTTAAAATTTGACTCTGGTTCTGATTTATTTTTCGATGACCCGAAGCATGTCCTAAATTAAACCACCTCCCTTTCCCAATAGACCGATTACTTTATTACATTACTTCATGGGGGTATGTCGCCAAAGAACACTTAGCCTGTTCTATTGTTTTAATTATTCGTAGCGCTTTAAATGCTTTAGTTATATGTATAGTTGAGTATGTGCAGGAACACGTTACTTAAGGTGGGTTTCCACATGTCGGTTGATTGACAAAGTTTGACAGCTCTCGCGTTTATGTCATTGAACAACACCAACGTCAGTTTATTTCCACTTATGTCAATTATTGGCAAAAAATCGTTTGTCAGTTGATTGACCAACTTATGAACTCGATGCCAATTAATTTTCACTGTCAATTATAGACAAAGTGACATTTTGTTTGACAATTCAGCTATTTCCACTTGTCCAGTGGTTTCTTCGTCAGTTATTGACAAACGCTGTTAGTCAATTCATTGACAAGCTATTTTTTGCTATTTCCACTTGCCAATTTTTTAATTGGCATAAAAATACGTCATTTGTCAATTTCAAATCGACAAGTGGAAACCCAGCATTACAATGAGCCAATTTTTGCCCTTTGCAACATGTAATTTACGATGTTATCGAAAGTGCGCCACCCTTCGAATTGATGAAGGCCATCCTCTCGGTTCCGCATCATGGAAACTGAAGAATACATTTTCCGAAACGGTTTCGCAATTTGGACAGTTTGCGTTAAGGCGGTAGATGGACCCTTTCCACCCCGTGCTTTTTTTCGGTCGGGATTTAAAAATAAATTAGGTAGCAGCTCGTTACATTATGAACAGGATGGTGATACTTACTGAGACATCGATTCAAAAATAACATTCTATTGCAAAATGGACCCATGAATCGACCATAGAGATCATGCGATTTGATGCCACTCGATCAATACTTGTGAAGCTATGTAAAGCTTTGGTTATATGCTGTTAAGCATCGAGTCATTTAGTCTTTGGAAGTCAATAATTAGATCAATATTGATGACCTTTCTTTCATTCATTCATTCATTCATTTTCAATGGTCCGCACGTCCATTTAGTGGGTGGCGGGTGTTGGTTGCTCAAGTGGACCCTCCATAGCTCTCGATTCTCCGCCATCGACTCTAAATTATCAAGGGCAATCCCCATACGGGTATAAGAGATATAATGGACTTGATCTAAACATCTCATCCTGGGTCTACCTAAAGGACGCCTGCTTAAAGGTAAGGATTCCATAGCACGTCGTGGGATCCTGGTTGGGGACATGCGTTTAACATAACCAAACCACCAAGGTATGGATTTTCGGAGAAGTAGCTGCTCGACATTGAGTTCCTCACGTATTCCGGTATTTCGAATGCGATCTCTACGGGTCAGACCAGCAATACAACAGAGGAATCTCATTTTCGGCAGCTTGTATTCGCGGTCGATCTTTTGCAGAGAAATTTCAGAAGTTGTCTAATCAACCATTTTGGAGACGTAGACCGTTTGTCTATATGCGGAGCTGCGATTTGACGCCGTTAGACTTTAATTTTTCTGCTAACCGGTTTTGATCCGTATAATTTTTATACGACTCAAACACTTAAGTACAACATTGTTCAAGCTGTTCATTAAAAAGATCTAAGAACCATCGAACATGTACAGGAAAATTGGATTGACAGGATGTGCTACTATCAAGCTAGTCGAAGGAGTAATCTAGATAAAATGATATTCCATAACTAGTAGTAAGGATTGCTCTTTCCAAAAAATTATCAAATATTGAAAAGCATCGACAGATAAACGTCACTCTAAAATCTTGTGCTATCATCCTGAGTGGACCCTTGCAAGTGCCATTGAACTATTTTCTTTAGGAAAATTGTACTAGTTTTGGCATTTTCTATCACTTTACCTCTCTTGTATCTTTATTCTAATAAATCAATTAATTTTTCTAATTTTAATGAAACAAACGTTCATAAAAATTCTCGAAGTGTCTAAAACGCGAATGAATAAATTCCACTCTAAACCCACAAGTAGGTACACATTCAAGTTAAATACAAAAAATCTGCACACAATTTGACAAGCTGCTAGACTTTACGCCTAGTCTGATATTTAACATGAAATATGGCGTGAAGATATTTCACATTCCAGGACAGAATATGGATACTATTCCAAGTCTAAACTTGTCTTTTCATAGACAAAAGTTTTTATTTCTACATCATACGAAACTTTTAATACATAGAAAAATGTTAAGTATACGCCACAGTGCTCTATAAAAAAATTAAAACTCCCTCAGTTGTAATTCAAATTATTTCTTCATGCGTGTGGGAAGAGCATAACTGCTTTCTTAAAAAAAAATTTGTTCAATGCCACAATTTCTGAATTTTATTTCATGCCCAGAATTTGTGTACTCTAAAATTAAAAATTCAAGGATTTAAAAATTTTCAGTGCAGTGATTCCTCTGGTCAACGAGCATCGGACTATTTTATTTCTTCGTCACGGATTGCGCAAACAGGATGCTAAAACATTCAAACAAAACCAAATCAAGGATATTATCGGATGAAAAATTTAAATGTAACTACCATCTCCGAGATGTAATTCGAATTTTCATCCAGCACTCTTGTCTTATCCTCTGACCGAATTCGTAAAAAGAAAAACTTTAAATTTATAATTTCATTACACACTTCTTGAAAGCGATGTGGGCAGAGAAAGCCATTTGGAAACGCGTAGCCTGCAAACAGAGAAATGAAATTTTCTCTGATTGAATTTGCGAATAACGGCTACGAGAGTTTTCTTTAATTCTTACTCTTAGTCGTTGAGGAAAAGTTTTTACCCGCATATAAATGTGTGAAAATTACGAAAAAAAAGTACACGTACTTATATGTGTACTGTATATATGTGAAGCTTATAATCCTCCTACTGTATAACGTTTTCCCTGTATTCCCAGTAAACGAAGATAAGAAGACGCTGGTGGTGTATTCTTTTTGTTTTAATATTTAAAAAAAAAAAAATTTAATCGTCAGAGCTCCTTCTATGGTAAAGTTTGCCTTTTCCTTGTTCGCGCGGGTGAATAAAGGAAAAACCAGAGGAAAAGATTCTTTTTATCGTAATAGTCAAGGATTTGCTTTGCTTTTACTACTCACAGTTTTACCATCAATTGCGAAATGAAATAGGAAGGTATACATTGTACTGTACATGTTAAGCGGGTGCAGTAACTTGAACGTTTTATTATCGCCTTTTTGATTTGGAAAGCTATTTCAAGTGCTCTTTGTAATGCTCGCTATGTTGCCTCAAATTAAGTTCTTATTTATATTTAATTCGTACAGAGGGAATGCGTTCTTTTGTTTAATCTGGGTTCAAAGCAATGTAGTCCATTCCGACATGTGGGCTTAGATTACTGGTGTTTAGAATGGAGCTAAAAATAATATCAAAAGAAGCGGCAATGGTTATAAATAGTATGAAGACGAGTTCAAATTAAATACAATTTGAAAAACTCAACTGTTCAATTCTACCAATGGATATACTATGCAACAGATAGGAAGACCCATGTGCGACTGGAGGTCTAAAAGAGGATGTTAACTTGAAGTTGGGGTAAAGTCTATAGAATTAGCTATACTATTGTTAAATAATTGCCTATTTGATGGCAAGATTTCAGAGCAAAGACATCCATACTACTATAAATATAAAATACAACATCCGTTTGTTCGTCCCTTCATAATTTGAGAACCATTCGTCCGATTTTCATAATTTTTTTTTTCTGATTTATAGATGCGTGACTAAATTAGGCTTTAGGGTGGATGAGAATTGTTGAGGAGTAAAGGGATCGCGGGGAGTAAGGGGGGTCTCACGAACCGTTTTCCGTATGAACATGAAAGTTTGTATGTTAATAGATAAGTGAAAATTATTTACTTTATTCATCGTTTTTCAAAACTGGAACTATTTGGCCGATTTTAAAAATTCTTTCAACATTCTACTGGCTACACCCTCCGGATCAGTATAGTGAGCAGCAGTCGTAATTTATTTCTACTTGCGCCCACTAAAAAATAACATATATGTAGTTAAAAAAAAAAAAAGACATTGCGATAAAATATTTTCGTACAGAGGGAATGCGTTCTTTTGCTTAAAAGCTTAAAAAAGAGGAAAAAATATAAATATATGATAACTCAAATAAATTTTATTTAAAAGAAAAGAAACCGACGCACGGGCGGACTCAATACCATGCCAATTCCACGAACTTTTTATAGAAACTTTAGTACAGAGAGCGCGGTTGGTACAATATTTCTACCGAGATTGCTTTCAAAATTCGAACTGATTTGTCAAAAATCATCCACTTTGTAAATAATTTTGCAATTTTTCGAAGAGTTATACGAGCGTTAAGCTATTCATTTCGCGTACCTCGTAAATGTGTTTTAGTCACTGTTTTGAGCGAGAAAAAGGTGTCAGCGTTTAAATTATTATAGGTAGCTACAAACAAAGAAGATGGCGATGAACTGATGAGCCACCTTTCGCTTACCGTAGTGTTTTATACAATTTCTGGTCAGTATTATATTTATGTCAATTTGGCCATTAAGGCTTTTATTAGTACTAGGCTCACCCAGTGGTCGAAATTCGACCACCATACATTTAAACACAAAGCAACGCAACATGCATGCAGAACGACAAAAAAAATGAGTATGTGCTTCACCTTCATTATGTACATAAGCACTCTACTGAGGTAAGACTTCACAACAACTGTGTTTTGTTTTGCTTTGCTTTGCTTTGCTTTGCTTTGCTTTGCTTTGTTTTGGTTTGTATATTGTTTTGACCCACTATAAACCATCCATTTAAAGAGGAAATAAATAAAATTGCTGCGCCATCTACCGGGTCCTTAACCATCCTGGGATCCCCCCAAACACACACACCAAATTTCAGCAAAATCGGTCCTGGCGTTTAGAAGGAAATAAATAATATTCCTGGAACTCAATTGCAGCGCCACCTACCGGGTCCTTAACCATGCAGGGATCCCCTCAAACACACACACCAAATTTCAGCAAAATCGGTCCAGACGTTTAGAAGGAAATAAATAAAATTCCTGGAACTCGATTGCAGCGCCATCGACCGAGTCCTTAACCATCCAGGGATCCCCTCAAACAAACACACCCAATCAGCAAAATCGGTCCAGGCGTTTAGAAAGAAATAAATAAAATTCCTAGAACCCGATTGCAGCGCCACCTACCGGGTCCAATTGTGAATCTAAAGTTAAACCATCCAGGGACCGTGCAAGTCCGTACGCGTGAAAGAAGTGAAACTTCTTAAAAAGTATCGGATCGCCATATACCTACGCCAATGGAGAATGAAAGACAACAAATATAATGTGCACCCTCTGTGCCGCCCTCCCTTTCGATGACCATGGTACTTGTTCATACAATACTGCTTCTCATTTCCTTTGTTTCCCTCTTCATATGAAATCCAAACAACTACCCCAACCCAACCTTACCCTGTTACCTGGTTTGTACGTATCTTCTCTTATGAAGATTATTAATATACCTACCCCATGCTATACTGCAGCACGCACCCCAGCCTGCATTGGACATACGATCACTATGTACATACAGCTGCTCCTGCTGACCATAGCACTTACTGAGAAAACAAATCAACCCTTTTCGAATGAGGTACACAGACACACCACCCCCACGTATGACGATGTGGTTTTGTTTTTGTTTGTCCTGTCGCACGATCGCAAAAAGTAGAATTTCGACTGAGCGAAGGGGAAATATTCATTTTCTTTGTTTGTTGTTGTTGTAACCAATGCAATTTAAAAATATTAATTTACCTATTTTACAAATGTTTTTTTCAAATAATTATTCTTCATAACACATCTATGAGTGGTAAACTTCAATTTGGTAAAAAGAAAAATGGATTTTGTATTCTTTAAGTAGGGTAAATGACTATCACAAGAAATCGGGTCGGCTTTTAATATTATAATAGATTTAGTGGTAGACAAATTGGTAAAAAATCTGAATGAATCGATTAATAGTTCCTGTCATCAGTGGACGTCGAAGGAAAACCAAAACCACTCTAGTGGACCATCACAGAGATTCGAAAACTTAGAACAAAAGCTATGAAACTTTCTAATACGGCTAGAAACTTAAAAACCTTAAACCATCAAAAATCCGAGTTTCAAATATGGAATTAGTACAGCAAAACTAAGATCATGGAAAAATTCTGCGAATCCATAGATAAAATTGAGACCGCATCCAGAGACTCCCACAAAATATGTGAAGCTCAAAACGCCTACCTCAAAGGTAAGTCCGTGAAAACTGAGGTCAGGGTTATTGACCATTATCTGGATGCCAAAGAGTAGACTATGGCAGCATTTCTCGATATCGAGGGCGCTTTCAATAACGTAAAAACGGATTCAATAATGAAAGCTTTGAAAATTTAACACTAAATAAGTCCGTCATTAGTAGGATCAACAACTTAGCTATCGGACCTAGTTTTGTAAGGAACATGGCAACAAGAGGCACGAATGGCAACATGTGCTGGATCATACCATGCTACCGATTTCAAAATTGTATAGCATAATCGACGATATAATAGAGGAAGATGCGCTGACGATTAACGAACCCATCAAGATGGAAATGAGCTTCATCACTGAGGATAATTTTGTTCGAAAAAATCAGCATCCACTTGTTTTTGTTCCAAAATCTATTCAACGTACTCCCTTTGCGCTGCATGGTCAGTAGTCTTCAGTTCTTGAGTCAGTAGAATTTTTTAAGCATGAAGTTTCAAGTCTTTTGTGAGAATTCGCTGTAGAGAGCTTCTCGAAATGCCCAATTATTATAACTACGATGATGTTCCTGGACTGTAATTCATTCGTATAACGCTCCATTTTTACTAACGCCGAACTGTCAGATGTCACATTGTTATATTTTCTCCGTTGGCATCACTGTACTATTAAATGGCGCAAAATTCAGATTTTGCATGAATTATGGGACACCATTTAGTAGCAAATAACTTTCTAAAATACCAAGCAAACCAAATTTACTTCCATAAATGTTAGTTTTGCTGACACGAGGGTACTCGCCAATGGCGCACAAGGAACATGGTAATTTAAAAGTAATTAAGTTTATATCTTCCTGGTATCAACAGCAACTGTCAGTGGAATAAGAAATCAAAAATATTCAAAATGAATAATAAATCATATCGATTTGATTATTTCTGCCAATCCACCGTAGTGCAATTGATTGATGAAATTGATATCATATCTGTATATATGTAGCTTAAATGTTATTTCCAGCTTGTTTAACAAATTTTATGATTCTCTCATCAATTTTGCACTAGGAGCAGTACAGCTAGGGAGTCGTCATTTTCGATGTTCGTGCGTCAGCTGGTCATTGTTTGACGTTTAAATCCGTCATCCAGTTGTTTTTATTTTAATAATTTTTCCATCATTAATCAAAGTATGACACTTCACATCCAACTGATGATGGCAATGATGGAGCCAATAAGCTAAAAGGCCCTTATGGAGAAATTATTATTATCAACTTTTAATTGGAATTGTATTTTGTTTAAATCAAACTCACGTGCCACTTACAGATGTCATTATTTCATAAAGGACCTCTGATTTGATTTATTTATTATTTGGATTCAATCGACAGCCTGTTTGATGGATTGGAAAACACACGAACAATTTTTTAGGTCGAACACTAAGTCTTATGGTTAAGTTGTTTAATGTTAGAAAAGTACACTCAGATCCTTCATAAATCCTTCGGCTATATTCAAGTAACAACACACAATGTCAAACCAATTAAATTCACTCAAGCGTTAGATACAAATTACCTCACAATAACCATACCAAATTCGAAATGTTATTCACATCCTATAATATTCACCTCACAATTCGATAGTATTTATAGCACACACCTTCCGTCTTAAGGACATGCCATCAATCATTTCCATATACATTGTTATGGTCGTGTTATGCTATTTTCTTTGCATGCTGTGTACAAGGAAAATTGTCATCACATCATGAACAATACACCAAGGCAGGGTGTCCTTAATGACAACAATGACTAGGTGATGATAGGGCTGAAGTGTCTTGTATTTGCAAAATATTAGCAGGATGTTGCAACATGTTGAATAAATCCCTCATAAATATTCATTAAATGTGACACGAGTTAGCAGTTCGTTGCACAGTAAATCCGTTTTTTCCGGCTTCCTTGTTAAAATTATTCCAAATGGCGGCATATAATTAATGAATTGTCTGTCTGGCAATCCATAAATCAATTTCCAAGGTGACATCTGTGAATTGTTTACATATAATGTAACTCTGGTGCTAAGGTACAGTTTATATAGAAGACGTTCTAAATACATTTTTAAAACTATAAAATGGTAAATTTGAAAGCTTTTAGCGAAGTCTCTTAGGTTGGTTTAGCGCTTGAGCACCGTTTTGAGACCATAACTCACGAGACTTGTAGTCAAAAATGAGGGGAAGGGAAGTCAACCTCAACATCAGCCTGGGCAGTTGAGGATATTGATGATGTTATCAAATTTGATTGTCGAGATGTTATTAAAGAAGGGCTCACTTAGTGCCGGACATCCACAATTGTTTTCATTAGCGTCTGCACAGCTACGGCAGGGGTTGTTATGGAGAATGCCAAACTTGTCTGGATGAGTTTCTAATCAACGTTAATCTAGAAGAGGTTCTTTGTTCTAATACTGTCATAAGTTGGCAAATCTTTCTAGAAATGCCACGATTCGTCAAATTCGTCCACATAGTCTCTGCCTTTGAAGTAAAGTGCAGGAAGACTCATCGGCTCTCCAGACCCCAGGTTCTTTTAGACCTCTGACTTGCCCAGACCACTGTGTTCCTCCAGCTCACAAAAATATTGGATGTTATTAGGCTTGTGTTACACTTAGGGCCGGTTTGTTCATCTTTGGTTAACTCTAATCAACGGTTATTCCAGCTGATAATCATAGAATCTGTTTGTTCAGTCAAATTTTAACTAGAGAATCCATGATTTGGTTAGTTAACCAGAGAAATCGATAACCAGCCGATTTTGGTCTGTTACCGGCATTTAACCAAGGAAATTCTAAAATTTTGTTTGTTCAAGCTTTGACATAGCAGTCAAAAACAAAACAGCTTTCTTTCAAAAATAAAAATTAATTTAATAAATAATAAACGCAAAATAGTGTGTTGCTTCGTATCTGCTATGTCGACGCATTTTCAACAACACTGGCAGATGAATACGATGCAATATAGTGTGGAAAAAAATTGCATGCATTGCTGCGCCTGTGACAATTTTAACCATCGATTAAATCTGACAAATAAACTGGAAAACTGGAACGATTTGTCGCAAAACTATGGTTTGGTGACCAAAGTAGAAAACAAGTGAACAAACGCTTTTTGATTACCACAGATATATAATCATGGGTTAAACTAAATCTATGATAACCTAACCGCAGATTTAAACAGCTCTGAACAGACCGGCCCTTAGGCTCGTTTAACACTTAGACTTGATGATGCATATAAGAATGGGCAAATAGATCATACAATTACTCAAAACCTGTTGCCATGACCTTGTTGGCCGACAGATTCATTTGGATCCCACATTCGGCTTCGATTCACCAGTGGAAATCCACCGACTCGACTGCTCCTTGGTCTCTGTTGTATTGTAATGAATCCATGTTTTCTCCACTTTCGAATTCGAAGCCTAGAGCCTCTTCAAGTTCGTGCTGTTTTACTCGCCAATCGTCCCATATGGATTTTATCGACCATTTCTGGTGTGGTGAACTCAATTCAACGACCAGAATGTTCGGCAACCATGATTGATGGACATTCAAGTTTGACAACCGTGAAAATTACAAAACTATATTTTCTACATCACCTAAGGAATAACACATCATATTTTGTGGTCCTTATTGCTTACAATGGCTTTGAAGTGTCAGCTAGGAATATTGACCTATTCAGCAAATTTCGCATTAGGCCTCTTATATGCACCAAGGGCATTTAAAGCATAAGTATATAAAAGACTTATGCTTGAATGCTTTTTTAGCCCCCCGCCGCGCCGGGTTGCAATTCAGAGTTATTTAAATACCGGACTAACTGAAGGTAGTCCCAAGTTCATCGCGTATCGTATTTCAGGCGGAAATAATGGCAAGAAAGGAAGTTTTATCTTGTCCAAAAGATAAGTTGATATCCGCATCTTCTCGGATAGCCAAGCTGCCATTAAGTCCCTGAAATCAGTTTCTACTAACTCTACTACAACCCCAGACTGTTGCACGTCTCGCAAGAAGATTGCGGAGCAGTTCAATATTCATCTCTACTGATGGCTGATTGGAAATAGAGATACTATAGGACACTTTAAGGCTTTTGAACTTGACAAACACGGAACTAGAGTCCCTATCATTCCAAACAAAGGTACCTACCTTAGGTGTTCCGATTGCTACATACAAACTCATAATAAAGCTGGATGCTATCAAAAGAACCAAAGGACAAGTTGTACGACATGTCTATCGATAAAATAGATTTTACCAAAGCTAGATCTTAAACGTTCTAATAACTTGAGATCTCTTGACAGAAGGCATATCAGCGTCACAATATCGTGTCATCACTGGACTCTGCCGTATAGGTAGATATGTATGCAACAAGGCTTGGCGTATTTTCAAATGATTTTTGTAGAAGTTGTTTGGACGAAGAGGGGAAGGAGATCATTCCCTGTAGTTGTCCGGTTCTCTCCCAAAAACGGAAACTCCTTTTGGGAGCCTTCTATTACAATGATCTAACAAACCTAGATATTCCAAGTCTAATGCGCTTCATTAGAAGCTCAAACTGGTTCAACGAGTAGGACAAAACATCTTTCTAAATTTATGTGGTATCATAAGGGACCTAAATGTATCGGCCTTTTGTCGACAGCCACTTCCACTTAACCTAACCTTACCTAAGTTAGGGAACCTAATCATTGCGTATCAAATTTCACTATAATGTAGCGTCCCATTGAAAATTCCAAAAGCACAATTTCTTCCTCATTGCCGGACAATATTCCGGCAAATGGATATTTTGTGCGTGCTGAAAGTAATATGAATTTGCGCGTATTGTGTTCGCCCTCGCAATAACAATGAAGGCACTTTTCACCTAAATGATTCTTCTCACCACTCAGTCACTAGTCCACTTTGTAATATTTGAAAATAGACAAAACACAGCGAAAGTGCAAAATTGTTATCATTCACTGACACACGCTCAAATTATTACGAAAGTCCTGGAAAAATTAAAAAAAATTCTTACTCGCTCTCCACTATATTTGACGAAAATAGTGGAGTGGTAGCCAAACGGAAAAAATACAATGTATTTGAGTACCAATTGTTGCTGTAGTTGTAAAGTTAACACCACAAAGGACGAAGGACATCGATTTCATTCGTCTGCAGTAAAAGCTACCACATTGTCTGGTGTCCTCAACAAATTTTTTTTTATTCAAAAACGTCTCCTCTTTAAGTCTCTGTATCCTTGAATCATTATTCCAGCTTCATTTTTTTAAATCTTGGATAAAAGTAAACAGCGTGTGTGTTTGGTTTCCTTTAAAAAAAAATTGATATGCTGCAGGAAGGTTATCTCGGTATACGACAAATAAACGTCAACAAAAAAAATAAACGACTGTTAAATAAAAATAATAATGATTCATAATCGGATTCTCACCATAGTTATCGCTTTTGCTTTTCCCCCGATTTCCACATATACAGCAGACACATAATCCCCATAAGCACCTGGGATTTACTTCGCAATAAAACCCAATGATATATGACTTGTGCGAGATTTTATTGTTGATTTTATTATTATTGTCAGATTGAAGTGATATAGACCGGGCAGAGAGAAATACCATATGTTAGGCATTATATATTATTGTTTTATACGAGTATCTCATTTCTATGGTATTTGTTATTTTTGGAATTGGTAATCAATTACTAAGCTTCCATCTTACCGAGGATAGGAGATGAAGGGTCGGTATCCCGGCCATGTAGTGGGCACTCGCCCATGATCGACCGCTTTACCGCTCATGGCTGATTGTTTCCCAGTTAGTGGCTGACCAGGAGCCATACTTGGACAGAAGAGTAACTAGTTCACTTCAAACTGATGCTTTTCCCTTCTTATCGCAGTTCGGAACTACTGCCAAACGGGCTCTAATAAGCTTCATTTCAGCATGTCTCTTTGACGTTTCATCTCAGATCTCGTTTCATTATAGGTCGGAAAGTTTTTGGGAGACTTTAACGCCAAAATTGGGAGATAGGACATCTTTGGCAGGACGATCGGAAGGCACAGCCTACACGACACCACCTCCGGCAACGGACTCAGGCTAATCGATTTTGTAGCGGGAAAAAACATGGTGGTGAGCAGCACACGATTCCCACGTCTTGACATCCATAAGGGCACATGGCGGTCACCAGATGGTCGAACCTGCAACCAAATCGATCATGTCGCGATTGACGGAAGACACTCCTCTAGTATTCTGAATGTCCGTACTTTCCGAGGAGCCAACATCGACTCGGATCACTACCTAGTTGGTGCCAAACTTCGAGTACGGATATCCAGCGAAGCTCTTAGGCGAACAACAACCACGCAGAGGAAGTTCAATGTTGGACGACTTCAATCGGAAGAGACCGCCACAGCCTATGCCGACCGCGTATCCTTTGAGCTTGCGAGAAATCCCACAACCGTTGATATGAACCCGGAAAACCAATGGCAGCTATGTCAACAAGCCGTAAGGAACGCAGAACGTCAGAAGTGTGGCTTCTCACAACCACCTCCGAGAAACCCCTGGTTCGACTCCGAATGTGCTCAGGCAAACAAAGTCAAAACGGAAGCATACAGGTCGTGGCTCCGGAAGAGAACTAGAGCGTCCCATAATCTCTACGTTGATAGAAGGAGGGATGAGAAACGCTTGCTCAGGAGAAAGAAAAAAGATCATCAGCAACGTGAAGTCGAGGAGATGCAGAGATGCTTTAGCAGGAAAGAGGTGCGAAATTTCTATAGAAGAGTGAAAAAATCTACTTCAGGATTCACGAGCCGCCCTGGGCCCTGCAAAGATGGGGATGGAAACACAGTAGTGGATACACAGTCGATGTTAGCCATCTGAAACTATTTTAGCCAGTTGTTGAATGGTGATGACAGCCAAGATCCCGCCAATCACCGACCTGTACCAGTCGATCTAGATGACAACCAAGAGTTACATCCGCCCGACCAAAATGACATCAAGGTAGCCATCAGCAGACTAAAAACGAACAAAGCAGCTGGAGCCAATGGGCTACAAGCGGAACTTTTTAAAAACGCTGGAAAACGCTCATTTGCAAAATATGGTCGGAGGAAAGTATGCCCGACGATTGGAATCTCGGTACTATCTGCCCGATCCACAAAAAAGGAGATCGCCTACGCTGCACCAACTATAGAGGCATAAGCCTTTTAAACATCGCCTATAAGATCCTGTCAAGCGTATTATGTGAACGTCTTAAGCCGCTTGCTGACGACCTAATAGGTCCTTATCAATGCGGCTTTAGACCTGGAAAATCTACGACCGACCAAATCTTCACATTACGCCAGATCCTGGAGAAAACCCAAGAATTTACTATCGATACCCACCACCTGTTCATCGATTTTAAAGCAGTGTAAATAGGGATGAACTATATCGTGCCATGTCCAGCTTTGGAATTCCTGCTAAAGTGATACGACTTATCAGGATGACGTTGGAGAATGCTCGCTGCTCCGTCAAAATTGGTAGGGATTATACCGAAACCGTCGATACCACCAGAGGGTTAAGACAAGGTGACGCACTGTCATGCAGTTGTTTCAACATTGTGCTTGAAAAGGTAATACGCAACACCCAGGCCAGTACATCAGGCACTATCTTTAATAAATCAACACAATTACTTGGGTTTGCTGACGACATTGATGTGATAGGAAGAACAAGGCGAGCAGTAACCGGTGCTTTCACTACAATGGAGTCAGCAGCAAGCAGAATGGGACTGACTTGAGGAATAAAGCCCTATCGAGAAAAACCAAGGAGACGCTATACAAAACACTCATCATCCCGGTCCTGCTATATGGTGCAGAAGCATGGACCCTTACCCAGTCGGATGAAGGCTCCCTTGCTGTATTCGAGAGAAAAGTCTTACGAACGATTTATGGTCCTGTTTGCGTCGACCAAGAAAACAATGTTTGGCGAAGAAGATACAACAATGAGCTATACGTGCTGTACAGCGACATGAGCCTAGTAAAAAAAAATAGAGCGGATGAACATCGAAGCTCCAGCGCGTAAGGTCTTCGACGCCATACCAGAGGGAAGGAGACACCAAGGAAGACCTCATCTTCGATGGAGCGACCAGGTAGAAGGAGACCTCCGACTGCTTGGAGTGCGTAATTGGAGACGGCAGGCTAGAGATCGAGCCAACTGGAGGGGCATAATAAGTAAGGCCCAGGAGCACCACGCTTTGTAGCGCCATCAAAAGTAAAGTAAAGTAAAGTAAATAGGTCGGAAATACTACCCAACGAGCCGTAAAAAGTTCCACTTTAACCTGCTTCGCATTATCGAATTTCGTTTCATTTTAGTTAGAAATTACTGCCTATAGACCTGTCGCTTTTTCGTTTCATCGTCTTCATTTAATAGTTGTTCCCATTTACTGCCCAACGAGCCATAAAAAGTTTCACTCCGACCTGCTTCTCATTACCGAATTTCGTTTCATTTTAGGTAGGTATTACTGCCCATCGACCTGTCGCTTTGTCGTTTCATCTCAGATTTCGTTTCATTGTAGGTCGGAAGTACTGCCCAACGAGCCATAGGATGTTTTACTCCAACCTGCTTCGCATTATCGAATTTCGTTTCATTTTAGTTAGGAATTACTGCCAATGGACCTGTCGCTTTGTCGTTTCATCTCGAATATCGTTTCATTATAGTTAGGAATTACTGCCCATCGGGATGTCGCTTTTCCGTTTCATCGTCTGTGTTTAATAGTAGTTTCACTACAACCTCTTGTTTTATCAGTTTAAGAAGTTTCATTTCAAAAATCTAAATCAAGCTTGGAAATACGGGAATAGCATCATGCTCTGTGTCGAGGATTTTGAAAGAACACTCTTGCAGACAATGAAATTTTGGAGACAGCCAAAAATCCCCTGTCGGTCTGCTGTGTGGCACAGAACAACGAATTTTACCAAAAGCGGTTCAAAATCTATTGGGACGCTTTGAGAGAAAGATTCTTAGCTTCATAGGTCAGTTTGCATCGATAAAGGAGGAGAATCAAAAAATAACTTTGCGGGCTCTACAGCGACGTCGTCGTCCAACCACTTTTCACTTTGCACTTTGCAATTTTGCAAAAAAAATAATTCCTGCAAAGTACAAGTGCGAAGTGTTTCACTAAAAACGCAAAGTTCTCACGACTTTGCATTTTGCACTTTTTCAGACTTTTTTGCAAAGTGAAAAGTAAAAGTGTTTCACCAATTAAAAAGAGAACTTTGCATTTGTAATCGTGTTTTGCAAATTTGCAAAGTGAAAAACATATGCGTGTATTTTTGTATATTTAATTGCACCCAACACGTAATATAGAGCAAGTTTTGTTGTCGTAAAATTGTTTGTTGGGTTTAAAAAAATTGTTTTCTAATACTGTATGAATTTCGATTCAAACTGAAATTTGAGCAATATTTAATATACTATTCTAAAATAAAGCGTCCAAGTTCAGAACAATTAAAACAAATAAAAAATGTATCATCGGCTTGACCGATGCTTTGATACCCTCCACTGATGCATACACTACCTGGCCAGCTTACGTTAATCGCATAGAAAGATCGGTCCGGCCCACATACCATCATTGCATTCAATGCATGCTTCCCATGTCTATTAACAAACTGCTCTTCATTTTCCCTAGGTGCATCAATGTTGATCATCGTACCGTCAACGCATCCAGCTACACAAGGGAATCCACCTTGAGCAAAAAATTGGGTAGCTATTTCCGAAGTATTTTGTGGCCAGCAAATGGTGGTTGCAAGCAATTCCTCGATTATTGCGCCCGAAACTCGTTGTACTACTCTGCAGACTGTAGCTTTACTTACTCCGTGCATAGCAGCGACTCCATGATATTGCCCTCCATTTCCAATCCAACGTAGTGTGCATAGAATCTGTTGCAAGGGACTTAAGCAATTATTTCGTTCGCTGTCAAACCTTAGCCTATGTCCAATTGTTGACAAAACACGTTCAATACTCGTCTTCGTTAAACGAAAACTTTCCAGGGTTGAAAAATTATCTCCAATTTCAAAATTTGTCCTTAATTTTACAACCCTTTGTATATTATTCGTATCTTCTTCGTCTTCAAAGAGTGCTTCGAAACGGTTCATTTTTTTTTTAAATTATATTACCAAGTGTTCACAACAAAAGCTCAACTGCAAATGATTTTTTTTCTTTGCATATTATTGACAAACTTTTCACGATTTTAAATGCAAAGTGCAAATCTAATTTGTTTGGTGAAACGAAATGGACGAATTCTTTGCAAATTCGCAAAACTTTGCACTTTGCAAAAACATGCTTTGCACTTTGAAAATTTGTGTTTGGTGAAACGAATTTTGCAAAGAGGAAAAATTTTCAACTTTGCAAAGGAATAATTTCCTCTTTGCAAATTTGCGTTTGGTGAAACAAAATTTGCAAAGAAAAATTGCAAAATTGCAAAATGCAAAGTGAAAAGTGGTTGGTGAAATAGGGCCCTGGTCGGCTGGGGCATGTAGATCTTATGGGCAGCTATGCTCGACAAGACTTTTATGAGCAGTGAGCAGTGCAGACAGCACCATAGTTGATGCGCACAAGTGAGTGACTTTAACCATCTTTGTATGCTTAAATTACGTCAGCTAGCAAGGCATCGAGCCATCTGGTGACGCTTATTGGTTAAGGCCTAAAAGTAAATTATTAAAAAATATTAGGTACGTTTTGCTAAGCTTCCATAAAGCTTACATTACAATGATAAAGACAATCCTCTTAGATGCATCAATTGATTATGAGGATAAGCGCCATACATGCCGAACTCAAACGAATGCTAAGTCCCAATTCCAGATAGACTGGCAAATTTCCTAAAAAGGCTGTCTCTTTCCTAGATATGTTCTTCTCCCATTCCTGCTCTAAATATTTATGTATAGTAGTGGCCATATTTATAAGGCACAAATGTTTTATATGGGACTTTAGGCCTTGCCGCTTGCAGCCATTCATAGGTAGCAATATCGCGTTAAAAGAAAGTGGTCTACAGAGGTCCACCTTATCCAAAAATTGAGGTCTTTTTAAAAAGTTAGAGTCCTTGACCTCCAATAGTCCATCGTTCCCCACACGTCAATAAAATACACATTACCCATCACAACACAGGATATACCTCCACATTTGTGCAAGTGACAATAAAAAACTGCAGAAATTTACAAGGAAATTCCTAAAACTGAATTTCTGTCATATAATAGAATAGTTTAAATACTTCCTTATTGAATTTTGTCCGATTCCTGAAAATAATTATAGCCCCAAACCATTTACACCACAATCACATCACATTAAACAATACAATGAACTTCTCCTTAAAGCAGTATTATTTAAATTCATCACCACAACCACGTTATGTTAGACCACTCATCCTTATAAAAAAAAGAGGATACGTTTTTGGTTCACAATTGACCTCAGTCACTCTGTCCAACCAGCAATTGTCCTCAAATCACATTAAATAGAGAAATGATGTGCAAATTGTTATTTTACATGAAAATGTCCAAAGGACTCAGTCCTCGGACTCACCCTCATCACTGAAATGCTAATGCTGTGTTATTTTGAAAGCTTTTTCAAATAAATCACGCTTACGCCCCGTTAGATAAGCATGGAGATTTTTGCCATACAACAGATTGCCATACGGTTGGTACGTTCAACAACTATAACCAGGATAATGGATGTACATATTTGTACGTTGATGGTCATTACACGAGTTGCATTAGTTTACATTTTTATTAGGTGATTAGTTTCTACGATTGTTTTAGAAGTAGAAATTCCATTTGGGTAGAAAGTCGTATTAGATTTAGATTATTGAATTGCGCCTGTTGGTTTTTATAAGGATATAAATAAAATTCCACATTTATATAGGTATATCTGTAGATGTAAGATACTCCAATTGAAATGCATACACAAAGATACAATTCTTTCGTTTTGTTTGTAAAAGGAATAGAAAAAAACTTTACAGAAACTTGTTCACTCGTTGTTGGCGTAAGGTTTGTCTTTGTCCATTCCTAGAAAAAAAAAACCCGAATCCACAAGAACTTCCAAACTATACCTCTTTTGCCTCCTCTTATTGCATTCGCCAAAACTTCGTTTAACTTAATTAAATGTTGTTTGCGAAATGGCAAACAAAAGGCAGTGATCCTAAAAAATGTGGCTTCGAAAGCAATACTAAATTAGCATTCGAAAGACTTGGTTAAACAGGGGAAAACTTTTCAATGAAAATAAGCATGAATGAGATGACGTGCCGGGTACAACTTCAACAAATCTGCACAATTTGCATTTTAGAAAACACTCTGCCAAATTCAAAGACAATTTAAGGCTCAGATTTTTTTTTTAGAAAAAATGTTGCAGTTTGTACCAAGATAAGCAGTAGGCTTTCAGAAACCCAGGTTTAACGTAAATAGCTACAGATTTAAAGTGTAATATTGAGGTGTGCATCTGTTCATGACCTGGACGTACCCATGTCTTCCACCAAATTTGTAATTGGTCGCCAGTTCTCTGTCTTACAGTAGAATTCGTAAAGTTGTCGGAAATATTCTTAACATGCCATTTTCGATAAATTTCGAAGAGAACTGGGATCGAAATCTTGACAGAAAGTCAGTATTATACTTCCGCGGAACGAAATGACTCGCTTTATGCTTGAACAACGTTGGGAGATATTGAAAAGAAATTTTAGCCGAAATGAAGCACCCACCGCACCTGCTGTATTCAAGTTTGTGCAAAAAGTTCATGAGACTGGTATGCTAGTGGACAACAGTCATGTCATTCCAATTTATCCACAGAGAGTGACAGTTTGGCGCGGTTTGTGGAGTGGTGTCATCATTAGACCATTATTCTTCGACAATGAGGCTGGGAACAACGTTTCGGTCAATTGTGGGCGTTACAGAGCCATGTTACCCGACTTTTTTTTTACTGAAGTTGGAGACGTGGATTTGGACGACCTCTGGTTTATGCAGGATGGCGCGCCATGCTACACAGCCCATGGCACAATCGATCTTTTGAGCACCATCAGCCGTCTTGGAAATGTCAATTGGCCGCTACGATTTGACACCTTTGGACTTTTTTTTGTGAAGGACCGATGTTATGCCAACAATCCGAAAACGATTCAAGCACTTAAGGCCAATATCATCCAAGCAATCCGTGAGCTACAGCCCGAAACCATCAAAAAGGGCTTGGAAAATTGGAGTAACAGAATGCGCTATTGCGTATCCAGCCGAGGCAGCCACTTGAACGACCTTGTGTTCCATATTTAATGGGAATGAGTGCTTTTACTAATAAAGCCATAATACATGGACAAAAATTAATTTTGTTAATTTTATTGCATTTAAAAAAAAAACTTGTTAAAGTAAAAATAATTTTAGTTGGCAACACAACATATTTGTGCTTGCACTTACATTGTTACATAACAATTGCATTATATATCTTTCCCTTTTTGCTTTGATTATTTCCCTCACATATTTCCTTTTCTTTTCTTTTAGTCTGAATAAAACTATTACCCAGATCGGTTGTTTTATTTCCTTTTCTTTCAGATACCGAAACAAAACTTGTATTTGGACCACCCGTATACTGCTTCAATAGTGGCCACTTTAAAATCTTAGCCTGGTTTCACAAAAGAACGAATATGGGATCGTATTTCGAACAAAAATAAAAACACTAAAAAAGAAAACCCTTGATATGAAGGGTAGGTTTCTCATAAGGACAGCTTTTTTGTCAAACCTGAGACAGTACGCTGATATTTGACCTTTTGAAATTTTGTCTTCGGCAATCTTTGGCACAGAACTCAATTGGATAGACTTTAGCTTGAAAAATCTTTGTTGTTTCTAAACGGAAATGATACATTGCATCAGTGTTGCCCCCCCAACTGGTTGAAAATGTAGCGTGGCGGATTTAAAGTGTAGTAAAACAATAGGCGTGTATTACTGGAAATCTATCTTAGCAAAGTAAAGTAAAGTAGAATCTTCAACACGCAATTACAACAACTACGGAAGTGTCAAGTAGAGTGTAGTTGTTGTAGTTGCGTATTGAAGATTCTACTTTACTTTACTTTGCTGAGATATAGATGCCCAATAAAACACGGTTAATATAATTCCTTAACCCATTAAGTACCCATTTAAAAATTTTAGAATCTAGAATTTTTGTGAATGTCTACTTATTTGACTTTTTTCTTCGGTATCAAAAAAAATGTTTTAATGCAAATGGTTTCTCCAAACAATTCTAATAGTGACTGCAAAAAAATTTTCAAAAATCTCTTGGCTAATATTTTTTATCAAAATATTTTCAAATCATAAACATATTTATGAAGTGAATAATGTTGGAGTGTACTATGTCATCACAAATTTATTAAATTTGGTTGGCCTCTACTCCAGAGATTTTTTATGATTTTTTGAAAATTGTTAAAAATTACTATTTTAGCCACTTTTTCCTCCTTTTCATACAAAATTTTTCTGAAATCATCCCATTCAAAAAATCATAAAAAATATTAGCGAAGAGATTTTTGAAAAAAAATTTTTGCAGTCACTATTACAATTGTTTGGAGAAACTTTTTGCATCAAAACATTTTTTTTGTTTGACCGAGGAAAAAAGTAAAAAAAGTAGACTTTTACAAAAGTTCTAAATTTTCAATGGGTACTTAATGGGTTAAGGAAAGTTGTGTATCATTCCAACGGAATTTAAATGACCTTTCCATTGATGCCAAAATTTACGTGAAGTAAGTTTAAATTATGAGCAGAATTAACTTTAGTTTTATCAAAATACTTATGCCGGCCAATGTAGAAAAAAGTATTAGCGTAGGTTATTAATGATGAGGGTGGGTCAAAAACTCCTTTTACATGCCTTAATAATTCCTTCGATTGCATTATTGTATCCACAGTAGAAATATCTAAATTATTTCGTAAGACGTCTTTAATTATTTAAGTTTGAAAAGCATCGTTCTGCAGTTTCACTACTATGAGGCAAACTACATAACGTTAGCATGTAATTACATAAGTTTGTAAATGCTGGCTTTCCTTTGAAATTCTTGTCGCTTTTCAAATTTACCCAAAATTGCACAATATCTTCATTATAATATTCCTGTGGAAATATAATGTTCTGCGTTTGCATGAAAATCAAAAGTGCTTCGCAAGTGGTTAAGGGTCAAACACAATATTCGATATTATAGCTAGTTTTATTTTTTTTTCTTTTAGATTTTTATTTTCTGAAATTTTGAAATTGTAGTGTTTTGTGAATATTTTACGAATTTTCGTAGTGACTTTTTGAGGGCGAAAAATGTAGTGAAAACGCTACAATTGTAGTAGGGGGCAACGCTGCATTGCATACATAGGCCTAATGATCCCTTCCACATTTTGGAACTGGCAGTGTACATGCTGACGCTGAGTGTGATTCATCTACAGCTTGGAGTCACCAGTGTCTCTTATTGCAAAACGGTTTGGGAGTTATAATGTTGAATACATAAAATTTAACAGAATATTCACTATTCTTAGAATCTTTATCTTAGATCTACTGGTTTTAATTTTCGGAGGAGGTGAATTTCTAGAGCACAAGCTACGAATATCGTGTCTTAAGGCATATGAATACTAGAGGAACGTCAACTGCCCACCAAACTTTAGCGAAGAGTAAGTGATATGGGGCCATTAAATAATTTTTAGACAACGGCTCCATTTTTGCAAATATAATTTGAAGTCCATAAGATAGCAGTTCCCTATTTAAGGATATTTTCTACGTCTGTGTACTAACTTTCTTTAAAAATGAAATTTGTAACGTGGTTGCATTTTGGATTTTCGTTCTTGCTGAAACCAGCTCCATAAATTGCAATTTGTACGATGCATTTATCGGAAGCCTCACCTATATGTCTAGAAAGGAACAGATGTCTGAGTGAATCTGTAGCGTCTGCCACAAGAGCACCCATTTAACTACACTATAACAATCCATTAGTCTTGATCTTCTTAGATGATGAAGAGCTGTGAAGAGCCAGCCTGGTAAGCCAATCCAATGAGAAGGTTTTTCGCATAAATTAGTCCTCTATTTTTCCAATGACTTTTATAAAGTAGGACGTTAGCTTTTTAGTCTGAATGGATCTTCTAAAGCACATTTTGTTGCCAGTCTATACAAGGGGATTGAAATATAGGCATATTCAAATTTAAATCTAAAAAGTGCGACAAGAAGAGGCGTTAATTAGTGTTTCGTTTGCATATTTTATTAGTGCGGGGAATATTCCATACCCTCCCAGAGATATATAGCACTTCTGGATGCGTGCAGTCCATTTTATTGTATCAGGCGTGAAAATCTGAGCCGACCAGCTTTTTGATCTTCTCTTTGGGGTGGGGTTTGGTGTAGTTTGCAGCACTGCAGACTGGATCTTGGATTATAAAATAAAGAGCCAGGGATATGAATTTAATGCAGAAACTCCAGTGTAGTTTTAGGTGAATGATCAATCTGAATTTTTCAGTAATCCAATGCCGTTCGTGTGTTCATAGGGTAGAACTTAAGATGGTAGATCTGTAATATGTATATTCTTCAATAGAAGCTCTTCCTTGTCTTTATTTTTGACCATTTTATAGTTGAGTTTTTGATCGCAAGTGCTGAACGACAAATCAGTCCAATCTCCGGGTTCGGGCCCGATTGAAGAGTCTGCTAACTTATTTTCTACGTTTTTAAACTCTGCATTCCACCATGGTATATCTCTGCGAATAGATCTTGTCTTGATATATTAGCTTTATTAAAACGTAGATGTAACGTAATTATTAGGTTGTGATAGTGGACAATTATGAGAGCATGCATAGGTAGTTGCTTATTTGTACGTCTGAGCAGCACTGAGTATAAACTCCAATCAGAGTGTCTGGAAACTCTGTTGCTGCAGAATTGGCTTATGGGAGTCTTTCAGACAAATCTTTCCTGACAATAATCTGGTTAATTTACAACTGCCTACCTAATTGAATTAGTAATTTTTTAATCTCTACCTTTGATAAAAATGATTGTGACAGACCACATTTGTTTATGTTTGTGACGAGCGTTGGTGTCGCAACCAATCACTATTTGTATTCCTCTCGAGAGGATCCTATCGTTTTTTTTTACTTCTTTTGGAGGAGCCAATAGGTTGACGATGTGAAAGTAGGCCGAGGCTATACAAATCTCCTATTTCTGTGGCGACTACCATTTGAACATCCATCCACCCAGCCCCTGCTGATAAACTCTCATTGTGGCTCTGGTACAATCATGGCTCGTGTCATTTATGTATTTGCTTACATTAACTACCTATAATTCGGTATGCCTCCTATATTACCTAGATGTCTGGCTTCTTGCAAATAAACTTTCTGGAAGCTGCTACACTGGCAGCTTTGCAGGCTTATATGTAAAATATTTTCATATTTTTGATAAGTTTTAATCCAATCCTTTTGATAATTATAGTTACCTGTTGCCCATGGGTACAGTTTTTGTGGCGATAATGACATTACTGCAACTTATTTTGCATCCCTATATGATGTAGAAGAAGCTTGGACCCTGCTAAGTTGGATCAGTTATTTTAGAACTGAGCCTGATGATATAATTTGACTGTGCGTCCTTAACGCTACATACATAACGTTCGATAGTCCTGGTAATAGGGTTTTTTTTCTCAAAACTTAGGCCTTTGTCATTTGTCAGACATATGAGGTAGGAAATCCTTTTTTTTTTTAAACAAATAAATATAAATAACAATGTCACGCTACAACTACACGTATGTACTCCTCGGAATATTATCTTTAGCTCATTATTTTGATAAAAACTATTAATCATCAAAATAAGTTAGCGCCTTGGAATGGTCATTAAAAAGGGCATCAGCACAACCGAACGAAAGACATTTCGTTGTCCTTGTACCCAGTTTCAAGTGCCATAGCGAATTTATCTTCAATTCTGAACAATTTCCCTACCATTCTATAGTGACTAGTAAATTTAACGACTCTAACGATGTACACTCCTACTACTGTCTCTTACTCGTATGTCATTTACCCATTGCCAAAGATGATGTTGCAATAACGATGCAATTTTTATGCCCAAAGATGCAATAAAAGAAAAAAAAACTCGCTTGCAAGTGAAAGTTCGTCTCATAAAACAGATAAAAGGACTTATGCTGATGGACTTAACAAAGTTATGGTTACATTTGTGGTTCGCTGAATTTTACAGCGCATATAATATGTGTGTGTCTTTGGTCCTTGCCTCTCAGCAAGTGGTGGCAATTTCATTTGTGACTTTTGCCGCTGCATCCTTGAACTCTTTTTTTTCCCCTGCTCGCTCACCATTTTGGCTTTGTGCCGGAATATGTATGCGCCTGGGCGTTAAAATAATTTATGTTGCGTTAAAGCATCCGACTTTGTGGCAGGATTTATGGGGGATTTCTTATTCACTGACAGTGTCGGATGTAAATGAAAACAGAAAGTGAAACACACAATACATATGTATTTGTATGGAAATGAAATATGAACGTGTGTGATAGGTTGTCTTTATGAAATATACATGGTTTCATTTGTTGCCATGGTAATAAATATTTTTTTTTTTCGGTAGTAGATATACCTGGGAATCTGCGTTAGGGGAATATCAATGAAAAAAGGTAATATAAATTCAGGCCAGTAGGATTAGCGAGATTATGAAGAGAAATAATGAGAATGTGTGCACTTTAAATATTTAAATAAAGGATTCATTTCATTAAGTCCAGTTAAATTTTTATTGCCCACCAAATAAGTAGGTAGGTATTTTATGACCAAGATAGGTAGGAAAAGAGGCACAGCCTTTTCGTAGTTATGCATTGCTGAATTTGGCTACTGGAATGAATATAATTTAATTCATTTTTATTGCTTATATGTGCTGGATTGCCCTTTTCGACAAAGTTTAATATGACGAGTGCCTCGTCGTTATGGTCAACCAGTTTGCCAGTGGGAAGATCAATATTAAGCTTAATTTTAAATAGGGTATACAAATTTGATATCAGTTGTTAGGAGACCCCGTCTACGCTTTAACCTAAATCGAACCTTTGAATTTTATATAAGATCGGTTTTTTTTACTTATGCTGTTGGGGCTGCAGTAATAAGCCGACAAGACATGCTGGGTGGATCCTATGTCTTAAGATCCTGCGCACTTATCATATCACAAATCCATTGAAGAATACGTCCTTCAAAGGAGTGTAGTAGTAGCTCTCCCTTTCTGCTTATCGGGAAGCATTCCATAAGTCTTATGTTGAGTAAACATATCATTCCTTCAAGTTTTGAACCCTACTGATTTGCCAAACCAAAGTAGCAGCGGTTCTCCATTAGGGTGTCATTTGTAAAGCTGATCCTTATTTCTACTACTGAATAAAATTCCCTAGGAATTATCCCAGTATGAAAATTTGGTGTACCTATGGTCAATTTCCTAGACCGAAAACCACACTAGTCCATACCGATTAGTATGTTCGAAACGTTCACACAGTGTGCATTTAATCTAAGGTTTTCCTTGATGGGACATAATGGAGGTAATAGCCCAGTTCGGACACGCTTTCTTCTTCCATCCATAGTTGGTTGATCATTTGGTGCAGTAAATCAACTCGTAAGTTGGTAAGCTAGCAGTGTCAGGAGCCTTGTCGTTCTATAGTTTTCATAGGTAACCAAGTTTTTTCTTCAATGGGTTGGAGAAATGGTTCTTCACTGCCTAGAATTGTGTTCTCTTCTGACCCGAATCATTGTCTCTATTAGCTGCTGAAGTTTGGTGAGTATAGATTTCCTTTGGTGTTTCGAAGAACCTGTATTCCGGTCTTAAAGCCAGCAGCCAGTTGGATGGCTTTCCAATAAAATATTTAGATTTTGTTGGCCTATGGTGGTTTCGGCTGTCTCTTTGACGTAGATGAATTCACAGCGAAGAACTTTTCACTCAGGTGATCTCTTTAGACTCTAGTTTCTCCAGGCATCCAAAGTCGAATTTCTTCTTCTTTTCGTATAATGCCTAATGCTTTCCGTCGTATTTTCTGGATATCCTTGTATCGCGTAAGGACAGACTCAGTTTTTTAAATAGCGGGGAAAGTGTTGAGTAAAATACATTAGTGGTTCATATTCATACTTTCAGATGAGTTTCAGTTCTAGTTGGCATTTGAGGAGATTCATTTTCAAGGCTGGTTGTGTTTTTTTGTAGTCAGTCTTTTTTTACCTGCTTTCTGTATGGTAATGAAGTTAACCCGACTCCGACAGTGATCTCTCCCGAGTTGGCATGTTCAGTTAGAAAAGCTGCAAATATTGAGCTCGTACGAAACGGAAACTCCGAAACAATAAACTGAAAACGCCTCACAAGATTATTATGACCCCAATGCCATTCTAAAAGATCCTCTTATTAAGGATGTTACTGTAATGGTAATGCCAAAAACTGAGACTAAAAAGTAAAACTCATATCTAGGCTAGGATTTGCTAGGAACAATGGTGAAGAAGATCGAGTTTAATATGAAGGAAATACTGCGGTTTAAATAAAAAATGTTAACGTTGGAGTTCGCCTTCCATTGCATTCGGAAGATTGGTTCGCTGGAACCTTAGGACATGAGGTGGGTTTGTAGATAGAATAAATGCAAGTAAAGAGACTTGCAAGTTTAGGTGATCGTTCCGAGATAGCCCACGTTTTCGATTCTGGACATATTCAGCCCCATCAAGGTATCCGTGCGGAACGGAACTTTCTCCGATTTGTACGAAATCGGAGAAATTGCATTAGAGGTATCCTTTCTGCGACAACCAATTATTGCTGCGGGTTTTTTTGCAATTATGGAAATGTCAAATGAACGGGCTTATATGCATCATTTATTTTACTTCTTGTTCTCCATTTCAAAAGAAATCTTGAACTTTCGTGGAGTCTGTTGATCTTAGGGGGATGAGTTTTGTTTACGCCTTATGCCTTAGACCCAGCAAATAGAAAAAATTGTATTTTCTTTAATTTTTGAAAGCTTTTCGACAAACTATTTTATTGTCATCATCAGCAACAAACTGGAAAAGTTTTATTTTGTTCCTAAACGGATATCTCGAACGCAATTTGGGTTCCGAAGAGATCTGACTTTCGTTTAGGATTTTCTTTCGAACGGATAAAAATGTGCCGAATAAAAATGTGTTTTCGGACGAGAAATGGGGACGTGAGGAGAGATCGAATTAAATAATTCTCTGAAGAACCTGTTCAGGGCACTATTTCAGATGGGCAAACTCAAAATTGGCGCTGCTGAAATAGTTGTATGTATTAATTTTTTGGAAGTTGGCTTCATGGATGTTAAGGTTTAATTGCCTAACCTAATTGTTTGAGATGTCACTATCTTGGCATATATGTGCTTAAGACAGTTAGTCAATCTAAAAAGAGAAATGGAATTCAACGTCTGGGTAGAGCCCAATGCAGTTGAGGCAGGTAAAAGTCCCCGAGTATGAGGATGTCGTCAAGGCAAGTCCAACATAGTAACTACTGAGCCATTAAGCCCGTAGCTAGTGTTAAATTTAAATTTGTTTTCTGTATCCTTCTTATGAACATTTTTAGCTCTGATCTTAACTATTTTGAAGGCCACAGTTAAAAAGTTTCGGAATTGTGAGTTTGTAAAATTTACACCAAAAATGATTATAAACAACGGCCTCTATGCTTTAATCTTCTCGAAAGAAGACTAAAGATAGGAAATAACCTCCACCCGAGAAAACTCATGCAGAGATAGGAAAGTATTATATTTTACTTACATTCATCTCAAAGCTAAAATAAAAACGTCAACTACCTACACCTAGGTACTCTTTCCCTAAAGCTATGTACCTACAAAGATAAAGCATCATTTTTAGATGCGCCATTAAAGCGACAATTTACGACAAAGTAAATATACACTAAAAGCATCCCAGTTAAGGATTACCATTTCAAACTCAAAATTAAATTTGTTCCGCCCAGAGGAAGTCTCCCAGTCCCGCACAAGCTCACCTTTGTCACTCTAAGTCTCCTCAAGCAAAGTGACAAAGCAAATATACATACGTGTATATGCTGATTCTTCTGTCTCAACTTGGGTGATAAGTAAAACGACGATGTGCTTAAAAAAAGGATCCCTTGTACCTAAACAACACAGGACTGCCTCTATAAATTTATTCCAAAAGCGAGGATGTAATTTCAGATTTATTTCATTCGGCAAACATTTTTAGAACCCTTTTGCACAGTTACAGTTGTATGTAGTAATACTTTCTGAACTTATATGCGAGTACTATGCTCCTGGTCGCATTTGAAAGGATTCAGTATGCGCAACACTGTAATATGTGCGTCGTTTCGTGTACGTATATGAAGGCAATTAACTCAACTACTATGGCTACCATAGATCTGCGTATCAAGAGTATTTTTGGTGAACTAGTGAGCGGTTGTGTCAAAATTTAGCTGCAAGAGATAACGAATTGAGTGCCTAGCTCAAACGACAAGCAGGGGCTAATGACTGACTTAAGTTAATTGCATGTGCTTAAAAAATTATTTCTCGTAAAGGTTTAAGAAGTGCTGTGCCTCTGGCTGGCGCCTTGCCCGAAGGAGTTTATCTTACAGAAACATTGATACATAATATGAGTAATAAACTTTGGCCTTATACCATCATGATGTTGGTATACTGTGCGAATCTCGGTTCTTGGTCTTTATGGTATGTAATGTAGCCCCGGGTTCATTCACATTTTCTTGGTGAGTTATCATCGACAGCAGAAGGGGCTGTTTAAATAATGGATTTTATTAAATTGTTCGTAAAAGCGTTAAGTGCAGCAAATGAAGGGAGACGAAATAAGAATATTAATTGATAAATCCACAGAGGGAACAATATTGTGCTTGTGTCTTGACATGACAAAGAAGCGTTCGTTGTTTTTTTTATATGCTGATATGTTTGGTTGTATATTATTACCAGGGAATGGAAAAATTTGCAACAACCATTGTTACACTCAGAGAAAAGGTATCTAGGTATCTAAGATCTAAGGCTAAGACCTTGAATACCCAAAATAAATTTGTGTATTCAAGCATAATTTAGGAACCACATTCTTAATCCCGAAACAGGATTAAAGTAAGATTTTTAAGCTTACTAAAAATTTCAAAAGAAGATTTTTTGGTCTTGTTTTAAGAATTTTCGAGCTTAATTTAAGTTGACAATGGTCCAAAACGTAGCCTTTTTATTCTTCAAATAAGAACGAACATTCTTAAAATAATCCCGAAACAGGACTGAAGTAAGATTTTCAAGTTTACTAAAAATCTCAAAAGAAGATTTTTTGGTCTTGTGAAAATGAGCTCAAAATACGAGCTGGAATACGATGGAATACGATTTTCCAAGTTTACCATACTTTCGTCAACGAATAGGCTTGAAATGACTCTGATATTCTTGATTTGAGCTCTTTTCTTTCTGAGTGTAACATTTAAGGCTACAAAATCAATACCAAACTGGAAACCAATTTCACTGATTTATACTTTGAAGCGGCCGGCGGGGTGACATCAAAATACCTTATGGCCTTCGGACATGTTTTTGTAAGGATTGATAAAGTAAAAATCGGGTTGAAAGCGCCTTATGAAGGTCCTTATAAAGTAGCAAAAAAGCAGTGGGTTTTTTCTTGTGGGTACGATGCGTGCGTTGTCCCATTTTACGGTTTTCATGGTCATTCTTTCCAGTCGACTAATTCAATATTTTCTGGCCAAATATGAGTCGACCAGTTCAGGGAAAAATCAGACAGAAGTACATCAACGAAACGCAAGATCTGCAAAAATTCGTCGCCCCTCTACGTAAGAGTGTGCAGGAGAACCCGAAATGGTTATTTCGGCGCATAAGAGCTCGGTCATTCGCAGTCATTATTTTGCCCAAATGTGGGCCAACATTCGTACAAAATTAAACTGACACAGGAGCTGGAAGAAAACATAGGCAATGGCGCGTGTTCGCTGACTATGTTTAGGCTCTGGACCAATAATTAGAAGTGGATCCCAATTTCAGGAAAAAAAAAAAAATCTTCGACGAAGCCCAACTTTGGATGAGCGAGTAAATTAACAAGTAAAATTGCCATGTTTGACAGGATTCCCATCCATACGAGGTCCACCAAGTGGAAATGCATCCGCAGCAAGGTCAGGATTGTGTGGCCGGCGGCATTATCGGTCCGTACTTCTTAGAAAATGACAATGAAGATGGCATGGCGACGGAGAGCGATAGATGACAATGCTAAATAATTTGTTTTCGCCTAAATTGGATGATAGGGATTCCAACTAGTTGTAGTTACAACAGGACGGCACTACGTGACAAACATCAGCTTATCTCGCAATGGACCTTCATCACAATAGATTTGAGGTGATGGGTATTTTAAGCAGATGCAACGTGACTTTAGACTTTTACTTCAGGGATTTCCTTGAGTCGGATGTCAATGCCAATAAGCCTTAAATGACCGGTGCCCTCAAAGTCAACATAGCCCTTGCCATATTGCTCAAATTCAGCCTGATCTATGCGCCAGAGTCATTGAAAATTGGACCTCTCAGATAAGCGCAATCCAGGAAAACCTCGGCTCTATTTGAAAGATGCCAAAATATTGTCATTAAAAGGATTTTCAAATAAAAAAAAAAAAATTGAAAATATTGCTTAAAAAACCGGCCAAGTGGGATTACACTCGCGCACTCAAGGTTCCGTACTTGGCCAGGGTTTATGTCTTGAAAAGTCGGTTGATATAACAGACCTAGGTACAAAATTAAACAGTTTTTTGTATGAAGGAAAATATTTTTTTCACCAAATTACTAATTATGTATGTACTCCAAAACCAGTCAATTTATCACTATTATTGGTATTTGCTGTTTAACTATGGGTTATTATACCTGATGTTGTGTGCAAATTTCAGCCTTCTACGTCAATTAGTTCTTGAGATAGACCTAGGAACAAAATTGGCTTAGTGGATTCGGACAGACATCGTAGCGAAAACAGTGAGATCCCTCCCTATGGAAGCGGAATCTTAAAAATTATCCTATATAAACAGAATAGTGCAACTTGCAACAGTGAGTTGTATTACCTTAGAGAGAATAACACTGTTGGCGTGGCCTAATTTTTTAACTGACACGAATCGTGAAAATATATTGCTAATATCGTGGAGCAATTTTAACAAAAAGCACAACTCTGAATTGGATATTTGGATATCTCCACAGGCTGTTGTAGCCAAGTTTGTGGATTGAAATCAGCATGCTTGAGACGAACGAATCTACCATTTGTAGTCTCCTGCGGATAATTTGCTAAGGCGACAAAGAAAATTGTTAGCCAGAGAAATCCCGATTTTTTTATGACTATTATGCTAGCAGGATCAACTTTAGGTCAACTGCTTACGAATCATCCAAGAATTCGATAATACTCAGACGAGTTTTCATTTTTACAGCCTGTTGATGAAGTGTAAAAGACCTCTAAAGACGTATCTCCAAAGTCTAAGTGCAATTGCGAAGGGACAGCTATATGTTATTAGGTGCAACTTCATACCTGCCCTAGTACCATTTGAAAAACTGAAGAACAGAAGGCAGCCACCATTTACCCTTTTATCTATTTCTGGGCAAAGGTGCATTGAAAAATTAAAACGAATCACTAATTGTCTGAAAAGTTTAGAAGAACAAACCAATTGCCTGACATGACCCTAACTAATTGCAACATTTACTGATGTTCTCCACCGTTTAGGTGAGGACCACTTCAAAAGTAGAACCCCACACTAATTGCTTGGAACATCATGAAAACCAGAAACAATCAAATAACGAGCAAACAAATACATAGCTCGATTATCTCAAATTGACAATTATTTGTAGCTCACACACATAAGATAACGACAGGAGACCATCTATACCACAATCCCAGTGGTCATCAGTGGCAGAGGCAAAGGAGCAGGCAGACGACTCGCAACAACAGGCCATCACCAGGATACTATGGTTATACTATACATCTATACCAAAGAAAAGAAATTACTGAGAGGAGGATGGTAGGTAATTGGAATCTCAATTGTCTTGAAAACGTATATAGGGAAGGAATAGGGTGTATCCATTTTGGATAGCATCGTGTAATTTGTTGGAAAAGTTAAAAGAAAACCTTGGGGTGGGTTCGAAAACTTATTTCTATCGATTTTCACTCCATACGTAACGTATACTAAATAACTTGAGCTCAGCTGTGCGTTTGTTTATTATTTAATGATGGAAGATAAGCGTTTACGTGTGCACTTAACGTTCAAGGAATTTGGTCACTGCTGCAAGAATAATTGGTGGTACCATAAACTATTTAAGATTTAAAAGTAACTTAGAAGGCTAGAGTTGAAAATTTAATTGGAGCTCAATTATTTTATTGGACTTTCAAAACAGCTGTTGCCCAGTTTTTAGTTTTTATGAACTCTACTTGGAAAATAAGAGAAGTGATTGCTGTTTTGAAGAAATTCTCTGATCTCATAAGCGACATCTTAGCCTTAACCCCCGGCTCGGTCCTCCTGATAACAGAATGACCTGGCTGTCTTAAATATGATCGAGCATGCTCCTTTTATAGCTCGATAAGAAAACAGCGAGATATCTAAACTTATCCACTTGTTTCAATGCCATAAACCTATCGATTGGGCTCTGAATTATAGTCTGAAAGTGCCCAAGGACAGTCATCAGCAAAGTGCCCTTCAGTTCAATCCTCCGAATTCAACATGATTGCCAAGTCTTCGCTGTAACATCAAGTTCATATAAGTCATGCAAATGAGAGGAGACAAAACTCACTTCTAATGAAGGCCAACGTTCACCTTGAAATGTATTGATTTGTTGACATATTATATCTGAGAGTACATATAACTGGCCAGTTGTGCCCCCTACCCGCACGAAAACCACACTCCAACACCTTGGACAAATCTTTGCCGGGTAGACTTGTATTGTGAAGTGGTATTTACCTATAATTGAAGCAATCCATTTTATCCCTTTTTTTTAAAAGGGGCACAAACACTCCAATCTGCCAATCGCCGGATGGTTCGATTCGATACATTCCCAGGCTACTTGAATACTACGAGAGAGACAAGTCACAGATCTTTGCTTATTCTATAGGTACTTCCATGGTAGATGTTCCGAGGAACTCAAAGACATTATCCCTCGAAATGCTCATGACATGACAATACTGTACACTTGACAACCGCGAGGACATAAACTTTCCAAAACTCCTTCTGTTACCGGACAAGCAAACTTTGGAACTCGCTTCCTGGAATATAATTTCCAGAAGACTACAATTTGCAACAATTTAAGTGCAGAACTAACATACATCTGCAAGCATCTCGGGGCGATGATGAAACGTTATAGGTTCGACTTTTCCGGAGAAGTATTTAAAAAAAAAAATTGTACTTCTTCTTAACCTGAGGCTTTGAGTATTCTGGCAAATATACCAACTTTGAGCAATTTGATCACAGAAGTAGGCCTTATTTCCTAAAGCGATGCATTTCTGTCATACTCAATTCCCTGTTCTGCATTGAGCAAATCAGAAAAGCACTCGCTCCATCTGGGAAAGATGGCCTCCTCATTCTAAAGAACTGCACCGAACACCTTTCAGATCCGTGATCACGGTCTAATTTTTCGCTTAAATGTTTTTAAGAGAAATCGATCAGCAACTTTTTACTGCGTTGTCTCTACGAGTTGGAATCGAAGACTCTTCAGCCGGAGGGTTGGTGTCCATTTGCTCTACACGTCCCAGCCATCTTAGTCAACTGATACGTACTTATCTGGTCGATATGGCTGTACAGCTCGTAGATTTCGCTGTTAAATCTCCCCCTTCAACGTAAACGGTACCGAAAATCATTCGAAGAATTTTGCGTTCGAAATGACCAAAAAGATCCTCACCCGCCTTTGTTAAAGTCCATGCTTCTGCGCCATAGAGCAGGACAGTGATGATGGTGGTGTTATATAAGAGTCTCCTTAGTATTTCTTGACAAGGCCTTACTACTCAGTTGCCTTCTTAGAAAAAGTGGTTGGCAAGTGTAGGTTAGGTTAGGTTAGGTTTACGGGTTGGTGAAGCTGAGTAGCCTCTTCTTCACCCCACTCAGGTCCTCGTGGACCCATTGTGATACCCTTCGATGGGGTTAGCCGTGTTGTAATGGCTTTCTGTCATCCTTCCCGTGGTTACTCGACTTTGTCCAGCCATCTCGTTGTCCTCAGAAACCTGTAAAGATTAGATATTGAGACATTAGAGAGTTCTTGGATTTCCTAGAAGTAGTAACTTCCAAGTGTTCTATTCCTCAAGTGATTGAGACTTGGGCAGTAACAGAGAAAGTGAGGTGTGTCCTCGTGGACTTCTTCATCACCGCAGCAAGTGTAACTCTTCGTTTGATTTCTGTTGATCCGCAAGGTCCACAGTTCTCTAACCCCTTTGCTTCATTGAGACGATACCAATTAAATCGTTTCGATATTTTTAGAGGCTCTCCAAAAATTCCAGGTATGTATTTTCTTGTGAGCAAAGAATATGTTCCATGTGCTCGTCCTAAGTCAACGCCGATTTCCATCGCGAGATTCACATAAACAACAACCAATATAAACTTGGTCAAGAAATAAGAATGCTTTCTTGTCGAACACCAATTTGAAGTTAAAAATCTTCTGACAACAGTCTACTAATATGTTAAGTATATCTCACACAAAAATTACATACCTAACATGTAGTTAAGTTAAAGCTCTACCCAGTCTATCTCGCAAATGCAAATTTTATTCACCAAAAGCAACCACAAGTCAGAAGTCATATTGACCCATTCACTTTTGTCACTTTTCCAGACATCTTGCAATACTATTAAAACATTATGACAGATAAACATTTTATGTTCCCCAACAACTTTGTGTCGATATAAACACTTCAATTTAATTTACTTTAACAACATTTTAAGTGGAGAAAAAAGGTAAACGATAAAATTTACGAGATACCTAAATTGTTTGTTTTGCTGCAAGCACAATTTTAAAATTGCGCCCATTAAATGTTTTCAAAACAATGATCAAACAAACAAATGTTAAAAAAGGGTCAAAACACGAAAGGGTCTTCCTGTTGGAGTGGAAGGGAGCTTCATTTCACCCGGAAGATATTAGGAAAATATTTTTTGTTATCCTTATATTCGTTGAGATTTTTTATTTTTGTCTGTTTTTATGAAAAACCCTTTGACCTTCAGGTGGATATCTAATGAAATAAGAATTTCTAAAATGAATGGACTTAATGATGTATGCTTTTAATTTAAAGGGTTGGCCAATGGATAACATTCAGGAATACCCACGCTTACATACGAATAATTTGTGCGGTTCATAAAAAGTCATCAAAGAGTGAAAAGCCTTTCAGCGGTATCTAAGGGACTCTACTTTTACACATAGCTTTTCTGCAGGGAATACTGGTTTGTAGAATTTAAATTCAAAATTTGTTTTTTTTTTGTTAAACATTCCTAAAAGAAAATCCTTTTTTTTTCTATCCACTAATTTGAAGTTGAAAGGAATTTCCATTAGGCATAAAATTATGATGCAAATACATCGAATAGCTGTGTGAACCTAAAAGAAGAATACGCATTTGGTTGTCCTTGTCATAGGCCTAAGTAGCTTTGTATGCGGAAATATTTCTCTATACATATTCCCTCTTATTTTTTATTTGTATACCTATAGTAGAAGGAACTGCGGCTGATTTTACATAATACTAAAATACCACACATGTCAATTATGCGTAGATGTGGAGATTTATCGTTCCATACTAACGTGAAGACAGCGAATGTATTTTATTAGAAAAACATGTCAACAATAAAGTTCTGCCCGGTTTGACTGCATTAGTATATGTATGTACCTTACCTATGTATATACTGCTGGGCTAGATTGAAATTAATTTTGATTTGGAGTAAACAATCCTCTCTGTTTGATGGAGAAATGAAAAGAAAATATAGAGAACAGCTGGGTAGCTGTATAGCCTGTAGGCCGTAAGCACAGGAAATTTGAAACTTTATGTGTTTTGAATGGCGAGTACTTTCTTTACCCGATATCCATATAGCGTTCAAAATGACCTTTCAGTCTAATGGAAAGCAGCAAGAAGGCTATTGCAAAAAACAATGTTTTTTAGTTGCTTAATTTTAAATTCGAGTGCAAGTATAGATACTACTACCTACTAAAAGCGTGCTCGCAAAGTACCCCCGTGACAGAGAGATTTCACACAGGGTGGGTAGGTTTACCACGATATCTCGAAAAAAAAATCTCGAAAAAAAAAAATCTCGAAAAAAAATCTAGAAAGCATAATCTCGAATAACAAAAATCTCGAAAAGAAATAATCTCGAATTAATATTAAAAATGGTGTTAAAAAGTGAGATGCGTATGCAACCCCCCTGTTTGGCTATGGGATGGGTGCAAAAAAAAATCTCGAGTTTACTTTTTATTTTCGAGATTTTTTCGAGATATAGTCTTTCGAGATTTTGGCTATGGGATGGGTGCAAAAAAAAAATCTCGAGTTCACTTTTTATTTTCGAGATTTTTTCGAGATATAGTCTTGTGTAAATTCGGACTCCAGAAGGGTGAAAAAAAGGGGGGGGGGGGGGCAATTTTGTATGGAAAAATTATTATTTTTCGTCCGATCGACTTCAAACTTGGTTTCTGTACTCCATAGAAGAAAGAGAAAAAACTGGGGTGGAATCGGCTAAGGTGATTTGTGATAAGTGATAGTCACAATCAACAAAATTGGTCTGCGTAAGGTGATTGTCACCGGTGACAATCACATTTTTGTGATAATTTCTTGTGACAGCAATTTAGTTGTCACTTGCATGTTGATTCAGTAGTGCTTTTTTATCTTTTGATGTGTTAATCGAAAATGGACGTGTTTGTACGTACCTCTGCAACTATTTTTAGGATCTGAAAGTTAATAGGAACAAAATAAAAATAACGATATGGGTGTTTTTTTGTCCGACTGTTGCGATTAAATCTCCGAAATAAGCTAAACATAATGGAGCTGGAAAATTCAAAGTGTACATATACAAAACTAATTGCTATTTGAAAATTAAATAAATTCTTTAAAAATGTTCGAAAAAAAAGGTTATAGCTATTTTTGTAGTAGGTATATCCTACCCCTACGGCAATTGCATTTGCCAGCTGGAGTTTCCTCAACTCACATATCACATTCCATATACTCTCCAGTTAGCTACAAGTACAAGAAGTTGGTAATGACTCGTCAGCACCAATAGGCCAAAATATTCTGTGTGAGGTGACCTCGAGAACACTTCAATTCTGTCCCATAGGTGAGTGGCTCGTTCATATTTAGGGATACTGTCTCCCAGAAAACCCTATGGGCATCGCGGCAGATAGCGCCTCTGGCAGAAAAAGATTTGGCCAAATCCGGGTGCTTTTCAACGTCGTTAGTAGTTTGAGCTTTATTGGCTGCGCAAATCGAATAAATAATAATGTTAGACATTAACATTGTTAAAATGGTAATTTTTTATTTCCTAAAAGTGCATAACATACTCAAATGCTTTTACCCAAATCAAAAACAATACAAAAAAACAAATAATGACACATGTCAGTGTCAAGTGATGCCAAATTTTAAATAATTTTTTGTGATCACCTTACGCAGACGGATAATTTTATTTGATCACAAATGATTGTCACATTTGTGATAATCACAAATCACCTTAGCCGATTCCACCCCAGTTTTTTCTCTTTCTTCTATGGAGTACAGCCGATTCCACCCCTGTTTTCTCCGATTTTGGAAATTTTGCTTGGAGCCGGAATACGGGGATTCAGTTTGTGTGGGTAAAATTTGTAAGCTTTCTTGGTATTTCTGTAACGAGTGCGAAGTGGCGCGGCGGATAAATTCCAGTTTGTAAAAATAGGACAAATAGCAAAGGCATACCTGGATAATAAGAGGTGCCGTAACATAAGACCAAGCGTCATAAGGCCAAATTTCAAAATTTGGCCATATGTCGCTTTGCGAAAGTGACATAAGGCCAAATTCTAGCATTTGGCATTATGACACTTTGATAAAGCGTCATAAGGCCAATTTGGCTTTATGTCACTTTCTGAGAGTTTCAAATTATTAAAAAGTCTTCACAAAATTGAATTTAGTAGGTATGTTTCATGTCTTCATTATGTACTTATGTATTTACAAAAAAAAAAAAAAAATTGTGTTGTTCATTTCATATGCTTGTATAATGTATATCGTTAGTATCTTTAACAAAATATTCTTTTGCTGTTTTCAACAATTTATCTGCAAATTTACTATATTATTATGTATATTATGTGAACATAGTTGTTTTATTGTTTTATTTTATATATACAAAATAACTTAAGAAATGTAATTTTAAGAAAAATTAAATAACTCCTAATAACATTGAGTGAAATAGTTCTTAATTAGGATTTTTTTCATTCATATGAATTTAGGATTTATTTCATGATGAAAAAATTCCTAACACTAACATGCAATAAGTGAAAATTTGGCTTTATATCACTTTCCCGATTTGGCCTTATGATTTATTTACGGGACATAAAGAAATATGAAAGTTATAGCAACTAACAGGAAAAAAACAAAACTCTTGTATTGGATTATTTCATAAATTTCTACTTATTGAAGGGAAGACCAACTTAATTCCTTGGTCCTCATGGTCATGACGTAAAAACAACACAATAGACACAAAACATGTTGCACGCTTTTGTCGTACAAATGTCTAAGACAAATTCTCCGCACCCGTTGAAACCCAACTTAAAAACTGTCTTTCAAACACTTCTCGATTTTTTAAATTAGACGTGTCCTTCAAAAGTATTTCTCCTAAATCAAGCTATGATGATTCTATATTAATACCAAATACCCTTACAGTATATTTTTTCAGATTATATGAATACAGGAACTATGCGATCCGCGACCCCAATATATATATATATACGTATCCGCTATGCATTTGGGAATAATGCCCCAGTACAAAGACCTAAAGTCGATTTTCTTTTAGGTCTGATATGTACTCTGTCCGCACTAAAATGAAGGCCCCATGTACCTTCATTTTCCTTAGCTTGATTTTTAAATCTCAAAGGAAACGGGATACAGGCACATGCTTCATAGTTATTAATCTTTATTAGTTCCCTGTCTAAATTTTATCAATTTTGTTTATAACCGTTTTGTGAACGCAAATCTACCGTGAAGTTTATACAACAAAAATGAACAAAAATAAAAACACTTTCCGCTTTTCTTGAATTTTCGAATTGTCCAGGAAATTTGGACTACTGCAGGAACATGTCGTAGACATGCTGCATACATTTATTATTATTGTGTCGTGTGCGAACTGTCATTGAAAATGTGCCATTGTGCATTTCATGTTGAAGAGTGAACGATGGTCCTTAGTGGGGAAGCGAGGAGTAACAACGATTTTCGCTTGTTTGGGATTGACCCTGACAATTTCTGTTGGGAACTTTTTTTCGAATTTCAGTCTATGAATTATTGTTTGTCTTAGTTATACGGAAATGTATGTTTTTTAAATTAATAAAATGTTTAAAAAATAATTTAAAAAGTGTATAATGGAAATAAGGGACTAATATGGGACATTTGTATATCTTTAACAAAAAATCGGGCCAACCGATTGAAATGCGGGACCGTACTTATAGAACTACATAGTACAGTGAAGGTAAATGGAAATTCAAGTACTCTTTAGTGCTCACGGAATATTTGACTGCCAGACTCGTCCTTTAATTCATCTCATAAACCGGAAATCGGATTGGCGGGCTACCCAATCCCTTAAACCGTATAAGACTTTAGGTCCAGGGCAATACACAAAATTATGGAAATTCCAAGACAGGATCTGATATTAGGGTAGATATAGGTATATAGCAACTGCATGGAGGGAAGCAAATTGCCTGCATATAGGGATATACAGTAGCTAAGGATTTGTGACCAATTAGTCTGTCATCTTTTAGGTTAAAACTCTGGAACTCTGAGTTAGTAGGAGGTGTAAAGTATGAACATTCTGCCCTGCCTTGAAGAGTCGCACAGATTCGAAGATCTCTTCAATGTATTGGTAGCGGTGCCAACCGATGAATTGGTCGTCTAAGAATCGTCTTTTTAACTCGGATATCCGCCACTCGTATCTTTGAATCCGCACCAGATATGACTCGTTCTATGCGACCTAACATCCACTGCTGCGGAGGTAAATTATCAGGAGGTGACATCACGAGCAATGACTTCTCAAGCAAATGCAGGAGGGGGAAAAAGCGTTAAAAAAAGCTTTGCATATTTTTCGTAGGCAACATTAAAATTATTCTTGGCAACAACTCAATTTTCGTGAAACCAATATCTATCCCTCAAAGAAATACATATACCTTCATAGAAATAAAATATATGATTGTCTGCCGCATGATGATTGTACGTATTCCCTATTCAAGAAATAAGGAAAGAGTACCTATCCTATAAAAATAAGCTCCATAGTTGATTTACTATTTTGCTGCATGAAAAATACAGCAAAACAACAGGACAACTAAGAAACGGCACCATCAGGAGGAGACAACTTGTTATTGTTGATTGAAACTTCAATTGCCATCCCGTGTTCGAATCATTTAATGTGTTGTTGTTGTTCCAATTTTTATTTCGCAGGAGTATGAATTGTTTATTGAGTATATTTCAATTTTGGTTCAGTTGGACTTAATGTTCTATGAAAACTTTTACCGCTGGCAAACGGTGTCCCTCGGGAAAAATAAAAGACTAAGGACTGTTTTCCAAAATGTCTTCGTATAACCTTGTTGGCAAAATTATTGCTTGAGTTCTATTTCGGTGGGATGACTTGTTTTCGTAGACTTTAACACTCAAACACACTTTGTCTGTGGAGTTTGGAAAACGATTAGACCAAAAGTACCATTTAATTGTCCCAACAGATCTCTATGAATTACTTATTAGAGCCTGACAGAAATACATTTCAATAAATATCATATTGGCTGGTGATTTATACTATAGGGACAGGCCAATACATTTTTTGAATCTCAAAGAGTATCTGTTTTGTTTTCCTAAGTCATAAAATAAATTTCTTGAATTTTTATATGATATCATTTTATCTTGTAAATAAGATATCGTTGTATTAAAATAACGGTAAATGAAAACCCATTCAAAATCCACTTTTATAAAAAAGATATTACTAGCAGCGCCTGGTCCAATTGTGAATCTAAACCATCCTTAGATCCATTCAAACACACACACAAAATTTTATTAAAATCGGTCTAGCCGTTTAGGAGGAGTTCGGTTACAAACACGTACAGAAGAATTATATATATAAAGATAAAAAAACTGTAGGGATTTTCTTTGTTACCTAATAAATTGAAAACTGCTGGACAAATTTCAATAGAACTTATGTATTTTTAAATGTTTCTAAAGGCTGTGAGAAGGCTTTAGACTATATAGAATTTATTGTCTTCCTATTTTTGGGACCATTTTTGACCAAAATATTGGTGAAAAACACAAAGAGGAGTGTACGAAGATCAGTGCATGTCAATGTTATCAAAAGCGAAAATATTCTCTGAGGACTTACCTACCTGATATCTCTTTAACCTGAAATTGCTTAGTGTGGTTATTATAATAAACTTTGAATAGGTAACCTAAATTTGACAACGAGAACGAAGTTGCGGGCGCAACTAGTTTCACTATAAAAATATCTTTTAGGATAGATAGCGCTTCGTAAAAAATTTAAATTGCAAATGTGAGTTGACATTAGGTAGTTGCGGCGTCTTGGATGGCTTATTAGTGGTCCTCGTCACTCGATAGGTTAAGGGATACGTGATCGGCAAAGGTTCTGGTGGTTTGTTTCGATTTAACGTCCAATTTCCTCAGATTATCTAGTTCTATCTATCTCATTATAAGCCAATCGTCATTGCTTATAAAGGGTGTTTTTATAGAGGTATAGAACTTTAGGTTGGCAACACTATTTTAACTGGCGGCCATTTTGTCAGCTGCCAAGTGAAAGTGATTTATTTTTAGTTTGGTTTGGCATTTCAACATGAATAGACTGACGCCTGAACAACGCTTCCAAATTGTGCAAATTTATTTTGAAAATCATGGTTCTTTTCGAAATACGTATCCCGCACTACGTGCATTTTACGGTCAATTTTGTTTAGCGATGAAGTTCACTTTTAGTTAAATGGATACGTCAATAAACAAAACTGCCATATTTGGAGTGATGATAATCCTCAAGTGTAAAACTGACTGTTTGGTGTGCTTTATGGGTTATGGGGATATGTGAAGTCGCTAGTCTACTCCGATAAGCCCGAAACGATTGACCACTTGGAGGATAACATCCACTGCGTTATTGCCGATATATGGCCACAAATGTTGGAAAAAGTCATCGAAAATTGTACCTCCAGATTAGACAAATCATCTTTGTGTAATTCCATTTCCAATGTTTTATACCTCTAAAAACCACCCTTTACGTCTGGTCGAGGAGCTCAGATAAACACTCTTTGATAGGATAATCTTTTTTTCTCTGGGAGCATGGGCGCATATTAGGATGATGTTGGCAAATTAGGCCTTGATACGGATTGTCATAAGATTTTCCCTTACGTGTCGAAGGCTTAATTTTTTCTGTCTAAGTCTGCCCCGTATGACAAATCCACATCAAAATAAGAACGGTCCTTGGGTCTTTATAGCAGTCACCGTCATTAATGTGATAGCTTTCTATTCGATTTTTGTCCGGCCCATTCCATCTTAATTCCTGGATGGCAGTTACTTTGTAGCAGACTAGGGCCTCTGTTTGGCTGGCAAGCGGTCTGTTCAGTTATATTCGAATATTTTTTCGCTTTGCGTAGAATCGTCACCAGTAAACGTATTATTATCGGAGGCACCTGATTGCTTCCTAACAGTGTAGATTTTTTCCGCGGTTGGGTAGTAGCCCCAACCAGTGGCCCATACTTAACTTTGGGACAGCACTCCACATATGTCAATAACTCACTTCGGGGATGTAAGTGCTGCTGTTTTCACCATTAAGGGTACATCCAACCATCTCGGTTTCCACACTCTGACTAGTCCTGAAAAATCTTCACAGACTTCACCATTTCAATTCAATTTAGTGAATTACTCCGCCGGCCGGCCGTAGGTCCTCTTTTTGAGGGGCTCATCTTAGACTTCTGATACTCATTCAGTCAGTCATTGCGACTGATCACTTTATTCTACTCCGAGGTCCGAGCATTTTTCTTGACAGAGTAGATGAGTTGAGTAGTATACTCTGCAATGTGTTGATCATCACAGTATATGGATGTATCCACGTTCATTAAACGTAATCTCATAGAGTACTTTCTCAGATGGAAGTGACCAGAGTGTATCCCTATCGCTGTTCTCAACTTTATTCCGCTAATTTTTGTTAGTTCTTCAGATTTATTCCGATCTAAATTAAGCCACAAGGATTTTGATATCCTTTACCCTTCTAAGTTTGCCTATCTTAGGACGGCCATATTGATAATTTCAGGAAACTTTCAGGATAAGCCAGGAAACTAAGCAATGTTTGGATTGTTAATTGCTAAAGGCCATTCGACATGTCTAGAAAGAACTTAATGTTATGACGTATTACCTATAGGATGCCTCGATACGGGTAATGTAAGTACACATCTTTCTATCTATTGATTGAAAACAAAAATCAGCCATCCATTAAGTGAGTTTTATGTTTCATATAAATTTTACTTAATCAATTTATCGTAACAATAATAATATACTTTGCGTCAGTATGACACAAATAAATTTCTCAAGAATCTCAATTAATTTATATTTTCCCAGAACCAATTTATGTGAACTTCTATCTGTACAACGATCTAGAACGAAATTGAAATGTCAATCACAAGGTTCAGAGAGGAAAATTAATCAAAGCAAAAACAAAAACGGAAAATCAACCCAAACTCAAGTAAAAGTAACAAGCATCACGAACTGACCAAGAGAAATTATATATGAATCCATATATACGAATCCTCTACCTTATCCCACAATCTGTAACATTAATAAATCCTAGATATCTGGATACAGTACCGCATAGCACCAGGTAGGTAGATACTTCGTATAAATACGTCTCGTATGCACTCACTGCTCAATAAACCTTTCGATATGCGTTGCTGTGGGTTTTTTGTTCGATTTGTATATACACATATCCCATTCTGGTTTGCATCAGAAGAATCCTTTGGAAGTGCAAAATTTATGAACTTGATACAATCCACTTAGGTGTGGTATAAATGTGTGAAAATATGGAGGCACTGTGAAAGTGTTCGAACGTTGCGATTAGAGGTAGGCAAATCGTCGTTGCAGACAAATTTAAAGGATATTTTTAAAACGCTTAGGTAGCCGTGATTCCGATGAAATTTATTGGTTTTACGAGCTCAACAAATTTATCGAGCCCCTGTTGTAATGATACTGAAAAAGGATTCGCTAAGTCTTCAATCAGTGCAAATTAATTCTAAGTTAATTCAACCGGTATGGCTGTCGATCCTAATCTTCCTGAAGTGTTTTCTCTTAAAAAAATGTAAGCAACGTTAAAAGCCTTTATTTGTCGGATCTTAATAAAAAGATACAATAAAAGAGTTTTGAGAAGCAAATTAAAGTAAAAATGAAAAGGATCAAAAATTTCCTGGGGACTAAAAATAAAACTGAAATAGAGGAAAAAAGAAGGAAAATAAAAGAACTTAAACAGTGCATAAATCTAATTGCTGATAAGCAAAAAAAAAATAAAATAATAATAATCTAAATTAAAATAGTGTTTAAGTTTTGATTTTCTTCATTATTGTTATTCTTTTATTCCATTCAAGTTATGTTTGTTGAGTTTAATTTTGTGTTGTGTAAGTATATTTTATTTAATTATTTGGAAAACTTTCATATTGAAATATTTCAATATTTAATTATTGAAAATCTTTAATTTTTTTTATTAACAGAAATTTAAGTTAAATTAACACAAAAAACATACTTAAATTTTCAGTTCTTAGTTGTTTAGTTTTTATTTTATTTTATATATCAATATTTAGTTTTAATAATTTTTTTTTTGTATATTTAATCATTAAAAATTAATAATGTTTATTTTTATAATTAAAATTTGAAATTTGTGTGTTTAAGGATGATGGCTTAAATTTGATTTATTTGATAACCCATAGATGGCGTAGGTCGCGGAGGAGATGCGCGCGCTTAAATTTAGGGTATAGATAGTAATATTATCGGCCAATGTATCTGCATAGATGGGGTGGTTGGCCAAGGAGTCCTAACGCCAACATTTGGGATTCCACATCCAGATGATTTCCATTCCGCCTTAGACCAGGATTTTATTTAAATTTAAAGTTTAAATTATTTGTTCTGATTTTTAAATTTTTACTGTGTCGCGTGAACCGGCCCATAGCCGGGATTGCTTTACCAGCAAGATTTGCGACCCTTCTCTCAAAAGCATAGTTACACATCTGACATCTTAAATTGCTTTATCCAGCCGCTGGTACTTCTAAAAACTGTAGTCCTCTGCCAAAAATAAAACCCACACTCCCGAATCGTTGCTAATTTTAAACACAATCATACTAATGCATCAAATTTCAAATAATAAAAAATGCTTAACACAACAAAATAAAAAAGAAACCTTCATCATGTATTCAATTACCCTAATGATATTATACCCATCCGTTTAAATTCATAACCCGAAGCGATTGTTATATCCGCAAATATTTACCAGAACCAATAGAACCTTCAACGACAAGATTATAATTTTCGTAAGCAATAAATTATGGATATCTAATCTAGATTTGAGTACCTTTGGTAGAATGCTTCGACTATACCCTCATCAAAGTACAATTATTATTATTGAATTCGATAACTGTGCGAGGAAATTTTACATAAATCGTGGCAGATTTTCGAAATGGATATATTACCTATCCCATGGTATCGGAGACAATAACACCGAAAATATTATTAGTAAATCATAAACTGAATTGACGGCTGTAATGTTGTTGTTAGGAAAAGATGAACAAATTTAAGGTGATTGGCATTTTTGTTGAAATTGATATTAATACTGATTCCTTGCCGGAGGCCTAAATCAAACAAAATATAGGACGTGAACTTGTCTGCAAACCCTTCGGTTAGAATTATATATATATATACATATAATTCTCTCACGGAGATCCAAGTGGTTCAATCTGCCGCATAGATCCGGCTGAATATGAGCGATGACTTTGGTTTAAGGACATCGGTCGATTGCGGTTTATTCGCATTGATCTTTGATTTCAAGCAACCCCACAAGAAAAATCTAGCGGGGTTAAATCGCATGATCTTGGTGGCCAATTCACGTCACCTCAGCTAGAGATAACCATACTTGTCAAAAAGTAAATTAAAAGAAGAGCTTGTCAATTTCAAAAATTTTATTAGCACGCAAAAAAAGGCGGCTTTAAAAAAAATTTTGTTCCATCCAATACAAAACGAAAATGGCGACTGTGCGCTGCAAAGCAAACAAATTACAAAATTACTTTAGTTTTATGTTGGGTGAATTCAGCTCACTACTCTCAGCGTAAGGGCGCGGTTGTTATCGATGAAACGTTTTTAACATTCTTCCCCCAGTGATACTGCTGCCCTGCCGCAGTCTCACTCTCTTCGTTTTTGTTGACATCCAAAATCGCAAGCTTTGTTGCTGGTCTGGTATATATTCCTGACAGCGTCCTGACGGTAGCACTCCTCACCTGGCCATCCCTGGCAGCGTTGACAGCAATAATAACTCCTTTTGGCCAAAGTCCCCGAGGCAAATCCTTGTCCACAACAACAACCAGATCACCTTCCTTTAATGGCCTTACTGGAGTAAACCATTTTGACCTTCGAGTTAGAGTGGGTAAGTACTCATCAACCCACCTTCTCCAAAACATATCCGCTAACTGTTGACTTATTCTCCAATTCTTTCGAAGCATTAAGTCCTTTTCGTTGAATCTTCCTGGTAACTTCGAACCACTAGAGGAACCCAACAGGAAGTGGTTTGGCGTAAGTGCCTCCGCATCGGAATCCTCCAAGGACACGTATGTCAGTGGACGAGAATTGACGATTGCTTCAGCTTCAAGAAGGAATGCATGCAGTGACTCATCTTGAAGACGTTGATTTCGTGTGACTTCCTTTAAAATTTTCTTCACTGATCCTACGAGGCGCTCCCAAGAACCTCCCATATGAGGTGCCGACGGAGGGTTGAATTTCCATGATGTTTCCGTTGTATTAAACCTTTCCTCTATTGCTCTTTTATCGATGACTGCGAATGCTTCCCTGAGCTCATTTTCCGCTCCTTTAAAATTCGTCCCGTTGTCCGAATAGAATTCTACTGGTGTTCCACGACGAGCCATAAAGTTTCGGATGCAAACAATGCACGAATCCGTTGATAGGCTATAAGCCATCTCCAAATGCACTGCTCGGACAGTCAAACAGGTGAATAAGACACCCCAGCGTTTTTCAGTGCGTCTTCCCAAGGTAACATTCATCGGGCCGAAGTAGTCAACGCCTACATAGGAGAACGGTCGAACAAATGCTGCTAGCCTTGCAGCAGGTAAAGCGGCCATCTCAGGATTCTCCGGTTGGGCCCTTATTAAACGACATTCCTGACAACGTTGACGAACAAACTGCAGCTTGCTTCGAAGTCTCGGTATCCAGTACCTCTGCCTGATCTCATTAATGACTGTACTGTGGCAACAATGATGGTACAGCTCATGCCAGTAGGTTACTAATAAATCTGTAACTGGATGATTCCTAGGCATCAATATCGGTCGCTTGGTATGCTCGTCAACGCAACTAGCTCGGTCGATACGGCCCTTCATTCGAAGTATTCCTTCGTTGTCCAGATAAGGCGAACACGTTGCAAGAGTACTTGTTCTTTCAAGACACCCATTGTTCTTCAAAACTGCAATCTCGTCTGCATACGTCTCTTCCTGCGCTGTCTTGACTAGATACGATTGTGCGCACTGTAACTCCTCCGATGAAAGCGAACCTCCGTACCTTGGCACATTTGCCAACCTAGATTTGAAATTCTTTGCACATCGTAACACCCATCCCATCGTGCGAAGTAATCTCAACCACGAAGAGAAGCGATTGAATTCCAATAATGGCTCCTTGCACACCCTGTGCGTCAATAAATACTTCGGTCTCAGCTCAGATCGCTGTTCCTCATGCTGTAATGGCTGGACTGGCCACTGCTCTTCTGGTTGGTATAAGAACTCCGGTCCCCTAAACCAACGATCATTCTTCCCAAATGCCGGCGCCTTACTCCATTTAGTTGCGTCATCAGCCACATTATGTCTGGATGGGACCCATCGCCATTCACTGAGCTTCGTCTTTTCCAAAATCTCGCCAATCCGGTACATTACGAATTGATTATAGCGCCTGGCATCCGATCGAAACCAACTATGCACCGTACGGGAATCTGACCATAGCACCCTTCGTACGATCTTAAATTTGTGACCCTGTGTGACAAAAGCTGCTAACCTGGCACCCATAACCGCAGCGTGAAGCTCCATCCTTGGAATAGACAGCGGAATTCGTGGAGACACCTTTGTCTTTGCACCGACTATGTTGACACATACCGAATCCCCATCGCAGATCCTGAAGTACGCGACAGCTGCCATAGCTTGCTCACTTGCATCGACGAAGATGTGGAGTTCTATCGACGTGTTCTTCCCAATACTCAGATTTGAATAGCATCTTGGAATCGCGATATCTTGCACTCTAGGTAAAAACATCAGCCACTCCTTCCATAATCCATGAAGATGCTCGGGGATGACCTCATCCCAGTCGACCGATTGCCTCCAAACTTCTTGAAGAAGTATCTTTAGCTTTACCAAATAATGTGCCAAAAAACCTAGAGGATCGAAAATTGACATTAACAACCTCAATAATTCACGCTTGGTCGGCATTCTCGTTCCCATCAGAATATCTTTCTGGAGTCTCGCAAACCTTAGCGAGAACGTAAAAATATCCGGTCCGGTCTGCCACCAGACACCCAAAACCTTGGCCGCTGACGTTTCTTCATCTGAAACAGCTATGACTTTCCCCTCCACCGATGTCAACTGACCTAACTCTTCTAGAACCCTTCTTGAATTAGACAGCCAATTACGAATAACGAATCCGCCATGTGCATGGATTTGTCGCACTTCTTACGCCAACTGAACTGCCTCTTCAATGGTATCTACGCTATCCATTAAGTCGTCAACATAGTGATGTTCCTCAACAGCCATCACCGCCCTAGGGTACATGTTGTTAAATTGTCTAGCATTAACATTCTTTACAAATTGGGCCACACTCGGTGAACAGGAAGCCCCGAACGTCAAGACCTCCATTTCATACACATTAGGAGCGAGCCTAGAGTTCCCATTGCGCCATAAAAATCTCTGCACATGACGATCCTCCTCCCGTACTCGAACCTGATGAAACATCTCCGCTATATCGTCACATATAGCAATTCTTCGGGAACGAAACGCATACAAAACCTCTGGTAACGACGTTAGTTGATCAGGACCCTTGACCAACATGTCATTCAAAGATATGCCCGCAACCTTTGCCGCAGCATCCCAAACTAAGCGCACCTTATCCGGCTTATTTGGATTTTTGACGATAAATATCGGCAGATACCAAGTCCGCTCGTGAGTCACCTGCAAATCCCCAATTGACAGCTTCCTGGCGTAACCTTTAGCGACCAGGTTATCGATTTGGCTGTTCAACTTAACCAAAAGTTCAGGTTCAACATTCATTTTCCGTTCGAGGCACTCTAATCGTTTTAGAGCCATTGGATAACTATTTGGAAGAATCACCTTGTCATATCTCCACAAAAGTCCACTCTCGTATCGATCGCCAACTCGCCGTGTCATAGCTTCCAGATTCAACTTCGCTCTTTTCTCTTCCGCTGTTTCCATATAATCTTTTCCAAAACCCTTGTTCTCCAGCGCGAGAAATTTGTCCATCTCTTCGTGAAGACGCTGATCGCATTCACAAACACTGATATGATGATAATAGCCATGCACCTGACTCGCTGACATTTCTTGTCCACCGCAGACTAGCCATCCCAATCTTGTTCTTACTGCAACGGGCTCGTTGCACCTACCTTCGCGAATGTCCAAAGCTACTGCAAGATTTTCGTTCTTTAAACCAATCAAAAGTTTGGGCTGCACGTCCTGATACGATGGCAACGGCAATCCTCGAAGATGCTTATACTTCCTCTGACCATCCTGAGCGTCAAACGTTTGCCTAGGAAGACCTAAATTCTCAACTGTGCGCACATCTACCATCCGATACAGCTTGTTGTTTTCGTTGACTGCTGAAATTTCTAATGGAACTACCAAAGAGTTGTGTTCCCAACGTGCCACATCAGCTGTCCACTTCAGACAGAGTGGATTTCTAACTCCTTCCAACCCTAAATGGTCAGCCAATGATTGTTCTAGAAGTGTTACCGAAGATCCGCTATCTAAAAAGGCATACGTATTTACAGATCTAACCCTACCATATACCGTAACAGGAACTACTTTAAACAAAACATCTCCAGAATCGTGACTGGCATTGTAGACTCCACCAGTTGAAGTCGAAGGGTTGTTGACACCATTATGAAGCAATGCATTGTGATTCTGATTACAACCATTCACCCCACATGTCAAATTAGATGTGCACCTTGAACGCTTAAAGTGCTTCAAACATCGTTCACAGATGTTATTTTCCCTCACGATATTCCATCTACGAGCAGTGGGAAACTCTCTAAATCTGTCGCAATCCACAATCCTGTGGTCAAGGCGACATGCAAAACAATTAGTTGCCCTTGAGGCCCTTGAGCGCGCTTGCGTTGGTTGATGATTTGCATGCGCGTTCAAATGTCCCATCCTTCGTTCAGGCCTTACGTCTGCTCCTGGTGTCACCAAAGTGTTAGCAGCTTCAGCCATCGAACCTACCCAAGCACTAAACTCTCGCAAACTTCTTTTCGAAAGTGAACTGCTATGCATCGCCCAATTCAACCGTAGTAGCGCTGGAAGTTTACTAACCAACTCCTGCAATAGAGTAGGATTATTTATGTGATCCTCTAATCCCGCCGCAATCATTGTTGAATAAAGTTGTTTAATAGAAAGCGCGAAACCCACCAATGACTCAAATTTATCTGCTTTCGGTGGCGGTTCGCTCCTAACTTTCTTTATGAGACTGTCTATAATCAACTCAGGACGACCATAAAGCCACTTCAACATTTGCATTACCTCAGAAACAGATGAAGGAAGCAGCAACATACTACCTACGGATTTCAATGCATCACCTTTGAGTGCTATTTGTAATCTTATCAAATTCTCTGCATCGGAATATTGGCAGAGTTCAGTACTATGTTCAAAACTACTATAAAATATGGCCCACTCTTCAGGTCGACCACTAAACGTCGGCAGCTCCTTCGATAAAGCTTGTCGACAAGCAATGTTGTCAGATGTCAATGTCCGCACCACAGGCTTCGGTTCTATCAATTCTGTTTTCATGCCGACATCGACCTTTTCAATATATTCTTTTTCGCTTACCTTGCTTTCGATCATACGCATACCACTTTTGGGTCCTAGTTCTTCAACATCACTGGAACTGTCTGAATCCGCCAAGAGAGCATACTTCTGCTCAAGGAATTTCATCTCCATTTTACGTTGTTCCTCCAGCATTTTCAATTTTAGTTTGAGAGAATGCTTGTGCTTGCCAGCCGAGTTACATTTATTTGTTGATGTATCTGTTGGATTTGCTGTCAGTAATCCAGTTGTTGTTGTGGACATGTCTGCCAATGCCTTCGTTGTCAACAGATCACCATCTGCTGCTTTCGTCGTCGCCAACAAACCGCTTGCTACCGTCGTTGTTGTCGACAGACTACCATCTGCCGTTGTCACCGCCCTCATCCAGCCTTGTGTCCTTGATGTACTCTGATTCTCGTTGATGACGACTGCACCACTACCTTTTGTGCACTTCCTGCACTCCCAGGGTAGATTGGCCACTGTCGTATCCACTCCAACACAAGAGAAGTGGTGCCAAACTCCACACTTATCGCACTGGACCATATCTTCGGCCGAGTTTGGCCTAGTGCAACTCCCACATGTTCCTTTTTCAGACATGGTTCACCACAAACAACTATTTCTTTGCAAATATCTCAGTAATTAATTTTAAATATTTCTTTAAAGATTTTGTCAAAAAGTAAATTAAAAGAAGAGCTTGTCAATTTCAAAAATTTTATTAGCACGCAAAAAAAGGCGGCTTTAAAGAAAATTTAGTTCCATCCAATACAAAACGAAAATGGCGACTGTGCGCTGCAAAGCAAACAAATTACAAAATTACTTTAGTTTTATGTTGGGTGAATTCAGCTCACTACTCTCAGCGTAAGGGCGCGGTTGTTATCGATGAAACGTTTTTAACAATACTTTTAAATCGTTCATACAGAATGACCATCGTGGCGTCTGCTGTGTGACATGTAGCCACGTCTTGCTGTAACCACATGTCATCTACCTCAATATCGTTCAATTTGGGCCAAAATAAATCCGGTTAGCATCGTTCTGTAGCGCTCGCCGTTGAAGGTAATAGCCTTATCAACATCATTTTCAAAAAAATAGTACGGAGCAATGACGCCGCCGAGCTGGTCTAAAATCGGCACCAAATAGCTTTTACTGGATGCATTGCACCTCGGGTGGGTTGGCGTTATCCCATATACGGCAATTTATCTTGTTAATATAGCAATTCATCCAAAAATGCGCCTCGTCGCTAAAGATGATTTTTCTATAGTCATTATCATTAACTTTGAGCTCCTGGGTGAGTTGGATCTTGAACGGATATAGACCCAAGTACCGACGCAAAATTCACCAAGTTGAAATATGCAAAATGCCGACTTCTTGTGGACGGCAAAACACATTGGCCAACATCGACCCGACCCGACTCGACATTTTTTTCAAATCGAGCTCAAAGCTGGATGGGTCGTCACATGCAGGTGACCTGTGCATACCGTCGGTTCGTAGAGTTAGGGAACCCCTGGTATAGCTTAAATATGTTATTTTTTTTTCCTTAACGCCACGCCCTATTCCCCGGTCCCGCCCATATATTATTAAAAATTTTCTAAAGGCAATAAATGTTTATTTAACAAATTTCAAAAAATGCTATAAATTTTAAACAATAGTTTAATTTTCAGATGTGGGTATTCAGCGCCATCTATAGAGAAACTTGAAAACTTTTGATCTTCACTTTTCACTTCATAACAGATTTATTGTGTTTCTAAGTTTCTACTAAGTCGACCGGACGTTTTTTTTTTGTATGGGAAGTGCCACGCCCCTTTGTCCAATTTTGACCAAACTTCACAAAAACACATTTGAGCCAATTACAAAATTACAATTACAATTACAAAAATTACAAAACAAGTTTTGCGAGCACAAAAGCAGTCTGAATTTTTATTATAAAAATGTCAAGTTTTCGAAAATGACCAAAGATAAGGTAAGTGCCTTTGGAAGAAAAAGAAATTGAAGAAGATGTTGAGAGATGCTACTCCAGGAAAAACGTACAATAGTTTTACTAAAAAGTAAAGGGTAGCAAGTCCCGAGGAAAATTTGCCGTAAAGTCACAATCGGTGCTGAGAATGACCAGAATCCCAATGTTAGGCAGGCAGAATGAACGTTTAGCGTCAATATATAAGACGATTAATGAAACTTCCGCCAACCTTATCAAATCGAAGTGAGGACAGCTAAAAACCAACAAAGGATTTTTTCATCGATTTCAAAGTCGCCTATAACAGCATCTATAAAGACGAGCTATACAAAGCATAGGCTAGCTCTGGCATCCCTGACGTGCCACTCTAGACATCATGTCAAATTACTTAACCCTGCCCTACCCCAACCGTGAATAAATAAATAAAAAGTCCCTCCCGTGTATCGCACATACATTTTCGGTAGTCGTTGCAGGATTCTGAAGATGTTTTCCAGCGAGTTCAGCCTATAGTAGCCCGTAGGCTGAAGCAAAATCTGGGTCCTTGTTCTTTATTTAATATAAGGACTAATCGTTTTACAGATATTTTAGTAGCTGTTTTCCATATTCAGCTGCATTTGGTACTTCTGCTGGCTTGCCGTCAGTTTCGGTCGGCGTCTTTCTTGTTTTTGTTGCGAAGCTCAGCCGCTCTTCAATGAAAACTATGAGGGAGAGGGAGAGGAAGCTATAGCTGATGGTCAGGATAAGTATTCAGCAACCTAATAAAATGAGTCGGGAAATGATAATTACTAATTTTGAATTTTTACTGGCATTCATTACATGATTGCTTGCAGATCTCCACTCAGTTCTCAAGAATAGCTTTTGACTTTGATTTTAGAAGATCCTCCCTATTCTGTCGTTTTCAGTTTCGATAGTCCTCTGACACTGACAGAGAGTTGTTATAATTTAAATTTTAAATTGGTGTTGCCAATTTTGTTTTTAAGAGTTTTACAATTAAATTATTAATGAATACAAAAACACACACGTGCCACTTAAAAAATACCGTCATTGATTTCCGGTTGAATTAAATATAAACATTATTATTATTATTATTTCCTCTTTATAGGCGCTCCATGTCGAATCAGTGAGACTTGCAGCCACCCAATGCACACGGTCGCAGGGACACAGTCATCAAGGAACAAAAAAAGAACGCTGGAAGCCTAACCGCAAATTATGCAAATGGTCGAATAACCGATTGGATGAAATAAAAACAGAAAAATAATGCAATCCCATAAAAGTGTTGCAACAAACAAAAAATCCGCCGCACGAATTTTAACAAGATGAAAGTTGGCATTCAATTTTGTTTTTATTCATCAGCTTCAGCGCCGAATAAATAGGATGCCCGAGTTTGAGCAAATGAATTCGAATAAAATATTCCATTCCCGTTGAGCTGCTTTCTGCCTTTCAGTAATGTAAATAGTTGTGTAGGCATTGTAATGCAACAAAATACATATATAGCCGGCTGAAAAAAGGAATTCAATTAACTTCGATTGTTATGGGGGAGAATAAAAAAAGGGACTTTCCGTTTTTCACACCTGAGAGCGTGCCTTGGTATAATATAGTGGACAGTGGTATATGTAATTTGGATTACGGAAGTCTTTTCGTTCAACCGTAGGATGAGAAAATGAATTTTTATAATAACTGCACTTGGTTAATTGAATTAATGTTGGTACTTTGTGCCGCGAATTGAATTCGTAAAAATTAATGAAAGTCCGACAACAAAAAATGTAAAATCAATAAAAACTCGTGAAAAACTTTTTTATTAGTGAAAGGAATTTTAATCACTTCTGGAAATATTGCGAAACAGAAAATACGCACTTAAGGACAGGGGAAAGATGCTTTACAAATTGAATGAACATGTCAGTATGTTAGCCATAGGTTATTATTAGACCGGAGACATGTGAATCTAGTAAAAAGTTTTGAAAATACAGCTATAGCTGAGGATAATACCTTATGTAAATATTTATTATTGATAGCAAAATCATGCCAAGCCCTTACAGTATTTGGGAATATTCTGACTTCAAAAGGGTGTCAAAATTTTTGAGCTGAACATTTTTTTCTTTTCTTCTTTGAGGGTTAACAATTTAATTTTCATATGGGTTCATGAATATGCGCTAAAAAATATTTTTTTTTGATTGAAAAATGCTGTACATATTTTTTAAGTAAAAGTAGTCTATAACCTGCACATATTTATATCACATATTTTAAATAAAGAAATTTCGAAATCGGTGTGATAGTTCATAGGATTTTTGCGGACATACAATTTTGCCGTTAATTTTGATATATTATATATTTTCCCTATTATTTTGCATGTAATTTTTAGAAGTTGGCTTACAAAGGAGAAATAAGTTGATAAGACGGATTTGTATGCAGTTTTTCTTTTATGATCTTTCATGATCGCAAATGTGCATTTATTGGATTATGGGCCAGTGCAGTAGCCAGGATTTTGCTTGCTTCCAAATCTTACGAGAAATTCTTTAAACAAAAAACCATAAATTCCAATTCATTGATTTTAAATCGTATGTATTTAATCGAACATACTTAAAATATTTTTTTACACACATTTTTTCAAAGTTGAAGACGTCTTGATTTTTTTTTTGACATGAGATCAATCACCTTATCTGGATCCACATTAATATCCGAATGAACAGATATCATAGCAAGTGAGCTTAATCTTGCATTCTCCATAACGCTTCGGGACACTGTTCATATAATGTAGGTACTTAGTTGAAAAGGTTCTTTCAACACTAGCTGTGGTCACTGGAAGCATGGCCAAAGCCGTAAGCAAGAAGTTTATAGCTCCAAAGCAACACATATATCAAGCAATTTCAAAACTTCGGTAGAAAGGATCACCCGACGATATTTCGGAAATCTTCGGCAATTTCTCTGATGAGTTAAGAGAATTCGGAACTTTTTTTGTGTGTTCGATTGCAGCACCGAAATCTAAGGATTTGGTCTGTCGTGGGAACATTGATAAGGGCAGCGTTAAACTGAATAGTTTTCCGGATACAATGAGGCTTACTACGAAATCAATTTTTTGGATCGCTGGCGCTGCCAAAAGTGGTGATGCTTTCGAAGACATCGCCAACGTTCTGATCGCTATTTCTTCAAGACTTATTGAGACGCATTTCATACAAATCAAACCAAGTGGTTTCTTTTAGTTTGATACTCTTTATCCTATGAGGGATAAATGATTTCCCAAGAAAGAAAGAAAAAGGAAGCATAGCGACCAGTTAAAACACCTCAAGAGACTGTTAAGTCCGCTCAATTAATAGAAAATATTTTCAATTCGATTTGCAAATATTGTAGTAAGTTTTTGTTATAATTCCTTTCATCTAAAGTGCTGAAACCATAATGAAGTGTACATATATAATTTTTAATCATTTTCTATAAATTTTATTTTTAATCAGCTAATTTCTTCCGCAACCATTCAAATGCAAATATACCTTTAAAATATGTCATTAAAAAACACGCACCAGAGAGCCGAAAAACTCGACTTCTAAGCCTTTGTGAAACAAGATTCATTGAAAGGCATGACAGTATTATTTCCTTTGTAGAGCTCTTCAAATGCATCTCAATAAGTCTTGAAGAAATAACCAGCAGAACGAGGGCGATGTCTTCGAAAGCATCAACACTTTTGGCAGCTGTCCAAAAAGGTGATTTTATAGTAAGCCTCATTGAATGCAAAAAACTACTCAGTTTAACGCTGCGCTTATCAGTTTTCCTACAGAACATATCCTTAGATTTCGTTTCTGCAATCAAACGCACAATAGGATTTCTGAATTCTCTTAAGGACATCAGAGAAAATGCCGAAGACTTTTTCAGAGAGGCTTTTCAATCCGAATCCCAACTTACCGAGGACTTATTTGAAGTTAAATTAAGAACCCCAAGAACTTCATTGAAGCAAACAACGCGTTCCAATCTAGAAACCTCTTCTACTGAAGCCTATTTTAGAGTGTCTATACTGGGGGCTTATTCCCAAATGCGCGGCGGATCGCTTTTCATGGCAGATTGGTATTTTTGTATTTCCAAAAAGCGATTCGATCCATTCAAAAGCGATAGCTATTTAGGTGACGGATTGCTGGCGGATTTATTGTGGATAAAAAATAAACTAAATTCTTGTAACTAATGGATCGAATCGCTTTTGGAAGTACAAAAATACCAATCCGCCATTAAAAGCGATGCGCCGCGCATTTGGGAATAAGCGCCCTGATTCCTTGCATAGATTCGTTAATATTAATAATTTTTTTAAAAATTATGTTAGGCAACTCTTTTTACATACGATAAACAGAATTTGTAGTAAAAGCGGTTTTTTGTCAGACAAAAGTGGTCAAAAAAAGAAACTCGATATTTCTCTAAAATCTACTCTTTTTTCACAGCACCCCAGAAGAAAAAATCCATGGAGATCTGGGTGGCCAAGGATTGGGCCAAATCGATGGGCTTACCCGGTATCAACAAGGCGCTGATACGCATCAGTACCCGGCTACATGGTGTACTACGATTTGGGTATCGGCGTTGGACTCTTATCTTGCCAACGAAGCGTTTCCATGGCAGAACCCGTTTACAAACACTATGTCCGCGTAATCACGTTTTGAATAGGTACATTTTGTGGAGATCAACTTATCAATGTTAAGCTTTTTTTTTTTTTAATATTCGACAATTAACTGTTAACCGCTCATAATTACGTTAGTTTATTATTCTGACTTAATTTTGTTTGACCATTTTTTTTTGACAAAAAACGGCTTTTACAACAACTTCTGTTGATCGTACGTGAAAAAGTTGCTTAACATAAATTTTAGAAAATTTCTCAAGGATACAAATTTCATTAAAAAAATACAAATTTATTAAGTAAACATTTTGAGAAAAAAACATTTTAAGTAAAACCAGTAAGACAATTATCTTCGACTATGCCGAAGCTCAAATACCCGGTACTATATTATTGTAAAAAAAAAAAAAATAAAAATATTTTAGTATTAAAAAATTATATATTTGTATGGGAGGTATGGGTAGTTTTTATTCGACCAAGCTCATTTTTTGTCAAAAAATTTTAAATATTGTTAAAACAATATGTGCAAAGTTTAAACTTGCTATCTTCACTGTTGCTATTTAAATTAAATTTTTATCATCAAAAAGCTATATAAATCCGATATTTTTGTATGGGAGGTAGTAGTAGTTTTCATCCGATCTTGCTCATCTTCGAACTTAGCCTCAGTTTGGTGGATAAATGCTTACGTACCAAATTTCAAGTCGATAGCTCTTAAATTACGGCCGTAATCGTGCGGACAGACGGACAGACAGACGGACATCGCTAGATCGACTAAGAAAGTGATGCTGATCAATAATATATATAGTTTGTCATACCTACAACGCCTCCTTATGGGCGTTACAAATGGAATGACAAAGTGAATATACCCTCACCACAGTGTGGTACCGGGTATAAAAATGTAACAACAAATTTTCAAAATGTTGAGTTTAAGGAGCCATAACTTTTTTATAGCTGCACAGATGTACCCGAAGTGCTTAGGACTTGTATGCGCTACTAAATTGTCTTTTCAAAATGCACAAAAAAAAAATTTTTGTGTCTTTAATAGTTAAGAAGTTATAGCGTTTTAAGTGGTACCACCTCCAAATTAAAGGTCACATGCTTTGAAGGGTCATAACGGGAAATATGGTGAAAATAGTACCCCCTGCCATACAATTTTTTGTTCAGCGGAACTTCACGAATCTTCCCTTAAAGGATTATACTGCTTAACTGGGAAAGCCTGTATATAGTTTTTTTTTAAAGAATTACTCGTAAGATTTGGAAGCAACCCCCCCCCCCCCCCGAAACAAAATCCTGGCTACGGCCCTGCTTGTTATAATCTAAATCCAGCACTGGTAGCTTAGCATTCAAAGTCTTAGTGGCAAAAAGAGGACTCTAAGGTCGGCGAAGCTTTTAAAGTCAACTATATCGGTGAAAAAATGTTAATTAAGCCGACAAAATATCAGCAGACAAACAACCTGTTATTCGTGTCTATTCGAATAGAAAAATTCGAAAACCATTCGCACTAAAAAAAAAAAAACATTTTATTTCATTGAGTTCAATTACACAATTAAGTCAACATAATTCAGAACACAAACATGAGTTCCATTTTCCGGTCATAAATCTGTTCCCATTCCCAGTATGCAATGCACACGCTTTACCATGACAGATTTTCCATGTTCAGTTTATACCCTCAAACCATTAACTGACTTAATGTAAAATTTAGGATTTATGTCGCGTTCCGTAATCCGGAAACTGGATTTCGATTGTGCAGCTACCAAAATATGGTATACAAAAAGCAAATGAAAAAAAAAGAATTAATTGTCTTTATTCAATATTTGTGGGTGGAGGCTTTTAACAGGAAACAAAAAGCCAAACGTGGGAACATTGCTATAAATCCAGCGGCCTTCCTCCCCGACTAACAACTGAACATTTCAATGATCCATGCAAATGCGCCTTATCCAAATATGTTGCTTTATGAATTCCACTTCATTGAGTTCAAAGACTTAAATTGAAGACAAAAAGTTCAAAAGCCACACCTGGAAAATTTTCCCCACCACAATCAATATGTGGCATTGGAATATTCATCAACCAGAAGTACTTAGCGAATTTATATCTTCCTGCGAATTCCTATCGCATAAGTGCACATTCAGATTTTTTTTATTGTCTCATCGATTTTCACTAAGAGATTTATGTAGGCAAGCAGGGGATTAAACATTTAGGCAGGCTTTAACAGAAAACTCTTCGCAACTGCGGAAAACACACAAAACTTTTATCGTCGAACTGATTGATGGTTATGTCTGATGAAGTGGAAAATGGATTTCAAGTTATCAACGGCTTTTCAGAGAAAAAAAAATTTCATAGCTTCTGTACCCTTCTTCTGAATTTAAATGGAGATTTTAATCCACCCTGAAGTTGTACATGTAGATTTAACACTTGAATTGGTTTCGGAAGTGCAACAACAAAACGAAGTTGCCACTATGAAGACATATCCTCATGGGAAGTAGTTTTTCCTGAGAAAAATAAACTTTCGAACAGGTGACGATAAACTTTGTACCTACGACCCATAAGAGAAAATCATTTCATCACTCAAAAACTACTGGAAAACTGTGTTTGAAAAGAAAAGTTTTTTCTTTGGAAAAGTGGAACCAATTTGCTGTCACATAGATTTTCATATATATTCTCTTGGTGATAACGATAAAGTTTTGTTGGTCTGTTTGTTTTCATGATTTCATGGTTATTTCAAAATTCGGAAAAATTAACTAAAGCACAGGTATCGACGAGGTCGGAATATGCCTGTACATATTTGAATCCAGAAAGTTAATTAGCATAGAAATTGGTATAGAAATTGCTATATTTTTTATGACCCCCTTTTTAAGGGGCAATATGTTAAAGGTCTGTACGTTTCTTAATTCCTGTATCATTCTAATATACATACAAAACTGGTATCCAGGGAAATGAGATCGCTGATGAGCTTGCCACGCTGGGTTCAGAAGAAGCTGTCTCAGGACCTAAACCTGCGTTGGGTCTGCCTGCATCTGTGGTTAGGACATCCATTGATACTTGGGTTTCTCGTGAACACGAGTGTCGGTGGGGTGACTGTGGTCCTTTCGGGCCACAAACACTTAAATGTATTGGGCTTGAGCGACACCATCATCTGTCCTGTTTGTGGAGAAGTCGACGATACAGCGGAACACTTCTTCTGTAGTTGTCCTGCCTTTGCTCGCATCAGGTGGCGGATCTTTGAGGCTGACGTAGTGAGTGCCAAACATCTCTTCATCACTGAAGCTCCTTCTCATATTTTTTCGAAAGCCGGGAAAACATTTTAAGGGGGTTTTGGGGCGGACACATGGAAGGAAAATTACCCCCAATTATACAGATATAACACAAAATAACATGAGACCATAGGATATTCCTATATATTGCTTGACTAATAGATCAACTAACAGACCAAACTGACGATTATAGAGTAATTGCTATGAAAGAGAGCTTTAGGTCATTATAAATGCCATGAGGTTTTTGAATAGGATGATACAACTGAAATTAAAGGTCTTACGAAGACACAAGAGAAACCCATAGATCTACTAAACAAGTTTTCACACCCCTGTAGCCGCACTACAAATAATCCATACCTGAAGAACCCATAAGTACCAGTGATGGAGTAGGTTAAGCACTGCATGTTAGCGCAACAAATACCTGACCAATCCGCCAGAAAAAGTCATCATTGGACCTTCCAAAAGTCGTAAAAGGTCTTCGAGATATCTAAACTTCTCCAATTGTGTCAAATTGCCCCCAATAGCATGCAGAGTGCATTGAACAGGCCTTCAGGAGATAAACATCACTTCATTCCCATACGGCTACTAACCTTTATCGATTTTGCCCTGAAGTGCAGTCTGTAACGACCTTACGATGACCAAGTAAATAGCAAACAGCAATTAACTTATTTCCAAACTTGAAACGTTTTTCGCAACAACTGCGCCGTAACATTTCATCTAAGATGGCGGATAGGCTGAGAGAACTCTTTCCTTGCAGGTTTGTGATTACAGTCTAACCTTTTGCCAAACTCAATCCTAGGTATTTTAACGGTCAATTTACAGGTTTATCGAACTTGCTGCTTCCCAGAAGCTGAGTCTCTGAAGGGAATCTTCACAGTAAAGGCATTCTTCTTCTCTATGATGACTTTTTGAAATCGAGGTAAACACGACTATCACACACCATCTTTTTAATATACGACAGTTCGACTTCTAACACTAATTCTGAAGACTTCGAGGGTACAATGCATGTTCATGAATATCTTTAGGTACGTGGAAAGCTGTCCATAATGGACAATCCATTTGAATCCAGCATCTTCCCTTCGTTCGCTTTTGATTGGGGTCACTTTGCGTCCTACCACTCTTCAAGTAATACATCCCAATACCGTATATTTTATCCATATCTACAACCTTTCAAAGGGCTGCATCAACTTCATCTAAAAAAGCTGCTCACTCCGACTCCAGATTTGGTGCCATACCAAGCTACATAGTTTAAAAATCCCACTGCTTTGTTTAAAACGCACCACCTACACCTAGTCGATGTAAAAAAATGAGCTCCAGGTTATTTTCTGTGAACGAAAATATTTTACATGTACCCACCCTATGTCGAAGTCGTTGGCGAGATACCGTAGGTCAACGTATGTCCTTATTGGAGCATAGCGCATCTATCCGAGCGTAACAAGCCGACCACCAATTCCTAAAAGAATTTGGCCAGAGGGTGCTTCCCACACAAGCATTCTTACTCCTTGCTTTCCCAAATTTAATAGAAATTTATTGTGTCGCTTCAATCTGTATTCGTAGCTTGCACAACTTGAGTATATACTCGTGTACGAGGGGTAGAAATATTGGGAACAAATGCAGGGGAAGTTATATCTTGCCTGAAAACATACCCGGACATTTTTGTGTTCATTTCTTTGGCGAAGGGTAAATTTACTTCCGTTCTAGGAGTTCATTGTCCTTGCTCCAAATGATTTGTTCATTCTCTCTTAATCAAACTGAGAGCGAAAAGCTCTGTAAAAGATTGTCGAAGTTTTTTTCTTTTGTCGTTAAAAAACCAAAACCACTGTCATAATAGTCTAGTCTAGGGATACATTTCAATCGGTGAAATTGTCCTCCCACAAAGTCGGTTAACTAAATGCGAAATTATGTCTTGCAATAGGTTTTGTGACGTGGAACGTTCTATATTTCGAAAATGCTATCTGAGCTTTATAATTTTATGCAGAATATTGTTCATTAATACTGTCATATCGGTCAGGAAAAAAGCCGATGAACAGTGTGGCGGCTATTTGGGGAAGATTCGATTTTTTAAATTAGATTAGAATTCGATTTTATTACCATTCAATATGGCAAAAGCCGGCTGTCAGATTGACACATTTTCGAATAATTGTTTAGTGCATTAATGTGTATAACATCTTGAAGATTGGATTAAAAAAAAATATCCTTTTTCATTCAAACTCTTCGCTTAGAATTTTATTTTCTATAGCATACTGTGTCCTTAAATTTTGCAAATTAAGAACATCATCTGCTGAATAAATAGCGTACCTAACCAAGATATAATTTTCTTAATTCGATTGGAAAAACTCCTACAAAGTGCATTGTATCTTCTCGGGCGTTCATTTTACGTAGCACGCATGGGGTTGGTAATTCCACTCGTGTTTGAAAATCGTTTGATATTTTTTTAGATACTCCAGGATTTATATCGATATAGCTTTGGGGTGCTTGAGTCATGGTGTAGTTTAGGATAATAAACTCTGTAAAAGGAAGACACTCATTCATCTATTCATCAACTGTAATGAAGATGTATACTGTAGCTTATCTTTTACATTGGACTTAAGTGAAGTTAAAGTCTACATTAAGTAAAAGTTAAATTAGTTAAGTTTAAAAATAATTAATTTATTGGCTTTGCTAATTATAATTATGTATAAATTAAAATAAAGTAAACTATTCGAGTTAACAATGATGCATGTCTTAGAAAAAGAAGTAGAGAAAATAAAAAGAATATAAACACGAAAAGAAAGATAATAGAAAAGGAAAAGATACAAAAATCCATTTAGTTGCCTAAGGTCAGATATCTAAATAAAACATAAACATAAACAAGATATTGATTCTCGAAGTTTCTGCATGTAAACTTTGGTTGAATAAAAACAAAAGAACGAGTAGAAGTTGGGAACTGAAGTTTTTCGAACAGACAATGTGGTTTCTTGCAAATCAAAATGTGGTTTAGGGCACAAAACTTGAAATTGGTATCCTGTTAGTGTATTCCGAAATTATGATCAAAACGTTTTGGATTATAAACGTACCGCGTAAGGTTGTTGAAGGCTACTGTAAAATTTCTTCGTGTTTCTGATTTATGACAGCAGAATATCGGACATCTGTAGGTAGAGATTGGCAATATTAAGCTTTTCGCTAAGCTAAGCCTTATATGCTGAAGAATGAAGTGCTTTGTTAATGACACGGTCCGTAAACATCGTATATTTTACCAATAACTATTTGAATATGTCAAGCTTGTTTTTGTAGACTATCAAGAAATTTGACTTAGTCGGATTTAGTTGTAGGTGATTTCTTGCAGACCGTTGTGAGATTTCCTTTAGACCGCTATTAAGTTTATTCCATTTTTTAACATTCGCAGCTTGTAGCTCAACTGTATCTGGACATCATTAGCATATAAATGTATTGATGAGTGTCGGACTAATTATGGGAGATCATTAATGAACATTTCAAAAAGTAATGGTCCAAGAATTGAGCCTTGCGGTACTTCCGATACAACCGCGAGGACATCAACTTTCCAAAACTCCTTCTGATACAGGACAAGCAAACTCGCTTCCTGGGGATATATTTCCAGAAGACTACAATTTGAGGCAATTTAAGTGCAGAAGTAACATACATCTGCAACCATCTCGGGGAGCTGAAGAAGCGTTATAGGTTCGCCTTTCCCGGGAGGAGTATTTAAAAAAAATTCTCGGAATATTATTTGCAGGAAATAATAGCTTATAGATGAAAATGTGGTGGTTGGGTGTGTATAAATCGGGTAGGCGCTGACTGGCATCAACTTGGCGGTGCCCAGCTGTTGTAACTTTTTCATACACATCAATTGTGCTTATTTTACCTCCGCGTGGTAACCACCGGGTACTGGCCTCGCCCTTCCGGGCTTGGCTTGCTAAACTTATAAGCGCGAGTGTTGAACACGAAGAAAATAGCAACGCTATAATGCTCTGACGGAATGACTGACTGAACGAGTCTCAGAAGTCTTACATGAGCCCCTCAGAAAGAGGACGTACGACGGATGAATTCACTAGACTGAATCAGCGGTGACGGCAACAGTCAATTTGGCAACATTGCCAAAAAGCCATCAGAGACGCCGCCTCTGATGTGCTTGGTTTCACACGACCACCACAACGAAACCCCTGGTTCAACGACGAGTGCCGGCAAGCACATGCAGCGAAACAAGAGGCATACAAAGCGGCATTGCAAAGAAGGATCAGATCTGCTCGTGAGCTCTACGCGCAGAAAAGAAGAGACGAACACCGGCTTCTCAGGAGAAAGAAGAAAGAGCACGAGAAGCGCGCGATCGAGGAAATAGAGAGATGCTACAACAGGAATGAGGTTCGGAAGTTTTACCAAAGGGTAAAAAGAACCTGCCAAGGCTACAGAGCCCGAACCGAAGCCTGCAAGGACGAACAAGGGAACATCATAGTAGAATCGCAGTCGATGTTGAGGATATGGAAGAACTACTTCTGCAGACTGTTTAACGGCGATGACGAACTAAATACCGCTGTCAGGCAGAATGAACCATTCAACCTGGACGATGAAGACCAACAATTCCGTCCACCCGACCTGGACGAAGTGAAGATAGCCATATCTAAGCTTAAGTCCAACAAAGCCGCTGGAGCAGATGGCCTAACCGCCGAGCTATTTAGAGCCGCAGGCGATGACTTGGTTAGGAGTATGCACCAACTCATCTGTAAAATATGGTCGGAGGAAAGTATGCCCGATGAATGGAACCTCAGCATTGTTTGCCCGATCCTCAAGAAAGGAGACCCTCTGAACTGCGCCAACTACAGAGGGATTAGTCTTCTTAACATCGCCTACAAGATCCTATCTGCCGTGTTGTGTGAACGCCTAAAGCCTTTCGTCAACAACCTGATTGGTCCCTATCAGTGTGGCTTCAGGCCATTAAAGTCTACCATCGACCAAATATTCACACGGCGGCAGATCTTGGAGAAAACCCAGGAAGTCCAAATCGATACCCACCATCTTTTCATCGATTTAAAGGCCGCCTATGACAGCATTTATAGAGACGAGCTATTCAGAGCAATGTCTAGTTGTGGCATCCCTGCCAAACTCGTCCGTCTGTGCAGGATGACAATGGAGAATGCACGCTGCTCCATCAAGGTAGGTAAAGAACTCACCGAGACCTTCGATGTCAAAAAAGGATTTAGACAAGGCGATGCGCTGTCATGTGACTTCTTCAACATCGTTCTTGAAAGAATAGTGCAAAACTCAAACTCTAACACCAGAGGCACTATCTTTCAAAAGTCTGTCCACCTACTCGCCTACGCCGACGACATCGACATAATCGGCAGAACGCAGCGTGATGTCACTGGCGCGTTCGTGAGAATTGAGACGGAGGCGGCGAAGATGGGTTTGGCGGTCAATGAGGACAAGACAAAGTATATGCTGTCATCAAGAAAGGACACCCAACACCGACATCTTGGACAGAATGTCACTATAGACAGATATAACTTTGAGGTGGTAAAGGACTTTGTCTACCTAGGCTCCGCTATGAACTCAGACAATGACATCAGCGCTGAGATTAAGCGAAGAATAACTCTTGCCAATCGCTGTTTCTTTGGGCTAAGAAAGCAATTGAGTAGCAAAGCCCTCTCTCGAACAACTAAAGTGACCCTTTATAAGACCTTAATCATCCCGGTCCTACTTTATGGTGCAGAGGCATGGACTCTATCAAAAGCGGATGAGCTTACTCTTCGTTGCTTTGAGAGGAAAATTCTTCGAGTAATTTTCGGTCCTGTCTGCATAGTCGGTGAATGGAGGAGGAGATACAACGACGAACTGTCCGCGCTGTACAGCGACATCGACCTAGCCAGAAGAGTGAAGGTCCAACGACTGCGGTGGCTGGGTCATGTAGAGCGAATGGACGTGAATGCTCCGGCCCGGAAGATCTTCGAATCCACACCCGAGGGACGGCGCAGTAGAGGAAGACCGCGACTCAGGTGGCGCACGCAAGTGGAAGGGGACCTCAACCAACTTAGCGTGCGAAACTGGAGACAGCTGGCCAAAGATCGGGCTGGCTGGAGACGCTTGTTGGTGGAGGCCCAGGTCCACCCCGGACTGTAGCGCCACCTTAAGTAAGTAAGATGAAAATGTACATACAAAGTCTTTGTTATCCGCAATAGGCCTGATTTATGCAGGATATCCAAAAATGTGAGCAAGCTTGCTAAGTTTTTGGTACAGTTCACAAATTGTTGGGTTTGGTATCCAGAGTTTTCAACAAAGTAGGCATATCATGTCGTTTGATATCAACAATAAGATAGATAGATAGATAGATAGATCGTTTATTAAATTCAAAGTTTTTAACAATTTTAGTAATTTTTATAGATACTGAATAAAATAAGACATGACACATAATGTCGTGTGCTGTGGCAACAATTGAGTTTAGTTTTACAAATATATGTATGTTTAACTATTAGCATTAACATGAGTAATTACAATTCAAATTAAGGAAAAAGTGAAGATTATCTATATCTATTTAAAGTATATCTTAATTCAAAAACCATGACTTTTAGTTTAGTTAAAACGAAATAAAAAAATGCAAGACCTTATTTGCTTGAGTTGGAAAATTCATAAATTGGGCTTTTAGTTTAGCTAAAACAAAAGATAAGTACAACAAAAAGGAATTTAAAAACGTTGATTGATGATTTTCGCCCTCTAAGCTAAAGCTTCTAAGCAGTACTGCGACATTAGTGCCCAATTGGCCCCATTCAAGTGATTCAGAAACTCCTCTTCTTGTAACTGATTTTTTCCAAAGAAAGTTCTCCTTACCTCCTTCAAGATCGGACATATTGCCAAAAAGTGTTTAACGTCTTCCTTCACCTGCATATTACACAGCGCGCAGTTGCTCGTTTCCTCATTTACGTGCGGCTTGAAATTAAGGTTTAATAGTTCACCTCTAATTTTAAAGATTATCCCAATTCTATAACTAGTGAACTCGCTCTTGAAGTAATTACGGTCATTCAGGTTATAATTGACTTTAGAATAATATTGACGTGCCGACGATGACTTTGCATTTTCTATGAAAGCGTACCTTTCGTTCTCATCCGTTGCTTTTATTATCTCGTACAAGATATTTTTTTTATGCCACAGTCAGCTGCTATCTCAGTCCAATCTTTGACAAAAAGGCATTTATATTGCAAAGTGTATTGCAGAATTTGCTTCGGTAATCTGGAGTCGTTCATTTTCATAACCCTTATTAAATAATCTGCATTCAATCTTAGAGTTGAGACATATAGCGTTGGTAGACCCGTTTCTAAATGGTACATAATATTTCGGTGTGTTTATAGGTAGACGAAATGTTTTTCTTAAATAGAATCGCAGCAAACTTTCCACTTCGTCAAATTTCTTTGTACCCCAGAATTGTGTCCCATAAAAGAGAATAGCCTGTGCCGTAGCATTGAAAACATTATATTTGGCCTTTACGGATATTAGGTTATTGTTGAAAATACGATTCCAATTGGTGCATATAGCAGATTTTGCTTTGTCGCGTTTGTTATTAAGATGCTTATCCATCTGCATATTAAAGGTTAATTCCATTCCCAAGTACATATATTCCTTAACAGTATCGAGGGTCATTCCATTATATTTCCAGGTTCCAGATTTTGCAAGCTTTCCTGAACCATTTTTAAAAACCATAATTTTAGATTTGGACGTGTTGACCTCAAGGCTCCACAACTTACAGTACTCAGACAATTTATTGATCATTAACTGCAGTGAGTGAGGCGAATTTGCGAGAATGACTATATCATCCGTATACATTATCAGCTTTATTTTAACCGAACCAAACTCCACTCCACACGGAAGAAATTCACCTAGGTCGTCGAGGAAGATATCAACAATAATGTTTAGCGTAACGAATTGAGTATCCTTGCCGAAAATGTTTGCTTCACAGCTAATTGAAAAATTGAGGGAACTTAAAGATTCTCATACAAATTGTTAACAGGTTGAAGCATTCAATTGGGGAACTCCTCAGAGCAGTGTTTATAGAGCTCATATGGTATGAGATCTTCTTCACGTACTTTGGGTTCCTTCAATTTATTTAGGACTGATTTTTGGTCAGTTTGGTGTAGGTAGTAGGGTAGACTAGGTACTTCGATCAGCTCTTTCTACTATGCACCATTCTATTTTCTCTTAACCACCATCTTAATTTCGGGTATCATTTAAAGAAGATGGGCCTTAGAGAGGATGATACTTGTAAGCTATGCCTGGAGGAATCTGAGACTGCGGTACATATATTGTGTCACTGTCCAGCTTTGGCTGTCAGAAAAATGAGGATCTTGGGAAAAAATTGAATGAAACAGATCTCACATAAACAGATGCTAGCGTTAACACTAGGAATCGAACTCTCTGGGTAAGGTTTATATTGGTAGGGAGACGAAAAGAGACCCGACAATGGTGGTCTGATTCCAATATCTCTCGAAATTTATATATTACTAGCGGACCCGGCGAACTTTGTCTCGCCCCAATTTAACGCCTTCAGATAAACTGCAGAGTGATATCAAAACACAGATAGTTCAAATTTTAATGTGATTTATATGAATGGAATCGAAATCAGTAGAAACGATGTGATAAACAATGTTTTTCGATTTGTTTTCCGGCGCAAAAGCAAACAACGAAGACGGGTTGCCAACACGCGAACAGGCAACGTACAGCTGAACGTGCGAAAAACAGGGAAATTCGAGATTAATCCCACAGACTTCCGAAGATTGGCTTTGCGATTTATTGATTGTCATCGCAAAAGCCAATCGAACGGGGAACTTAATCCACTTGAATTGGACTGGAAGATCAGTTGGAATAATCGGAATTCGTTGGATAAGAATTTCCTCTCCTTTGAATTTGTCCTTGATGATCGTCGCTTGAATCACATTGTTCATCAATTTCTTGAAGAACAACCGCGTACCGTTGCACAATTTCGGATGATTCAGATTCCGCAACATGATTATGATCGATCCCATCTTCAGCTGTAAATTATGCGGTGGAGTTCCTGTCACATCAAGCGAATTCAAAAATTCCGTCTGATAGTTGGTCGCTTCATCTTCGTCAGTCACGCTGTCAACGAATTTGTGCGAATGCAGTTCTCCAGCGATTTGACTTTGAATAATGAAATTCAAGTTATCGATGTCCTTATTCTTCGCTGCCCGTTTATTGCCCGTTCACTAATCCAATCGAGATTTTTATAATTTTGTGCAATTCTGGGGAACACTTTGGTGATGGGTTCCTCCTTCGACGATGTGAAGTCGCAAAAAATTTCCGGGAACGATATCAATCCAGTCGAAAATCAATGGGAATTTCGCCATTGCTAAGCGCTAGCAGGTTAACTTCTCCACCCAAATTGCACGCAAAACGTCTTTTATCACAATGAATTTCACAATTATCCCAAATTTTCCAAGCTTCAAAACGAATTTTACATCATTTTCCATTCGAAAATCCATTCCGGAACAATTGGACACAAAATTCCATATAAAAAATCAAAAAATCAATCGATTTTTCCAATTTCCCGACTTTTCCGGAGGGTTTTCCCAAAATTTTCTTTCGTAAGAACCTTCTCCTGGCAAATACGAACAACTGAAAAAAAAAGTTGAGCCAAATCGGCCCAGTTGTTCTCGAATTTCGATTTTTCCGTTTTCCCGACTTTTCCGGAGGGTTTTCCCAAAATTTTCTTTTAGAAGAACCTTCTCCTGGCAATTACGAACAACTGAAACGAAATTTGAGCCAAATCGGTCTAGCCGTTCTCAATTGATGAATTACTATACATTTTTGCCACCATTTTTATATAAGACATTTATTTCTCCATATTGACTTGGGACAGATAAGCTCGATCTACTATTGTTGAGAGAAGATCTCGAAATTTCAATTACGAAGTTAGATATGAAGAAAACAATTTAATATTAATTTATTCCTTTGTCCTGTAACAATATTTATTATTTTATTTCTATGTTTATTATAATGATAATTTACTTCAGTATTCTCGTTCTCAAATTTAATCCCTATAGTCTGACAGTTTTCCTCCAAGCTTCCTAACCCAAATTGACCGCAAAACAAAACCGCTTGTCATTGCACTTTAGAGTGCATTCAGGGTTTTACTCCTGACGTTGCCAGATCCGTCGCAACAGCTCTTATCCTTAATTCAGAGGTTTTAGAAAAAAAAAAAAACATCGAAATCAGACAATTCATAAAGTCAATTCAGTTTGAATATTTTTTGTTCTTATCATCAAAAGGTTTTCATTGTTTTATTTTTTAATTAAAAAGATGAAAACCATCATCTGCAAGCAGGTCTACAGTAACACAAATGTAAAAATACTTCAAAGGTCGAAAGGCAAAATTAAAATACATCTGTGCCGCCCCCGTACAATAAAGGTCATACGAGTTATTTGGCTAAAACTTAACCTTCATACACAGACTTAATTATTATTTTTTTATTTAATGCTTATGGCTTTTCAGATCTAAGTCGGTTTTTCCCCTAAAGGCTATACATTTTTTAATTTTTGTTTGTTTCAAATTAAGTCTGAGGCTAATTTTCAATTTAAATGCACTTACCTAAGGATGTGTTTGATTCTCAATTCCTTATGTGGGTGTATTGAATTTAACTATTTTTTTTCGCATGAACTAATTTTACCATGGTAAACAAAAATTTAATTAAAAATTTCAAAGGATTTTTATTTCCATAATAATTATACAAACCGGAAGCATATTCTGTAAAAATATAAACAAGTATGCTAAGTTTGATTTGTAACTTCCGTTACTTGTTGCTTTGATAAAATGTTGGTCTATGCTAATAAAAGGTGATTTTTTGTTGTTTGATTTTTCAGAATTTGTTGATAGTTCACACGAGATTCGTGACACGTGTCAAAATAAAAAATGCTCAGTTGTCAGCATGGATAGACTTACGCCTAAACAATGTTTGCAAATTATTGCATTTTATTATCCAAAAATCGTGCTCTGTAAAAAATGTGTTCAGAGCACTTTGGTCCATTTTATGGTAGTCGTAATCGTCCTACTGAGTTACGTTAATCAAATCAAAATGGCCGTATATGATCTGTTGAACAACCAGAAGCATTGCAAGAACTGCCAATGCATCTACAAAAATTTACCGTTTGGTATGGTTTATGGCCTGGTGGCAGCATTGGGAAGCATTTCTTTAAAGATGATGAATGATGATGGCACCGACGTTACGGTCAATGGTGCTCGCTCTCGTTCGACGATTTCGGACTTTTTTTTGCCCATGGAGATATTGCGAGGCGAATTTGGTGACCTGTGGCCGCCTAGATCGTTCGATTTGACGCCGTTTTTTTGTGGGGATTGTAGGGAACCAACATTTTTATTTTTAAACGCAAGAAAATGCTATTGGAATATCCAACACCTTAAACCACACCAAAAAAAATTTACATATACCAAAATCTAATTTCTAAACCTAAAGTTGTACAGCCACTGTACTAATAGCTAGAATTCAGCTTTGTCCCAAAAATGATTAGTGTCTTCGATAACTTATTGCATGCATTGGCTAAGCGTGTGGGAAAGCTTCGTTTTATTGCACGTCAGTGGTAAGCTCAGCTCGCTCGAAGCGTACGCTACTCTGCGAGGAGGTGGTTTTGAGGAAACAGTACACTCGCAAACCAGAAAACGTTTGCACCGCAAGCTTCACAGAATATCGACAGCGATAGTGATATTCATGAGAGAAAAACTATTTTTTTTGTCAAAAAACGGAGCTATCAGCTCATAGCTTGGTAAATAACGCCAACCACGAACGGATTAACGAGTTTATATAAGACCTATAACTCGTCGTCGGCTTCCCTTTTGGTTTGCAATCAAGTACCGTGTCCAGTGCGTGAATCTTTATACGTGCATACTTACTTCCAGCTATACACTTAGCTATTGTTATACGCGAAAAGCAGTGTGTTTCGGAAAATAAGAAAAAAATTCTTAGTAATTCATTCTAAATTAATCCGAATAACCTTATCGCATAAATACTAAATAAAGTGCCTAATTCACAGACTATTGTCTGAGCCTGAAAATAAAACAGTGTGTTTTACACTTCGTCCAGCGTGCATATAGGTATATTGTTAGTTCGACCCAATAATTTAACAGGCTTTAATAGTGCTCTGCATTCTAGTGCTTTTTGGAAGTAGACACGAAGTGATCCTTGTTGTGACTCACCCTAGTTTACAATACGTATCTAGTGGTCACACCTGAGTAAACCCGGAATTACCTTTTCGCACACCACCTGGTAAGTACCTAAACCCCCACCAAGTGTTCCTTGTTGAACGTATTCATATACCTCTTCCAGCCGCGTCGTACATTTGCGAACAGCCCGATTTCCATCCCAGAAAAGGCCCCGCCAAGTTGGGAAAAGGGAAATTCGGTGCAGCAGTGGTGTGTGAGACTATACGTATATAGCATTCAAGCTATTTATAATCGCTATTCGACGACGTCTCAGCCTTCCTCTGTGTCGCAGGTGCACACGCAACCTACTCTTAATTAAAAGGACTTGGCTTAAACGACGTTTTTGATACGTATGATCGTCAAACAAAAAAGACGATATCTCGCCGCAGCAACGAACTCCCCATCACTATCATTTCCCTCATCGCCATCACCCTTAGCCGTCAACAGAATCCCCATCTCCAGAAACCAGCAACAACCTCTCCACCAGCCGAAATTACATCAGTCACATTAATTGGCAAACAAATTAGCCATAAGTAAAGTACCTGTGACAAAACCCGCTTCAATAAAGCCAAATACCACCCACCAGGTAGTACCCTAGAAAAAGTAAAAAAAAAAAAAAAATTAACCACCCGATCTTTTGATCGCAAACACGAGCAACCTAGGTCAAGTATTCATAGTCAAGCTAAGTATGTATTATTCTTTAATTCGTTAATGTAAGGTCCATTTTAATTATACGGTACAAAATTTCCAAAATATAGCGCGATCATACATTTTAACAATCATCTAAGTCTACAAGACAACACAATTCGGGCTGGCATGCTGTGCGCACAACATCTCCTCACCCCTGCAATATTCATCGCATTCATGGTAAAGATCGGTAAGTGATCATTGAATTATATTTTCATTATTATTAGTTTGTACCACAATAATTAATAGGACTATTTAATTAGGTAGTACTTTTTTTTTTGTATCATAACGTGTCTTTTTATTCGTTTGCCTTTGCACGTCATTTTGGTGCAGCGGCCAGTACGATCGCGAGTCGCGAGTAGCCGCGCTATCGCTTCTTGCATTATCGTGCATTATTCGAAATTAATAAGCTAAAGTAAAATGCTCATATCATAGTTCCTACAATGCTAATTAAGTAAAGTACATACATATTATATGAAATATTTCAAGCATTCAAACATTATTAAGTTCGGTTAATCAATTTTGGGATACCGAATCATCGTATCATGTTATCAAACCTTCATGCTGCTCGTGCAAATTAACGTGTAGATACTAGATTATTATATGTTGTACATATATAAATATCGTGGTGAAATTTAGTCTGTTCACATATTACACGCAAGAATTATTGGGTAATCGTAAAGAATAGTGTGGTGAGAAGAACTGGGTACGAAAAGACCACGCATTGTTTAATTCACTAGATGAATAATTAGATATTAATTTTTTTTGTAATAAATAGGTAAAAAGAAATTTAACTTTTTTTTTTTTGTTTGGCGGTGCAATCTTAAAAGAGATTGATGTGGTGTAAAACATTTACTCTCGATTGGTGAATGCTATCATGAAGTGAGAGGACTTTAGTTTAGGTGGATGTGGCAGGGATTGGTCATCAATGAAAGGACGATTAACTTAAGCGTGTAACGCCGATGAAGACGCATGTAAGGGGCTTCCATAAATATTGAGTGCCATGGTAGCCAAGGTATCTTTACGCAGACTGCGGTCTGTGTTGAGTAGGGGTGGGTTAACTCTGGGGAGCAAATAAGATCTTTCGCTTCCCATCCTCGGAAAAATTTAAACATTGTGTATTAATATGTAAGGACGACTCGGGCCTCTATCTTCAATATCTTCAGTAAATAACACCTATACTTGCATGGAAATTCGTAACAAATGTCCTGATGCTGCAGCAAGATTCCCCCCCATATCCGACGAGCTAGGTCGAGCCAGGTGCAAGCATGCAGAGCTGCAGTATCATGGACGCCCTTCCGTTCTCACTGCCCGGACTGACTTAAGGTCTCCTGTAGCCTTAGGTCATATGGGTAGTAAAAGAGGCGGAAGGTTTTTTTTTTTTTTGGAATTTGGTCGTGAATATTTTTTCATCTGCTCAAGTCGATCGGCGGTTACGATACGACCCAGGTGTGCAGGCACCTGTAGGATGGTATGCCTTCCTGCAGAAGTCCTAGTACCCCTGCAGCCTTCCATTTATTTCGTTACAGGATATTGGAAGTCTCTCGTCTATAAGGATAAGCCAGCAACTATTGCCGCCTTGGAAGACAATATAACTCGTGTTATTGGTCAGATACCAGTCGATATGTTAGAAAAAGTATGTCAAAATTGGTCATTCCGGATGGACCACTTGAGGCGTAGTCGCGGTCAATATTTACACGAAATAATATTCTAAAAGTAAATGGCAAGAATTGATTTATCGACCCATAAAAATTTGACTCAATTTTGAAAATTTTCGTTGTTTTTCTTTCAATTTTAAAAACCAAACGCTTAAAAAATCACTCGTTATAAACATAGATTGCAGCAATAGCAGAACCATTTTTTGTGTAACTGACATTCGTAAGAATATAAGTACTCGAGGTGCATAAAAGCAAGTATGTTGATGTGACACACTATTTACATTATGTGAGGAGGTGTTTGACCTAAAGACGGTTCTTAATCTTTCAGTGTTGGTGGTTAACATTGGAGCTTTGAACCACGAAATACATTTTGCGGTACTATCTGACAGAGGTGTTGTCCAATTCTGATTATACCATAAATCACAAACATTTCTAATAACGATAAACTTGGCCTCCAATTTCTTTTACGAGGTTTAGGTGGCTGCATTAAATTTGGCCCCAATGAAAAATGGCCCCAAACTGAAAATGAAAAATCACCCCAAAAATTTACATGAAAGGCAACAACAACAGAAAATTGCTTAAAATTCATATTTTGTGGCCTTTTTTCATTTCAGTTTGGGGTAAAATTTCATTATGAAATAAGGCCCCAAAAGAAGAAATGAAACAAGACCCCAAACGAAAAACCAAAACGTATGGGGGGGCATGCTGCAACCGCCCTGCTTGGGTTTACTGTCAGATTTGGGGCCTTATTTAATTTTTTTTTTGGGGCCTTATTTCATATTTGAATTTGGGGTATTATTTCATTATGAAAAATAGCCCCAATATTGGGGTGATTTTTCATTTTCAGTTTGGAGCCATTTTTCATTGGGGCCAAATTTCATGTAGCCGGTTTAGGTAGATGTAGTTTAGAGGGCAAGATTTTACTTTACTGCCCATTCGACAATAACGGGTTTTCTTGCACAGTCAAAATCGGATCATAAAGACCGAAGATATGATGTAATTAAAAAGAGCTAAATTTAAACCACTGAATTTTTGCTCTTTTGTACTGAAATTGCACTTACTTTCAAGGGCACGGGCTAATATTTTGTATTTAAACCTTCTTTTTACTGACTTATCACATTTTATTTCTTACAAAAACTGCATAAACAGTGAGATACGTATGCAACCCCCCTGCTTGTGGTCACTGTAGGATTTGGAGGGGGTTCAAGGTTGGGTCTATGCAAAGTTTTTATTGTGTTGTTTGCTTAATTTTACCGCCAAAAACTATGCGCTTTTTTTATTATTTTATATCTCCGGTATTTATGATCCGATTTTGATGAAACTTTTTGATAAGTTGACTGCACATTTAGGAAATATAAAAAAATTAATTTTACAAAAATTCGACACTCCATTCCTGAAATTTTGGTACTATTTTATATGGTATTTTTTGGACTTTGGGGGCGTGCCACGCCCAAACGGTAAGAGACCGTCAACTTATTTTTGCATATTTGAGTTCAGCGCATTAAAGTCAATCGGAATAAATAAAAAAAAGTATTTTTTTCGAATGGGCAGTAAAGTAAAATCTAGCCGTTTAGAGTACAAGAAGTAAAGAATATTTCATTCCATGAAACTCAAAAATGTATTATGCCGATTATGTCTATAGTGGACTTGATGGCTCTATTCATATCTAGATATCTACAGTTCGAAGTTGATTCCCAACGACTTTAAACTAAAGACTCTAACGTGGCGCAATGGCTATCATTAATCATCTTATCGAAAGATGCTATACATTTTGAAAATGGGGGCAAATGTCAATTCTACAAAATACACGTCAATAATTCATGAATCACTATACTTTCTAAACAACGTGGAATAATTGTTTCGAATAATTCGTCTGTGGTGTTGGCGCACCGTGAATTGCGGCACAGATTTCCCGGTTGTCCGTCACCAACTGCGCAAACACTACGACACGTTTAGCCGCTCGTCTACAAGAGTATGGGACTGGGACAACACGAAATGCTGAAAGGTCTGGCTAGCTCGGAGCACCCATTCTGGAGAGGGTCCCGAAATATCGACCAGGCGAACGACATTCCAAGTAATAGAACATCAATCGACGGTCCTTACAGAGGATTTTGGTGAAAAACCGTATAAGATGTTCCTTACAAAGTGCGTACATCAGTGCATCATCTATTAGCTGTTGATCGCCAACGCGTGTATAACTTACGTTCGGGTCACAACCGAAATTCTGAGGGCTGCATTCCCGGGTCGTCTTTGGCGATTTCAACCAGCTGGCAAGATCGCCTATTTAACTCTTGTAGGATTTTTTTTGTGGGGTATTTTTGAAGTCATATGGGTCTATGTCAAGAAGCCTTAGACTCTTGAAGCCCTCAAAGACAATATGCGTCAAGGATGTGTGGACCTATCGCCGGAAGTTCTGGCAAGAGTGATGGAAAATGCCATAAATCGAGCTTGAATGGTCATCAATACTGGCGGTACGATACGTTTATTCCAGCCTTTCTTTAAACTCTACTAAATTTGATAGAATTGTAAGCTTAGCTAAGAGCTAGCCAAACAAAATTACTTCTAGGTGAAAATATGCCGAACTATAGCTCTTGCATTGGTTAATAGTTGAGTCATGAAAGTTTGAATGTATCTATTTCGGTCGCTTACATATTTTATCTGCTGATATTCTAATCAAATCGATTAATTTGTAGCAGGGCTCAACCCCTACTACTTCACATCAAAAGAAAGTCCTTCGACTCTTCATGGTCTCCTCAACTAGTGTCGAAATCGGACTCTTTACGAGTACATACGAAACGCGATCTTATTTGTTTGAAATCCCTTAAGTGCCTAGCATTCCTTAGATACATACATACATTTTTTTCCAATTCTTCTACAGCTTGCTTGTAAAGCTAATTAAATGCAACATTTAACATTGCATCCACTTATCCAATTCCAAATGTTTTGAATCTCCATTTTAGTTTTTTTTCTGAAAAATTACAAACATTCTTCAGTTTTATTCGAATATTTCCAACTGAAATAACTTAACTGCAATCGCCTTGATAGTCGCACAGTTTGTACCATAAGAAACAAGGAAGAAAAATCTCATCGCGGAAACAAGCATGATGTAGAACTATGCACAGAAGCGTCTTCAAGAAAGTCGTCCATTCCATTTCCCTAACGTAATCTTGCGGACGTTGGAAAACATTCATAATACGAAATAAGCCAAGTACCAAGTACGCAATTCAAGAAAATACTAAAATGAACCAACGGAAGAGTGAAGCATTTTAAACTTTTTCCATTGCGAGAATATATAAGAAAAAATTCTTGCACACAGATAAACATTCCAACATAATCATACTCCTTGTGTGCGCAAATGGTAATTCATTTAAAGCGCTATTACCATATCATGACACATTTTAACTCGACGAGAGATACGACGACCTTATAGTCAAAACAATTTCTCTCATCGCATTTTCATTTCAAGGACTCCCAGTGAAATAGCAATAGGAACTGTTTATATAATAATAAAAAAGCAAACAAAATTATTCGGTTCTTTTTTTTCTTGATCCTGAAACGACGGGAATCATGTAATGACCAAGAGATTAGATGGGTAAAGGTATAATGAGCTCGTAAATGTAAAAAAAAAATTACGTCACCTGAATACTAACGCATTAAATGTTAATGGAAGTGCAATGATTTACAATTGGGATTTAGGACAGCACTGATGTTAAGGCTTTTTGTGATTACCAGAGATTGGAATTTATAATAAGGCTAAGGCGACCCATGACGGCCTTAATGAACTTGAAGGACTTTTTACTGTTTAAAGATACGATACTGGATGCGTAAGTTTTTGTGTGTCCCTATAACAGTTTCTCATCATTCAGACACAGAAGGGAGTGCATCAGCTTATGAAAAGTCTTGAATGAGGGAAGCTCCTTAATGACTGGCAGCTCCTACGATTTTCAAAGCAACCGATTTTTTAGTGGTTTGGTGGCTTTTCTAGCTAAAAAGTGGAACCAATCTCTCCATCACTCCGGTGAAATGAAGATTGTTGTGCTTGACATTTCAAAGGTACCTATTTGACAGAGTTTGCTATCACAGGGTGTCCCATAATTCACGAAAAATGTTATTTTGATAGAAAATGCAGGGGTGGGATTCTGTAAGATGAAAACGTTCAATCGTTGTCGTTTGCACGAACGGTTTGATTCATGTAACTACAAAAACGAAAAGAATTTTCGTTTGCGCGAAAGCAAAAAAAAAAAAACGAAAGCCATTTCGTTTACGTTTTCGTTTATTTTGCTTCATGTAACTCTAAAAAACTCTAAAAACGAATGACATTTTCGTTCCGTGCGAAAGGAAATCAACGACAGCTTATTTATTGACGTTATTCATTTTCTTTGATTATTTAACAGTTTAAGTCCATTTGCGGCTATTTCTAATAATTAATGTGTCAAAAGAAATAAACATTTCTGGAGCAGGAGTTACATAATGCAAACTTTCGCTTTCGCGTGATTTTTTTTTTTTAATTATTGAAAAGCGAAAGCGTTTTTCGTTTCGTTTTTTACAGAATCACACCACAGATTTTTAATTAGAAAGCTTAAATTTTTTATTGATTAATAGAGTTACAGATTGGGGTTATGTATGGAATAGCACATCAGATAAATGGCCGCCACGGATTTGCTGGCAAGTACGTCAACTTTTATTGAAATTTTCTATCACCGTTTCGCATAAATGTGGCTGAATTTCATTAATATACCTCCCAATTTCTTCTTTCAAGGCAGTAGTGGCCGTGAGTTTGTTTGCATTGACATTTGACTTCAAAAAACCCCAAAGAAAAAAAGTCCATTTGCGTTAAATCGCAAGATCTGGATGGCCAATACTGATCGCAGAATCTGCCGATTACAGGATTAGGAAACGACTCATGCAGTGATTGAATTGTTTCTCTGGCTGTATAGCATGTGGCACCGTCTCGTTGAAACCACACGTTGGTCACGTCCATATCTTGTAATTTAGGCACTAAAAACTGGGTTGTCATGTCACGATAACGAACACCATTAATTGTTACTGTCTGACCAACAATGCCTCCAGCCCAAAATCCGCAGTCACGCATTGTGGATGCATTTGTTTCTCAACTGGAACCCCAAATGCGACAATTTTGACGATGAACGAAGCCATCAAGATGAAAATAAGCTTCGTCACTGCAGATCGGATGATTTTGTTCGAAAAATCAGCATCCACTTGTTGTTGTTTCAAAATTCAACGAACTCTCTTCGCCCTGCATGGTCACTAGTTTTCAGTTCTTGAGTCGATTGAACTTTGTAAGCATGAAGTTTCAAGTCTTTCGTGAGAATTCGCTGTAGAGAGCTTCTCGAAATGCCAAATTCTTGACTACGGTGCTGAATTGATGTTCCTGGACTGTCAGCAATACTCTAGCGAACCGCTTCTATGTTTTCTGTTGAACGACTTGGGACAGGACACCCAGAGTGTTTAAGATCACTAATTGATCCAGTCTCCCTGAATTTTTCAATTATTCTCTTCACAGTTGATGGCTTCAAATCACTATGACGGGCATATTTTGTTAGAAAATTCCGGACTGTAGCTGAGAAACCTTCATAATTTTTAAAATATTGCTCAAACAATTAAAATGCGTTGTTCTTTCGTATAGTGCTCCATTTATACTAACCCAACTGTCAGCTGTCACATTGTTATCTTTTTTTTTTCTGTTGGTATCACTGTCACTGTACTGTACACTGTTAGTGAATTATGGGACAACCTTTATTTTTTCGAAAATGCATGATTAAGGGGACTATGTGTCCCTTATGGAGGATTGTAGCACCACCAAGTAAGTAAGTTTGCAAACCTAATTGGGATGAACTGATATGTGTTTTCGGGAGACTGGGGTTAATACGTACCAAATATCAGGTTTGAGTAAACCTTGGTTTAACAAATAATGGCGGTCAGAACTATGATGACAAAAGGGATCTAATTTGGTTAGTATCGGAAATGGGTCATCAATCTATAGAAGCAGCAAAGTTAATAGAGAGTCGCTAGAGACTTATTGCTTGACCAAATAGTCTATTACATAGCAATATTGAGGTACGTGTAGCTATGACTGATCCTATCGAGGCTCAGTGGTAGGTGCGCTGATCTCAGGTTTAACTCCCGAAAAATAAAAACATAAAAACATCCGGGAGTGAAATTGTCCTGAGAAAGCTTCTCAATCCCACCGTTCCAATTCGATAGATGAATCAACTTTCCTATACAAAGGGAGTCGTCATTTTAAGTGAAATAATTTCAAGAATAAGTGCATCAACCCAGTTAGCGTTCTGAAAATGTTTCTGTCTCCTCAAATAACCGCTCTTCGTGTCGTGCAATAATGTTACTTACCACGAAGTCAACAGTTCTCGCGGGGCGTTCAGCTGCGACTTTGGGGGTATGTTTCTCACATGCTCATACATTTATCTGAAATCACATTTAGTTGAGGTTTCCGTCGTTATGTGTCCTCATCTAGCGGTCCCTAATGAGACTTTTAGACGGAAATGAGTAATTTGAAGGAAAACTGGTGGAAAATTCAGTGAAATTTTCTATAGATAAGACTCTGGAGGATGGTGTCACATTATGATGTTATGTCGCACAGTCATACGGGAGAGGGAAGCTGTAAGTTGGAGTAGGTAAGAGTTATTCAAATTTAAATTTCTATACAAATGAATATGACCTAGTTCTTGGAAGCCATTCAAGCAGTGAAGTGTCAACTGGATTCTATGCGATGTAGAGAAGTTATTCGTAAATGTAGATACGCTTAATTTGGTAATTTTAGAGCCTTAAGGAATTTGCTATATTTAAGTTATGAACGACTTTAAGGTAAGGTATATCAAAGGGAAGAGAAGAATAGTGTAAATTGATATTATTGGTGGACTCCACCCAGCAAACACTTGTTGTTTAGATTGTCCGCCCTTTGTACTTCGCTGTCATAATATCCACAACATTTCAAAGGAAGGTAAAATTAGCTCTGTAGAAAGTTTATCTTTCATTATTTATATTGCGCTTGTCCCTTTCATCTATGTCATTTTACCAAAACTATCTCATGAAAGCATTGTCATAGCTGCGCTGTTGTTCTTGTCCTTAGCGTGATGCTTTGACATCTGCTGCTGACAGTTGACGCGGACGTTCGTGATGCTTTGCAATTCAGGTCAAGTTGGTTTTACTGCTTTTACCCTCGACTGACAGATATAGTTGACTTAACTCGATTAGGTAAACAAAGTGGATGGCATTTTCCATTAAAAGTGGAAGTGGTAGAAATGTAATCTTAAAAAATTAAATTCAGAGGGAATTGTCTGTAAAAAGAATTTAATTGTAGGTTTTAATATGGGACGGGGAAGTTCAATTGGCTATGGATTTCTGGTGCCAAGACTTAACATTGAGTTTAAAAAAAATGTAAGACCAATCGAGAACTCGGGTGAAGACGGAAGAAAAGCTGTTAGTATTATGTATCTAAGCAAAATAAAAATATAGTAAAGATTAAGAAATTATTGTAGGGAGGCATATGATTTGCAAGAATCTATCGGGTAAGTACTGGGGTGATGCAGCCCGACCATCCTCAGAAGGATGTATATTTCTATTGTGAGACCAATGATCACATATGGAGTGATTGCGTGGGCAAAAAGAGCCAATTTGGCCACCACGATATGAAAAGAACACCGAATGAAGTGCAAACACTGTCATGCATATAACAAGGACCATGATAACTTGCCCAACTACAGGCATGGAGGTGCTACTGGAACTGACTCCTTTGCATCCTGTGGTTGAAGAATCTGCAAGTGAAACGAATCTAAGAATGACCAAGGAAATATAACTTTGTTTCTAAGCTAAGCAACAAGAAGATTTTGAGCAATGAATCCCATAATCCACAAACTAAGCAATCACACAACAAAGTCGTACTTAGATGGATCAAGAACTATGATGAGGGTAGTGGAGCGGGAGTATTTTTACCTTGAACAAAATATTCAGAATCAATGGGAAAGCATACACCATATCGCTTGCAAGCTGAAATCTATGCCATAGGTAGATGTGTCGAAATTAACCCAGAAATTAAGCCAACGATGATGTAGCTATAATGTCAGATAGCCTAGCTGCTGTAATAGGACTAGATTTGTATGTCATAAAGTCTAGAATTTTGACTGCACAATGAACTTTGCGGTTGGAATAAGCTGATTCTCTGATGGGTACCTGGCTATATAAGCATAGATGATAGTGATATATGGAAAACTCCATACCATAAAAGTGAACATCGGTAACTTTCATAGGTCTTGAACCATCCTGTGGAAAATGACAAACCTCAAAGAAGAATTCAGGAGACTAGACAAAGAGCCTGAAGCATGAGACAAGCCAAGAAATTTTTAAACCAACATAATCTGAAAATATTGCAGGTATGCATCGACATGAGCGCATATAGATTCCGTATTCTAATGGGCTTCTGAAGCACTATAGACTTAAGGAGCACCTCGTGAAACTGGATTTATATGAAGACTTCTGCTGATTCTTTGATGAGCCCAGTGAAATTGAGGAATAAACAAATTTTGCAGTGTCTCAGTGGTTAGTGCGCTGGACTACTGTGCAAAGGGTATTAGGTTCGATCCCCGGAAAAACCCAAATAATATCTTAAGGTTATTTTCCACTGCGCAACCTCTCGCGAACGTCTGCCAAACATCCGTTATGAAAAAGTTTCTCAATTCAGCTCCTCGGACTCGGCACAAAATTGTAGAACCCTTCCATTCGTCCTAAAAAATAAAATCCCATACAATCGAATGGTTGTGAGAATATAGGCCTAAATTGTCTTTACAAACCTGTCCCAAGCTATTTATTTCAATTTGTTTATTTAAAATATTTGGACAAATACCAACTATCAGATAAATAAATACCGTCTCTTTAGTCTAGGTTCCTAAAGGAAACTGACAATAGGAAGTTTTATAGGTCGGTCTTCTTCCGCCAAGATGTAGTAGGAGTTCAAAACTCGCACAAACGATTTCAAAAGGAATCTTAATGCAAGGGAAACTCTTGTCAGACAACATGTGTAAGCAGTTGGTGATAAAAGACGAAAAGTTCGCAGTACAAAACACGTCTACTTCAAATAGTAATATTATACCAATCGTATTTCCTCTACAGTATAGTTTCCCTGAAAGCAAATAACTTCAAATCTTGTACTTCAAAGTAAACCTCAACATAAGCCAATATCTTTTCATTGCAACCTCATTTCTAAGCAATAATTCCGAAACTAACAAAAATCTTTTCCCACCAACACAACGACCCACTTCCTAGTCAAAGCATTTCCGCAAGCCACTACTGACTTTGCTGTAGTTGGAAACCCACTCGACACAATACAAATCGTAACTTTCCTTTCTAAGCACATCCACATGCAACATGCTTCAGTTACAAACAAAACAATCAAGGAGTGCACATAAGTCGTGAAAAGGATTTTTTTTTGTTCGTTCTGGAGGATGGTTACATGTAAACATCATTTATGCTGCTGACGACGCCCGCCACCAGACTTCATATTTGATTCACTTGTTTGTGGCCATGTTCAAAGGGATTTGTTGTTGAGAATACCTGCATATGGTGCACACACTGTACACCTAATGCCAAAGACTTATATCCCTGAACTTCCCACAACAAAACGAATGCCAAGTTATGCAGTTTTCGTGAACCGGATACTCGACACCTGCTCCTTGTTTGTTTGCAGAGAAATACCAGAAATTGTAAACGACTTTGTTCTGCGGATGAATTCAAAAAGGAAGCTCTTAGTGAAGTGGAACACGGAACCATTTCTTGTACATACATTTTACTTTGTATTTCAAATTCATAGTTTTCGAAATTTACTTTAATATTTAAGTTATTCTCAGAGATTCAAATAAAAAAAGAAAACGGTGGCGTATACGTAACATTTTTGTTTGCTTCATTAAATTCTTCGATGAGACAAATCTGAATATAATATCGATTTGCAGTCAAGTTCAATTCAACTCGGGACTATAAAGTTTACCTACGTCACACCCAACTCAATTCAACTTTATTAAATACATTTGTATTTTTTTTGCACTTGTCTCACGGGCAGATAAAAGTTTACCAGGTGAGAGAAAACTTCGTGACATCTATGGCCAGCACGTACTTTTGAGGATAATATCTTTGGAGAGTTATCGTCTTTCGATACCCTCTAACCACGTTTAATCGTAAAGTTATCTTGTTAAAGCTGATGAAGATGATGCTGGCTTTTATTGAAATAATGTGCTGATGAAGGTAATCGTCTTGCGCGAGATTGGCTTTTTTTTTTATTTAATTTCCATGGGGCTGACGAATTTACCGTGGAGAGTAATCATTTGGGTTTAGTTGTAAGATTTACAAAAAGTAATCATTTTCATTTATTCCGTTGGTGTGTAGAAAGGCTTTTTGTCCAGCTAATCGGAAGAAAATTTACATTGCCCTTGTGTTCATCACTTCAGTGATTATTTTGTGGCCGAGCTGTATTATGAAATCAGTATTCTAGGCTTGGTCTAATCTATGCTTTCAGGACGCGTATTATTTGAATTTCTTTATACATGCAATTCTTCTGTCCGTGTTTGTTACCGTACTCCTCCTATACGGCTGGACCGATTTTAATGAAACTTTGTGTGTGTATTTAAATGAGACTTGGGATGGTTTATATTCACAATTGGACCCGGTAGGTGGCGCTGCGATGCGATTCCACAAAAGTTCAAATAGTAACCACTCAACAATAAATAAAAAAAAAAGCAAAAAGTTCATGAATAAAATTTCAAATAATAGATAAACACTTAACAAAAAAAAATCATGAATAAAATTTCAAATAATAAACACTAAAAAAAAAAAAATTAAAAAGCAAGAAGCTCATAAACTTCTCGACACCCGTGGGAGCTAAAGTTGTAAAATTGTAGACATTGATGCGCATTGTCCAAAGAAACAACCGAGCGAAGTGTGGGCGGCATTCGTGGGCACACGTCTAAGGAAATAACGGTCGAAGCACACGGAGTACAGAATCAGTCCGGACACATCGGTTAAATAAAACGGCCGCAGAACAATTGACGGACAATGAAAATATACCTATACGAGCAGGCAAAACAGCGTTTGCCGGGTCTACTAGTTGTAAATAGTTTTCCATTTTTTTCATAAAAAAAACCCCAGAGATTGAAGCATGCCATCCGAATTATGAAATGACTCTTCACATGCACAGAAAGCAGATACACATTCATGCACAAGTAATATTCGACTGATATTTGGTCCTCTTAGCTACTCATTTTGATAAATCAAATCAAAAAATAATTTATGCTATACAAGTAGAGGTAACAATGGATTTCACATAAATATTGATTGACACATGAGCTGAATTTCAAATTTACTCAGACTCCCATGATCTGGGGAATGACAACGGTTCGAGAATAAATATAAACACGACAACGACAAACTTTTTACTTCCGAAGTGAGCTGGATAACAAATTCCATTTTTCAATGACAATATAGTCTTCACCTAATTGCCGAATACTTGTATAACAATACTGGTTGATTCTGTTGTCATTATTCTGTTCATTCTTCACTAGTAATTGCGAAATCATTCAAACGAATATCGGAAATAAATAAATAGAACTTACCTACAATGATAAATAAAATGTCAAGAGCTATAGACTTATCTGTCGATTGGGTATACGTGCGTTTACTTAACATCCACCGTTAATGAGAACCATAGCGTTGTTTATTTGTTTACTTGAAGTTGAATGATGATTCAATTACTACTATCCTGGGGGACAACTTTCGAAAATTGACAAATTCTTTCACTTCCCTCTGATGACAAAATATAAATTTTTAATGTTTTTCTCTATTTCAATTTCAGTTACCTACAATAATATTGTTTCTATGTCTTGTATACAAGGAGATATTTAATATTTTTTTAAATACCAATGAAATATCAATGAATTTATTTTTCATTTGACTTTGTCAATAAATAATCACTTTCGTAATTTTTTTTTAAAACGCAATGTTTTGTTTTCTTACAAAAAAAAAAAAAAAAAACTTTTTGGAAACATTTTCATTTTGGTAAAATGTTTCTAAAACATTTTCAAAACGATTTTTTTTTTGTGTACGGTAAATTTAGTTTTCCATTCGTTTTGCGAAACGTTTCTGAAATGTTCAACTTGAAGTTGGAAAAAAAAGTTTCTCTTTCTGACTGTGAAGGAATCTCTGTGTACCAAAATTCCGAACTGCGCGATCGAAGACACGGGCAAAAACTAGTCAACTATAACTATCTTTTGTTTTGTAAAAATTGTCTTTGCCAACACTTTCTTCTCGTTTCTCTCTCTTGTAAAATAGTTCTCATGAAGATAAGCAAGTTGAAAAAAATACATTCTCGTTTGAAAATATTTTCTTAAGCACTAAAACTTAGGAACAAATGAAACACATTCAAATGCATCCACAGATTTCGAAAATGTTTTTAAACATGTTAAACATTTAAAAAAACATTTCGAAAACAATCAGTAAATATTTTGAATAAATGAAAAATGTTTCGCAAATGTTTGTTTGTTGAGAATAAGATTTTACAAAACAAAAGAACTAAAACCAAGGAGACCATTATATTGGGTAGTTTTTTAAGGCTTTGATATTTAAAATGAAAAAAAAAAACAACGAAAATTGGCAAAATTTAAGTGAAATTTGTGTTAGGGTCGATAAGTCAATTCATGCCATTTACTTTTTAAATATTATTTCGTGTAAATGTTGACCGTGACTACGCTTGAAGTGGTCCATCTAGAATGTCAAATTTTTTCATACTTTTTACATTATTATATCGACTTACCAATAATACGAGTGTAAAATTCACAATGAAATTTTGTTCAACTTAAATGAAACACATCCAACTTCTTCAAAACGTTATAAACTTTATTGAATCCTAACGAACGATCGCTTTCAAAGTTAACAATAGAATGAACAAAGTAAGAAATTGTATGACACAAGAAGAGAAGAAAGTAAGTGTGGTGAATATAATTTTCGGGGAAAATTTACGGTATAGATAGAAGTTCAAGTTTTACATAAGGCAATTATAATTTAGTATATTTTTGTAGGCGGTAAATTCAAAAATTCTATGTTGTACTATAAACGATAATTAATTCTAATTATTGGCGGCAACATTCCGGCCCCATTGATGTGCTGTGCTATCAATCCAGGTCAAGAGGTGCTATTTTGGTGATGGGACGTCGAAATCTTCCACTAGCAGTCTTCAGATCGACCACTCTAACATAGTTGTCATCTCCTCGTATGACTCGTTCTACCCTCGCAAGGACCCATTTGTAAGGAGGCAGGTTTTCGTCCTTCAGAACTACTAGAGCACCTTCTTTTATATTTGCCCTTGTGGTGAGCCATTTTGATTTCTCTTGAAGACTTCGAACGTACTCTGTTGACCACCTCTTCCAAAATTGCTGCTTTAGGGCTGTGATTCTTTGCCACCTGTTAAGAAAAGAAATTTTGTTATTTAATCTTTCCGGTTCCGGAAATGAATTGATAGGCGCCCCAATCAAAAAATGAGCTGGGGTTAGGGCGCTGACATCTCCAGGATCTGATGAGACTCCAGTGATTGGCCTTGAGTTGAGAACTCCTTCTATTTCAGCCAGTGCCGTGCTGAGCTCTTCAAAGGTTAAAAGAGCTCCTCCAAAGGTCTTTGTCAGGAGCGTCTTTGCTGACTTTACCGCCGCCTCCCAGATGCCTCCGAAATGAGGCGCTCGAGGCGGTATAAACTTGAACTCGATCCCCTTATCTGCAACAAACTCGAGAATTGAAGTTTTAGTAAGTTCATTGTAAAAGATATTTCTAAATTCAACTAATTTAGTTTTTGCGCCTACAAAATTGGTTGCATTATCGCAATATATTTTAAATGGACACCCCCTTCGTCCTATAAGTCTCTTAAGTGCAGCTATGAAAGCTTCTGAGCTGAGATCAGAAACCAGTTCCAAATGAACTGCTTTCGTAGTGAAACAAACGAACACAGATATATACGATTTGTATGGTTGTTTTCCTCGAATCTTCCAAGAAGTAAGTATAGGGCCGCAAAAATCCACACCACAAATGCTAAAAGGTCTACCTGGGGTTAGTCGATCCTTCGGTAAATTTCCCATTACTTGGTCAAGCAAAATTGGTTTGTACCTAATACAGTGTATGCATTTGCTCACTACGTGTCTAACCAACTTCCTGGCATTAAGTATCCAAAATCGATCTCGGACAACTTTTTTATATGCAAATGTCGCACATACTCCTTTACCCAAGCATTATCCCCTGGCAAAAGAATTGGAAACTTTGCGTTGAATTCGATGTCTGAATTCCTGATGCGTCCTCCTACACGAAGCAAGGTTTTGTTGGCAACGACGTCCAAAAATGGCGACAATTTCGCTATGCCTTTCGATGATAGGTTTTCCTTTTTGGCTTTTAATTCAGCTATTTCTGTTGAAAAATGTCCCTGCTGTATGCACCACACGACTGCCATTGTTGCCTCGTCCAGCTCCTCTGCGGAAAATGGTTTTCCTTGCAACACTTTTTGTCCTCTGGCTATTTTGCCGAAGCGGAGAATGCTTGCAACAACCCGAATCGCTTTTACAAAGCTGCTATATTTAGTCAGATGGTCCATGAATTCGGCATCTACCATCGCACAAATGAACACGTTTTTCTTTTTCTTGGCTTCTAGCAGCGAACTGTCGATATTCGCTCTATCGAATTTCAAATTTTCAGGCCACTCCTCCGGGGGATTCTTTAAGAATTCAGGGCCTTCGAACCAGATTGACGAATTCAAATCTTCAACCATACTTCCACGAGAAATTAGATCTGCGGGATTGTTTTCAGATCTGACGTGCCTCCAACAGACATCCGAAGTTAAACTTTGAGTATCGCTGACCCTATTGGCCACAAATGTATCGTACAAATTTGATGAAGATGCAAGCCAATACAAAACTATTTCAGAATCGACCCAAAAATATATTTCCTTAAAATCCATGTTCAAAGACTTTTTAACTGTCTGCCATAATTTGGCGAGCAAATGAGCGCCACAAAGCTCTAGGCGAGGTAAAGACTGTGTCTTCGATGGGGCAATTCTCGATTTGGCTGTAATTAGTCTAACAAAAACGTTTCCACATTCATCAATACATCTAGCATAAATACAACATCCATAGGCCTTCATTGAGGCGTCCGAAAATCCATGTATTTGAATTCCTTTTAGCCGTGGACAATAGATAAAACGCGGAATGCTGATGCAGCTTAGATTTCGAAGATCTTCTATGTATCCTCTCCAGCAATTGTCCAGCTCAATAGGTAACGGATCGTCCCAATCTAACTTTTCTGCCCACAATTCTTTGAGAAACATTTTCGCCTTAACAACGATTGGTCCAAGCAAACCTAGTGGATCAAATAACTTACTAGAAGCTGAAAGAACAGAGCGTTTTGTGGAATTGGTTGGTAAAACCAAGTCCTTATAGAAGAAATTAAATACGTCCTCTTTCGGGTTCCACTCTATGCCCAGCGTTTTGGTTGTTTCAGGTTCGTCTGGATTAAGTTCCACCTTTGTGGTTTCTGTTGCGGAATTCAAGATGGCATTCGAATGCCATTTGTGCAACTCAAAATGAGCCACCCTTAGTAGGTTAGTAACTTCCTCTTGGATTATTTTTAGTTCTTCAATAGACTCTGCGCCTGTGATGAGATCATCTACGTAGAAGTCTCTCAGAATAATTTTGCTTCCGAGAGGATGTGATGTTTTACTCCTAAGGCCGATTTCTTTAAGACAACGTGTAGCTAAAAATGGCGCAGCTGAAGTTCCGTATGTGACGGTGTTTAGACAATAGGTCCTAAGCCTCGATGATGAGTCAAATCTCCAAAGAATCAGTTGAAACCGTCGATCATTGGCGTCGATTTCAATTTGACGATACATTTTCTGTACGTCTCCAGTTAAGGCGAATAAATGGCTTCTAAATCGCAACACGATTGAATACATTTCCTCCTGAACGTTCGCTCCTACCATCAGCAAATTGTTAAGAGATAGAGAAGAAGTAGTCTGGCACGATGCGTCAAAAACTACTCTTAGTTTCGTTGTCGAACTTTCAGGACGAAGAACGCACTGATGTGGCATGTAATAATGGGGTTCGTTTGTACTTACGTGCTCAATTAGCGTCATGTGCCCTAAATTTAAATATTCTTCGATGAATTGCGAATATTGTTTCTTCAATCCCAAGTTTCTATCCAACCTACGCTCCAATGCGAAAAACCTTTTCTTTGCTATTTCCAAAGAGCAACCTAACTGTGATGGATTATCCTTGAATGGCAGCTTTACGGAGAATCTGCCATTGGGCAAAATTCGAAGATTTTCCTTAAAATGCTCCTCACAAATTTCTTGCTCTGGGGTAAGCCGTGATTTGCTTGATACTTCTTCCATATTCCAAAATCTTTCCACCAATTTTTCAAGATTGGAACAGGAAGAATCCGAAGCCTTTTGCACGACATTGCAGCTTCGTTGTCCTTTTCCAGCGCAGGTACCTGAGACAATCCATCCCAGTACTGTTTTGTGCAATACAGGTAAATTTGGGCCTAAAACTATTTTCCCACTTTCCATGAGTTCAAAGAATAACTCTGCTCCTAATAGCATATCAATTATATGCGGTTTAAAGAATAGTGGATCGGCCAATTTTAAATGCTTTGGAATGTTCCAACCACCTGTTAAAAGTTCACGTTGAGGTTGAAATTCAGTTATTGAACGGGCAATCCAGAACTCGATGTTCTTTTCAAAGTTGTTAATTCTGGATTGTATCGAAGTATTTGTCAAGGAGCGGATAGTTGTACCTATTGTACTGACTCCGCTAATATTGACTGGACTATAAACCGACTTCAGTTGCAGACTGTTTGCTAACGCTTGGGTCATCAAATTTATTTGGGATCCTGAATCAAGGAGTGCTCTGGCTGGAACGAATTCACCTGCCCGATTCCTAACCCTAACAACTACTGTCGCTAAAATCACTTGTGACTCAGCATCGCCTGCAGCTGAGCTTAACAAAGCAGTTCGTGAAGTTCCTGGAGTTCCCGAAGTTCCTGAGGTTCCGGAAGTTCCTGCGGCTGACTGAAGAACTGAAGTATCATCCTGAGCATGACGGTTGCCATACCTGTGCAAAAGTAGATGATGAGGCTCCGAACAGACACTGCATCTAACAGCAGAACAACTGCTTACTCCATGGCCTTTCACCAGGCAATTGATGCAAAGGGACAAACGTTTTGCTTGCTTGTACCGATCGTAAACACGCAAGTCCTTGAATTTATTGCAATCCGCGATAACATGATTCGATGATCTGCAGAAATAGCAGATCGATTTTGTCATTGAAAGTGACGATCTCTTTTGAGAGGGTTTGAAATGATTATCGAACTTTCCAGCTCCAGCATATAAAGTCTTCGACTCCTTGCTTTCTAAAAACTGACAACGCTTATTTAGAACCACAGAACAATTTTCCCAATTCGGCAGTGTTGAGTAATCCAGAGACTCATTCCACTTGTTGTGGGTTTCTGTATCTACCTTTTGCATGACTATATGAATAAAAATTGCGTTGCATATCTCTTCATAACTACCAAGAGATTTAAGAGAATCCAATAATGCCGAGACATCGTTAACCAAGTCTCGTAGTTGCATTGACGAAACACCTTTCATTTTTGGCAGATCAAATAGCGTTGAGATATGCTCTAAAAAGATCAAACACTTGTTGTCGTATCTATCCTCTAGCCGTTTCAGTGCCTTAGGGTAGTTCTCCTCAGTAACTTGAAACGCCTTTATTGTCCCGAGTGCCTTTTCACTTAAGCAGGAAATTAAATGGTTAAATTTTTCAATTGGCGCAAGAGAACTATCATTATGAACTAATGTCTTAAAAACTCCAATAAAATTTTTGTAATCTGAATAACATCCAGAAAATTTTGGTAACCGTTGTAAAGGTAAACGCGACGAAGAGGTCGAAGCAGCTGTTAGAGAAGTATCTCCAATAGCGATGCTGCCCTTTCTATTATTTCCCATCAGCGATAAAATTTTCGATTTCGTTGTACAATACAACTCTTCAATTTCATAGCGGCCATTATCAGTAGGTACTGCCTCTTCAATCCGAGTTTGATAACTAAGAGCTTGCTTAAAATAGGATTCTATTATCCCTAAGCGACACTCCAATTCAGTGAGCTCTAAACTGCCTGCTTTTGTGTCAATTATGTTTTTAATTCGGGAGATGCTCCCCTTTGTTGAAGCACGATTAATTTTTAAAGTGTCCAATGACTTTGATTTAGCGGCCTCAATGGTACTTGGGTCAAACATATTGAAACGTAATCTTGCAGCAATAACCAAATTATTATTAAAAGATATCAATTGTCTCCAATGTGATGGTCGTAATTCCCAATGTAAATTGTTGAAGGTTCAAATGTGCAAAGTGCAATACAATACAACAGCAGCTTGCTATATCAGAACGGGCTTTATGGCGAATTAAATCCTACGAAGAGCGGATATGTTGCTGCAACACCAATTATGTTTTCAGCAACAAGTGTAACCACGTAGCAGATAAAGCGAATAGACGTTCGGGCTAATTATTTCCCACGACCAATACGCTGGGCAAAGCTCACGGCAACAGCAACAGCAACAATAAAGAGAATGAATTCGACCTATAACGACGATCTAAAAGCTGGGAAATCTAACAACAACAGCAGCAAGTGAAGCGACGACGACAACGATCGCAAACGTCCCAACGCAATTCCAATTCCAAGAACAGCTTGAAGCGAATTTTTTCCCACGACGCGGCGATTTGGTTCTCCCAAGTCCCAACCGATGAGCGGCTAACAGCAAGATCCAAGATCGACGATAACGAACGAACGCGAAAAGAGCTTTAGAGCCAAATTCCCAATGCTGCAATTCTCTCGTGAGTGACGTATAAATTTGCGCTAACCATGTGAAGTGAACTTGCGGTAACAAATTTCATACGATTTGTGACGTCAATTCCTTATGTTTCTCTTGTAAATGGCTTGAGAGCGACTTGCAATTTAAATCAATGCTATGATTTTATACATGCGAGTATATATTTCCCCAGGTCTATTCTTGTCTTTATTCCACTAGGACACTATAGTCCTGTCACGGTCGCCATGTAAAATTCACAATGAAATTTTGTTCAACTTAAATGAAACACATCCAACTTCTTCAAAACGTTATAAACTTTATTGAATCCTAACGAACGATCGCTTTCAAAGTTAACAATAGAATGAACAAAGTAAGAAATTGTATGACACAAGAAGAGAAGAAAGTAAGTGTGGTGAATATAATTTTCGGGGAAAATTTACGGTATAGATAGAAGTTCAAGTTTTACATAAGGCAATTATAATTTAGTATATTTTTGTAGGCGGTAAATTCAAAAATTCTATGTTGTACTATAAACGATAATTAATTCTAATTATTGGCGGCAACAACGAGTTAAGTTGTCTTCCAAGGCGACAATAGTTGCTGGGGTACCCGTATGAACGAAAGACTTCACATATCCCCACAAATATAGTCCAGGGGCGTAAGTAAAATCGCACGATCTAAGCGGCCAATTCACAGGTTCAAAACGTGAGATTCATTGTTCACCCAAATTCGCCTCGCAATAAATGTCCATAGATTCGCTAAACATTTTTTACTGAGTACGATTTTTGGTTATCAAATTCAATAATTTGCAAACGTTGTTCGGACGTAAGCCTATCCATGGTGAAATGGCAATGCTAACTGAGCATATTTTACTTTGACACGTGTAACGAATCACGCGTGAACTGTCAAAAAAATCAGGCTGAAAAGCGAAACAGCATAAAAATAACCCTTTAAAAGACAAGTAAACAGAAGGGACATTATAAGGACTGTACGAGAAAAAATCCGGAAACATTTGCGACACATACTGAAATATAACATCGCAGAACTTATATATTTTTATCCCATGCTCTTATAATCATTATAAATAAATAATTAAATTATAAATTAATTTGGGATAAATAATACCTATTATCTTCGAATTTTTCAGATGTCAAAAAATGATAATAAATTATCCTATATGCTAATTTTTGACATTTTCTTTTGCTTGAGTTTTGCTAGAATATTCAAGAGGAAATAAAACACTGAATTTCAATAAATTAATACCGTGACATTCTATGAATCTCAGTTTTAAGATTGGAGTTTGGTGAACTTCTCTTTTCAACACTTCATAAGTGTCCAAAAATAGCCGAAGATAATTATTTAGCGCTGTTTAATAAAGTGTAGAAATACTAGTTAAAAAAAGGTTAAGCATAATCCGTTTCATTCAGCATTAAAAATTGTCAGGCCTAGTTCCCCTTTCCTGATTTTTTTCTCGAACAGTCCTTATTTTCAGTGTGACACTTTTTTTTAAATGCTTCTCCCGGGAAATCGAGCCTACAACGCTTCGAAAGTATCCTTGCAAATAGGTATAGGTATAGATTAGTTCTGTACTTAAATTTTTGTAATTTGTAGTCGATTGGAAATTCGTTCCCAGAAAGGGGTTCCAAAGGGGTTTTTCAAAAGTTGTCTTCATTTTACCTAAAAGATCGTTAGGCGCACTGTCTGTTTCCTGATTTTATGGAGTCAGTCAAGTCAAGTTGCAGGTGACGTTGGTGTTGCTCCTCAAAAGTTTTGTTAAGGCAACCGTACAAATTTCCGTAAATCAGTTCTGTAAGTTCACGTACTTCCCAAAGTTCGGGAATAATCTTCGAAAATCTGCACCCAAATCTGTTTATCAAGAGCAAAGTATTTGCAGTGACACAAGCGATGACGTTAATTTGTTTGACATCTACTGTAACTTTTAGTAAAATTATGAAAATTGTAATCTCATTAGTGCTGAAAAACCCACCATGCACTCCGCTCATTAAAAGCGTTTATCATCTTCACATATCCAACGATAAATATCCCGACATGCATGTATAATGTAAACAGCCTAATGCAAGGTATCCTATCAAACTGCACATCTGCTCGTTAAAACAGCACATTTTGAGCTTGTTTTACCTTTTTTGGAAGACAAACACCGCTCGCAATCGATATCAACTGTAATACCAAAAAAAGTTCCCATAGAAGCTTCTGCTATTAGACCCCGCCTCGTGTGTCTTCCCATCTCCGCAGCGTCACATGCATGAATTTAAACTTCACTTTCAGTTAAAATTGAAATTTTCCTCTCTGACATTGTAAAACTATTGCGACGTCTAGCCTTAATCTCATATCCATGTCGTTCGGGTTACATATCGAATAGACAAATATACGTGTACATTGTAACCCGGTAACATCACACTGACAGGTGAAGGAATAATCTACGTAAGTGTCACACATCTCTGGGGTTCATATTCTCATATTCAATAAACCTTTATGTATACTGCAAAAAAATCTCGCTTAAACTAACTCCAACGCAATATTATGATCCCTGTACAAAGGATGCACCACTATGGCGTACACTACTTTGTGGATGAAAGGATTTTTCGAAGCGGAACGAGCATGTTATGCTTTTTAAGAGTCACTTGAAGGAATTTCATTTATAGTTATGAGAGAAAAGATGGCTGGCATAGGTTATAGGTACCCATTAAGAGAACCAATTTAGACTAAGAACCACTTACCATTCACAGAGCGGAATTTTCATGGTTACCTCAAGTGACCATAAAACCAGAAAACTGCACTTCAAGTTGAAATAGTGTGTCAGTGGCTTCATTGCGATTGGAGACTTATGACTTTAATAATTTATTAAAATTATTGACATTCTAATATTCAACCGAAAATGTGTGTCATCGATTGCAAATCCATGAATCTCTCAATCAATCTATTTTTGGCTTAGTCTTACTTGTTACTGTGATATGCCTATGGAAAACAATGTAGCTAATTCAACAGGTTGGCTGGGGAATAAACACTATCCACCCAGAGCACCTAACAGTGGATAAATATTTGTCTGACATTTGAAGAGGCAAAGTGAATCACTTTAAGGACGTGAGCGTCACTTCCACTCAACGGAATTGGAATGTGTTGTCTTTCCATTCTCCCAAGGTTTTAGATCAGACACTAACATCCGCAAAGTAAACCGATTAAGGACAAACGCTTGAAGAAAGTTTGCAGGTACTGAGTTGTAATCAATCGATTTTCATCCCTTCGAATTCAATGTATAGGTAGAAATCGATACGATATGGCTTTGAGAAGGAAAGTGTTATTTTCGTGGATTGAAAATGGCAATGGGAAATAGAAATGAAAAAGTGGGTAGAGGTACTGTAATCTTTCTTTCAATCAAGGATAATGAAAAAAAAACAATTTTTTAAATTTCTTTTAAATTTAAGTACATTTACTGTCTAACTGTCTATAGATGTCTGCAACTAAGTCTGGGTGAGATCAGACGGTTCCGGAAGAAGACTTGCTTTTCCAAGTTAACAAATCTGGTAGTTGAGGAGCATAATAATTGTGTGAAACACTGGACGTTTTTTAGTATGATGGCTCTAAGCAGGGTAAAGATATGACCAAGAAGGTCATATTATAGAAAAGGCGACGAAAAGGACTCAATATGTGGCTGGTGTAAAGAAAACTAGTCAAACAGTTAAAGGGTAGTATCAAAAGCACAATAGAAGACACAAGCCCCTTTAAAGAGGCGGCAGTGCCAGGGCCGGTGAAATCTCTCCTGACTTATAATATATCCAAAGGGTGCATGCAATAACGCCCAGTGCAATAAGGCCCATGGGTGCATGCAATAACGCCCACGACAAGTGTGAATTAAAGCCCACGAGCTTACAAAATTTACGGAAGCATGCTGCCCCACTGCAACCCCCCTGCTTGGGTTTACTGTCAGATCTTATTTCCTGCAGCCTTAAATTTGTTTTGCGTTAAAAAGTGTAATAAAGTCCGCGGTTGTTATTGCATTTTAAAAAGTGCAATTACGCCCATGGGCAATTCTTTATTTTTAGGACGCCTTACGCGTCGGATACAAATAAATTAAACATGGATTCGTTACTGCAGAGAACTTTTTTCAAATTCTTTAGGCTCATTTTTAACATATCTATGAGTTTTTTTTTTGCGGAATATGCATGCACGAAGCTTTTGTTCTACGAGGAGGCGTCTAAAAGGCCTGCCCAAGAGTTCTTGATGGATTTTAAGTGCATTAATCTCCCTGATTTGTATGGACATCAAAAATGGTTTGACTCTACTTGTGTGGAAAATCTAAATGTCTTCCTTTGGAGAAGTTTTGCGTCTAATCTCCTTTCTTTTGGACTTTTCAAAACTTCCGGTCTTCTTAGAAACTTGTATTGCACCGAAATTAAGCTTCGTAGAACAATCTAATCGTTTCGCTATCAACGTCTTTGATTCGTTTCCATTATGAATTTATGATAGATCTGAATTTCTGGAGTTGGGTAGGGGTAAAGGAGTCGTAGGGAGTAACTCTGGAACTATTTGGCCGATTTCAAAAAAAATTTTCAACATTGTACTGGCTACATCCTCCGGATCAGTATAGGTTACTTGGGAGAGGATGGGGAAGAGAAAACGTGGGTATAGGGGCTATCTTCGGAACTAATTGGCCATTTCTGGAGTTGGACTCCGACAGCCATGTTTTCACATGCACAGCTATATGTTGCATGTTCGCGTGTGAGCTGCAGTTGTTTACACTTGCGCCCACTAAAATAATAACGTGTATAGTTTACAAAAAGGCATTGCGATAAAATATTTTGTAAGCTTAAAATAGAGCTTAGTTTTATTTAAAAGAAAAGAAACCGACGGGTGGAGCCGCGGGCATTTGCTAGTTTTATATAAGCAAAACAGAAATTTTTTTTTCACAAAAGAATCACTCAAATGGAAAGGTCTAAGGAGCTATGAGTACTCCTACACTGTAGCCTGTTAACTTATTTGATAGCATTCAGAGACGAGCAGTTTTACTAATATGGGATCTTGCAAAAAACATACAATTTACAACCTCTACCTCTAGCGCATTGAAGACTAGTCCCTGACCTGTTCCCCGTTCGGGAAAAGTTCGTTTTGAACGTTTTTCCACACGGGAAACTGTTCACTTTGCGATTTTGACGATACCAAAATATTCTTTTCCGTGAATAATTCCCCACGGCGGATTCCACGATAGAGGGTGAATATCCTCTCAAATATGTTGGAAATAATTTGGAAGAAGCAAGACTTAAGTTTCTTTATTTTTTGCCTGAGCTCGCGTTTCTTCCTACATTATTAACAGAAGTTATGGTCTCTAGATGGTTGGAAAATTGTCGGCTTTTCTTAACCCAACCCGCTGGGATCTTTGACATTTTTGTGGCTTCAATAACCGAGTAGATGGATTCTTTTCCAGCTGCCAGGCTTTCATGGTAATTGCTGACGGCATGGTTTTTAAAACCATTAACCAACAAATTGGTTAGTAAGTTACACAATATAGATTCAAATAGGCTTTAGTTTGCGGTGTACAAATTTATTTTGCCTTAACCATGTCTTTTTATTCCTGTGGTAAATACCCACATAGTACAGTGGTGTTTTCGACCAGCAAGGTATATTATTAAAAAAAAAAATAATAAAAAGTTTTTAGAAGTCTTTGCACTTAGATTTTCCGTTTGCTAGGCTCGATTATTTTTCATTATCATCAGCCCCTCGGAGTTTTTTTAAATTATTTTCGAACTTAACTAGTATATCGACAATAAGCCAAATCATTTTTCCTTGTTCCTCAAGTCTCGAAAAAAAATATTTCGAAAATACGGTAGAAACGATGCTACTGCTAGAACTTGGAAAAATTGGCTGATTAATATGTCTACTAGTTTATAAGAGACTTTGACGATTTGGATAGGCGTTATGTGTCAAATAACTATCCGAAACTTTATCCGGAACCTTTGAAACTGGCCCTTAGTCCCTTATATTGGCTTTAAATAGACCAACTTCAAAAAATGTGATGAAAAATGTCATCAAAAGACTATGGAGTGTTGCAAAAGTCAAAATTATAGTGGACATTCATTTATAGAATACTTTTTTGCATTGTTAAGATATCAAGGACTAAGTTTCAATTTACCTTTTTAAAATTATTATAATAAACCTTGTCAAAATTCTTTAAACAACTAAAAGAATTTGTTCTTATTATTAAACTGCTGTTGTATGCCTCTAAGATATTATAAGGTCGTGGTAATAAAAATCATCTTTCCGTCAAAAGTTTTCTTCCCACAATTTTTTTGTTTTCTTAAGAAAATTAAATACGTCCCTTAAGCAGACATTCTGCATATTTTATCTAATATACAAAAATGTATAGTAAACCCACATACCTCCCATTATGGTTGAACTCCTCCGATATGAAATATTTGCCTTCTATAGCCAATGGCTAAATTCAAGAAAATATAATAACATCTTTATGCCTCCAACATCATGTAGTTCCAATTATGTAATAAAAAAAAAATGAAACTCCCCGATAATGAAAGGCTATACCACGTCCATCCGTTTTATTTCCATGGTCCTATATGCTTTGAGTTTTAAAATGGTGCACACCCGTTGCCCATTTGCGATGATATAAAATTCTTCATGTGTGTTCCGAGATTTCATTGTCTTTAAGAGTATTTGGATGTCATTTTTATATAACCACCCCCGCCCCCTTTTTGGGGGAATTTCATTTTCAGTAAATCATCACATTTTTAGGAGAATTTTACGACCTTCGATATGGGAATATCTGAGTACTATGAGAAGCTAAACTGAAAACCGAATCAACCAAGGACATTCCATGATTTTTTATTATATCAAGACAAGGGTAATCTTTGAAGGCGACGCGTCCTTAACTCAGCAGTTTCATTGCCAATCGAACCATATGGGATTTTATACTATTGACAGCTGTTTCCTGAAATAATTCAATCAAGGTATCCAGATCCGTATTGTGAGTGAGGCTTGATTAAATTGAAATTATTGTCAGTATAACTGTATCAGTTGTGACACGTTTCTTTGAATAAACATGATTTCAATTGGAATCAATGTCGTTTTCTAAAAAAAAACAAGAAAGAAAGTAGAATCCCCTCGGGGTCTTTTCACTGAAAAAAGGATAAAATTTACTCCTGAGCGGTATTGCGTGCCTTAAAGCGATGATGTTTAATATATTCTGCATGTGCTTTAGAATGCATTGTCGATGATCGGATTTCTCATAAATATTCATAAAATCTATGACTCATCCATCTATAACGATGGACGCAGTTAGAATTATTCAATTTTTTACCTTCTGTCATTCAAGCCAATGGAAGGAAATCACTAGCAGATTTTTTTTGTAAGCACACATCAGTTTTTGTGGGCGAAATGTTTTTTTATTATAGCTAATAAAAAATAAGTCCATCTGGGTAGTGAAATAGACTGGCTTAGGGCTTTAGAACTTAATTTTGCTATCTTACCTATAGAGGGAGTCTGATGAAAGTAGCAGATGGCCACTAATTAAATAACTTGAGAGTCCTACGAGTCTTACTGTCGCCTTCCTTCGATGCTCCTTGGGTATCTTTGCTACGGTGCGTTTTCAACTGAACCGGTTTTTCTCTCAAGTATATCTTCATCCTTTTTTGTTGTGGGCGCAGTAGCGCAGTGGTTAGTGTGCTGGACTACTGTGCGAGGGATCCCAGGTTCGATCCCCGGAAAAACACAAATTACATCTTAAGGTTTTTTCTACTGCGCCACCTCTCGCGAACGTCTGACAAACATCCGAGAGTATGACTGTCCTGAAAAAGCTTCTCAATTCAGCCGTTCGGACTCGGCATAAAATTGTAGGTCCCTTCCATTCGTTCCAAAAATAGAAACTCACACAAAACGAATGGTTGCGAGAAGCTAGGCCTTGGGTGTCTACCGCCTGTCGCGCCGCCTATTTATTTTTTATATCTTCATCCTTTTTTGAGAAGGTATCATGCTTCAGATCTGTAAAGCACGACTTGGTTTATTAATGTCTTACATAGAGTCCTTAGAGTCTTAGTTGTTCGGTAGAGGGCCTTACTACAAAGTTGCTTTCTCAGCCCAAAGAATCAAAGTTTGATTTATGATAAGATGACGTTTTCAGATGCTATAAAAGAGCAGCGCTAAAGAAGTCCCTTATGAAGAGTACGTCAAAGCTATAGCTCTCTATTGGAAAGTTCTGCCCGATTCGGTGAGGTTGGGTGTCCTTACTTGTTGATAGCATATATACTTATGTATCCCAAGCATACCAATGACAGACCTCTGTGTTCTACTAATTATGTCAATATCATCGGCATATGCAAGTAATTGAACAGGCTTTTGAAAGATCGTAACTATCGCATGACAACGCCGCATCGCATTTTCCAAGTATGTATTTTTTTTGCAAGGACTTAGTAAGGCAATGATGCAGCAGGCAACTTTCTTCATCGTCTTCCTATGATAGACGAGTTTAATAGGGATAACGAAACTAGGCATGACTCTGTATAGCTCTCTATACATCTTGTCATAGGCGGTTTAAAAATCGATAACATTATGGTGAGTATAAATTCAGGGCTAAGTGTGAACATTTAATTTAATGTTCCTTTATACTTGGCCTAAAACCGCATTCAGAGGGACCCGTCTATAGGCTGATGGGGATAAGCGCTTAAGCGTTCACAAAATATGGTAAAAAGGATTTTCAACGCGGTGTTACCTGATGCTGATGCCTCTCTATAGTTGGCCTAACAAAAGTGGTCTCCTTTCTTGTGGATTCGGCAAATGATGCTGAGATTCCGACAAATGACTTATTGGTCTTAGCTTGGATATTGCTATCATCACTTCATTTTGATGAAGTGTATCGAAGCTTTGTTTGCCTAACACAGTGATTCTGGTCATCGTCTTCATTATAGTCTCTGTAGGATTAGCTTTTCGACATTCTCTGCAACGATTGTGATTCTACTATAAAGAATCCTTCGTTATCTAAAAAGATTTCCGTACGGCGTTTGCTACCTTAGCACGTCCTCGGTACCTTTTGGTTAAGCTTCTATATACATTATTCCAAAAGTAGCATCTCTCAATTTTGTCCAACGCACGCTTGTTATGATCTTTATTTTTTATCTGATGGAGATCGCAAACATCTTTAATCTCCTTATAGCTATTGACATGTGCTATTGACATAGCTATTGATTGTGGATATTGTGGATTGTACTAATTGCCTTACCAAAGATATTCTCATCTTCTATATTCTGATATTCAAAATCCCCTAACAAGACTTTAAGGCCATGTTTCATAGAAACTGCCTCCGCTGAGTGAATATTAGAACAAACGTTGGCAAATTTAGTCTCAATGCGGATTTTCCTTAAGACATTCTCTGCCTGCCACTAATGTCCCGAAAGCTGACGAATTTTTGACGAAATCCACATTCAAAACACTATCACTGCTTTCCGTAATAGATATAACGCACTTTTTCATCCGCTTTTTGAGCGGGGCATCCTAGGACGAGGAACCGATGTACATTCACATAGTAGCCCCACTTCGATATGAGAGATGTCATTTGCCCACTAAGAGGGTTCATACACACCAACTTTTTTTTACAATACCCGATTATTATTTTAATCGCTTTAGACCCAGTATAGAATATGTGGAAGCTGTTTTTATAGGGATAACGCCAAATTAATAGTTATCGGCCGGACTGAAACTGTAAAAGCCACCGTTGGGAATTCAAGGGAATTCGTCCGCTGCTATCTGGACTAAGAGGAAGTGGTTTAGTGAGGAAATTCTTCGTCATCTGGTGGCACTAACGACCTTCCAATCGAGTTGTTTAGCTCCATTCAAGGCACTAAACCAACTCGGAAGTTAGAGTAAGAGTTGATAGTGAAATCCAAAGTGGGAACTGACAACCCTTGTATTTTTAAATTATACTACCCACTGACAACAACCATGTGGTATTAAATTCGTTATGCATCTATCTAATTGACATTGCTCAAGCTCAAAGAGGAGTATGTATTCATATCCTAATCATATTGATTGGATCTCTGTATTCCCCTATTAAATTCATCCATCAGGGCCCACACTTCATTCAAACATAACGATGTCTGTTGCTGCTTTAACATGGAACACACGTCCACCCACTTGTCGAAATAAATCGATTTTCCCTAGTACCATCTGCTAGCCAATATCCGTAGCAACATTATAATGAACTATAACACCCAACAAATTGATTGTGTACATATTGCCGGGTAACCTTTGTTCAAGTATGTGAATATTTTACGAATGGCTTATGTCGTGCGTCGTCGTCGCCGGGTGTGATGCCATAGGTACATCGTACACCACCTACTCTACATCGTATTTGAATTTTACGATATAACAATGGAATTGCTGCAGGTGTCTGTCGAGTAATTTTATCTACACATTTAGATTCTTATCGTAAGTACGTGAGATACAAAATTTCAATCAACAAACTGCTATATTGAATACAGAGAAGTTAATATTTTTTATAATAATTCGGTTTAGCCTTCGTATGGTCTAATTTGCACAGTTACAAAATAATTTTAAGGTAAGCAGTCCTACCTTAGGAAAAAATTAAGTCAACTAAAGGGAGTCTCTGGTCTAAGACTAAATTAAGGTTACAATTTTTCAAAAATAAAAATCACTGAGATGGAGTTACAACCACAAACCACATAGAACTAACTAGACTGCCAACTTCCGTGCACCTATACAGTTCTCCCCGGAATTAATTCCCCTGTCTGTAAATACGTGTGAAATGTCAAAATCAATGGCAGCAATGATTATTCCATGATATACCATGGGCCTATGATTATTCAAGTATGCGTGCGTTAAAAAATCAAAATCAAAGGAGCGCCATGGGCAGCTTGTAGGCATAGTCCGTTTTGGGGGAGGAGTCGATGGTCTATTCTATGTGGTCTGTGGTTACAACTCATACAACAACATTTTCGATGATAATACATGACAGTTCCGGTCCATTGTTCCATGTAGGCAATTGAAATTAAAATATAATTAATGAACATATACTATACAAAGCTAGTCGCAAGATCTTCTTATTTATTGAACTCTTGCTTTTAATGAAAATGCCACTGCTCTGCTCTTCGACCTCGGTAGCGCAGTTTAACCAAATTAATAAAATAAATTTCTATTTAATCATAGGCAAAACTTATTATTGCAATTTGGGAATTTTAATCGTGCAGAGCTGGTGTTCCTTTATCTATTGATGAAACTAAAATTGTCGTGCATTCTTTTACTAATACGAATACCTAAACAACAAGGATGCTGAATAGTAGTAGATATAGAATCCTGATGAAATTCCAAAACCATTATTGAATATTAACTGATTGGAAAATGGGATCACACGACGTGATGAAATATTACGTTACAATTTTGTACAGCAAAATAGTTGGAACGAGCATCAAGCGATGTGGCACAAAAAATAAATTCAAGAGGAAGGCACCTTGGCTAATTAATTTTAAGTTGCGTGGTTCAGTTCCTGCCAGTGGAAAATACGCAAATATATTTTTCAAGAGAAATGAGTATAAATATTTAAAATGTACTGCCAGATTTGAAACGTTTAAATAATAATTCATAAATCCAGTCAAATATTGATAATAGTCCTTGCCTCGGTCCTTGCGACACCTGTCAGCTGTCACCCTATCCACTACTTATTGTCAGCTGGATGTCCATAATACTACCTACGAAATAATGGACATGCGTTTGACGATGGAATTTATCCGCTTCCCAACGACAAGCAGAACACTTTCAGATAATAAACCCAAAATGATGCAGAATCGTTCAGAATGGAAGTCTTCTTGATCTGACTACCATTTTTGTGACATTAAAAAAAAACACGACATCAGCCTACACGATGATGGCTGGCGTTGTTCATTATTATCATTAAGAAAAAAAGTGCAATGCGTTGATGTTTTTTTTTGCAGTTTTATTGCTGTATAGTGATCACATCCTTACTGGCTGTTGTGTTGACAAATACTTTTGTAATTTTTGATTGGCTTAGGATCATGCCACTGTAATTTATAAAAATTATACCAAAATATCCGTGGGCGCAGTAGCGCAGTAGTTAGTGTGCTGGACTACCGCGCGAGGGATCCCAGGTTCGATCCCCGGAAAAACACAAATTAAATCTTAGTGTTTTTTCTACTGCGCCACCTCTCGCGAACGTCTGACAAACAGCCGAGAGTAAGCACAGTAAGAGTAAGCTTCTCAATCCAGCCGTTCGGAATCGACATAAAATTGTAGGTCCCTTCCATTCGTCCCAAAAATAGAAACTCACACAAACGAATGGTTGCGAGAAGCTAGGCCTAGGGTGTCTACCGCCTGTTGCGCCACCAATTTTTTTTTTTTATTTTTTATACCAAAATATCATTTCAAATAGCAGCACTGCACAGTTGGGCCATAGCTCTCATATTGTGGTCATTTTTTTCAATCCCATTAGCTGCTCTTCATTTGTCCAGGAACTCCACCAGGAGACTACTTCTTAACCGGCCACTGATAGTGAAAGGGTAAATTTGGTTGAAGGGTCGATATCAGGATCAGTCTTATTTAGTGGAAGGTATTGCGCTCATACATTCATGCCACTTATGAAAAGATAGATGCTTGTCGTTAAATCCATACAATGTTCACCATTTTCATTGTGGTCCTAGATTCCCGGTAGTACTACTTACTTATTTACTTAGATGGCGCTACAGTCGGAGGTGAACCTAGACCTCAATCAACACGCCTCTCCAGTTAGCCCGACCTTTGGCAAACCTTCAGGCCGGAGAGCGTTGGTGTCCACTCATTCTACATATTCTAGCCATCTTAGTACGACTGATGCGTACTTTTCTAAGCAGGTCGATGTCGCTGTACAGTTCGTAGAGTTCGCTCTTAAATCTCCTCCTCCGAAGCCCGTCAACGCAAACGTGAGCGAAAATTACTCGAAGAATTTTGCGTATGCAAGTATAGTTGCACAGACTTTTGGAAAATGCTGCCCTTGTTGTTGGCTTTCTCAAGTATGATATTGAAAAAGTCACATGACAACACACCACCTTGTCTAAATCCTTTGTTGACATTAAAGGTCTCGGAGAGATTGTTTCTGACTATTATGGAGTACCGAACTTAAGGTTATTGTTTTAGCGAGCGTTCTCCATCGTAATTCTGCGTAATTTGACAAGTTTGGCAGGGATGACAAAACTAGACATGGCTCTGTATAGCTCGTCTCTAAATGCTGTCATATACGGCCTTAAAATCGATAAATAGATAGTGAGTATCGATTTGGGTTTTTTCCAGGACCACACTGATAGGTACCAATCAGTTCGATGACGAATGGTTTTAGGCGTTCACAGATAGCATCTTATATGCAATGTTGAGGGACTGAATCTCGATAGTATTAACCATTTGAATGCCTCATTACCGTCAAATCGACACCAAACTAAATAAAAACTGTTCCTAAATATTTCTTTTTCCTGCTCAAAGACTACAACATTTTAGTGGAGATACAATACACATGTTAATATTTATTATATAGCAAGTAGTATAAAATAAACGACCGCTTAAAATATCATCTGCTTTTGATATCAACCTTCAACTACCATTACTAAGACTACACTTGCTATACTAATTAATACGAATTGCAAAATTTAAATAAATACAATAACCTTAAGTTCAGCGTCATTAATTTACAATACGTATACAAATTGCTTGCCATACAAGATACTTTTATCGAAAATAAAAATTAATTGTAGTGCGGGTAATATTTACTCGAATCCGTAATCAGTTTCATATTCGTACATATATTCCATAAAAGAGTTCGACTTTTAAGTTGGTTTGTGTATATAATTTTATTTATTTTTTATCTCTTGTTCTGCAACCAATGAGACATTTTGATTGATAAAGCACGGATAATTAAAACATAAAAGTTAAATCAATATGAGTGGCATACTCCAGGCGACTGGATATTTATTTGCTTCAATAATTGACTAAATTAAAATATTATTGAGGTTTAAAATTCGATATCAAGAGAATAATGTAAGATGAATTGTAATTGAATTGCGTTAAAATATTTTATTAAATAATTGACTGAGAAAATATTTTCTGCTCTTTAAAATAAGTAGGACGATAAAAATATGCAATTAACATAAAGTACATATTAGTTTTATATTAATAACTATGTGTATACGTCCGGCTTTGCCGGTGCCAAGGAATTGTATGGGAAGTTTTAATCCCCTTTGGATAGGCAATACATTTTCATTTATAAAATTTTAAGGCTTCAACTGCTATAAATTTCAAGATATATTGTAACTTTGAGATTTAGGACTTTTCGTAGTGTCTTAACAGAAACACTCAAGGGCAATTACCTTAGATCCTCTTCAATCGGTTCGGTGGTTTTCGAGATACCTACATACAATTTTGTATATATTTTTTTGTGAGCCTGCCCCACCTGAAGTAACTTATAATGTCTCCATTACACCGTTGAAGAATTTTAAAAATCAGTTGAGTAGTTCCGGAGATAGCCTACGCTTTCTTTACCCTTCCATCACCACCCAAAAATCTATAAGTGGACAATATGTCTGTAAATCTGAACAAAAAACATAAAAATCGGAAAAATGGTTCTCGAGTTATGGAAGGACAAACAGACAAACGTTGCATTTTATATATAATGCAGAATTAGAGATGATTTAATGACAAGTAAGTGACTGGCTTGTGACTTGCTTTGGGGACTTCCCTTCTACTAGTTTCACGTCATTCTGCGCGACGTAAATACCCGCTATTGTTACCTAGCCGTATATTGTTCCACTACTTCTCTGTAGCTTTCGAAGGGCACTTTTATTTTCTCAAATCGTGCAAGTAAGTAACTAAAACCATTCGAAATCTTCCTGATTCGGGAATTTCGGTACACGTTTTACTATGTCATCTTCATTTTATTGCTGCTTCTTGTAAGAGTCGTCCTAACTTACCCTAAAACTTAGGCCAATATGCCTAGATATGTTCTTCAAGAACGAATTTACTAATTACAAATCATTCGTAAAAGGCTCACCGATGAGAGGGACTTTCATTTGAAAACATCAGCCAAAGCAAGCGAACGTTATTTGGCTGCTATTATAAAGCTATAAAGGCACCAGAGAAGAAGAACCTGATATAAAGGCTATAAAATGTCCTTTTCTAAATAAATGAATATTATGTTCGCATTTTGTTGTCCAAGTGATTTGGTATTAACAAACAAGAAGACGATAATAAGGTATAGCTTATAAAACTACAGGAAATAAAAATTCACTTGGTTTTAGGATAGCTGCTTATGGCTATAGGAGTATAGGACAATGAAAAGCGAACATTAACAGTGACAACTGATGATCATGAGTGAGCATAAGAAGCGATATATGTTGGAGTACCTTTTTCAAATTGGCTTAATCTTTTTAGATTTATTTAAAGTTTATTTAGGTAACGTCTAATTTTCACCAGAGATATAAGTTCTTCATTATATTAATAGAATTGCGTTTCTTGTCGTACCAATTACGGCGTTATTTCAAAACCGAATATTATGAAGTATGGACCAAATGAAAGGTGAATTTTTGTAGATGATTTTCCACAAATGTTTTTTTTTGACAAACATTAACAAAATACCGAATTGTTAATCTACAATACCCATCTACAATAGAATGAAACAAAAGAAAGCATTGCATATTTATAGGCTAATCTGGTGGAATATTATTTGTGGGTTGAATTACATGCAGTTAATTATTGTAAGTATTTCCCTTAAATGATAACTACTCAATAATGACCCTAAAATTATGTCGCTGTTAAAAGGAGTATTGCAAATTATTGTTTGCGACCTTAATGAACATCGAGTGCTTTCCATCGTCATTCTGTGCAATCTGACGAGTTTGGCTGGGATGCCACAATTACAGATCGCTCTATATAACTCGTCTCTATGAATCCTACCACAGGCGACCTTAAAATCGACAAACAGATAAACAGAGGGTTTTGAAAATATTACCCTAGTTTTCATCTCAGAGTCTTAAATTGAAATGAAATGACAGCGGTTGGTGACCTACAGTGGAAAAACACTTAAGCACTTGCCCTTGAGAAAACCCCAATTTCCCGACCGAGTAGAACCTTATAGTTGGTATTGTCTATCTCCTCTAAATGTTGGAAGAAGTAACTGCCTAAATATTGTATTCTACTGCGACATTTTGCCTCACATACACACAGTATATGTGTTATATCCTCTTCGGCTTGCAGGTCATTGCAAAATCTGTAAGTGTTCGAGCCTGCCAGCCTGAGCCTTTTGGCATGTTTTCTAAGAAGACAGTGCCCCGATATTATTACGGGTTGGTAGAGTTTACAGTTGGACGAGTTGGTCCTACTGGACCACACTTAGGTCATTGTGTACCCATTTCCATGCCCTTTTATAAGGGTTAACCGTTGGTGTTAGAGATGGTTTAATGTCCCTCTTTCCTGTGATTACCCTAGGCCATCCAGCTGTCAGCTATTATCTTCAAAAGCGTGTGAAGATCAGAAAGTGAGAATCTGAAAGTTCTTGTAGGTTATGGAAGTAATGATTTCCAAGTGTTCTGTTCCTCAAGTCACTAAAACTCGGGCATTAACAGAGAAATTGACTTGGACTTCTTCGTATCTGCATAGCCTCTACAACAGTGATGACCTGTCAAACTTATAAGTCCGATTATACGGCTTTTGGCTAGAGCTTCCGCCATATTCCACATGTACATATATAGTTATTTCAAACTGTTGTTGAATCTTATTCTCTAAGATTACAGAGTGGTGGCTTGATTACCTGTAGCCTATAGTACTCGATTATGATCCATTGCAGACCCATTTCTCGCTGGTTCGTCAGCCCTCTCCTTCCGGCTTTAACACTGTGTCCATGGAACGAGTATAGATTGGTGGTGCATGGAGCTCCTCACGCCAGCGGTGAACTAGCACAGCTTTGATTTCAATAACAGAGACTGCTTTCATAGCCACCTGGCTGTCAATGAAAATAGTTAATCATTTCGTCTGTCAAGCAGAGCAACCGAAATGCTACCAAAGCGTGCTTTCATTGGAAACCGGTCAAGCTGAGTAACTGGAACGCTTTTAAGAGGCACTAGCACCTGCTTTCGATATCCACTCCAAGGCTACATTTTTCTTTAGTAAGGCAGTGTGTGACTCCTCTAGACTATGTACTATGACTGGACATTGGCATCTTTGTCACTACCTAGCGATTGATAGAGCATAATGGCTTGGACAGTGAGAAAATAATTTTATCAAAAGCGGCCGGCCGGCAGTTAAATTTAATTTGTACCAACAAGTTAAACATTTTTTCCACACCACTTATAAAAAATATCATAAGATATTTCATGAGTTTTAAAGATTCTTTTTTTTTGTCAGCTATACAAATCGACTTAAGCCATAAAAATCCCCACCTCTTGGCACAGCAAGTAGCATAACAAAAACGAAACAAATCTTCATTGTGTTGGTTGGTATTACACAAACTGAGGTAGGGATAACAAAATCTGATCCTATTTGCATAAGAATGTGCCAACTTATGTCATTTAGAGCATACAATAGATTCAACAGTTTTATTATCGCATTTGGATCTTCCCCATGCAAATATGCGAACTGCACAGAGACAAGAGTACATTTTCCCTACCGTGTTGTAAAATTTTATTACCATCCCCAGGTAACACCTGAAGTCGAAGGAAATGGGTACTTACCCAAATGTTAAATTGGCTTTCCTTTTGGCAAAGTGAGGCTAATGCTGATTCAATTGTATCTATACCTATATAGGAGAAATTAAATTTCAATTTATGTTTCAATCTGGACAGGTTAGAATATTATGCAAATCCCCTTGGTATATGGCCGTTAATGTTGGCCAATGGTTGGAACTTTTGAGTCCGTAGTTGGAATGTATTTTCCAAAGTTTATAATTAAAACTTATAAAATTATAAAATTTTTTGTTGTTGTCCACTTTTGGGGAAAATTAAATTGCTAATGAATGCAATTGAATGTACAATTGGTATAATTTAATTGTCCATGAATTTATAAAATAGATAGCTAGCCGCGTGTGCGGTGCGTAGCGCTAATCAAATTTCAATTATGTTTAATTGTGTTCGCTAATTAGTTGAAATAACTGTTTAATGGAGCACAATTAATCTTCCAGTCATTTGAATTTCCAATAGCAAGTAGGTAGGTACTTATAAATAAACATTTTCTTAATATGTGGTGGTATAGTAAGTTTGGCAAACGCTCGTTGCTTGGCGAATTTTGTAGGGGTGAACGCCTTAACGGCTTCTAGGGTGCAACAAACGCCTTTACAACGAAAAACTGGTAAATTTTCCCAATTCGGTTGGTGAGTGGAAACTTATCATTTAGAAGATAACTCCACGACATCTGAATTATTACATTGAAGCATTTTCTTGGTAGGAAATCGATTCGCTTGAAGGATTTCCAGTGTTGCAACAGTGAGCTGCAACAAATCGAAGGAACTTTCGATAGAATTGATTTGCCTCAAGTGGTGGAAGGAAAAACTTCCTTTTTCTGATGAAAAACACTCCGCAGAGTGGAATTGATAAAGCGGATGAACAGATTTCTGTGCTCACTTGCAGATACCTAGGGATTAAGACTAATCCTCTGACAAGAGCACGAGATTTCGAATGCATTGCATTTCTTCGAAACAGTTGAAAGGAGGGTGAAATGAATTTCTGTGATTGAATTTATCTGCTTCCAAGTATTGCAAGATTAATGATCGCCAATGGAATAGAAGGAAGAAAGCTAAAAAATGAAGCTGTCGTTTTTGTTTGTACTCTTTTGTTACAGAGTAAGGATTTTGGTTTTTTTTTTCAACCGTCAATATAGTCGAATGTATGAGTCATAATAGTTTCATGGCCTTTGGAAGTGACAAGTGGAAATTTCCAACAAAAGTTTTGATTGCTCACGGATAACTAATCAATTTCTCAGTTAAAGTTAAAGTTTCCTAATTAGATAGGTAAGTCTTTTAGCATGGGATAACAAGTCTTTTAACATGAGACAACAACTTCATTCCTTAACAATTTTTTCCAATTAATAATTACATTTTATTTTATATCCAGAATGCTTGTCATAGCAGCTATACAGTTGAATATTTTTTCAGACATTCCTTTGGGGACTATAGTGTTTCTTACATTTATATAACCTGAAAACTCGGTGGTAGAGGCACTAATATTCTCCGATTCTGGGCACATTGCTTGCATAGCTATCTACTAGGCGCCATGGCGTCCTCCATGGCTTGATCTTCGAAATGAATAACATGTTCATATTAATGACCCTAATAATGGCACTTCTCTTAACAATTCGGTTGCGTGAAGGTAATTTTTGAATTGGAACGATGGAAAAAATAGCTTATCATACCCAAATCCGTTGGAGAATAGTTCAGAAGCTACTCCCAAGTTGGTAATTTTATTGTTCCATGTGTTTTTCAGCGCCACGCTACATGGTTGGATTATAGTTTTGCAGGGCCGGAATTAGAATTGCTGATAAATTCTATCATTATGTGGCTTTGAAGTCGAGGGAGGTGGAGGGTCTTGACTCTTAAATTGAAAATCGTTAGTCTATTTTAGGATTCGCCTCAATATGAAATATGCACTTGTATGTGCAGATTAGGCAATGATCTTATAATGTGTTAACAAAGCGTATGCCTCGATTGTTCTTGCAAGAAATAGGATCACCTTCCTGGTATAGGGAAATGGGACATATTATGGTATATCTACCATAGTCAAGTCTTTTGGCATGCTTTCTTCCACCCATACATGTTTGATGATTTAGTGCATGCGCCCTACCAAAACATAGACTTCGGAATTGAAGAGCTCCGCGGCTTAAAGTCCTAAAGGTTTTTTTTATAGTTATGCAAAACTAATCCAACCTAATCCAATTTCATAATTGACTGGGCACGTGTTCTCTTCTTGACTCACTTTTTACATGATGCCCTTTAAGTAGCTGCTTTAACACATCTACTAGCTTTGTATGTTTTTGTGACAAGGCTTCTTTTGCTGATTGTCTATTTTACACAACCTCCGAATATTGTTTCGTCCGAGAGAATCTTCGATCATTTTGAGCTAAGAGACTACGAAGGTTCTTATTTTTCTATGCAGGGGGTTTTTCTATTATCTTCTCCTGGATCGACACTCTTGGTTTTACTACAAGGATTCTTTCTCTGGGGTGGCTGGTAGCTTTGGCTACATCCTCGATGAAGTGGCGATACTGGGGAGTATTGACTGTAGTCATTTAAAGTCATGATGGGAGTTTTTTTATCCATTTAGACTCTGGCTATACTCTATGTCTATCAAGTCGTCTAATGACATTTTCTCCTTTTTTGCTTTTCACAGTTTCTTCGTGTTATACAGGCGAACTGTGGCCAGTGTCAAAGTTTGCCCCACGGAATTGTGGTTAAGTATATATTAGATCAATTGGTACATGGTGGAGTTGGTTTGTCTTTCGATTTGATCTGAAAAACTAAACGAATTTGGGAATCCCGTTTCGAGCTGGTGTAAAATCGAGTAGTAGCCGATATCAGTTATCGTTTCGTGGATGCTTTGCATAATAACTAACCTGAAGATGTTGTCTTTCCCGACTCTAGCATTAAAGTTCCGATCACAACATTTGCATCAGGATCCATCCAGGAAATTTCAAACCTCGCCCATTTAAAATTCTCGTCGATAGAGAGGTATATAAAAGTTTTTTTTTTTTAAATTAACAAATTGTTTTCTGAGTCGCCCACCTTTTATTGACGGTTATAAATATGTATCTCTCATTTTTCCTACCATCCTACTTGAGTGTATGATGTAGGATGCTTTGGGATGTAGGTTAGGTTCGGTTAGGTTGAATAGGGTGTGAGTTCATCACAGTGAACAGCTCTGAGCATTGTGCGGCAGCTCCTGACTAGTTCAGATTTAATGATGAAGGATTCTAACGCCTTTAGCGCAGCCTAACTATCAATGTGTGGAACATAGGTTCTGGGATGTAAGGCTTCCATAAAAATTCCAGGTACATGCTACATAGTCATTGCCTTTTGATGGGATTCATTTTCCGGTGCTTTTCGCTAGGGTATAGTCTCTGAACCAATTTTTAAGTAATTTGGCAAAGTCTGAGACCAGGAGAAGGACATAGGTGACCTTTTCTATTTACAAGGAAAGAGTGTGTAACGAATGGTCTTCCCACCTTATGAAGGTGCGATGAACTGCAATCCCACTAACCCCTACGAATACAGGAATTCATAAAGAAATTAGTGGGTCAAAAAGGTGGGTTGTCCTGGCAATGAAGTGCGAGCAGGCATGCTTGCATACGCGCGGCTAATCTCGACGGGGGCGTGGGTTCTTGCACCTATTACCGGACGATCGTTAAATTTTATTCATGCCTTAAAAAAATAAAAATAAATAATTACGTGTGGGACCGAATGTTAATTAAAGTAATCGCCTTTCTAGTTAAACCGCCATTATTAAAATAAAAAAAGAAACCGAAAACCTGAAAATCCTTGGGAAACCTTGAGATGTTAGTGTGGTTTCCAAAGCGTAGCCCTCCCACAGTCACCTACCCTTAAAGGAATAGTGGCCATCCTTGGTTATCGCGACGCTAAAATCTAGCGATAACCCCTAATCAAAAGCCGAATCATTATTTAAGATTCGCTGTTATCACCGCCGATGTATACTACACTCAACATTTCACTCCCCTATAGCACTGGAATTTTAATCAAAATTCATTCTGAAAAATTTATATATCTTCAATAGGAAATAAACACACAGACACCAGACTTCCGAGCTTTCATTTCAGTTACAAAATTTTATTAAACAAAAAAAATTAAAAATGTAATATCTAATTCATATCATGAGAAATTCAAAATAACTGTCGGAACATTGCCGATTGAATTCTGTTTGATTCTAATTTAGAATCATAAATTAAGCTCTTGTTTAATCTTTAGGAAAATATATAAATATAGGTATAGGTAGGTATAGGTAATAGGTAATATGTAGTTAATTCATTAGGTAAATTTTCTTTTATATTTCATATAGGTATATGTATTATTAGGTTAAGTAGGTAGTTCAATTTCTTCAATAAATGTTATATCTTTAGTTAATTAGATTAATTTAGTATTAAGGTTTTGTTTAGAAAATCATCTTGATTGGTTTTGTTTCTTTCTTTTGTTTTAATTTAACTTCGACTTGTGTTTGATTATGCTTTCAACTTTAAGCTTTCTAAATTCAAATTTATCTTGCTCATTAAATGGTTGATCACTTTGTGATTCAACTTTAGACTCGATTAAAAAGTACCAATATTCTAACAAACTTCTTGCAAAATAGCTCGCTCAATGTATGAAAATAAAAACAAATAGACTCACCGATGTTTAATAATTTCCCTTTTGTGAAGATCTCCGATGAATGGTGTGCACAGCATACATGGACTTTGTTGTTGTTTACGGCGAACACTAAATTATTTTAAGTTTAGGAAAATAACACAAAATTTAAGACTGAACGAACTTTACACTAATATTCACGAGTTGGTACTGAGCTTTTTTTTTCTATCGTTTTTTGTTTTCTTTTTGTTTTGTCTTTACGTAAGTACGTAGCACAACACGATCAAATTACGTTGCTTAATTATGTGCTGTTTTGCTAGTTTGAATTTGAAGTAGGGATGGAAGGGAGATGGGAATTAGGAAAATCTGGGTACGGTGAAAAGCTGGTGAAGTTATGGTGTACTTGATGGCGGGCTGACGAATGACAGTATAGCGGGTGGCCACTCGTCGCCCCAGAATTGGTTTGACGTAAACGCCAAAACAGCTTTTCTGGCAATTCGAATTTAAAGTTTGAAAGCGATTTACTAAAATTCTGCCCGATAGGATTCCTTCATTTTTCCTTATGAAGTTTATACGGAAATGGACAACTCATTTGTGTAGTTGTTTTGCCTTGGACCGATAGAAAGTTTTAGAAATATTTAAGGATTTGTTCAGAATGGAATTGACGTAAACGCCATCTTACTTACAATTTTTTCTACTTCATACACGTACGGCAAATAGAGTACCTTATACGTCAAACCAATTCTCAGCAATAGAATATTTTAGTGACGTAAGTTGAAATTTAAGTTTAAGTCAGGAAAAAATATAGCAGCTTATCTCGAATAAGCTGATGCTTGTCATTGTCCAAAGTGAATATTTTAATAAAAACAAATTTAGAAAACAAATAAAAATAATTTTTATTTTTAAAAACGATTTAATGCATATAGGTACAATGCTAATAGTACATAATATATTTTCCTTAGATATTATTCTGCCATCTTGGTTTAAAATGTAAAGTTTTTGTTCAAACAGATTCCTTGGAGTTCCAAGATTTCTATTTTTTGCCGTCTTAAATATTGATTCGGTCTTAAATTCCAAGTCTCTTGCCGACATTTTGAAACTAAGAGAAAACTCTTTGGGTTTTTTGTACACCAGCATTTTTACCTTCGCGAACGGAATTCTCGTGAAATAAAGCAACTCTGATTTCCTAGAAAATGCTATAAAGTCATTTGGTTGCATTTGAAGAATTATCAAATGAACCTTAGGGCATCGCATGTTTCTTAATAACTTTATTAGGTGAAGAGGGCTATAAATTTCAATATTTTTTAGTTACCTATCTATCTATAGTGCTATGAACGCAATCGACCTCTTGAATCAGCGAATGACCTGGCCCCAACCTCTTCTAATTTGCTGTCGTTATTAAGTTGTAATAAAGCTGTTGAATTTATCTTATTTTTATTTTGAGGTACACATGAGTCGCTCCATAAGGTAATTCTTTTGATTTCAGGATTATCAGCTAGAATTTGTTTCAAAATTTTCAACAATGCACTAGCTATATCATTTCCACCGCGTCCGCTATGCACCTCATTCCAGATAGAAAGATGAAGCGTGGAATATAATTAAAGGATATTGTTTTCTCCTTATAGTAGTTGTACAAAGCTGAAGAGCTGTATCCTGGGGGTAATATTCTTTGATTGCTTTTATTTCCAGTTCCAGTACTGTTCAAAGTAAAGTCAGAAGTCGCATCATGTGGGCTCGCAGAACTAAGTAATAAATCCGAATCTGTATCTTCATTCATATCTTGTTCTGCAGGACTAGACAAGATAAAATCTGGGATCTCTATAATAATACAATATTATCAAACATTATTGTTATGATATAGTAATTATTATCAGAATTACCTGAAATAGGTATCTGAAGCGGATGACGAACAACTGCTGATGGCATCCGAATCAGAGTCTACAATTTCTTTTTGGAGGCTAAATAATGTTATATATTTTAATTACACATTAATAAAGTAAATTAGAGAAAACAAATTGCATTTTAACTGACCAAAGCAAAGACGGTGGCAAGTGTGAATCCATCTTTGCGTCTTGATTCTCCGCCTGCTCATGGACAACTAAAATGTTTGCCGCTCTGTCATGAACATGCGATTTATTTATAATTCAATGGACGTATGGCAAACCAAAACTCACAACCACAATTTCACAATCTGACGTACGTCCATTGAAGTTATTACATTGGCCGAGGGGCTACGATGGACATAAGGCAAACCAATTCTTACAGAAAAATGTTCAGCTTTTGCTCCTAAAATTTGACGTAAACGCCGGGAATTGGTTTATAAGGCAAATCAATCCTACAAGTCTCCAAAGTTGTGTCGTTTACGGCAAAGTCGATACTCAATATCTTCGTAGCCAAATGAGATAGGACAAAACTGTTTTCAGAAATGGAAAGAGCATCCTCAAAAACCTATTACTGCATACCTAACTCAAAAACGTTAAAATGGCGTTTACGTCAAACCAATTCTGGGGCGACGCGCTGTCTATTTCCCGTTTTTGTGGACTGATAGCCGATGAAGTGTGTTTATTTATGCTAATAGAATTGCCGTTCAGCATTCGCACTGCAGCACTGATTTATTCAGCGATTGAACACTGTGGGTGGTATTTTCTTTGCAGCTACCTGCAGCGGTTGTACAGTAAACTGTTGGTGTGCAGCAATATGCTGCACTGCTTTGACGAGTGCTTTCACTCCCGATGATCGCTGGGCTGCTAGTAAAGCTTTTAAGACGGTTGCTTGTTGAGCTATGGCTCCGTTGTCACTGTGACGTAACTCTCACTCTAGGTATTCAGCTAGTAACCTGCTCAGCTGAAAGTGTACCGTCTGAGAGAACACTAAACCGGTGCTGATGCTTGGGGAGTTCTCAAAAGAACTTTTTGTTGCGTTTTGCAAAACTTGCGCTGGATTAGCGGACGATATAATTTCGCACTATATGGACGAAAATATGTTAATTTGTTATGTATACATATGTATTTAACCCAAATATTACCTTTTTGCCTTTCGTGCAAAATTGTAAATTGGAAAATATGTTAATTCTTTATCACTAACTAAACACTTTTGTTGCCTTGGAAAAACGTGAAAACTTAATTTGTCACACGTGGAGTACTTATTCCGGCTAAGGTTACGAAAGGAAAGAAAGTTACACGTTAACAGAAAGAAGAGCAGGCTGTGACGGCGAATATGCTCAGCTTCCGCTTAATTCGGGCGAATAAGTGACAGCTGATTTTTAGCAGAATTCCATGTGGAATTTTCTTGAGCACAGGGTGTACCATATTTTATTTATTTATTTATTTATTAGAGGTCCACCACAAGTGTGATTAAAGGTTTTTAGGGGTGCACTATCTTGATGGGGAAGAACAGAATAAAGCCATTCAATTTGTTGGCAGGTATAATTAGTAAGGCAATAACGCCCAGGGAAATCGATTTGGAAATAACGCAAAAAAAAAAACTCGTACAATTAGTTGTTGCAAAATATTTCGTCATTTTGGGTGTTATTTCCTTTCCAGGGTTCGTTTTTTTGACAAAAATAGTAAGTGGAAATGCATAAACAGTGGAATAAGTATGGGGGGCATGCCTCCCCCCCTGCAACCCCCCTGTAACCCACCTGCTTGGGTTTTGTAAGCGATTTCAAACAAAATCGTATTATACGATCTCTGAATAAAATACTGATCACCCTGTCATCACAAATCCATGCACCTACATGCTCGCTTATGTATCTTATTTTAAATAACTTACAACAAGACTAATCGAACGATGTCACAGTTTCACCTTCATATTTCCTCGCATATAACTATATTTACTGTATTCCATTGTTTGACTAAGTATATACTACACATCATAATTCGAGTCGTTATCCACAGGACCACAGCTAAGCTATGCCGAGATATTGTAAAATTAGATTAGGGCAGTTGCAATAAAGACATTGTGCAGAAAGAATCGTCGTCTCTTGTTTCATTTTCTGTTTGCTCTGTACTGAATGTCCTATAGTTTTCTACTGGATTTTGGAGTAGGTGGGAGTTCGTACTGTAAAAAAATACCTTCAGCATATCCATTTAGCACATACTCCAAATCTGACAGTAACCCCAAGCATGGGGGTTGCAGGGGGGTTGCGTATTAAACTGCAACGTTTGGGCTTTATTTCCATCTTGTTGTTTATTTTTGGGCGCTATGCATTTTTAGGGCGTTATTTCCAAATCGATTTGAGCGCTATTTCCTTGGGCGTTATTGCCTAACGCCAATTAGTAATACATAAATTGCTAGTTGTTTTTAACAACAATCCCAACAGAATAGACCCCAAAGTGAAAGATTACGATATTGGTTCGTCATTAAGACAGAAAATCTGATATTCAATTACCAGTAAGACACTTTGGAGAGGAAAGAGCTGTCTTTGACCTACAAATGACAGTTCAGCTACTGTTTTTGACTAGTCCTGAAAATTTGAAATGGATTCATTAAAGGTAAAGCGATTTAGGTTCGAGCATAGTACTCTGTCACCGAATATAAAGAGAAACAACTTATGTCAGAGTTTCTGGACCACAACACCAAATATAGCCAAGATATAGGTTTCACCACTTCAAAATTTACTCAAAAAAAAAAAAAAAAAACTTAAATCCCCATGTTTGCAGTAACGGAGGAATTGCATTGCATTTTCTCCATTGAAGCGAAGACAAGACACAACATGTTTGAGTTTGCAAAATGTCAACATGCAATTTCAGCTAAATAAGGACACCATGAAAGGCATCATAAAGCAATAAAGGAATATATTCTCTGTTATGTGTATCACTTTACTGTGTCATTGTGTGTCAGTCACGTCATGTAGTGCAAAGCATCGACTATGACATTCCTATGGAAATGTTTGCCTATTCTACACATATACACTATAATAGTACTTGTGAATTTGCTTTTCGTCATCCATTCGTGTCAGTCACTGTAGCATGAGAGGATTCTCTGCCATCACTTCCTATAATTCTGGTTATTCATCATAACGAACCATGAGTACGGAATAGTTGCTATACGTAAGTAGTCAAATAGTGTTGAGAAGGCAGTTGATGCTTGGACATGAACATTGACAGTATTCAGATGAACAATGATAATCCTTGAAACAGATAGCATAGTAACCAGGAAGCATTTCAAGGATATTTCAATAATATTCCTATCCAAGTAGGTTATCAAAGTAGGACGGGATAGAAATAGAAGAAACTATATCAATTTTGACTTTGGGCAAGGTTTCTCGAGCCACACATGGTCAACTTAAATATTAATTGGTCTCCAACACTACCTAAATGTGAGGATATTAATTTATGGTATTGTGCACTTCTCCTGCCTACCCCAAAACTGATTATGTACCTACCTCGTGGTTTAATTTTATGGGCTCACGGTCACGATAAACACTTTACACCAATTTACAGGATATACATATTTTGCGCAAACACATTAATAATATTGTTTGACTGGTCTGCGGCTGTTGTTTAGTTTATTGTGTGTTTATTTTTATTTTGGTCTCATTCTACCTCGCACAGTTTTCTTCTTCTTCTTTTGAATCGTTGTAAGCGATATTTATGTGGGCGCAGGATCTGATTTGGTAAAATTGCGTACGCCTTACTTCATGATTTAGTGGTTCAATGAGTTTGAATTAGGTAATATTGGGAAATCCAATATCCGGTGGGGCTGCCAGGGGCTTATGCGTGAGCATAACAATCCAAGCGATGATACGACTGCGAGTTATAATGTGAATATTTGCGAACGGTAAATGTGGTTTAGGCTCGGATCCCAAAGGTGATAAGACCCATGAATGCGTGTTGAATTATATTGCATCACTTTTACTTGACTGCGGTAAGAGTGGTATCAATGTGAACCAATCTAAATGGGGAACTCCTCCGTAAGTGATTTGTTATAGCGACCATAATAATTCGGTTTGGATGTCGATTTTCGATGACTATCGTGGGAAGGATTTGCATTTATTGAAATCGGTATTTGCATAGACGTTTTGGGATTTGTTGGCAGGCTCTTTAAGGGACGTGGTATAAACTTGGTGTATAGATCGTTTCTTTTCTGTGAACAACATAAACTACCCTGGAATAGATTGGTCTTACTATTGGCAATCCATGAGAAATAAAATTAAGATAATGACTTTCGGATGAACGCGAGGAGCGTGAGGATTATTATCATAGCTAAGTGCTGCCGAATACAAGATGGAGATATTGGAGGCTTACAAGCTATAACACAGCAGTCACGAGTAACCAAAAGGTTCGATAGAATGCACCGAATAAAAGGACTACCAAAAATTTTCTGTTGGATTCAAAAACTTTAAATTCTCTAAATTCCAAGATAAATAGAAAATTCCTTCAAATTTTTATAGCGACGTTTCGTTTATTATTTATAAACTTTATCAAGCCTGAGAATAACATGAACATAATAATATAATATAATAATTGTTTGTGTTTGTTTTCGAATCTCAGTGTTGCCCCTTATGTGTTCACCAGTATTGTTTTGGCGGTGTAAGAAAAATGTCCAGATATTTGTTCTTTAATTTATTTATTTACCCTGTCATGTTAAGAACTCTGTAAATTGAGGTAAATTTAATTGTTCATTTGTTTTTTCCAAAAATATTATTATGTTCATGTTATTCTCAGGCTTGATAAAGTTTATAAATAATAAACGAAACGTCGCTATAAAAATTTGAAGGAGTTTTATTTTGAGGGTGTCTGAGCCTGCCACTTAACCAAACAACGCAATGAATTATACAGACAATAACCACTTAACATAAATAGAAAAATTACGGAAAAAGAAACGCAACCGATTTTCTTAAAATGTTATAAAATGTGTGGCTTGTATTTCGAATTAATTTATGAAATGTTGTTGGGTTTAAATGCAATGATATTTTTGTATACATATTTATTTCGCAGCTTTTTATATTTTAACTATCTTTGCAGATAATAAACACTAGTTATTTTGTGGAATCAGATGGCAACGCCACCGGGCCCAATTATGAATCTAAACCATCCTTAGACCCATTCAAACACACACACAAAATGTCATTAGAATCGGTCCAGCCGTTTAGGAGGAGTTCGGTTACAAACACGTACAGAAGAATTTATTATATATGTATAAAAATTATATTATACATTTTTGTTAAAATAATTGTAACAAATTGTTTTGAAAAGAAAAAATGGCTTTTCAAAGTTTCTTTATTCATATTTTTAATGAAAACCTGTATTGATATTGACACTCATGTTGGACATGCTTATTTAAACTCAGATATTGAATATTTTAAAAATCGTTTATAACAAAATGTATATTTCATAGTCCCGCTTAAAAGATCCGCAATTATGTGTGTTTTTATTTTGGAAAATTTATTTCTTCGGAATGGTTACTTGCAGTCATGGGAAGCACATGGGCAGACGAGATAGCGATACCCACCTTTTTAAATAACTTCTGCATGACGGGACCTCGAGTTCGAAATTTTGATCGAAAACAGTATAACTTACTAACATTCGAGAAAGTAAAAAATTGCTAACCAAACCTGTAGGTTATAGTCCAGTTTGTGTTGGGTCGTTGTACTGAAAATATTCGTACATGGTGGCACAAGTTTTTTGGCTGTAATAATTTTATGAATAAAAAATGTTCGGCTCTGCTTTTGGATTATATGTTTATTTGATATCTTACATGTTTTTTATATTATGTGAAACATATTTTTAATTGCCGCTGCCAGAATTGATAAACATTCGATCCGATTTATAGCATTTTCGATCATTCTTGCCAGAACTTTTGGCGATAGGTCCTCGCATTATTGAGGAATATTCACTTTGAAGACTGAGACTTTCAAAGGCTAAGCCCCGCATGCTTTAGTTTTTGACGAAATGGTAGAGCCCCGTAAGAATATTGGTCAGCAGCTTAAATTAAAAGTGTGGTTGCATTAGTCCTTATTACTGCGGGGCATAAGGAAAGCTATAGACCTCTTACAGATATCCGGACATAATGTGCTTGTCTACTTCCGGCCAGAGTTGTGCTATCGATGGAGGGGGTCACGAGAAACGCACTCTTCAATATAACCTTTAACCGCAAATGTTGGTAACCCCTTAGCGAATTGTTTGACGAAATTTTTACGAAACAATTTTTACGTCTAAATTTGTGGTAGGTATCTAAATTTCATGGGGGGCGCAGTAGAGCAGTGGTGAGGTCGATGGAACCTAGGTTCGATCCCCGGAAAACACACAAATTACATCTTAAGGTTTTTACTAATGCGCCACCTCTCGTGAACGTCTGACAAACATCCGAGAGTATGACAGTCCTGAAAAAGCTTCTCAATTCAGCCGTTCGGACTCGGCATAAAATTGTAGGTCCCTTCCATTTGACTCAGAAATAGAAACTCACACAAACGAATGGTTGCGAGAAGCTAGGCCTAGGCAACTATTTATTTTTTTTTTTTTAAGCTGTTAGTGTCATAGTAGATTGCATGCAATTTGAAGAGAAACCAGCAACCAGCGCACCGCCTTTGCATTAAAAGGTTTCCACAAAATTTGTTAGGGCCTTTAATTTACTAATTATCAACCAGTCAAACTGACGAAATATAATATTTACATTAATAGTTGAAAACTCTAAGTTTAAAACAATTTTCTAACATTTGCGCCATCAAAAATGTGGACACAGGTGTTCAACATAAAGACACAGGAACTACGCCAATTTAACAACCGTGCCTAACGTCATTTTGCCGTCAGCAGTGAGCATCACTTTTAGCATTTAATGCCCATCATTATTCGTATTAACATAGCCACATGCGCTAAACAGAGTAGTGTCCCTAGTGGCTAGTAGTGGATATGTAGGTATGCTATATTGATATGACGGACCTAAAGGCTGCCAATAATTATTGCCAATAGGTACTCAAACTCATTAAATTCTGCCTACAAGTCTTGTACGTGTTTATCTTCACACCATTAATACGTCACGTACAATTGATACGATAGATACACCATTTATTGTGAGATACTCGGCGATATTTATCCCAATGATTGTGGTGGAAAATTTAATTGTTAGAATATATTATTATCAATGAAATTATATAAATCTGACCTGGCATTAGATGGTAATTTTATTTCTTAAATTAATTAGGTACTCATTATGGGCTTAAGAGTTTGTACCACCATTATGAGAATTAAAAAAACAAGTAAAAGTGTTATCATCGGCCTGGCCGATGCTTTGATACCCTCCACTGTATGTACTGTACAGGTACACGCCTGTGTCTAATATTGTTTTTGTATGGGAGGTACCAGAACTACTTGACCGACATAGCCCATTTTCAATACCAACCTGACGATGGTAAAAATAAGTCCTCCCACAAAATTTCATTCACCTAAGTCAATTCGTTTGGACGGTATCGTGTTTTCAACAGACAGACAGACAGACATGGCTAAATCGATTCAGAATGTGATCCTGATTCAGAATATATGTTAGAGCACATAATATAATTCTGCAGCACCCGACTGTGTTTTATGCCTCTCTGTATGTCTAGAGGATATTGTGACTAATTGCATGAATGGTTGCATTTGCGGAGTGCATTTGCATTTGCATGTGGAGTGGTGAGTGCAACTCACTCTCACTCACAAGAATATTGACTGAGTGGAAATCTGTGAGAGCTCGGATCGTCAGTCGATCTAGAGGTAGGGATGAAGCGATACCTTCAAGGTATCGATACTAGTATCGATAAAAAGTATCGATACCTACTCGGGTATCGGGTGAAAAGTATCGATACCTACTTGCATCGATTTAAAATTCCAGATGAAAACATTTAATTTCATTTTTCAAGTTTTTATTTTTAACAAGAATAAAATACATTTTGTGGAATATTTCCTAAAAACATCAGTTTTTCTAGATGTTTTCCACTTAAGCGGTTTTTTCTTTGGATGATTGTTGCCCCCGCCTTGGAAAACAATCTTTCACAAGGTACTGACGAAGCAACAACCACCAAAATCTTCTTTGCATGTTTATATAAAGGAGGGAAAAATGGCTTTAAATCTTCCCACTCTTCGAGTGGATTGTTTTTTATGTGTGTGCGGAAAGTGTGTGATTTACAAGTATGTACTTGTATTTAGTTGTACGATTCATCCCTATCTAGAGGAGCCGTCGCGAGCAATCGATGCGCCACAGAATTCGTGTGGTGATCAATTTTTAGAGAGAATGTTCGGTGTTCTCTCTTAGTGTTCTCTATTATATATATACTTTATAGGGTCTCCGGTTAATCCTTCTTGGCGTTACAAATGTAATGACAAAGTGAATATACCTTCCTGTGGAGGGTATAAAAACATACCACTTACTTCCTTAAATTGCGAGTTAGAATAGATTAGATACTTCAATGTATAATCACGGAATTAGAGAAATCTTTCATTACCATATTCACTACCCCACTTCATTGGAAAAATCGATGCTAAATGCCACTACAACTATAAGTAGTTATACAACAGAAATATGTATCTATGTATCTCCCATGAATGTTTTCATCTGCATAGCCAAAGGCAAAACCATCATTACGAAGATTCTACGACTATACCATAACTTAATTAAATATTGTGCAAGGATAAACCGAGAAAGAAGTCAGCAAGTACGTGGAAAGTCAGAACAGCATAGAAAGGATTGCCGTTGAATAGAAAATGAGAAGGCGGCCATGTTGCAAATTGGTATGTGGATTGCGTGTTTACTTAATTAAATTGTTAAGAATATGCAAAATAGGTATACTGTACCATGATAATGGAATTAGAAGTATATTTTGTTTATCGTAATGCGTCTCAATGTCAGTGGTGCACGAAAAGATACTTAGATATATTCTGAGGATAGGTACACTCTAAAATAAAACTCTTGGGTTTAATGTTAAAAAGTGTTTGTCTGAAAGGAGGTGAAATAATTTTTTGTACGAGAAACACTAGTGTTTACATTTTAATTCTGAAGCCACTGATTGGATTATAGTGAAAGTCTTCTGATATTAAGTCGGTATGATATATATATTAATTATGTGTAAGAACATTTTATAGTGGAAAAGATGAATATTTTCTGATTGAGTCCAACGCTACCGTCGAAGTGTGAATGTACTCACAAATTTGTCATTAGACATTCTGTTGTGATAGGAATGACAAAATGTGGAAAATTATCGGCTTTATGAGCCTTTACGATCATGGCACAGAGGAAAAATGTTCGTTGAGGGTTCTTTTTTAAAACATCACTTGAGAAAATTGTGCGAAACTCCCAAGCCAACATCAGGGGCTCAATTTTCCAAAAAACTGTGCAACTATACTTTACATACGCTGAAGACATTAACATCATTGGCCGCACGCAGCGAGATGTCACTAGTTCGTTAGAAGATATTAACAGAGAAGCAGGCAATATGGATAGTCAAAAGCTCAAAATAATTTTCAAAGGACTACCACGAGCAAGCCAGCGACCGCATCCTTTTATGGCTGGAAGTAGACTCACGTAATTGCTCTTCCCCGCTCAACCACACGATCGCTGGCCACTCTCTCTTCATCTGAGAGGATAGTTTTTCCATTTCAATTGCTGTTTGTTGACTGTTGTTAACTGAGAAAACGAATCATTTTTATTCCTCGTGCAATGTCATATAACAATAGGGACACCGAACTTCGACGATAAGAACACAAAATCACGATAGACAGCTAAAACGCTTACAATGACATATGACACCACAGCAGAATGAATAATTGCTCTTACCAACCGGTGTGTTTCTTTGGCCTAAGAAGGCAACTGACTAGTGTAAGGCCTAGTTAAGAAATACTAAGGAGACTTTTTAATAAGGCCCTCATCATCCCAGTCCTTATCTATGGTGCAGGAACATGGACGTTAACAAAGGCAGATTAAGATCTTCTTGGCCGATTTGAACTCAAAATTCTTCGAGTGATTTTCGGTCCCCGTTTGCGTTGACGGGCTTTAGGAGGAGGAGATTTAACAGCAAACTCTACGAGTTATTTAGCGACATCGACAGAAATGTATGTATCAGACGTCATGTAGAACGAATGGACAACGCAGTAGGGGAAGGCTTCACATTAGGTTGTGGACACAAACATCTTTTAACTTTTCGAAAAGCAAATTTTCGTTGAAGTTATTTAGATATGTATTTTCGATTTAAGTTATTAGACTTGAATACGAATAATGTAGACACCATTTATGCTCTATGTAGCTTGTTCGTTGCATTTCAGTAAAAATGTACCTCATCAATCTCCTTTTCCTGAGCCAATAACGAGCTTCCAATGGACTTGGTTACACAAGGTAATATCGAGAATAGGAGTAGATATCTTTTGGCGGTGTGTCGGATTATAAATCCGCAGTTAAGGATATAGAACAACCATGATTGAATGGTTTACGTGACAATAATGTTATTGGACATTTTGTGACCATCTTAGATTCCTCTGTACCTGCACAGCACAGGTTGCTTATTTGAAGTGAAATATTTATTGTCCTAAAGTTTTTCGGGCTAGTGTGTCTTGTCTTGTCAGCTCTTGATACTTATAAAAATTGTCTTAATTCCTCCTCAAGCTATCTATGCTTGTGTGCGACTACCATACCTACGAATGTATAGTACTGAGTTGGCGGTTCTCTCCAACACAAAAGGGACGATTTCATCGATTACTGGGGATTTGAAAGGATTAAAGGAGCGGATGGCCTATTCTATTCTTTATTCTGTAACAAAATCTGTAGGTGTCTAGGTATGGCTGAGTGGTATGGTACTGCGTGGGAAGTGCGTTTTCAAAACTTCAAAACAATTTGAACAACATTTACTCCATTTTCCTTCGGTGTTCTTGAGCGATATAGTTTTAAGTTCCATGGTTAGGAATTAGGAATCAGAATTAGATTTCTGAATTGCATTCATGAAGCTGCTTTGGCTAGTCTTGTATATTTCTCTGTCAGCGTCCAATTTAGAAGTCTTCTTTTTTCTTTTATAATTACATATAGCAATGCTATGGAGAAGATACGTTCTCACAGTGGCTGTTCCGAGAATCAAAATCGTTTCATTACGAAGCCATTAATATTGGCGAAAAAAATAAATGTTCCAAAGTGGCTTTAAACGACATAACCTAAAACCATCTCATAATCATAAGAAACACTAGCGAAACCTCTGCACACTTCGTAGTGCAAAATAGAAAAATAAAAAATCAATTGCAAATTCGTTTAAATCAATGACAAAAAGTTTTTGTTGTAATGCTCTGTACACTGTACATGTTTTGTTTTTCCAGGAATCGTATTGCCTACATAGTATTCTGTCTATCAGGACAATGCATATCAATGTTACAAATTTTAAAAACGTTGGCTCCCATGACTGTCGAAGAGAAGTGAATACTCCCAGGCCAACACCTAAGATTGTCCAAAAATTGTAACTCAATCGATTCGGTGATTTTCGAAATAAAGGATTTTTAATGTTTTTGTTGTATGGGCGGTGCCACGCCCCTTTGTGCAATTTTGTCCAATCTTCACAGGAATACTCCTGGGCCGATACCTAAGATTGTATGTAAGTTTGAACTCAATCGATTTGCTGGTTTTCGAGATATAAGATTTTGAATGTTTTTTTTGTATGGGAGGTGCCACGCCCCTATAACTCATGAACCAATACACCTACAAAGACCGTATGAACTTATAAACCATGGTATCAACGTCACCTTTCATGGGAAATTTCCAGAATCAAAATCGGTTCACGCATTACAGAGAACATTATCGACAAACACAATTGACCATGATTTTTATATATAAGAGAAAACATTAAAAACAAAGTTTCATTGAAATCTGTCTAATAGTTTTCGCGCTTTGAGGTAACAGAGAAAATTCCTACAGTTTTATATTATACTAGAGCGAACGGCAAACGTTGTTTTGCTCGTTCGTACATTTTTATTGTCCATCAATTGTTTTGCGGCCGTTTTATTTATTATTTGAAATTGTATTTATGTTTTTATTTTTTTTTTATTTTTAGTGTTTCTTATTTGAAATTTTATTTATAATTTTTTTGTTGAGTGTAGATATATTATTTGAAGTTTTATTCATGAAGTTATTCCTGCTTTTAAAATTTTTTTTATTGATGAGTGTTTATTATTTGAAATTTTGTGGAATCGGATCGCAGCGCCACCTACCGGGTCCAATTTTGAATCTAAACCATTCTTAGACCCATTCAAACACACACAAAAAATTGCATTAAAATCGGTCCAGCCGTTTAGGAGGAGTTCGGTTACAAACACGTACAAACGAATTATTTTATATAAAGATAAAAATGTTAAAAATGTACAAAAAAGAAGGTGACTCACCAATTAGGTAGGTACTTATTTTCTTACCGTATAAATGCATACAAAGAATATTTCCATCACCTGATAGTGACATTTTAGCATCGTTACTTTCCAGTAAAAAATATTCAGTAAATCAAACAGGTATTAAACCAGAGTCCTCTTCCTCAGCACAGCGTTTGCTATATGCACAAAGTAAATGCACTTAAGTTTTTCTTCATAACTTTGTCATAAAATACAAAAATGAAAATGCTGCACTTTGAGTGCCAGCTTTCCCATGAAGGGCTGTAAAATAACCAACTTTGTAATGAATTCCTGAGTAAAAATGTGATTCGATCATCCTTATTGCCATCGATAAATATAACAGTCCAATATGGTATCAAAAAGTTGTACCGAAAATCCCTCTAAATTCCTTTTCATTCGGTTGCAGGTGGTTACCTTAAAATGACGTGCCAACATTTCATGGAACTCGTGAAAAAGTTCTTCAATATGCCGTGATAGGTACCGTCTCTGTTAAGGCTTTAGAAAATTTAATGACTCTGGCAGAACTTTCATTTTCCTATGAAATGGATTATTGCGAAGAGCTCCTGGAAAAGCTCTGCAAATTTGTACAACCTTGTAGAGTTTGAGGTTTTATTTCCAACAACAGGTAAATTGTTGTGTAACTTTGCAGATATAATTTCAGTGAAAAGAAATTCGTAGAATCTTAGGATTGTGATGAGTCGGTGTACCGCAAAATTTTGTCTCTAACCAAATTGAAAACAGATCTCCCTATGAGGAAGAATAAAATGAGTCCCTCAATTAAACTTTTGGAACAGAGGATACTTTTTTTTGCCTCAGGCTACGAGTATGTTATTAATTGGAGTTTCCTTTTAGGGATGTCATTGCCATTGTATAAGGCTAATTATTTATAGCTCGCATTTAAAATATTCATGGGTATTTCAACCCTAAAGAGCTCACCATCCAATAGTTCAAAATGAGTTGAAAGGGAAACTATTCCATACAAACAAGCCAAGGGCAGACGGAATAAATTTGTAACTTTTGTTAGGTATTTTTCTTGTATGTATGTATAGGTATAACGGTGCAAAGTTTTCGAGTACAATTCGCGTCGCAAAATAAAGTTCTATGCAATATTTAAGGAAATAAATAAAAGCCGCGCGGTTACCATAAAGGACTGCAGTGCTGGTAGGATAGGGTAAACTTTTTTTTTTGTATAGTTATATTTGGAACACATTTATCACGTTTGCTGTTAATATGTTTTTTAATTTGTTATTTTTAAAAATTAAAATAAAAGTTGTTAATTTTAGGAATACTTTTCAGTGCTTTAGTGAGTCTGTTTTTTTTTTTCAGTAATAAAAAACGTAATTGAAGGCATACTAATACTATAAATGCGAAGTACCTCTGTCCTTTTCGCGACGAAACCTCTGAATGAATTGGAATATTATTTTGCAGAGAGGTAGTCTGGGATCTGAAGAAAGGGCATATACCGCATAGGTGGCTCGCTAAATGTTGGCGGGATTGAAAAACGGAGCGTGGCACCTCCCATACAAGAAATAACTGCAAACTTTATTTCTCGACACTCATGGGAAATAAAGGATTGCAATTTGGATCATTGATTTTATAGAGAGAAACAAATTTAAGGCATTCTATTTTTGGGTACGGGAAGGTCGGGTGGCTTCAGTAAGTATCCTTATAATATATACAACTATCTTTTGGGCCGCGGCTTTGCTCGCGCAGTCCTCAGGGTTTGGTACACACAGATTCTTTCACAGTTAGTTTGCTCTTTTATATTATATACTAGCCATGCTCGAGGCTCCTCCCGCCAGTTTCTTTTCTTTTAAATACAATATTTAAAATATATTTGAGTTATCATATCAATAGATGTGCAGATACGTTTGTTTATATATTTTCCTCTTTTTTAATCCTACAAAATATTTTATCGGAATATCTTATTGTAAACTATATTTTGCTGTTTCTTTTATGGGCTTAATTATGAACAAATTCTTTTTACCCCCTTTTTCAACCCTTATAGGAAGAATTTTGGAAAACGATGAATGGGGCATATACTAATTTTAGCTAATCTATCCACATGCAAAGTTTAAATTTCATACGGCTAACGATTCGTGAGACCCCCCTTACTCTCCTCCACCCCTTTACCCCTAACCAGTTTCCACCAACCAGCCGGCAGGATTTTAAAAAATCTTCTAGCTAATTGCATATCAATCCAGTCAGATCTGACTGGAAAGTAGTCAAAATGGCAACGCTGGTCATAGCCAATAACTTGGGGCCTAAGAAAAGTTTCCAAAATCAATGAAATTTATTTTCTTAATTTCTTATATTAATCTTATCTTTATCTTAATCTTTGGTTGAGGTCCCCTTTTATTTGTGCGTGCCACCTATATAAGGCGAGATCTTCCTCTACTGCGTTGTCCCTCCGTGTTGGAATCCGTTCGCTCTACAAGTCCCAACAATCTTAGTCGATGTCGCTATAGAGCTAGTAGATTTCGCTGTTAAATCTCCTCCTGCAAAGACCGTCAATGCAAATGGAACCGAAAATCACTCGAAATGACTTTGAAAATGACTTAGAATATTTTTATCCGCCTTAATAAACGACCATGCTTCTGAGCTTCTTTAATATAGCCTCCTTAGTATTTCTTAACAAAGCAAGAGGGTCAAATCAGTTCGTTGACAAATAATGGTTTCAGGATATCACACAGTACGGCAAATAGTTGTTGCAGCTTAGAGGGTCTCGATTCTATCGGACAAAATCGGCTGTGGTTCCTATCGTCAGGCAAACTTTCCTACGACCAAACCTTAGATATGAGTTGATGTATGTATGAATAACACAACGATGAACAAATTTCTAAATCTCGAATCATCCTCTTAATAGAAAAATTAAATCGTCTAAACTTCGGCCTACTTTTTGTAACCCATTTACATTGCGTAATCGCATTGAAAAAGTTATCTCTCCCATAATTTACATAATTGAATTTCGCAAGTAGGTATAGGTATTCCCATTTAGATGAGGCTTAAATAGTGTTCTCAATCAAAACCTCCCCTTCGAAAAGGTCCTTTATAAAATTCTCTTTTTGCCGCCTATTTGCCGGCATGAAGCATGGACCGTGCTAAAATCAAATTTAATCCGATTTACTACATTTTCACGGTATTTTCCCTCAACGTAATGCAATTGTCAATAAAATACAAAATAGTATTCAATTCAAATGGAAATATAATGTGGGTGACAAGAATGACAATATTTTCTAGGAAATTCGCGAACCTTTTTTCGTGATTTAACGCTTTATGCGGAGGGTAAATGTCAGCGCATGTGAAATTAATGGCTAGTAATTAATTTTGAAAATTTGCATATTTTGGTATTTTGGAAACTGATGATTACACAACAAAAGTGAGTGGAGATTGGTAAACATTTCTATAAAGGTCTTTAGGAATTATTGGGTTTTTAGTTATTCGAGGGAATTTGATGAATCTATATAATGTTGAAATTGAATTTTAATTGTACTTCACTGTGGGTGGTTTTAAAGGGATTAAATGTGGATCAAGGGTAAGTGGAAATTATTTACATTTATTAGCGATAACAGTTTTAGGCTTACTTGTTGTATGTTGAAGCTGTGGTCATAAAATAACGAAAGTATTATTTTTTTAACCCCAGCCATCGTCATTGACCATTAAGGGACATCTGTGTCGCCAATCAATGTTGATGTCAACAAAGAGTAGCTGACTGGTTTAAATGGCGTTGATAGTCCCAGAAATTGACTACTTGGAACGCTCCCTTACTAAATATCCTCAAAAATCCAACTCCTGTCCAGTGTTAGTATATCGTGGGATTTATCCCTTTTTGTGGGAATTTCGATGTCCGCAAAGCCTTCCGTGGGATAAAGGGAATCGTGGGAATTTCAAGAATCTGACAAAAAAATTTGTAAAACCAAATTTTTATGAAATTTCATCAAAACTAATTAAAAAATTCACAGCTATTATCAGCACAAATAAAAAGAGCTCATGTTTGGCATACCGTTCTGCCCAAAACACACGTGCAGAATTCACTGCGCAGCAGGATTAGAATACACATGTTCTTATGTGGTGAAACAAATGTAAATTCTGCAGCCACCGCAGCACTGCAACATGTCTCTATTTCTAAATCCACTGCATAGCAACGCAGTGAATTAAATTAAATAGACTTGGCAGCATCGAATTTTTGAATTCAGCTACTGATGCATACGAGGAAAAGAGAGACGGGAATTATTTGTCGTCTTTGTTTCACTCACATATTTTTCCCCTGATTGACAGCAACCGCTGCAAATTGAATTCTGCACATGTGTTTCATCTGCAGTACTGCATGCAGTGAAGCATTCAGAATTTCTGCACATGTGTTTTGGGCATTAGTCATCTAGCGGTCAATGGAACGCGGCCATTGTGATTTTCTTTCAATATAATAAAAATGAATTAAACATTTTTTGTTTTTTCATTTTAATGCATATCGTGGGAATTTTGTGGGAATTTGAGTTCGGTGAAATGGGAAAAATGACCACGTTTCGTGGGAAAAATGAAGAGAGAGTCCTAACAACACTGCTCCTGTCTTATAGGCTTGCTCCGGATTATCCAGCAAAAATGGAGCCTTCTTCTCGCAGAAATAATTTATTGGACCTAAGTAACTATCATCATGGTAATTATCACATATTCTTCGCTAGTGTGGTGGAAAATTAGACCTTAACTCAAAAATCACTTTAAATAGTACGGAGAGTGGCGTTCGTTGGTATCACAATGTGCCTTGCGCCTCTGCCTTTAGTTGATGCAAGAGGTCCATATAGGCACCCTATAGCCCTAGCTTCACACAACCATTGGTTTCTGGGAGTTATTATTTTTGGAACGAATATTAGGTCCCAATTTTATGAGTGTAAATAGAAAAGTTTTTTTCAGGACAAAAATATTCGGATGTGTTTACGTAATTTGTGTTTTTTTCCTGGGATCGAACCTGGATACCAGTGATGCAGGCTATGCCCTACGAAATATCTCATCTCTTAGAAAGCTATTAGCACCAAATTCTACCTCGAGGACTTAGACTATGTCTATAGAATTGCTTGTCTGGGTATAACAAGCTTGCAAAAGTCTTGCCTAAATCCCATCAAACTCTTAAGAAGAACGTGGCAATTATCGTCATCAACGGGTACCTACATTTATCTTCATGTATAGTTCAAGGAGTCGGAGTCTTTTTTCAGCACACTAGCCACAGACTAACTGCGCCCAAACTTGCAGCTTTTTGTAATATTTTTGGTCTTAGACCTTCGCAGTTGAGAAATCTCCTTAACCTGGACTTAGCTTTACTTTAAAGGCATACGGAGGAATAAACCAGTACCTTTTTTTTTATTACTGGTTATATTACAATTCGAACTGGAAGGGAACGAAACACCAGATAAGCTCACCAGATGTGGTTCTTTATTAGACATCTTAACAGCTAAGAGACACGGACCTCCAGGTTCAGCTGAGAGACTTGACTGATAACCAATGAAACAGGATTGGGGACTGTACCATAACATAACCCGATTCTAATGGCCAGCAATCGATATTAAAATGCCATCAACTACAAAATCTTGTGTCATTAACCAAATACTTTCGACTCTAACCCCCAAGAATTCATCAATATCAATGATCCTACTTACAAAAGATACTTGGAAAAACAGTAGCGCATTCTGTCACTCCAATTTTCCAAGACATTGTTGATGGTTTCGGGCTGTAGCTCACGGATTGCTTGGATGATACTGACCTTAAGTGCTGGAATCGTTTCCTGGTCCAAAGGGGTCAAATCGCAGCTCCTGGGCGGCCAATTGACATCGCCAAGACAGCTGGTAACACGATTTGGGAATTTGGTGCGCAAAAGATCGTTTGTGGCATGGGCTATGTAGCATGGCGCGCCATTCTTCATGAATCAGAGGTCATCCAAATCCATGTCTTCAATTTCAGTAAAAAAAAGTCGGTTAACATTTTGCACAAACTTGCGTACAGCAGGCGCGGTGAGTGCTTCATTTTGGCCAAAAATTATTTTCCAAACACGCTCTGTTTAGGCAACACAGCACCCATTTTGGAAATAAGTTTTCAATATTTCCCAATGTTGTTCAAGCGTAAAGCGACTCATTTCGTTCCGCGGGGGTATACTGATACTGACTTTCTGTCAAGATTTCGAGCGGAAAACAGCTGTCAGTGTCAAAATAACCTATGATTTAAAATGAAACCACTAGATATCCGTTATTAAGGTTTCCTAACTATTTGCTTAAAATACGACTTCACCCATTTGAACAATAGTTCTCCTTGTCTAATGTCTACCCAAGGATATTCACCCCTATTGTCGTCGTCGTCTGTCGCAAACGACTGGCGACGTTTGTCGCGTCGAGTCGTTTGGAATTTGGTATTGCGTAACTGAAACGACTCGACTCTCTGAACTCTCACATTCCACATACATTCCACAAACTATGGCACATGTGGTTTGTCATTTCAGTCGACGAATTTATACTTTGGTCTTGTGTTTTGTTTATGACTTGGTTGATTATTTTTAATAAAACAAATCAAAAATGAATAGTGTTGAGATGTTTTTTGAAAACTGTGACGAAGAAGAAAACCAGAGCTGGTAAAGTGAAGGAAGGAAATTCGATCCAAATCCAATCCATTGTTAGTGATAATGAATGAAACTCGAGGCGTTTAAAACGTTATAATTATTTATTCATTCAGATCAATCAAAGAAAAATATATACCGAATGGTTCGCTGGCTGGCTAGATCGCACAACTTGCTTTGGTGGCTGCTGAGATCGAAGTGGCCGAGTACCACAAAGCTGCATTGCTAAGCAATCGAATAGCAAAGGGGAAAGCAAAGTTAAGCGGTAATGCTCTCAGTAGCAAGCACTGTTGGTACAACTCAAATTCAATTGGGTGATACCAACGGCACTTGTATAAGAGATGACCAGAACGGGGCAAATTCGATTTTAAACAAAATTACTGTCGAACCATAGGGTATATGCTACCAAGTTTGGTAATTTACATTACAAAATAGAAAAAATAACAAATAAACAAAAAGTAATAATAATAATAATGTGTTTCTTAACAGTTAGTTTAATATTAGATACGCATACTTTTCTTTAACCCTTGATCACGCAGTTGTAAAAAATTAATGCAAACTATTGATATAGTTGCAGCCCTTTTTTGTACCTCTGTGGCACATCCGCAGGTATACAAAAAACGATACACAGGTACTGCATCCTTCCGCTTTCTGGGTTTTTCATCATAAATAATTTTATGGACTTAATTAGGGTCGTCGTGTAATAACTCATTACTTGTGCGCGTTGATTTATATGGTCCAAGACAATTCAGAGAAAAGGCTATGTGGTCTCATTGCCGATTAACATCACTTTTGTTAGGCCTTCGTGAATGATTTTGCCAAAGGAATATTTTTCAGCATTTCGTTCAATAAATGTAAAAATTGGCTTTTATTTATTGTCTCCATTCTGCAAAATAACTATAATTGTCTTTTCGTTAATTAAAAATTAAGTACACATACTTTTTTTTAACACATTTATCACACAGTCGTCCGCAAAATAGTCGACGAGAGAAATGTATCATTTCCACGACAAACGTCGTCACAAAACGCCTCACGCAATACCGAAGATCGTCGTCGAAAAACACAACCCACATTTTTTGACATTTCAGATGCCATTTGCCGATCGTCGCCGCGACAAACGTCGTTTATTTTCAGTCGCCAATACCAAACAGTCGTGTCGTTTTTTTTTTAGAGTCGTAAACGACGACGACAATAGGGGCGATTATTCAATTCGAACCGATGCGATCCCTTCTGTCATATTCTCCTCAACTGTCAATTCACATATTTGAGAGCACGTCTTCTTCGTAGGTATATAATAAAGCTGAGCAACAAATAAAAAAAAATTATGTGGCACAAAATTTGTGAAGTTAACTCCATGAATGCACCCTCCTATCGAATTTACCCAAGCGATAAAGGAATAGAAAATTTCCAAAGCGTAAAATTAAATGTTGGTAATTTGCATCAATCGAGTCTAGACTACGACACTGAGAAGAGAACGTCTTATCCTTTGTTTCCGTTTTTAGGACTCAGTACATTACACGTTCTCGTTATCGTTAACTGTAATCATTACATTATCCATATAATTTTATTGCAACTTCCTCATTTGGTTTCGTATAGCCAAAGAGCCATTATTTGAAATGTCATTATTATCAACCCTCTTTAATAATATGACAATCTACTTACTTTTTGTCGGAAATTGAATTTGGGATTAACCATGATCCCTTAATTACTATATACGTTATAGTAACTTTGAGTAATTGATTCGCGTAACTTGCAATTGAGTGTGGTAGCGATATATTGCGGTTGTATCCAATAATATTCGTATACCAATTAGTTTGGAATGACAATGCAATTTCAGGGATGTAATGTTAATTAACTGCAATAAATCTTGACATCAATCCAAAATTCCAAAGTACCATCAATCAATCGAAACACATGGTAGTTCACATTGCAATGCAGTTAACGTATAGTTTCAATAAGATATTTCAATTTGCTATTATTAACCAAAGCAAGTAGCGGTTCTGTTCCCGTACATATGCAGTCTAATAAAGGGCTAAGAGAAATTGTATCTCTCCCATGAGTATCTCTCAATGGATTTTTATTATTTTACCCATGGAACAATTTCATTTGGTATGCTTTGTACCAGAAATGTACGCAAGCGTTAATTTTGAATTAAAATCACTTTCATCAAAGTCCTTCGATGATGATAGGTAAGGTTAGTGGCTGGCGTTGGAGAGAGTATCCCACCCACAAGACAATACTGACAGTATTAACCCATTGGGGTTAAGAGATAGTCAAATGATAATTTTTGACAAAAATCTGTTGGTGTGCTGAAAAGCTTGTCAATATCATGAAAGAAGTATACCGCTCATAGAATTTGTTTCTGCTTTGTTGCAGACCTGGGCAGAGTTATAGAATGTTGGTTGTACTCATAAGACATTCCGCAGCCTCTGCAAAGTACTTCTTTCATTTTTCTTACTTCGTGGAAAAGCACCTTCTACCTTTGACTTTGACATTGTCGAAATACGACCAAAGCTTATGTGTTGTTATATAAGTTTTCATGGAGGGCCATCGAATATTCTCCCTTGTGTGTTGTGTCTTGTCTTCTCCACTGATGGTGCAAGATGGGATATAAAAGGCTCGGCGTTAGGCAATAACGCCCAAGGAAATAACATCCAAATCGATTTGGAAATAATACCCAAAAATAAACAGCGAAATAAAGCCCAAACAAAAATTTGCTGTTTAATACGTATGGGTGGGCAATTAGGCATGTTGCCACCCTGCAACCCACCTGCTTAAGGTCACTGTCGGATTTGAAGTATGTGCGAAATTGGGTATATTGAAGGTTTTTTTCTGTACAAACTCCAACCAAATCCAAAATCCAAGCAGTACTAATTTCACTGTATGTGCATTTCCACTTATTATTTTGGGCATTATTGCTTGTCATAAAAACGAACCCTTGAAAGGAAATAGCACCCAAAATGACGGAAAATTTTGCAACAAAAAATTGTATGATTTTTTTAGGGCGTTATTGCCAAATTGATTTGAGCTTAAGACACTGCTATGATAGTTTGGGTGGCGGGCGTACATACTTTGATATGCTTGGAATTCGAAGAAGGTACCTGATCTCCTAGAGGGCTGTTAATTTTAGATCTATCTGTGTGTATATGGCAATGGATTGCTTAACTTATATAACCATTATTCTCGTTCTCTCCTAATGGTATAAGCATAAATGCTTGAGAAAGGCTTTATGAGCTCTAGATATTGTCATGATGCTTTTTGACAGCGGTTGCTAATCCTTTTTGGTCGCGGAGCACTTTTCTGGAGATAAATTCTTCGCGGAGCATTTCGTTGTGCGTATCCCATTTTTCGTAGTTATGGAAAACGCATTAACTATTTTACGATTTTTTTTTTAAATTGTATTAAATTTAAGAAATAAGTAACATGTACCTATGTGATGTGATTTTTAGCACTTTATAAAATATTTAAACCTAGTAGATAGCTAATTAAAACAAAAATTAAAAAAAAACATTTTTGAATCGTTTTCGAGTTGGCCACAGAATAACAAACACTTTAAAATTCCACAGCCGTATTAATAATGGCTGCGGAACTTCGTGTTATCCCTATCTAATGACTAACCCACTGGTTAAACCCAAATTCCTATTTATAAACTTTTTTAGAAGATAACTAAGCTTTCGTAACTTTGCAAAACATGTTTCCTGCGCAAAATGACAAATGGTGTTTCGGGTTTAATTTCGTTTGATTGATATGCATGTGGTAAACGGGTGATAAATAATTGAATAAATTTGCAAAAATTGTGCAGCAAAATGGCTCACCCTTTTTGGATAATTAGAATAGGCTAGACGAAAAAAAAAATTAAAAAATCCTATGAGAATATTCATATTATAAAACATTCAAAAATAAATATAGATTTTCAAAAGGAAATATAAAAAAATTAATTGCATTAGTAAGAGTAAGAAATTTCTAATTGCTTTAGAAGAAGAAGATGGCAGCAGAAAAGAAGGACGCATTCCTGTCAGTTTTCAATACAATTTGGAGAAGCGTTGCCATCACAAACCTACGATAATAGGAAACACGTCAATTAGTTAATGCATGGGTTATATTTCTTTATAAACAAGAAAATTTAGTCAGTGAGTTAAATTTTTAACTACCAGTTACGTAACAAGTGAGTTAGAGAATGGTTTGAGATCTATTATTAATACGGCTACCAGTTTCCAAAACTTATAAAAATTAAATATTTAGTTAAATAGTCTTAATTTTTTTAAAACGCCAGTCAAATTTTTCTGAAGACTTTCCACAAAAATCCGGCATCTTATAAATAAATAAATATTTGGCGCAAAAAGTTCGTATAGGCAGTAGGCAGTCTAGGACTAACTTCTCACAACCATTTGTTTTGTGAGTTTTTATTTTCGACGAATGGAAGGGAGCAACAATTTTATGTAGAGTCCGACTGGTGATTTGAGAAGCTTTTTCAGGACAGTTAGAGTCTCGAATGTTTGTCAGATGTTCGCGATAGGTATGGCGCACTGGACATAACCTAAAGATGTAATTTGCGTTTTCCGGGGATCGAAGCTGGGACCCCTTTCTTAGTAGACCAGCACACTGACCACTACGCTACTGCGCCCAACATAATATTTCTATATGATCGTCCATTGACACGATGATTCAATTCGACACACTAGTCAGGAATGATCTGCAAGGTGTTAAGATGCTCTTAGTTCCCTACGGTATGGTTTTTTCTATTGCTTTTGCCACAGTAGGTTGCAGATTTTTTTGCTTTTACAAAATGTTCGTTTATAGAACTAAGCAACTAAAACTTCAAAAATTTCACTGGATACTGTCTAGAGCTCTCCATTATCTCTCTAGTGTTTCTAAAAACTCTGTTCCACCCGTTTGTTTTGTTTTGCTTGTCATGTTGCCAAGAACTAAGTTCCAATGAGAATGTGAGGGTTACCGCCGTTGTGGAGAATGGAGATTAGAAGAGAATTGACCCGAAAGAAAATATAGATTTAACAATAATTCATGACTATGTATTTACTACCTAGATTCAAATTCAAATACATAGTTCTTAATTTAGGACGACAGAGTACAATTTCTATATGCTAAACACTTATAGGTTTTTTTTATATAATATGGAGTTGTGGGTTGGAAGTGATGCTTCCCTGGAACTCAATACTCAATAAAATGACTGTGATAAGGACTGTGATATTAGCTTAGGATTTTTTTGTAGTTAGACGTAGTATATAGTTTTTATAGTTTTATAGTTAGATATGTAGTGTTATTTAGATAAAAAAAATATACTCAATTATACTTATAAGATCTGTGATATTCGTGTGCTGTGATAACATGTGTTTTTTCTTTATGTGTTTCGAGTATACGTGTTTGTGTAGCTTTGTAGATGACTTTTAGCTTGTTTTGTGTGTTGTTTTATACGATTTTGTGTAGCTTGTGCTGTGTTGCATGCCTCGTTTTATTTCAATGTTGTAGTTATGTATCTTCGTGCACGTGTTGAATTTTCTCAGGTAGTACAATGCGGGTAGATAAGTAGACTATGTCTCACTTAATCTAAGTTTTCTTAAAGAGAAAACTCCTATTAGACTTAAAAACTCAAATACGAACTATGATTTCTCTTACCTTAAAGAATTCATATATTTTTTTTACACGTCTTAAAATAAGAGGCTGGATGCATATGCTTATGCCTTCAGAACTAAGATTGAAATGGCAGATTTCTCTGAAAGGAAATGGTCGATCACCTAGCTCACAAAAAGGAAAGAGGGAATCTGCTAGAATATAATTCAGTGCAGCCACTATCCAAGGATCAATTGTACTAGATTTTTCGGTGCTAGCTAGAGATGTGCAAATTGAATTAGTTTAGTACGTGATTAGCTAGATGTTTCAGTGTATTCTGAAATTGTCACATACTGAGTATTTTCAACGATGGCCTGACGCCTGGCAATACTTACAATACCTTCACATATGGTATCACTTATGAATGACCTATGTAGACCTATTATGTAGACAATTATACATAATGTCCCAACAAGTGAAAGTTGGCGAGAAGTCCGCAAAACGTTCTCATTGTCTACGTGAGCTGCAGTCTTTCCCCATATTTTAGCTGCCTTTTTGCAAGGCACCTGGCCTACGGAGACTATAACTCAACGCGACAAGTCAACAAGCCCTATTGCTCCCATTCGTATTCGGCTACAATGGATGATAAAATCATCATAAAACAAATTTGTAAACTTAATAATTCATTTATATTAAAAGAACTTGTCACGTTGTCTTATAAGAACCATCGAAGGCCAGTTTTGCAGTAAAATGATAAAAAAAAATAAAGTTGTCCTGAAATTTGCTCCAAATATCCATTAAAAAAATGTTAGAAGCTTTTTTAAGCACCCTTCTTAAATAGCCTCCATAATTGTTAAAATATACAGACCTTCATTAATAATGTTGTTAATACCAACTCTGGGGATCCCTAGGAACCCTTTTCGTCAAAGAAATCTATTACAGAAGGCATCGGTATCTCTTATTTACATATAAAGTTCTACATTGGTTCCATTTGTTATATTAGAATGATTTAGCATTCTGGAACCATCTAACACTATGTTCAAGTAATAATACAATGGACAGTTCTCTAAATCTGCCGTCTAAGTCTTTTGGCCTATAGAAAAAAGTTTACCTAGAAAAACTTTCCTTCGACAAGTTACCTTTGTAAATCATCGTAGAAACTATCGCAAAATAAGAAACTTAATCTCTTCTCTAATACAACTGATTATACGATTTTCCAATTCCGTTTCATCTTTCATCAGGATGAACCGGAGAAAAAAAAAATGTATTAAACAAACTTATTTAAGAAAATGTCACCATCCCTGGAACTCAATTTAAATAGACTTAATTAGAGTCCACGCGCATTGCAGAGTATACACACAAACATGAAAAAAAAAAAAGAAGAATATCGGCAGGAAATGAAAGAAGGATTTAATGAACTCAAGTCTACTTCTTCTTGGACTCTGCAGCTTCTGAGAGAACCTAATTAAAAAACAAACCTCCACTGAAATAATCCACTCAGACACCCCAGGTGAGTTACTCTTGTACCCTGCAATTCTCTGCATTATACAAACTTAAGACTTTACGAGTATAGGGTGCTAACAAAAAAAATAATAATTAGGTACTTTAGCTGTCTACCTAACTGCAATTAGTAGTATATAGTATACTTAATTATAATTTTCATGGTTGTACTTAATTAATATCCCAAGAAGTTGCCGTAATTATGGACAATTTGCAAGTGAATGAAAATAAAGTACGAAGAAGAGCACAAGTCCCGCTCTTGGAAGATACAAGAAGTACATGCAGTCGCTGGTAGAAATAATAGAAACGGATAGTAAAAAGTCAGTTCAAGTAGGATTTTAAAAGTACGAAATTTTGTATGCCCTTTATAGATTGTCAGAAATTATTTTTAATTTCGGAATGCACCACCTACCAAAGTAACAAAATTATTGATTTTAATTAATTAACTATCCCGGAGGATTTATTGTTTATGCGGAAATAAAAGAAATATTACAATAGGGCAGTTTTATCAGGCTTTTTGGCTACAACGAAGCTTCTAGCTCTACTAGTTAATGTGCCACTCAATTAGACAATTTTTTAAATTGAATAAAAATATGTATTTCGAAACCTGAAGAAGATCACATAAAACATTTAATTGACACAAATTTCACAATACCGGCTGGTTTATAAATCATCAAAAAAACTTTATTATTTTTTGGATATCAATTTATAAATTTTTATAGAATGTATAAATTCCTTCGTTTGAATACTATTTCTTTGTCTTAAATTGGTTTGGACGAAGGCCGTCTACCGGACTGACATTTTAAACTATTGGACCCAGCAAACGTTGTTTTGCCTGCTCGTACATTTTCATTGTCCGTCCATTGTTCTGCGGCCGTTTTATTTAACCGATTTGTCAGGACTGATTCTGTACTCCGTGTGCTTCGACCGATATTTCCTCAGACGTGTGCCGACGAATTGTATTGTCTAGATATATTTTTTGCCATGACTGTCGAAGAATAGCGTTTGAAATTTATTTTTTGTTATAATAGGTGTCACGCCCTTTTGTCCAATCCCGCCAGGTTTTGTAAAATGATTCAATCAGGCAATGTTCATCTATAGTGACTTAAATAACTTTGTTGTAAGGGTGGTGCCATATGGCCCGTTTTCCCATCCCACTCACACTTCGCGCGGTTGTTTGTTTGGACAATGCACGTCAATGTCTACAATTTTACAACTTTAGCTCCCATTGTGTCGAGAAATAGCAATCTTGTTGCCTTCATCTATACATATTCTGCTGGCTACTTTATATGGACCCACTCTTGAATGGGAAACCCTGAAACAGAATGAGAGCTTATTATTTGTATATTTTGTAAGACATGTCAAGACACTGAAAAAGAGATAGTGGTGAATGTATTCCTTATGGCAGTCATCACATTTTCGGAATATTCGGCATGCTGTGGTAGGCTGAAGCGACAGTGTGGCCATTCTCGTAAAAATAAAAATGGTTTCGGTTACAGCTTTCGCAAACAAATTATGTAGGTAGTTCATCAAAATTTGCTATAATTCAATTTTCTACGATAAAAATCCTGGTAGTGGTCCGCCACCATAGAGTGAATAGCTGATAATTAGAGAATGATCCTTCTAAGAGATATAAAAGAAATCTAAGGTATTTTTTTTTCATATCTCTCTGACCCTAATATATTAAGAAACAGATGAATGGTGTTTCGAAATATGTTGAATTGTTTGGAATTCGCGTGGGTTCAGCTATAAGGTTAGTATAGGACTGTAGAAACTGATGAAGACTTTGCTCTCTTGCACTTGCACTCTTCGCCACTTGAATAGCACATCCCATAGGTCTATTTTCTATCGTCCACTGCTTCAAAACCAACCATGATAGAGACTTGATTTTTTTTTACCAGAAGGGGAAACAAATTTTAAAAGTGTATTGAGCCATCTTTCTGCTCCAAAACATTTGGTTTGGAAGGGATACATACAAATTGGTCAAATAATTTATCGAAATCGAGCTCCAAGCTAATTCGATGGGTTGGGTTAGTTCAGATAAACTGGAATATTCTTTTCCTGATCAATAATATACTTGACGTGTCAACCATCCCCAAACATTTTTGATGATATTCAAATCCGGTAATTAAAGGGTGGTCAGTTTAGCTCCACATCTTGACTCTCTATATACGTTTAAACAACCCGAGCTGTATATATTGGCGCACTGTCATGTTGATAAATTCATGGCAGAGGTCCAAAAAGGACCAATTGAAAGGCCTCTATCAATATTCCATTGTAAGACAAAGCATTCATTGTAGTTGACAAAAATTGTAATTGCAGGACATAATATAAAAAGGGCCCCCACACTATCACACCTCCAATTCTGCTATGCAGCCGGTCCAAATGATGACTTATTTTGCGGAAGTCATGGAAATAGTAGCTATAGCCATTGGGGCCTTCCAAATTAATTTTGTGTTCGTCTGAGAATACCATGCGAAGTCCAGGATACATGTGCGAGCCAGAATCTAAGGGGTTGCGTTTTTCGAACCGGGTTAGGTGGTGACTTTTTCTTGATTTTCAGTCTTTTTATATGCTTAACATTCGAAATAGCACGATTTATAATTGCGAGACTTGTCTTGATACCACTTGTTTTTTTTTCCAAAAAGTTGTAACAATTTTTTTTAGCTTTTCCTAATATAAGTTTCCTTTCCGCATTTGTAAGCACACTGTGTTTGCGGCTTTAGTGTTTTTTTTTTTTCATATTTAGATTCATTACTGAAAAATATGGATATAGAGTTCTTAGCTATTTTGGGGATAAATAGGCCAGAGTCCTTTTGGTTTGATTTGTCCCTTTTCCGACTCAGTTAAGACTTTTCCTCGACCCAATTTACTTTTTTTTAATTAAATAGTCCAAATTAACAAAAAAAAAATCTATCAATGAAAAATCTGAGTCAAGGTGCTAAAGATATCGCTCAAACTAAATGCATATTCCATTCAGGTGGGGCGCAAATTTTGTCTAAGCAAATGCTAAAATTAAAGTGGGGAAAAAACATATACAGTAGACGCTCGGTATAGTGAACCCTCTGTATAGTGAACTATCCAATATAGTGAACCACCAACATTTTACACAGACTACTCTAAATAGTGAACTATGAAAATCTCGATATAGTGAACTCAGATTTTTTTTCGCAAAAGTCAAAGAAAAATGTTCCAGTTTAGCAATGCCTGCATGTCAACAATTTTTTAGAACAATTTACCGTTCATTTGTGTGTTTTTTTGATATTTTAGTTATGAAGGTTAGGTTAGCCACCTAGACTGTCCCAAAAACAGGATACAGGAAGTGGCAAAAAAAATTATGGGCCGGACATTACAGGTGGGAACTCTATTGCTACCAACGAATTTCTTTTAATGAAAGGTATCTCTGTACATCTTACCGTGATGGCTGAAACAGTCAACTCAGTTGGTTAAACATGTTTGAATTTAGCATCTCCTGGTTGCGGTTTGTCTTCGGGTATAGACGGAGTGTAACCGTAGCAGTCTACGCCTTGTCTATTGCCTCTGACAGTCCACCACTGAGGAGAGAGAGACTGATATATGGCAGAAATGGGTGGTTGAATCAATCTGTTCTTCTGCTTGACCAAAAGTCAGTGGATGGATTGTCTACTGGAAGAAAAGGATGGAGGGTAACCATAGCACTCTGGCCCCCGTTTATTTCCTTTGAAATCCCGTCCACGAGACAAAGACTGGTGTTGATCAGAAGAGCTTCATTGAAGCATACCACCATACTGCTTGGTACCAAAAAAAAGGGTTAGAGTTTCTCCTTCAGGGAAAGCAAAGGCGAATGGTGACCGAAACAGTTTAACAGTCTATTGCCTCTGACGAGATGTTTAGAGTCTCGAAATGAAGTTGACTGATGTAGTCAGCTCCTACAGGTGGCGGTTAGTCTTCGACAATGGCGAAGAAGACACTTAATGAAGGTGACAAATTATTTTTTAAAAATTGAATTATGGAAAAAAATTATATTTATTTCTGTGTTCCTCAAAAAAAATGTCTTCATCTCAGTGTTTTTTAAAGATTAATACAATTTTTTTTGTTATTTTACTGTTTTGTAATCAAAACGTTGGTATGTATTTATTTATATCAAATTAGCTTATTTGAACATTTAAAAACTCCCGCTGGAAATAGTGAACAATTTCGATATAGTGAACAGGCCTGGTTTTTATTAGTTCACTATATCGAGCGTCTACTGTAACTGCTCTTTTCGAGAACTTGGTATTTGACACATACCATAATTTTATCATTCCGCGAGATATGCCGGGTTTTCTATTCAAGTGGCTATAAGTATAACTGCACCTATCCCCACTTTTCCAAACTGCAAAAAATGCCCTAACTCGTTTAATCTGTGCTTCATTAACATAACCACGTTTCTGAACGAATAACTAAATAAACATCTAAAATTCATTATTTGAGGAAGAATAATCAATATCTACTCGTTCGCCTTTCAACCCCTCAATCTAATATAGTTTTTCCGCTCAAGAACACTTGCCTTCTAATGAAAAGTGATTGATGACTTACGGCTAAAATTTGTCTCCTAGCAGGAAGTAAGTGTTTGCAGCCGTAAGCGCTAATTAAATGTAGGGGTATGTGTACATTTGATTGAATCCGGTTTTGGCGTTTGCCACTGGAAAGATAATTACACCACCGAGTTCCTCGAATTAATTTCATGATGTGCCAAAGTTCACATCTTTCCATCACCACCCAACATTTAGCCACCTATACTTAAAGTATTTCCAAAATTGACTTCCGAAAACACGCAGCGAATACACGAGTCCGTTCATCATATCTACTACCACTAGCGACGAAAAGTGTAATGTTTTTCCTTGTTTGCACAGAAATGTTACGTATACGCCCCAGTTCACTAGAATCTATCCAATAAATCTGAATTCCTACATCAATCCATATAGCCCTACGTCATGCTTTTTGCAGGAACATATACAAGCCAAAGGCGATATTTCATTCAAAAACATTCCTACCATGAATGGTAGGGATATGAAAGCATACAACCCAAATCCACCCGGCACAAAGTTTTCAAAGAAAACAATCACACGGCGGCAGGGTGTCAGCGTAACATGATGCTGGTGTTGCCCGGTAGTTGTGCAAATTCCTTTCGACGCAATTCTAAGTTCATGGCGATCAGCTGTGTGTGTCTTTATTTTCTCCGTATAAATGCGCTCGGAGCAAATTCCTTGAACATTCACAACAGGCATTGCAGCGATATAATCTCCTCACGTTTCATAAAAGTTCCTACAGGTAGACAGTGAAGTATTTCGCAAAAGTCAGGTGAGAATTCGCATCCCAATGCACTTCGGGATTTGCATGGGAGTCAGTGGTTCGTGTAAAGGAATGCTCGTGCTAGTGGATTTTAGGATGTTGTTGATTTGTTACAGTGGATTTATATTGAAGAAGCTTACGTCAATGGGTTGGAAGACCGCATCGTCTTTTCCATATTGAGCTGTTATAATCTCCAAGAGGTGATGGGAGAATATCACTCTCCATTCTACCTGGAAATGGAGAGTGTTCTGAAATGTTTACCTATTTTCATTGTACATACTTCTAAAATAAATATGAACCATTATTTAAAGGGATAGGTCCATTATAAAATGATTTGCTACTTGATTTTATGATGTAGAATATGTACCATCAAAGTTTACCTCTTTTTAAATTATTATTTTTTATTTAGTTACGAAACACTCTACTGGAGCACTCAGACGCAACTGGTATATTGTAGGTACTACCAGGAAATAAATCCTGTATTACCCATTTTGCTGGACTTTCTGAGAAAACCGTGAGTGCACTTCAGAGAGCTTACAGTAAAAATGGCCTAATTGCATCTAACTTATCCAGTGAAGTGTTTCCTAGCTCAACAAAGGAACAAAAAAAAAAAAATGGTCACTAGAGCACTCACTACTGAAGATCTGCCACCTCAGCCGAGCAAAGACGAGACAATTGATAACAAAGAGAATGAGAAGAAGTATCGTCGTAATCATCAAAGCCGACGCAGACCTTGGTGTCACTAATAAAATATCCCTAAGAACCCTTATAGGTTGTCTATACTCTACAGTCTTTTTTACTGAGGGACAGCAAAAAAAATGTGGCTGATTTCCGAAGGATTCTCGGGAGCATGCGTTTAGTTTACCCGCATCCTGCAGAACCATTCCATACTGAATTTATTGTGTTTCTAAGGAGCCAAATCGTCAATAGAGGCTCTGATCGAGGTTATATAGAGGCTATAGTTAGACCCAACATAAGACCCAATATTATTCAAACTGATTGTAGCCTTTAAGCTGAAAATCAACTTAAATCAAATTGGCTTACTGGGCAAACTATTTAAGAATTATGTAAACTCTTATTTAAAACTCTGTGTATATTAAGTTCGGTTGAAGTGACTGTATGTCGGTAAAAAGCCAATACACCTTGCGATAGCACGTGCGAGTCTATAGGAAATTGTTTCCCCTAATTCGTTGAAACAAGCTTCTATGAAATATGAGAAGACTATCGTCCCAGATGGAGTTGCTATTATTATCAGAGGGAAATGGGCATGTGCAGATAAAGCGGAAAATGGTCTCCTCGTTGTCGTCCACCTCTTGTTTGAATATACACGAAGCCATGTCCAGTGATGACACCTTCTTGCAGTTTGTCGTTTGATATCAAACTTTTAAGAGCTACATTTGTATGTGGCTTTCCACATGCAATATACTACCAACTTTAGAATGTTTGTGATCCATCTTTAGCCAAGTCCGCTTAGTCGCCAGACATGTTTGAAAACTTGTCTACTTAGGTATGTTCTTTCGATAGGATCCAGCTTTGTCATGACTTTGCAAGTGGCAATCGGAATTATATCCCGATTCTTGGATGATTAAACCATATGCGCGCCGGTTTCTTTTTGAATCAAGCATTATTTTGGCATTGACAGCTCTTATGAGTTAAATTTAATCTCAGAGGTATATTTTCGCGGTACGATATGGATCGATTTCAGGATAACCAATTTTGTAAGGCCAGAAATTGACACTTTGGGCGAACTATGATTCCAACAAGAACGCGCTTCATACAAGCCGTCCAACACTAAGTTCAATAATCTCTTTACTTTTTTTTGGTGGTATCCCATTCGAGATCGATGTTATGCGATGAGCCAAATCATGAAAAAGACCGACAAATTTCAAGTCGAAACACATCACCAATTCATTGACTTCAAAGCCGCGTATGATAGTATACATCGTTAGGAGCTCTATATGGCGATAGCTGAATTCGGAATCTCGGAAAAACTGATTAAGCTGTGTCGCATGACGCTGGACAACACGTGCTGCAAAGTGTAGTTTGGAAGTAGTTCCTTCGAACTATTTAAAACATGCACCGGATTTCGGTAAGGAGACGCGCTATCATCCGACTTCTTCAATCTCGTACTGGTGCAGATAGTGCGCAGGGCAGGTGTCAACACGGAAGGCACTATCTTCAAAAGGTCCGTTCAGCTGTTGGGGTATGCGGACGATATTGACATCATCGGTCGCTCCCAGCGTGCCGTGATAGAAGCGTTCACGGCTATTGAAGAAAAAGGCGAAATCCGTTGGACTTGAAGTAAAAGAGGACAAGACTAAGTACATGCTATCAACAAACAAACAAGCATCTGTCCACCACCTAGGACAAAACATCACTATTGATAGCAACAATTTCGAGGTAGTTAAGGAGTTCACCTACCTCGGAGTAAACATGAACTCCACGAATGACACCCTAGTGGAGATCCGGCGAAGAATTACCCTAGGAAACCGTTGCTACTTCGGTTTGGCCAAACAAAATGGGTACAAAATTCCTAACTCGAAGGACGTAATGTGTGCTCTACAAAACCCCTATCCTACCAGTTCTGCTTTATGGCGCCGAATGCTGGACGATAAGCAAGAAGAGTGAGCTGATACTGGGCTCCTTCGAAAGAAAAATACTTCACGGATTTTTGGTCCTGTGTGCGAAGAGGGCGAATGGAGGAGAAGATACAACCGCGAACTCTATGAGCTGTACCAAGATGTGGCTGTAGTCCGAAAATCCAAAACACGTCGACTACATTGGCTCGGCCACATCGAGTGAATGGACAGTAATGCTCTTGGACAGTAATGGACAGTAATGATCTTCGAATCCTAGACACCAGGTTCGAGTAGACAAGGAAGACCGCCATCGCGGATGCTCAGCGCACTTGGTCTGGACAACTGGAAGCATCGAGCCCGGGATCGTAGAGGATGGAAGGCTGTAGTGTCTCAGCCAGGGACTCTACACGGGTCGAGAACCACGTAAGTAAGTAAGTATTCGTAAAATAGGGTCCGAAATCATCGAAAATATGTTGAAAAATTGGGTTCACAGGATAACCTACTGCTAAGCTAGCCGAGGCAGTAATTTGAATGAAATAATATTCCTTAATGATTTATTGGAAGGAGTACTAATTTTAATAAGAAAGCTAGAGATATACCCCTAAAGCCTAAAGCTTCATTTGGTAGAATAGGTAGTATAGTTTCATGTTTGGGAAGTTTATCAGAATTACAGTTTTCTTGGATGTTCCTATGCTCCGGCATCCAAAAAAAGTGATTAATGGTCTGTTCCACATTATCCCTAAGAAGTGAGCAATATCCACCAAGTTTCAGATAAGATGAGATAGGACGCCACGTAACGCTGGTAAAATCCAGATTAAAGTTAATAAATAAATAAATAACTTTTTAGACCGAGTGATTTATATGACCATAACTGGCTATCCTAGGACGAACAGATAGACTGTTGGATTTATTTTTATTTCATCTCATATAAAATTGTCAACTTCAAAATTGTTTTACATTCAAAACGAGAGCAGTGTTAAATCTAGTAGCCAAAATATAATATTAAGCTACTAAGCTCCATATATATTTCACTTTATCTTTAAATATTGTCTTCAGTGGAATGGCCGCAAAGTTCGGCACTAAAGCAACTTATCGCCGAGTTATGAAAAGCACTTTGATTGAGATAAGTTGTAGAATGTCACTTCATCCTTATTGTGTTGAATTGACTGAAAAGATAAAGTTTTCCACTGTTCTAGCTACCACTACCGCATACACAACATCCTTAAACTTGTGCCGCACGGTGCTCGTATTATTTTATCCTTGACATTCACTTTTATGACAGTTAGACAAAAATGTCATTCAGTATTGCCCGCGACGGTTGTAAAAATGTACAAGGCCATATGGAAGGGTGTTTATGTGAAACTATTTTATTACGCCACTCTGAAAGGGTTTGCTCGAAATAAATTGCATAAACTTCTGTCTTATTCTTTCTGAGGGTTGAATAAGTCCTTTCGCATGAAAAGGCGTGAATTTCGAAATACTTAAACTTTAGTAATATGTTTAAATTATATACGCATTTTTGTTTTAACCCTTATTTTATGTCGAAATGTCCTTAATGTGGGATAAGCATTTCGTTTAGCAAATTTTAAATTGATGGCTATGACAGTAGGACGGTATTGAATGCCGTCCACAGTAATTTAATGAAATTTAAGCTGAAATAAAAACCTATTAAAAAACCTACTAAATTTATTTCACCAAATGCCATGGATCATTGAAAACTGGGAAGGAACTATATATTTGATTTGCAAAATTAATATACACTTCTAAAGCCATGTCGTAGGTACTTCGTCAGCTAGCCACATCGACCTTGGCAAAAACGATTCACGAAGATGACGTTTACATGAGAAGTCAGGTACGAGAGGGGATTTGCACAGATTTCATTTCGTCGGATATACTTACAAGTTACAAGTTGTATACTGTTGATTCTTCGTTTCGGATGCAAGACTTATGAATATTTATGAGAAATAAATTCAACAGCTCATGACACTCTTCCTCCCTTCCGTCAGGCGGCAGCATCAACATCGGTGTGGATAGGTGTCGCTGGCAGTTTTACATGCTGAGAGGTACGGGAGGGATGATAGATAAGTTTTGAATAAATGATTAATGAATGTGATACATGCAGCAGAGTACACTTCTCGATAGTGGTGACTTGAAGTCGTTTCTTTGTTTAGTTTTTCAATATAATGAATATTGTGAGAAAAAAATTTGATAGTCTTGTTAATATGTATTCAAAAATTTAATACTTGTGATGTGCCTAAAAAAACAACCGAGAGACTGTGGTTTTATTTAAAATGGTTTCTGTCTTCAACAAGTAAAAGGTTAATTCTGCGATTATTTGCTCTAATACTTCAGTAAAAAGCTGTCGACTTACACTGGAGTTTCCAAAGCTAGAAACGATTTTTAAGTGTTTATGACCAAACCGGACAATATAGTCTTCAAGGTTTCGACAACTTTATGGACTCATAGCATCATTTCTATTAGAAAGTCACAAACAATTGATAAACTTGTATACTCGAGGGCACGATTTCTGACAACACATTCCAAGCGAATGACGGCTAACAAAGTAGGCCGTATATTTCAACGCCTACAGTGGATACACTTTACTGTCCGAATCGTATGTTCCTACGAGATTTTGAAATTTCGAGATTTCGATAATGCGAGAAAACGATATTTTAAAATGTATTCAATCGTACACAATCTGTTATGTTCAGTACTGGTCCGATCTAGTCTGACCCAAGAGATCGATGTTTTCATAGATTGCTCCCGGCCTTACCTGCCTTGGCACTGCGGTCTCTTTTAAGGGGCCTATTGTGCCTTCCTTGGTAGGATGCCAGAGCCATATTTTTACTCCGGAGGCAGTCAGGAAAAAGACAAGTATCTTCTCTTGGGGGTAATTCAGCAAGATTTGCTGAGGTAACAATTTCTTTGGCAAGGACCAAGTTCGTAGATGTACGTTTCCTTTAAGAGCAGCTTGGCTGTCTGAGAAGATGAATATAGTTTTACCTCGTGTATTAGAACTTAAGTTTATTCTAGCGCAATGGTTAATGGCAAGGACTTCAGCCTGGAATATGTACGTGTATTTGCCTAGGCTGACTGAAAAGTTCACTTGATGCAATTCTCCATAGATGCCAGAACCAGTCCCTGTACTTGAAACCGTGTCTGTATACCAGACTAGGTCAAGTCGCGATGGATTAGGTTTGTATTTTTCTCAGTCTTCCCTTGGAGGGATGATAATTGAGAAGTTTTTATGGAAGCCATATTTTGATAGCATGTGGTCTATAAAAACATGCTGAATGCTATTTCAGATTCCATAACGTCGATTAGGGACAGGTGACTTCCATGGTAGAGATGGAGAATGGCTTTATTCATTAATTTTTAAATGGAAATTTGTTATAGCTAAAATCTTGAAATTCTTGATGGGCTTAGTCAGAATAATGTTGGATTTGTCACCATAATTTCTAAAACTTCATGCAGAACCGATTTTCGATAGCGCGACTCTTTGGGCTTCAAAGAGACCAATTTTGTTCATCTATAGATGTCTGTAGAAGTATGCGGCATTATATATGAGGTCGCACTTTTTTTTGAAGAGTATACCTTACCTGATGTGTCGGGCTTAAACATTTGGACTGGTTGAACAGTTTGACTATTGAAGGAGGGTTCTTTGTTTATTAATTATGTCTACCATAAGGTAGCTTTCTATCAAGAATCAGCTACAAAAATTTGACTTCGTTTGTGTATGGAATAGTAAAGCCATTATAGCACTGTTTGCGTCAAACAAGTCAACTTAGCTCTGTCGAGGCCTTTGCACGGTCAGATAACATGAAATCGTAGAGAGGACAAGTAAAGCATCAAATTATGACGCTTAGTAAGCCGAGAGTCGACTAATATTCACATCAGATAATTGATATAACAGCCCACTTCTGAATATACAATCCATTAGTTCCCTGTTTTTAAACATTGTCTTGCATGTCAGCTAATTCAGAAACTGTACTTAAGATGAAATGCACTGGAGGCTTATTTCCAAAAGCGTAGCGGATTTTTTTATTAATATTTAAAAAATATATTCACTCCATTTTAAAGCGATATCTGCTTAAGTGATGGTTTAGCTGGCGCATTGTGCAAAATTGTGGCTGCAGGAAATAAGGCCCCAAATTTGGGGTGTTATTTCATAATGAAATAATACCCCAATTTCAAATATGAAATAAGGCCCCACTGCGATGAAATAAGACCCAAAAAAATGAAATAAGGCCCCAAATCTGACAGTAAACCCAAGCAGGCAGCATGCCCCCCATACGTTTTCGTTTGGGGTGTTATTTCATTTCTTATTTTGGGGCCTTATTTTATAATGAAATAAAACCCCAATTTTCATTAGGAAATAAGAACCTAAAACAGGAAATAACACCCCAAATTTTATTAAAAATCGTTGTTGTTGTTTCCTGTATAATTTTTTGGGGCCTTATTTCATTGGAGCCTTATTTCGCAGAACCGAAAATTGGAACTCAGAATGGAAAAAACTGGAAATTTGACAATAAGCAAAAGCGAAAACTTATAAAACTAAAAACTACAACAATACGAATCGCCGGACATTTGGGAATAACCCACCAGTAAAGAGTCCCTGAAGAAGACTCTGTGAAGCAGGGCAAGTTGCCTTGACAACGGTTGCTCTTTGAAACTGAGGTTTCTTTGTAGATTTCATTTTGAACACTTTTTACATTAAAAGAACAAGCTTAAGCGAAAGAGCCCATCAATTGACATCCTCATTCGTTGAGTGGTAGCTGGTCAAAGCCTACAGCTATAATAGAACAGTTCTGTTGTAAAATTATCGTGCACTTAAGGCCAGCCGTCAAATAGCCCTACAATACATAGAATAGATGAGAAGAAGCAGCGAGAGAGATAAAGTTGAAGAAAATTCAAAATCATTGCGAAACGGGGTTTTCGACAAAAATTCATCACAACATTTTTTACCATAATAATCAACTGGCTTCTTAGAGCGTCATTACCAAATAATTGAATAAGACACAGTTTTAAAAGGCTGCCTTTGCCTTAGTTTTTTTTTTCTTTTTTCTCTTCTAAAACTTTTTGAAAAGCTATCGATTAGTCTCACTTCATATTATCGATCTACCTATAACTTAAAGCCCAGTATCCTGCTCGCGCTAAATTTTAGCGACCGCACTTCTCTCCACAGCACAGATAAATGCTCGCTAAATTCGTTGTACAGGATATAGATAGGACACACACCCATATTTTATTGCCATCGAAGATCGTAGAGATATCCTAACAGCTCGCCTTGCCTCCAAAATATGCGAATACCAAAGAACACCAATAACAGCCGACGCCAAAAGAATTTTGAAGCGCACTAAGGTTCCAAAAGTTCCCTCCAGCACCTACAACGCCCTACACTTCATAAAGAACTTATGTCACCCAGCAGTAGCAAACCGGTTTGTCAAACTATGGCACCCTCCTTGGCTATTACCACACGACGCGGTCAACATCACGCTTTCCAAACATAAAAAGGACTCTACGCCAAAGGAAACATTTATCCAATTGTTTAATGAGACCATAAGCCCTTACATAATAAACTCATGGAATATAGTTTTTACGGATGGCTCGATAAGCAATGACAGTACAGGCTTCGCGGTAGTCAACGCAAACGGGGATATTCTATGCGCGGAGAGTGTTCCCAACTATCTTTCTATCTTTTCTACAGAAGCTTTAGCAATTCTAAAAGCCACAGACTTAGTTATTACGTCCAGTACAAGTACTTTGATCTGCACCGACAGTCTCTCCGTCACAACCGCAATTTGCAACATCAACAACCGCTCCCCTATCATAAACAAAATCCGTGACAACATCATCAAAAATAATCCCAAATTAAAAATCGCTTGGATTCCGGGTCACAAGGGTATCAAAGGGAACGAACTAGCAGATCGTGCAGCAAGAGACGTAGCAACAGGATCACAACGCAACACTACAACCTATCCACCTCCAAAACAAGATCTTATCAAACTCATCAACGCCCATTTTGAAACCAAAAGAAAAGCAGTATGGAATGTCTACTCTCATCATTACTCCACCATCAACCCGAAAGCTGACTCGGCATTTTATCCAGCAGAAGTATCTCCCAACATGATCAAATGTTTTATCAGACTTCGTCTTGGCCATACCAAAGCAACACATGGTCATATTTTAAACAAGGACAACCCACCAATCTGCCATATCTGCCAATTTAGTCACATCCTAACGTTTCAACATCTTATTTCCGATTGTTCAATAATTAGCCAAACATGTACTGATCTTTTTAACAAAAATCTTTTTGACCTTCTGTCTATCCCCTCAGTCGACAACATCAAAAATGTTTACAAACTCCTTGTAAAATGTAAGCTAGAAAATAGTATCTAACCAAACGGGGGGCGTTCGTTAGCCGTCCGTAGCTCCCTCCGTGGCGCTGACCTCTTCCGATCGTCCCCCAACACAAATACACAACAATAACTAGCTTTAAGAGTTTCATCTTATCCTCTATCCTCATCCTCTAATGTTAAGTATGGTTAAGTAATTTTAAGAAATGTTTCCCTCCTCAGAGCCGAAAGCCTTAGCAGCTTGTGCTCACGAACTGTTAAATTAACATTGTAATTTATTATTTTGTTAATAAATAATAAATAAATAATAATAATAATAATAATATTTTGGATAACATAAACATTTTTCGAAACATAACATTTTTAATTTATTAAATAAGAAAAAAAACTTATACATCAGTATACATGTTTTTACTATAATGTATTCTTCTACAGTCTACTTCCTTTACACATTCATAATTGAATTAAATTGATTCAAAATGCTGCTATTTATATTCAAATTGTAGCAAGAAACCTCTTGCATTCTGTAGGTAGGTATGCAAAATTCCTTGCAAGGTCTCTGTGGCCAACGAATTTCTTGTTCTCGTTTTATTTAGGTTAATCGCCGAAAATATACCTTCAACAGTAGTAGATGAATTCGGAAGTGATATAAGACTTCAAAAATGGTAAACTTTCATTACCATGCTTTGTTTGTAAAACGTTTTTCCAAAAAAAAAATTTACATTTATTGAAGATCGAGGTGCAGAGAAAAGATTTTCAAAATTGCGGTTTTTTATCTCACGAAATTCGGCATCGGCGTCTTGAATATCTTTATTTAGAATTAAATTTGGAAAACTTTCGAATAATGGATAAAAATCATCTACTTTTTTTTTCAATTATGTTTAGTGGACTTAGAAGGGTTAAACTTTGAAGCAATTGGTTTTTGAAGTCAAATCTTTTTAGGACTTGATGGATATAGAGCTTATATAGAAACCCAAGCAAGTCTGTTTGAATACTTCAACATCGTTCCTGTTTAGATTCAAAGCATCCAATTGGTCTTGAACTTCTACACCGAGATACAATTTGTCAAAAGAAACAATATTCGAAGGCAATCTAAATTCATCATTAAGGTATTTTATGTTTACCACCTTAAAAATATCGGGTTTAAGAAAAAAAATCTAAAATTGTAAAAACTAATTGCTTCATCATACATTTTATGTATTTGTGGCTGCTCGTTCACCTTCACATTTTTAGAATAAATTTGGAAAATTGTAAATGAATTTTTGTATTCGATAAATTTGAAAAATCTTGCAATTTTATGCTTTTTAGCTCAAAAATCTTGGAATAAGTTTTAAGGCCTATAATCGTAAAAATACGATAAATCGTTAAATCTGGCACCGCTGTGTACAGGATATAGATAGGACACACACCCATATTTTACTACCACATGTATTTTGATTTTTGTTATTTTTTCACTTTTTTCCTATTCACTAACATCGATTTTCAAGTATTCCATGAAATAGTTGATTCAGAATTTGTTTTGTTTCGGAAAAGTCAAAATTTATCGCCGATTTAATGTACCAGACAATTCTTTCGTGAGCTAAATCAGTGGAGACATTTTCTTGACCGAGTATAACAAAATTGTACGTAGTACGTATAACACACAATATTGTTTATTCGACTGACAATTAGTGAGTCCCATCTATATGAAAATAAGGATTTAGCGTGCGGAACAGGATACTGCTTTGCTAAACTGCCTCGCTAAATTGTATTTCTGTAGACATTTTTGTATGGGAGATACATTTTAGCGCGAGCAGGATACTAGGCTTAAAGTACAAATGTAGGTAAATAAATAACCTATATCTATCCAAATGACTTCGTCATTATCTGCTTTAAAAAGCAGCATGCATGAAGAAAGATTACCCGCTCAACCATGATACCACTGACTGTATACACGCATGTGTCAGTTCCGTCTAACCTGACCCTCTGTAGTTAATTCAATTTGCTTCGCACTTAATATTACGGTCTTCATTACCTTATTGGGCTTATTCATTATGACCATCGAAACACAAGACCAAATTTATTCACCGTCTCATTAAAGGAATTACGGCCGACATTCTTGTTTACCGATTAACACCCAGATACACTCAAATTAATTGGAATGGCCTTATACCAAAAGTAGTGGCCAGGTGAGCACTATATCCGTAACACCATCATAATCAGGTGGTAATCCCTGCCCACGAACTATATTCGTTGGAGATATACTCGTGTTGTGAGACGCCTTGGTATTTTTTTTTATTTGCAGTGATTTCGCTGTTTACGTTTATTTAATGCTGCAAATAAACAAATTTTTGTCATCCCCACTTAGGTCCTATCTTATCTTCTCTGTCGCACTGGGAATTAAGGACCCAGAAGATGATGACGAAAAATCTTTACGAGATTTCGTCGGTTGTTTTACTTAATTATGGCTGTGTGAATGTGAAATGCGAATGAAATTAAAACGAATTTGGTGCGAATTAAGGATAGTGGCCAAAGTTGGAGTATCCTGAATGGTGATGGTATTTCATGGCATGGCTGATAATAATTAGATGGCAACCATTAAGGCGGGTGAATTTATTATCTCTGTTGAGCTTTGCTCGTAAATACTAATTAGGAAGTTGACATAAACTATTCATTCCCTTGCCAGAGATGGTAGTGTGGTATTGAATTTTATTTGCGGTTTTGTATTTAATGGACCACAGATCGGGGAAGGTCTCATTTCTATACGAAAAGGAAGTTACGTATAACTATTCGATTCAGATGGAATGAGGATTAATGTAGTGAGGCAACCGTGAATGAAATCCAATAACTAAGCCCACGGAAGAGGAATCTGTCTACCATTCATGCCAAGAGAAAGGTAAGTACATTCATAATACTTGGAGGCTCTTTAAATATATTTTTTTTGTTTGTACCAATTTAATAAGCCATATTAATACGAGTTCAGAGTACCTGTTCGATGAATGAAATAATTGTTTGCACATGTGGGTAAACATTATTTTTGCGTGGGAAAATTGTAATCCCACCCTTAGGCATTCGTATTTTAATCGAGATTTATGCACATATATATTTGCTTGGTAATGCTAACAAGACAGTAACATAGGGAATTAAGGATCAAATATTCCAAATGCCATTTAATATTCCCTGAGCATTTACCAATGAGCTTTATGTTTTTAAGAAGGTGACAGCTTATGTCCCGAGGCGCAGAAAATTATGTATAACTCATGAAAGTAGGGCAATAAATCTGAAGAAAATCTTTGTGCAGACATTTCTACTAAGATATATGATGTAGGTACAATTTGAGTATCTGAGCATCCAGAAAGTGCGGTTGCGTTCGCATTCCCTCCTTTTGCAACACCACAAAGGATTGTGTGGGACTGCGACTGAGTTCGTAGAGTACTATGAATCTATGACAACTAGACTTAGTTGAAGTTAAAGCTGAGAATAGCGGCATAAGCAGGTACACCAACCATATAGGGGGAAGTAGTGTATCTTGGACGAAGGGTACTTAACAGCGAACATAATTATCTTGGCATGTCGCAACAAGTCAACGCAATCTTCAGGTCTCAAGCTACTATTGCACATAACAAAAATCGTGTCAATTTTTGACTAGCGGACGTCATATTTACGTCAATTATTGACTTCCTAAAGTTGTTTGTAGACAAAATCTGATGTCATATTGGCGTCGTGTCTATTTTTGACACGTGTAATAGTAAACGGTAAAGAACTCACCGAGACCTTCGATGTCAAAAAAAAAATTAGACAAGCCGATGCGCTGTCATGTGACTTCTTCAACATCGTTCTTGAAAGAATAGTGCAAAACTTAAACGCTAACACGCTATCTTTCAAAAGTCCGTCCATCTACTCGCCTACGACGGACATCGACATAATCGGCAGAACGCTGCGGGATGTCACTGGCGCGTTCGTGAGTATTGAGATGGAGGCGGCGAAGATTGGTTTGGCAGTCAATGAGGGCAAAGTATATGCTGTCATTAAGAAAGGACATCAAACACCGGCACGCGTCTCGGACAAAATGTCACTATAGACAGATATAACTTTGAGGTGGTTAATGAATTTTTCTACCTAGGGCCCGCTATGAACTCCGGCAATGACACCAGCGCTGAGATTAAACGAAGAATAACTCTTGCCAATCGCTGTTTCTTTGGGCTAAGAAAGCAATTGAGTAGTAAAGCCCTCTCTCGAACAACTAAAGTGACCCTTTATATAAGACTCTAATAATCCCAGTCCTTCTCTATGGGGCAGAGGCATGGACTCTATCAAAAGCAGATGAGGTCACTCTTGGTTGTTTTGATAGGAAAGCCCACTTTATCGTTGTCACCTGGTATTAAACTTAAAACCACGAAAAGTACCTATTATCTATTTGTACGCAATAATTTGTATAATAATAATTTGTACTTAATAACTTGTCATCCGTCAATTTGAGGGAAAAATAAAAATTTTGATTTTTTATTTTAGAGAATTTTATTGCGACATTGAACGAAATGTCCTCCGAGGATGAAGATTCCATATTTTGAAAGGTTTTAATGTATTTGGTTTGAGCTATTGGGAAAATTTAAAATTTGATTAGGAATTTTTATTTTGAATTTTGTTTTTTGATTTTGATTTTTGGCTATCTGTCAGATTTTTGAAAATTTCGTTGCAATAGGTTTCCCCAAACTGTGATTGGTTTCTCAAACTGTTCCTTTTTGGGCCTGTTTGACGAAAATTTGCGTCAAGTCTACCCTAAAGTCAGTACTAGTTGTTGGGTGGTAAAAAAGCGCCTATAATTAAATAAAAAGTTAGGCGACCGCGACAGTTTTGTAGTTAGAGTGCTGCTACTTAGCAACTACTAACATCTCTTAGTATAAGACGACTATACTTTTGCGCCAATGCGTTTAAAAACATTTTTCCAAAAATTGTTAATAATCGTGGTTCTGGGTACTCATTCCGTAAAATTTAAAACGTAAAATATATTATAACCACTGTTAGATTAATATAAATTTCAGTTCAAACGATTATTTTCGCTTGAATTTTTAACAGGTTGTAAGGCGTAACATGCTAATAGGTGATATTTAATAAGGTACATACATATAAGTGAAAATTCAAAGGGTGTTCTAAGGACGACTATTACTTAAAATTAATTTAATTTTTATTATATAGGTACATAATTGTATCTTTGATATTGTCTTCATCACTGTGTTTGTCTAGGTTTCCATACAGAATATGGATAAGTCTATTCACTCATTAGCACAAAACAAATTTTAATTTTCAAATAAATTATAAATATGCTTGCATTCGTTTCCTTAAACGACAAGGAACACCCAACAAGGACCACCTAATGTATTAATTCAATGTAGAACCAGAACATCACCGGTTGCCTTATATTAAAAGGAAAAAGGAAAACATTTAGAAAAAATAATTTTCTGCTAAAGTCAACTATCCCATCTTCTTTGTGTAAAGCAGCATAACTTAATTGAATATTGTATTTCAAGATGATATCACATTCGAGGGAGTCCAAAAATAAGATGAAAACGAGAAACCAGCATATTCCTTGAATAGATTGCCAGAAGATGCTCTGATAGCCGTCTCTTGTTTCGGCATGCGAAAATTGAGTTTCCTTAATTGAATTATTATGCAAGGAAATGCAAAGAACCAGCAGGAGCTGGTCTGGTATTTGTGTACCTGGCAAATCGGTGAATAAATTAATCGTTATACAATTCTGAATGAATAATATAACTTAACCATTGGTGCGAGGTTGAGTTATGGCCCACAAATAGAATATTTAAGTCAGCACAGATGAAGAAGGAGCGATCATGTTTTGAAAGTATCTATACAGTGAATTAATTTGAGATCCAAAATTAAAACAGATTTGAAAAAAAGCAAACAAATCTCAATTAATGTTTCAGATATGTTAGATTGTGAAAATGTTGACTATATCGGACTCAGTTATTATCCTAAGTGGTGAAAAATTAAACCTTACACGAGGTGCCCCTGCTTTCGACTCAATATGACGAATATATAGAAAACAAGTAAAAGTATTATCATCGGCCTGGCCGATGCTTTGATACCCTCCACTGCATAAAAGGCAAGCAAAATGTTTGCCATGCGAGTTAGTATGTATTGTACATGCATGTGTCTAATGTGGGTTTTGTATGGGAGGTACCAGAACTACTTGACCGACATAGACAATTTTCAATACGAACCAGACGACGATAAAAAGAAGTCCTCTCACAAAATTGTATTCACCTATGTCGATTCCTTTGGACACTATCGTGTTTTCAACAGACAGAGAGACACATGGGTCTAATAGTGGTTTTGTATGGGAGGTACCAGAACTACCTGACCGACATAGCCCATTTTTAATACCAACCTGAGGACCGTAAAAATAAGATCTTTCACAAAATTTCAGTCGCCTAAGTCCATTCGTTTGGACGCTATTGTGATTTCAACAGACGTAGAGACACATGGGTCTAATAGTGGTTTTGTATGGGAGGTACCAGAACTACCTGACGGACATAGCCCATTTTCAATACCAACCTGAGGACCGTAAAAATAAGATCTCTCACAAAATTTCAGTTGACTAAGTCGATTCGTTTGGACGCTATCGTGATTTCAACAGACGTAGATACACATGGGTCTAATAGTGGTTTTGTATGGGAGGTACCAGAACTACCAGACCGACATATCCCATTTTCAATACCAACCTGAGGACCGTAAAAATAAGATCTCTCACAAAATTTCAGTTGACTAAGTCGATTCGTTTGGACGCTATCGTGATTTCAACAGACGTAGATACACATGGGTCTAATAGTGGTTTTGTATGGGAGGTACCAGAACTACTTGACCGACATAGACAATTTTCAATACGAACCAGACGACGATAAAAAGAAGTCCTCTCACAAAATTGTATTCACCTATGTCGATTCCTTTGGACACTATCGTGTTTTCAACAGACAGAGAGACACATGGGTCTAATAGTGGTTTTGTATGGGAGGTACCAGAACTACCTGACCGACATAGCCCATTTTTAATACCAACCTGAGGACCGTAAAAATAAGATCTTTCACAAAATTTCAGTCGCCTAAGTCGATTCGTTTGGACGCTATTGTGATTTCAACAGACGTAGAGACACATGGGTCTAATAGTGGTTTTGTATGGGAGGTACCAGAACTACCTGACGGACATAGCCCATTTTCAATACCAACCTGAGGACCGTAAAAATAAGATCTCTCACAAAATTTCAGTTGACTAAGTCGATTCGTTTGGACGCTATCGTGATTTCAACAGACGTAGATACACATGGGTCTAATAGTGGTTTTGTATGGGAGGTACCAGAACTACCTGACCGACATATCCCATTTTCAATACCAACCTGAGGACCGTCAAAATAAGATCTCTCACAAAATTTCAGTTGACTAAGTCGATTCGTTTGGACGCTATCGTGATTTCAACAGACGTAGATACACATGGGTCTAATAGTGGTTTTGTATGGGAGGTACCAGAACTACTTGACCGACATAGCCCATTTTCAATACCAACCTGACGACGGTAAAAATAAGTCCTCTCACAAAATTTCATTCCCCTAGGTCAATTCGTTTGGACGCTATCGTGCTTTCAACAGACGGACAGACAGACAGACAGACAGACAGACAGACAGACAGACAGACGGACATGGCTAAATCGATTTAGAATGTGATCCTGATTCAGAATATATATATACTTTATAGGGTCTCCGGTGAATCCTTCTTGGCGTTACAAATGTAATGACAAAGTGAATATACCTTCCTGTGGAGGGTATAATAACAAGGCAATCGCTTTATTGCCAGCTCATCCAAATTCAAAATATCATTTATACATCAATTAGAAATAAAATCCTTATATTAGGCCAAAGCCTATAGGGATTTGGAAAAGTTTCATCTGACACAGCAAAAGAAACTGCCGAAAGGCACAAAAATGGATTACCAGGAAACCGGACTGGACCCTAGGCAGCTATAGCGTAGGACAGTATACATTGTTTGGATTGGACTTTCTTCAAATAGACTGTCAGAACACAGAAATTAAGCACCGGCTCAGGCAAGCATTCATCCCTATCTAAGCTGATATCAAGTTGCTACAAAAAAAGTTCTACCAAGTAACTGTATGAGGTCTAGCAATCTGAGGGCAATCGCCAGCTCATGTAGACTGATTGAAGTGAGTGTGAGGGTAAATTGCCAATTGCTTTTCATTTCGACTGCGGTCGATCAGAATTAGAAGTACTCCAGGAGATAGTAAAGAAGTTGACAAGTGGAAAATCTCTCACTGAGAGCCCATGCAACCGATATGGGTTGCCAGAGCGAAGACCAATAATGATAACTCATAGAACTAATAATCCTTGGTGATATCAATGACCTTATCCTGTAGGTGTGTAGTGCAGTTACAATTTTATACAAGCATCGAACCTTTGTGGTGGTCTATCAGAGGGTAGATGCACTATGCACCAATAGGGGAAGAGCATAAGCAGATTTGCAGTTTTTCGACGACTTCATCGACTTAGGAAAGGCACATGGAATATTTCTGTCCTCACAGGAAAAGGCCTAAATCTTATTAGGGTGGCTTTCAAAGTTGTTTGCTCTCAACAAAACAAAGTAATGTCGATCACCTAATTCACTAGACACGACAGTCTATTCTTCATTGTTTCGTTACAATATTATTAAATTACATAACAAAAAAAAAAAAAATTTAACCATAGATTCGCATTAATTACTTAATTGAACTGGAAAATTGGATGTGAATCGCTGCAATAAAGAAAAATCAATACGGTAGGTAGTCCAGTTTCATTTCATTTCTAAAGTTATTATCCATAATGAGGTCTATATCAGGTATTGTCGTCAGGATGCTATATTCCATCTAGACACATTATAAACCACACTTAACTGCTTTTGAAGGTGATATTTTCCCATAAGCAAAACATATTAACTGGAAGACTTTTAGCAAACCCTCATTTCTCTGAACATACCACATAATTGAATTCTAATCTTAACATATTTTCAAAAATTATCGCAACCTTTCCGAGCAGATTATTTATTCCCTTGCCTTATTATTCAACATTAATTTGTAAAATTTGTAAAATTTGTTTTGCCTTCCAAACGTGCACTTGTCTTAGAAATGTCTTCCTTGTGACAGTTAAGCTAAAATAAAAGCAAATAAAGAAAGCGATAAAATGTATTTTCTTTTTTTATAATTTTCTTCCTTCGTTCGATGTAGGGATAGGTGTTACATCAAAGTGTTTCAGGCAGATGAAGTACAGGGGTAACACTTTTTTTTTCATTTTTCATTGGTTCGTATTCTCTCCTTTCGTCGTCTTAAATTTTATTTCCTTATTTCGTCTCCTAAAAGAGATTATTATGTAAATATTTATGCTGTAATGGAGGAATTACCTTGGTACCGTATAATACCGTGAGCTAGGTTACCCTAAAGGCAGGCTCCCGCCGACCACTCCTCCCCCATTTTTGAATTGCAAACATGCATTAGTAAGTAAATTCAATTTGTTTTTACCTTCGGTGGAAATTAGAGCAGCAGGGAGCATTGTAAAAATTGTATTATGCCGCAGATACGAGGATTTTAAGTTGGCCAAGCAAATGCCACTACGTGCAAAACATGCAAATTTTATGTAAACAGTTTTGTTGAGAGATTCGCGTTATTATTATTTTTTTTTTTGTGTGTGTTTTCTTTGTTTTTGGATCAAGTTCTTGAAGTTACCTATATTTTCATTGCAATAATTCGTCAAGTGAATTTTCGTTTGAATTTTGATTTGTTTATTTTGAGCTTCTATTTGAATTTGATTATTTTTGACTTTTTGATTTAAGGTGACATTAATGCAATAAAGCAGATGTGAAAATTTATGGAAGGCAATAGAGAAAACTCCAACAGAGAAAGCGACACACAATGGTTGTATTTGATTTAATTAAATATGACCTGTTACAGATTTATTGAAGGACTATAGGTACTCGTTGAACCAGCATGAGCTTAAATTCAGCGCTGAATGCGGCCGTTCTTATTATTAAAGAGCTCACCAAGATTGTCGAAGAAGTATTATCGTAGATGTAGTTTCCTTCGGGTTGAAAGAGCTGGGCAGGAGAATGTACCTATAATGAGTTTTCGAATACAGCCTTAATTGCTAGTATTGCTACCTCAAGTACTGTGCTCCCAATATCTGTGCATCTGGTGGTATCTTGCTTTGATAGGGCCTATTCTCTATGCTCCTGCTTCTCCTGCTAGTATCATCTTGACTGATCTCATGAGATATATTGCCCCGCTGAAAAATATACGAAACCATATCCAGTGCCTAGGGTGGCTTAATCATTATAGAATATAGGTTTCTATGTATGGCGCTCGGCATCAAATCATTTACTAAACTTACTTGACATCATACAGAGACGTGGAGGTCGAGGAGTTTTGGTCATTTGTAAAAAATATTAAGAATTCGGCCTCGTCAGCGATCCCAACTCACATTTACAGTGACACTCCATCTGTCAGCTCTTTAGACAAAGCTAATTGGCTCGCTGCACGTTTCGCAGCTGGCTCCCAGATTTCGCTTTGTCTGCACCTGTACTCGAGTGCGTCGAATTTACCATGGGACCAATCCATTTCCGCACTCGTACAGTCGCAAGAGTACTTTACGATCTCATCATAAATAAATCCGCTGGTCCAAACTGCATCTCCCCCATCATTCTTAAGAGGTGTTCTTCCACGCTGGAAAAACCACTGCGTAAGCTTTTTCATCTGACCTATTATTCTGGACTCTTTCCGAGTAGGTGGAAAACAGCATTTGTCCAGCCCATCCCTAAAAAGGCAAATCTTCTTCTCCCACCAATTACCGACCAATAGCACTTTTTAAGGTCATGGAAATGCTGATAAATCGTCAGCTTATGAAAAATCTTGAATCGCGGAAACTCCTCAATGACCGGCAGTACGGTTTTCGTGGCAACAGGTCCACTAGTGATTTGACGACTTATCTCACCGAGAAGTGGAACCAATCTCTCCATAGCTTCGGTGAATCGAAGATTGTTATCTACGCTTTATTTCAAAGATTCTGGCTACAATATAATAAGGCGTTCATAGCGAGAAGCTAGGCTTTGGGTGTCTACCGCGCCTGTTGCGCCGCCTATTTATTTATTAATTTTTTTTTTCATTCGCTTAAAACTTGAGTTTTCTCATTTTCTCAGATCTGGTCTATAATCTATATATGGTATAATCTATAAGTCTAGTCATAACCTCTTTAGCGCGTGTTAATTATACAAAAAACAAGTAAAAGTGGTATCATCGGCCTGGCCGATGCTTTGATACCCTCCACTGTATGTATACTGTACAGGTACACGCCTGTGTCTAATATTGTTTTTGTATGGGAGGTACCAGAATTTTTTGACTGACATAGACAATTTTTAATACCAACCTGACAACGGTAAAAAGATGTCCTCCCACAAAATTGTATTCATTTAAGTCGGTTCGTTTGGACGCTATGGTGTTTCCAACAGCTAGAGAGATAAATTGGTCGAATATTGACTTTGTATGGAAAGTAACGGAACTACTTTACCGACATGGACCATTTTTATTACAAACCTGACAACCATAAAATTAAAATCTCTCACAAAATTTCAGTCGCCTTAGTCGACTCGTTTGGACTCTATCGTGATTTTAATAGATAGAGAGACACATGGGTCTAAGAGTGGTTTTGTATGGGAGGTACCAGAACTACTTGACCGACATAGCCCATTTTCAATACCAACCTGACGACGGTAAAAAGAAGTCCTCCCACAAAATTTCATACACCTAGGTCAATGCGTTTGGACGCTATCGTGTTTTCAACAGACAGACAGACAGACGGACAGACAGACGGACAGACAGACGGACAGACAGACGGACAGACAGACAGACGGACATGGCTAAATCGATTCAGAATGTGATCCTGATTCAGAATATATATACTTTATAGGGTCTCCGGTGAATCCTTCTTGGCAAATGTAATTACAAAGTGAATATACCTTCCTGTGGAGGGTATACAAATTTAGCGTTTAACTAGTATTTATCTGGAAGCATCACAGGACGCTCTTGAAGGCTTGCGCCTTTATGGAAGGTGTAGAGGAAGTTAAATAAAAAAAAAAACAAAGTCACTAGAGGAACACGCTTAAAGTACTTAGAAGGTGACTTGTCAAAATACAGATACTGGCTACATAGGTACCTACTTGAATGATAAAAACAATATTTACCGAACTTTCAGCTACACAACCTAACCATTAACTTTCAAACCAGAAAAGTGAGCATCTGCAATGGCAAAACTATTACCTACCGCTGTAATAATTGCGTAACTATCTAGATACAACTAAATTCAAACAATTATATTATGTAACAAGTTTCTCGACAGAAATTTGTTAAAGACGTCACTCGAATAGTTTGCATAACCAGTTCAATTGAACCTATACTAACAAAATAACTCTCTACTGCCCAAAATTCAATAGATGGGTACCCAAGGAATATTAGCTCAATTACGGTCTGGCATGACATTGCAAATGCTGTTATATGGATGAGGATGTATACATAGGTACTTGTTTACAATCTAAGATATTTGCCTCTAGTAAGGACGCACAAGAGCAAAAATTATCATCACCACCCCTATGACATGCATTGAGGTGTACCTACTATTTGTATGAGTGACCAAATGGACATAATTTGAATACAAATTGCCTGAGTGTACTAGTAAAGGGTCTTTATACAGTGCAACTGACGAGGGTACTGGTCAATATGGTAAATGTCTGGATAATCGTGTCCCTTGGAAAAACAGAGTATATGAGAGATTGCTTATCAAAGCAAATTTGAATAAAATGGGGAAGTAGGACCATCAGATTCAGAAACAACTCTTGCTAAGCCAAGCCATAGGGGATTTCAGATTTCCCGCTTAAGGCTTTCTCATTTTTAAATCATTTTAGCTTATATCCAACCCAATTTAAGTGATAACGGCTGTTACCCACATTCCCTAAACGTATTTAAATTAAATTAATGATTTCTATTATTTCCGCCACAAAACTCACATCGAATTATAGTAAATATCATCCGTCAAAGTTTAAACAATTTCAAGATATTTTAAATTTATTTAAACGGTAGACAAACGATAACAGTTCACCCCCATCAAATGAATGGGGTTTGCTTAATAGCATAATAAAATTTGAGATGCTGCTGATTTAAAATAAAAAATTAAATACGAATATTTAAATGGATTCCATGATAATTAGTCGGAATGGGACGGTGTTTCTGGAATGTTACCCAACAGGAATGGTCCCATAAAAAAGACACGCTTCGAAGGGTAAACATTGAGAACACATAAGCTATGGAATTTAACGGCCCTTCAGATGATTTAGAGCATCACGCCCAGCCAATTAATATCCTTTATTTCAGCAATCAACTCTTGGTAATAATTAAAATTTCCCAAATTGAATTGTCCTTGGAAATAAATCCCTTATTTCATTTGTAAATGATTTAGGGTTACGGATGAGTGGTGGTTTTTTGTAAACAGTTTGCTGAACTTAAAAAAAAGGAAAGTTGACTTAAGAGAAATGAAAAAATATACACCTGAAAAAATAAAACTCATTTATTTTATGGGATAAATTATAGTTAGCATTTAGGAAACGTATTATGAGTGTTGTGTAGATAATATACCGATAATATATCCTTTGAGCCTTGAGTTACTAGCTGCCTGACTCAGAATCAGTTTCAAGTTTGTCTATATTGCAAGGACTCTGAAGTTAACAAAGGCAAACTAAAGGGTATAGAAAAGTATTGTAACGAAATGTCCCCGTTCGTCACACTTTTATGTGACACTAGCTGACCCGGCAAACGTTGTTCTGCCTAAAATAGTTATTTTAAATATTTCAAGATTTATTTTGTTATATTTGTTCAATTATTTCTTTTAATATGAATGAAGGCGGATAGCTTCAGTGGTTCAGCGGCCATTATCGGACTTACATATACGCACCAACGTTTTTATATAGGTAATGTAATATAACTGTACCGGCCTTTGCCCGTGCACATAAGGTTAGGTTAGGTGCTTAGGTCTTAGATAATAATGTTCTATCGTAAAATGCGAAAAATGAGAATAAATCGATTTTCTGGAATTTTATTTCTGCGTAAACCTGAAATACAGCAATACGAACAAAACAAAAAAAGAATCATGAGAATCGCCCCAGCGGTTATCGAGTTACAACGTCATCGATTTTCACCCGATAGAAGATCTTTTTTGTATGGGAGGTGCCACGTCCCTTTGTCTAATGTTGACCAATCTTCAGAGAAGCACTCCTGGGCCAATACCCAAGATTATCTGCAAATTTGAGCTCAATCGGTTCGGCGGCTTTGTAGATATAAGATTTCAAAAGTTTTTTTTGTATGGGCTGTGCCACTCCCCTTTGTCCAATTTTGACCAATCTTCACAGGTGCACTTCTGAAACAATACCTAAGATTATCTGTAAATTTGAGCTCAATCGATTTGGCAGTTTTCGAGATATAAGATTTTGAATGTTTTTTTTCTATGGGCTGTGCCACTCCCCTTTGTCCAATGTTGACCAATCTTCACAGGAATACTACTGGGCCGATACTAAGATTGTATGTAAATTTTAACTCAATCGATTCAGTGGCTTTCGAGATATAAGATTTTGAATTTTTTTTTGTATGGGAGGTGCCACGCCCCTTTGTTAAATTTTGGCCAATCTTCACAGGAATACTCCTGGGCCAATCGATTCAGTGGTTTTCGAGATATATGATTTTTTTTGTATAGGAGGTGCCACGCCCCTTTTTAAAATTTTTCTTTTTTTTTAAACCCTGAGTACTGAGAAAATACCTTTCCAACAAAGTATAAATCATCAAAATCGGTTCGGCCAATCTCGATTTATGGGATTACATGGGTTCGGACACTTTCTTTTATATATATAGATAAGAGATTTTCATTCGTCACTTATAAGTCACACTGACTAAGTGGACGAAATTCCATGAGTACCCGAATGAAATTGCCATTCAGAGAGATTTGTCTACTTGTTGATCGTACCAATCTCGTGTACCAGATAAGGCTAACGTATAGAAATTGTCTTCGGTCAGTGTTCTAAATTTTTGGTGGCTAAGTTTACTTTGGGAAGTTGGCCTTGAATCAGCAGTGTCAGCACCTTTGGCTGTCATGCTTTATATCGGAGTCACGTTTGCGGTTGGGCCGCATTCTATATTACGGAACCACTCTTTTCGTTGGGCCGCATAATGTAACAGTATACTCAACGTTAGCCTCAACTTAGGAATCGAATAATTGTTAAGTTAATAATAAGACATTGGTTTATAAGTTGGTTACTGAACTAAAGAGTATCTACCTACCTCTTAACCAAAGTTTGGTGTTTCTTTAGGCAAAGCCTGGATCCGGTGAGCAAAACCTCGGCCTCAGAAAATGCACATCAAAAATGGCGCCCGAGTAGGGACTTCAATAGAGGTATCCCACCCAATCCCAAACAATAAACCCGTCTGCGAAGGAGAATTCCGCAGAGTGAGCCCGTAAAGCCCTAACCAGAGGCATCCCGTCCCGACCTCACCAAGAGGAACTTGAACACGTAAACCTCAGTCGAGGTATCTCGTTTCGACCTCGACAAGAGGGACCACGGCGGTCTCATCATCTGTGGTAAGTGCTTTGTTCTAATAATCGTTAGAACGATATGTTTGTCGCTGCACGCTTAGTGTGACCTTGGTGACAACCACAATTGCGATAGATCCGAGCATTTATTGTCTCCATGAAAACAGATGAAAGTCTTGCTGATGGATTCAATTTCTGCACATGTTTGGACCATTATTTGATAATTTTTGAGGACTTCACTGGAAGGAATTAGATTTGACATTTTAGTGTTTGAAAAAGATGTCAGTATTGTGTACCTTAGCCTTTTTATCGAATGATCTTTAGTGCTTTGACATAAGGTCGCCGCTTATCCCTTTTGGATCTGATGTTACAGTTTTCTACCTACACCAAGCACTGAGATCTACAGCGCCCTCATATATGCTTCCGAAGGGTTGCAGAATCCGGCTGGCTTTGCGGTGGTGTTTACCACCTGTTTTGAGGTTGCATTTTGTTTAGGCTTGCGATTCCAGAAGTAACCATTTTAGACTGTGGGTCCCATTTTTTGTTTTGGGATTACTTATGAAAGTAATTGAACCATATTTTGCCATAGTCCTTTTAATTTTCCTCACTACTAGTTTCGTTTTGTTTTTTGTTTAAAATTATTTTCGAATGTCCTTTGGCTTCTTCGCTCATCTAGAGATTTTCTCGAGAATCTTTGCCCGTACTCAGCTTCTGAGAACTCGTAAATTTCGGCGGTAATGGTAGGTGTCGCTAGATCTAAAATCGGTTAGTTTTGTATAGGCTAGAACAATATATTTCGAATGACGTGGAGGTAAATAAGAAGTATAAGGGATTACTTTCCAATACAAGGATTGCCAAATTTGAATAAGACTCGCAAATTCAACACTGATGGATACTTGATTATTCCCGATTTACCTACCGGTATAATATTCGGTCCTAAATATGTTCAGTTGAAAATAGAATTATTTCTGCTGTCAAAAATATTCACTGCACGCTACGACATTATATTACCGCAGTCTTTAATATTCTTGAAATTCGTCTGTCGTATGTGACTTCCTTAATATCATTATGACTTGTCTTCCACAAATAGGTCTAAAGGGAACCTCAACATTTGGGGTAATACTGGCAGACACTGGTACAATGTACACATACGGATTACCTACACAATAATGAAATTCTTATAATGACATGAACATCACTCCTATTCTGCTCAACATTTTATATTCGAAACTCTTCTGTTTATTTTTTTTCCAATAAACATGAAAGCAATTTAATCTTACGTCTGACTTTGAATACATTCCAATTAGATTATGATTGACAGACATGCATTCTTCTACTTTATGTGCGAAGCCACAAAATATGTAAAAATGTTACCCGTAAGGGGGGTAACACATTTCGTACCATTGGTTCATTTTAATCAAATGTCAACAGAGTTTATGAGTTGGAAAATATTTTCCAATACAATTTGGTATGATTCAACAGGATACCTGTAGGAAAATATAAAAATAAATTACAGTGTTTGGAGTATCGATATAATGTAGCCCTACATAGGGCATGTCATTTTTATGGAAATAAAAAAACCTCATTATTGGTATAAGAGGCTTAGGAGGGTGGTACTAATTTAAATCTTCAATTAAATTGGCTGTAGCAACCTTTTGAACTTTATGAACTTGGGTCAGACATGAAAAGTACGCATTTCCTATGTTGTGGTTCGAGTGCTCAAAATTTACTCGCGCGAACTTTGCGAAACTAAGCGAGTAAAATGTGCGATAGTTTCATTTCTATTTTAATCGCGCGAGCAAAGCGAATTCAAGATATGTTTTTAAGTGAGATTTGTGCTTTGCTTACTTGTGTACTGATTTGTATGCATCTTAGTTGCGTACTGATTTTCTATACTTGTCAAAATATAGTGAAATGTATCTGGAGTCATTCTATAACATTCAGCATATACATAAGGTATTTAAAAATGTTCGGTTCTCACATTTAAGAGAAAAAAAATCCCTATATTTTTTAATTATACAATACAAAACACGACATTGGCCACGTTCCAATTACCGCTAGTCGTCTAGCACATTATATCCCTGATGAAGGAACGCTGGTGCTAGAGATCTAGCGGCAGCGGCAAAGTGACATTAGAACCAATTTGAGTTCGTATTATTTTATCTTCATGAGAGTCAAAAATTTATTTTGAGCCATCATGCCGCATATTTATTATTACACTGTAATTTAAATAAGTAAATACAATGTATATTAATTACATAGAAGTTGGAATTCTCATTTTACACCAAATTGGAAATATTTGACTTTTGCACTTTCACTTTTATTTTGACAGTTCGTTATTTTTTTCAATCTAGCAGTTCATTTTGTGCTAGATTGAAAAATTTCCCAGAAAAGGATATTTCACAAAATTAATGTGCTAGAGCTCTAGCGCAAATGGTGAAATGTCAGTTTTTTTTATATGGAGTTTGGCATGCCGCTAGTCATCTAGCGGTCAATGGAACGCGGCCATTGTTAGAAGCGGAGCTCTTGATCTTTTATTATATTATATTAATAAGTCAATGTATTATATGATGTGTATACTAAATTCATTTGTTCATAAGTACATAGATACTTGCAAGAGTTTTTAAACCCAACCTAATTTTTTGGACAAGGAAAACCCCTAACCTCTTTTAATTACAAAAGAAACAACGCTTTTTAATGTATTTGTACTTCAAGAAGCTATTTTCTAACAAAAATTGTGTTTCACAAAACGAAAACGACATTATAAAACTTTCTAAATGTTACTTAGCAGTACTTCCTGCAGATAAATGTTTCGTTCCCACTAAATTCGCTTACTTCGCTTGAGTAAAATCGCTTGCACCGGAACCACTCTCTTCGCGCGAAGTTTGCGAGTTTTATTCGCTTACATTCGCTTATATCGCGCGAGTAAAATTCGCTTTCACCGGAACCGCAGCCTAAGAAGTCTTCGTGTCTTTAAGAAGTCACACTGTACGTATTACTGTAATGTTCGTCTTTTGAATAAAAATATTCATGGACAGCACTTGCCCCGGACTGGACTTGCTGAAATTATAAGCGCGATCGTCGAAATGGCAGACTGAACGAGTCTCATAAGGTCGAAAGTGAGCCCCTTAGAAAGAACGTGACTATCCAAACCTTAAATATACCGCGTGCATCAGAGCAGCTAGAAGCAGACATTACTGCTATCCAAATCCAATTGTATTGTCTTCTGAACTGAACCAGCATGCAAAATTTCAAGTTCTAAGTTTAGAGGAAGTGCTTTAAATTTGGTTTGCAAGATTTGAGCATAACCAACTTTTGATGAAGTTAAGTAAAAGCCTTTAACAAATTAAGAACTTTACGCTGATCTTTGTCCACGCTGCACTAAAATCGGAAAGAAGGTCACATTTTGCTCGCTACAGTCGAAAAACAAGGGTTTCATGGCAATACCTCAAATTACGGACTCAGGCTAATCGACTTTGCTTCTGGTATAGTAATCAAAGTATAGCCACACAGCGCAACAACACCCAATGGAGGCGACGTAAAGATTTGACGTCGCAAGAGTACTATCGCAAAAAACCGCCAGTACCTCAGACGAGCCTCCTAGAAGATACATGGCCTAGATAGAGGCCTGCAGAGACGAACATGGAATTACGGTTGTGGATTCACAGTCGGTGCTGAGGATTTTAAAATAACTTTCTGCAGACTATTAAACGGCCGGCGGCGGAGACAGACAAAAATCCGCTGTCAGGCGTATGATCCGTTCAACCTAAACCACGATAGCCTAAATTTCCGTCCACCAGCCAAAAGGAAGTAAGGGTAGATAGGCTGCTGGAATGGATATATCAGTGCGATTTTAGGTCAGGAAAGTCAAAAATCGACCAAAATTTAGTAGACTCCGATCTTAGAAAACGCGCAGGAACTCCAGATCGATACACAGCACCTCTTTATCGATAAAATCTCGAAAATAAAAAGTAAATTCGAGATTTTTTTTTGGGTTGTTATCCCCTTTTCCAAAATCCATTATTGGACATCTCCCACAAGCAAACTAAACTTTGATTATACCCAACCTTGCACCTACTCAAAATCCTACAGTGACCACAAGCAGGGGGTTTCACCTTTTAACACCATTTTTAATATTAATTCGAGATTTTTTTTTCGAGATTTTTGTTAATCGAGATTATGCCTTCTGAATTTTTTTTTCGAGATTTTTTTTTCGAGATATCGAATATCAAAGGCAAACTCGTTCGTCTGATAGTTCGGTGATAGTGCCGAAATTTTCTTGGCCCATCAAAGTTGGAAATCGTAATGAGGACAAAACGAAGTACCTACAAGATGTCATCGAGAAAAATCTGTTAACGCCTGAGACTTGGGCAAAACGTCAAAATGGACAAATATAGTTTAGAAGTAGAGGTAGTCAAAATCTTTATTTCTATACATCGCCACATCGGCTCTAAAATTGAATAGCAAAATGACATCTGCGTCGAAATTAAGAATCACTCTTCAAATTGCTCATTCTTACGGTTAAGAAGGCATTTAAAAAGTAAAGTCCTCTCTCATAGAACAAAGGAGATATTCTACAAGATCTTAATCATCCCCGTTCAGCTGTACTGTGCAGATGCAGGCACCTTATCGAACGCGGATGAAATTCTATTGGGATACTTTGAGAGAAAGTTTCTTCGGGTGATTTTCTGTCCCGTTTGTATTAATGGAGTGTGGCGGAAGTCCATTCATTCCTACCAAGCGCCATATAAATTGAATTAAAATAAGATATAAAAGCCTTTTAAAGGCTCTTTAAAATACAACTACACAAATTCATTCATTCCATCTTAAAGGCGTTGACAACTATTACCACAAGCTGGGAAAAATGTCCCTACACTTATTTCCCTTTTACTATTCTTAGTATTATAAATGATACAACAGTTCCAGACAGTGAACGCATATCCTGTAATAGCATCACGACATGCCTTTATTTATACATCGAGTCATCCGAAGGACACAACATCTATTCTTGTCATTGCCATAGAAATTACACATTTAGAGACGACACTAAAAATCTGTTATGTTGTTCTCGAGACTCATCAAAATGAAATGATTATTTGGGCAACACTCCAGGTGGTATTAGAATGTGATATCATGTCGACATGGCTAACCACTGATTTATATTAAACACATTCGTATTTGGCTATAGGACCTTTCACCCACATCAATTTACTGTCTTAAAATGATTACATTTCACAGAATGTCTAGACAAGAGAGTTATGGCTTCGTCCTCATTAGTCATGAATTCGTAATTTTTACTGGAAAATGTACCTTACCTTTTATTGCAAAAAAAAAGTATAGCCTTCTGAATTGCAAACACGGGTGCACAGAACTTTTCAACAATTTTCCAGACGAATTATTGAGTGATTAAAATTGTTTAAATTGATTTCATGGTGATTACCAGCATCTGGTACACAATTATTGAACATGAACTCGAAGTGGTCGACACTGTTGTCTGTGCAATTAATTTTTAATTTTGTAAACCGAAAAAAAATCAAAAATAAAGGCCTCGTGTGTAAGCAACGAATCATTAGCTTTTTTAATGTTTATCGAAGCCATTAGAAGTGTTAAGGGTAAAGTGAATCCCGATCAGACTATAGGGGTATTTTTTTGAGAATCTATAGCTAGATCACTTTTACTTTTACATGCAAAACCAAAAGTGAGTACTATAACAAAACCAAAAGTGAGTATAACAGTTTTGCATGTGAGCTAGCTATAGATTCTCAAAAAAATACGCCTTATAATTCATGAAAAGAAAGCACTATATGTAGGAGAGATGCCGCGTAGGAATAGAAGAAAGAAAGCTACCTTAAGTAGACATCGGACAGATTGAAGGGCTTGTATGTCATTCCTAATAAATATCCTAAACTATACCTAATCTAAACTAACCCCTTTAGCTAGGTCATCAGACTACAGCTACACTAACCGAAAACTTCAACATCTCTTACCCTAAATGCAAATTTTGTGCCCATTGCCCATCAAAAGAAAAGCAGCAGCGGATTTTAAAAGCAGCAAAAAGTCGACTTATACAGGATATCTTTGACAGAGGTTCTATTAAAAAAAATGTCAAGACTAAATTCACTTATATCAGCCTAGGTGCGATCTACGATTTTAATGTCACAATGGACAAAGAGGCCAAATTTTTGTTGAAGCTGTTCTTGTTGTCTGGTCATAGCCGCTGTTTAAGTTTTCTCTATTTCCTTGTCCGCAAGTGTGAGACTTGTTGCTTGACCCACGATCTGTGCGCACAAAATGCAGTAACCTTATATGTGCCTAGAAATTTGTATCTATATCCTTTCTACCTTAACTACTATACTCGATTGAATATTCCCTCAATAAATACAACGTCTGGGTTGGTAAGGGTCTAAGACAAATTAACCATAATGCAAAAGAGACACAATGTTTCTCTAGCTTTTAATATAAAACAAGCAAACTTTTCCCGTTGCGATCGATGAAAGGCGCATTCCTACAGCATTATACCCAATTCACAATGGCGCTTTGCCGCTTGCGTGCGTTTTACAAACTTTACCGTACTTTATGTCAACGCGCGCAAGCCGCACTTTTCCAAAACTAAATGGCGCTTCAGAGCGTTGGCGCGTTGAGAGATTAGAGTAGGAGAGATTGAAAGTTCTGTTTGGTTTATGTTGCGTACGTACGTTATGTACGAATTCAGAGCAGAATGCAACTACTCCTTTTTGCTTATAATTGTTATTTTAATGCACGAATTAAGAGGAAATTTGTTCAAAATATTAAAAAAAATTCATAAATAAATATCAATAAAATGTATTTTCACTTTTATTGTCGTGGAATATTTTTGTGGAAGAATTGCCTGTGCATTCAATGTGCACAGGTGCATGCCTTCACATGAAAGGCGTTTCAGGCGAGACAGGTAGATTTTTAGTTTAGTTGAGAAAATATGGGTAAATTACATCGAAAATCCCTTCCCTTAAAAATGTGAATTGATTACTTTGTGGAATACTTCTTGTAAAACGATTTAAGTGAGCAATATTACCAAATGGACAGCATTTATCTGAGCTATGGAAAGAAGTTCAGTCACTTAAATAGAGAAGTGCAATTTTGTTAAAAACTTGGTTTGGCTATTTAAAAAAAAACCCCTATTAATAAATTCTCAAATATGGATACCGACGATTTACCTGATTTTTCAATTTATATTTATATTTTATTTCAATTATATGTATACATCTGGTGGTATGCTGGACATTCGGACGATTGCGATCGCAGGTACTGCTTCTCGTCGCTCGCTGGGTTTTTACCACATCCGGTCAGCCATCGGACAATGCATATTGAAGGGATTTTATGACCTAATAGGGGTAATTTTTTTGCTATATTTCCCCGAAGATATTCGCTGTCTTGTCCAGACATTTTTTATGTTCCTATGTAAGGACTTCAAACCCTACCAGCCGATTGAGTTCAAATTTATAGGGAACCTTCGATATCTATTGGCCAGAGAATTCCCGTGAAGTTGGGTCAAAGTCGGACAAAGGTGCGCATATTCATGTGCATTGTCCCGATGGACAATACAAAATATATCTAAGCAAAGCAATTCATTGGCACGAGCAAACCTGGGCGGGTAAACCAAGTAATAAAATAATACCTATCATTTGCACATCGCAGGAAATTAGATTTACCCTCAACTAGAAAAAGAAACTATAAATATTCTAAACAAAAATGTTTATCTCGTTAATAAATTGTATGAAGAATAGAGTAGTTTCAGACAAAATTGAAATATCAAAAGCATGTACATTACATTTGAGCACATATTTTTTTTATCAACAATCTAAAAAAATCACTAGTAGCATTACAACAAAAATAATATTCGTCATTTCCACACAGTAAAATAATTAATTTGTATTGAAAAAAACTCATAGGCTACTAAAAACGAGTAGGTACGTATATACCTAAGTGAATCCATGCAACTCCAACAATGAACGGCATATGCTCTAACACTTTAAATATTATCAAATCGAACAAACCAAACCGAAAGAAAACGTCAAAGCCGTCCAACGCCACTGAAAGTAGAAAGTTGCTCTACTTGGGCGCCGCGTTGAACTTTACGATATTTACGATCACAACGCGACCCGAAGCCTGAAGCCGCATTCTGGCTTGCACCATATGAAAGCATTGGTTCTACTCTATCTGTCAACGCACGCACGCCGCAAAGCGCCATTGTGGCTTGGGCATAACTATTTGTCCGCACATTCCTAGCAATCAAAATATACTCGTAGATTGCTGCTACCAGGGTTCAAATACGAATACCTGGGGGGTCGGGTCGATGTTGGCTTTTGTGTTTTGCCATGCATAGGACATTTTGTAGACTTCAACATGGCGAATTTTGCGTCGAGTCTTGGGCCTATATCAGTTCAAGACACAGGAGCTAAAAGTTAATGATATAATGATCATAGAAAAATCATCTTAAGCGACGAGGCGTATTTTTGGTTGAATTGCTATGTTAACAATCCAAATTGCCGTATATGGAATGATGCCAACCCACCCTAGGTGGCAAAGCATCCATAAAAAGCTGTTTGCTGCGGATTTTAGAACAGCCAGCGGCGTCATTGCTCCGTACTTTTCCTTGAAAATGACGTTGCTAAGGCTATTATCATCAACGGCTTGCGCTATAGAACGATGCTAACCGATTTATTTTGGTCCAAATTTAACGATACGGGGGTAGATGACATGTGGTTCCAGCAAGACGTGGCTTTGGCTACGTGTCACACATCAGACACGATGGTCATTCTGCATGAACGATTTGAGGGTATGGTTATCTCTATCAGATGTGACATGAATTGGCCCCCAAGATCGTGGGATTTAACCCCGCTAGATTTTTCTTGTGGCTAACAACATGAGAAGCTGTGGCGGACATTTGGACATGGTATTATATTCCATACCAATAATGGTCTTTGAAAAAAAAAAAAAGGGTTTTCTTTAATACCTCGCACACAGCTTGTTTTATTCCATTTTAACGTCGACCCAACCTTATTGAAAACCCCTTTAGTGAGAATCTTTAGTAAGCTCAGCTGCTATTCACATATCTGTGCTTTGTTCCGTTGAGTGCTTTTAGAAGGGAGTCACAAAAATATTATAACCTGTATAAGGAGTCGCAGTATGGAAAAGATTGGGAAACCGGCATAGGCTTCACAACAACTCCAAAATGCTGTAAGAAGAGTTCAAGTTGACTGACTGTAACATCAGCAAACCGCCATAAACTTTGTCGATCGAGTACCGCTCAGCCTCTTTAGAAGTCTAATGCAATCAACATAAGTGACGAAGTTCAGTGACGCGTCGATGGTAAGTTAACGCAACGCCGCAACTGATGTACTGGGATTCACCAGACCAACTTCGGGAAACCTTTGGTTTGATGAAGACTGCGGTAAATTAGTTCGCCTGCAACACGGCACGGCACAGAAGGACGAGAGATGCTCGTGATCATGACCTCTATGACCATTAAAAAGAGGGAATAATATCCGAGATAAAAAGAAGCAGCATGAGAATCGCGCCATAAGTTTAATTTGACATAATATGACCTACATGACCTGCAATTATCTGATTCCCAGTTCGAATGGCTCAATTGAAAAACGTGTTGGGATATTTTTCCTGATTCAGTATATACTATACTTTATGGGGTCTATGTAATTATACACAGTGAATAAACTACCTTCCTTTGGAGGGTATAAAAACAGAACAGCCCACATGACTACCCTGACTATTTGCAAATTATTATAGACGTTTTCTCTGTACACATCTACGGGTATGTGTGTCAGGCACGTAGCCAGGGGGGGGGGGGGCTTGAGGGGCTGAAGCAAATATAACTTTCAAAAATATCATTAAAAAACATCCAACAGAGAGCCGAAAAACTCGAATTCTACGCCTTTGTAAAACAAAATTCATTGAAAGGCATGACAGTATAATTTCCTTTGTAGAGCTCTTCAAATGCATCTCAATAAGTCTAGAAGAAATAACGAGCAGAACGTGGGCGATGTCTTCGAAAGCATCAACACTTTTGGCAGCGGTACAAAAAAAGTGATTTCCTAGTAAGCCTCATTGTATGCGAAAAAAAAAACTAAATAGTTTAACGCTGTGGGCGCAGTAGCGCAGTGGTTAGTGTGCTGGACTACTGTGCGAGGGATCCCAGGTTCGATCCCCGGAAAAACACAAATTTACATCTTAAGGTTTTTTCTACTGCGCCACCTCTCGCGAACGTCTGACAAACATCCGAGAGTATGACTGTCCTGAAAAAGCTTCTCAATTCAGCCGTTCGGACTCGGCATAAAATTGTAGGTCCCTTCCATTCGTTCCAAAAATAGAAACTCACACAAAACGAATGGTTGCGAGAAGCTAGGCCTTGGGTGTCTACCGCCTGTCGCGCCGCCTATTTATTTTTTTTTTTTTTAGTTTAACGCTGTCCTTATCAGTTTTCATACAGAACAAATCCTTAGATTTCGTTTCTGCAATCGACCGCACAAAAGAAGTTCTGAATTCTCTTAAGAACATCAGAGAAAATGCTGAAGATTTTTTCAGGGGGGCTTTCCAATCCGCATCCTAACTTGCCAGTGACCACAGCTAGTGTTGAAAGAACCTTTTCAACTATGAAAAGGATTAAAACAGTGTCCCGAAGCGTTATGGGGAATGCAAGATTAAGCTCACTTGCTATGATATCTGATCATTCGGATGTTAATGTGGATCCAGAATTCCAGATAAGGTGATTGGGCCTCCGCACACGAGATTAATTCTGCCGGCATAAAAACGTTTTTATAGTGATAGTTTTTTTTTATTTTTTTTTAAATTGACATTTGACTTTAGTCAAATTAGTTTTCTGCCATGTTCAACCGCTCAAACTCGGCAGAAAATTTTCTGCCGTTTCCTTCTACTCGCTCAGTCACCTCGCCTACAAAATCGGTTTTAGAATTCATCTCGTGTGGGGAGGCCCATTGATCTCATGTCAAAAAAAATCAAGACGTTTTCTGCTTTGAAAAAAAATTGTGTAAAGAAAAAATAATTTTGCCACCTTTTTCCAATGTAAAAATAATTTTGCCATTTTCTTTTTCATGTTTTTTACCGCTATTTATGAAACTGTTTTTTTTATTTTGTGTTTACCGTTTCAAGAAAATGTTAAGAGTTATGAATAAATAAACCATTTTTTTAAAAAATTATTTATTTTAAAGAAGGAACACTTTGTTAAAGAGATATACCTAGTATGAAAAACACATTGTGCAAATAATTGTGCCACTGACTGTACCTACATATATAGTTTTTTGTTTAAAGAATTCCTCGTAAGATTTGGAAGCAAGCCCCCCCCCGAAACAAAATCCTTTCTACGGCCCTGATGTGTGTTTTCCAGCTATGGAAAAATCTCGACTCCTTTGGCCACATCTTGTTTCTTTGGCAGTGTCAATTAAAATAATAGCCCAATCCACCTGACAAAGGTGCCTATACTACAAACTATAAGCAGTGTTTTGAAATTTCACCGGTGTGCCATATAATTACTCCAGTCTTGGAGTTAAGTTAATCCTAGTATTTACATCAAAGTTTTAGGTTTCGCTGAAAGTCTGAACATTTTAACAGGAAACTTTTCTTAACACTGTAGAGCAATTTTCTTTTGAGTGAAGGCACTCTTTGGAAGGTGTAATTTCAGGGAAACTCTCAGATTGCCTTCACGTAGCTAAAGTTAAGGACAAAATTGACTTACTTTCGTTTAATTTTCATTCTACCTACACGTTCATAAAGTAACTATCATTATTCCTTTGCCAAGAGATACCTTCAATTTTATAAATTACAATTTCCAGGCGAAATCCTTTTTCGGCTACCAATCTGTTTATTTTGTGTACCTTGACAAAATAAAAAATGTTTGCAAAAACAACACAGCTTTGTACATAAAAGTCTGGTGAATATTTGCGTTCCCATACCTCAGGTGTAGCTTATAGCGATTAAATTTGTTGTACTAATTTAAGTTGGACACGTCCCGTCGGGATTTATTCTCAGCTATTCAATTTAGATTTAGGTATACCGGTTGTTTATGGTAAGTAGTTAGGGCGGACGTTTGAACAATGAATTATATTAAGTAGGTGTCATTAGTTGAAATTAGTTTGACCAAAGGTTTTTCGTCATAGTCGTTTAATGAATTAGTAAAATGTTGCTAGAAACTGGTTGAAGAAGCTTGTCTTAGAGGTCTACATACACTTCCCCAGTGGACCTGTGAAGAGCGAAATCCTACCCTCACTAACAAAGCTATCTTCAAGATTGGGCAATATTTATAACAGCTCTCGGACAAATGTTTCCTTCAGAGGCAATACTGCTCATCGGAAGTCTTTTTAAGTCAATTGTAGTACAATCGTCCCAAATGTCTCATTTGCACGTAGAAGCTGTGTCATAGCCAAATTTTTATTTTTTATACCCGGTACCACACTGTGGTGAGGGTATATTCACTTTGTCATTCCATTTGTAACGCCCATAAGGAGGCGTTGTAGGTATGACAAACTATATATATTATTGATCAGCATCACTTTATTAGTCGATCTAGCGATGTCCGTCTGTCTGTCCGTCTGTCCGCACGATTACGGCCGTAATTTAAGAGCTATCGACTTGAAATTTGGTACATAAGCTTTTATCCACCAAACTGAGGCTAAGTTCGAAGATGAGCAAGATCGGATGAAAACTACTACTACCTCCCATACAAAAATATCAGATTTATATAGCTTTTTATGTTAAAAATTAAATTTAAATAGCTACAGTAAAGATAGCAAGTTTATATCTCCCATACAAATATATAATTTTTTAATACTAAAATATTTTTTTTATTTTACAACTAGCTGTACCCGCCCAGCTTTGCCCGTGCACAGGAATTGTATTGCTTAGGTCTTAGATAATAATGTTCTTTAGCAAAATGCGAAAAATGAGAATAAATCTATTTTCTGGAATTTTCTTTCTGCCTAATCCTGAAATATACAGCAATACGAAAAAAAAAATCATAGTTGTTTTTTGTATGCGATGCGTCACCCCCGTTTGTCCAATTTTGGTAATGTATTGGATATTATAATGTGCACCTTCTGCATCGCCCTCCCTCTCCTTGATCATGCTACTTGTTTGTAACGCTGTATTTCCTTTCCTTTGTTTCTCTCTTCCTATGGAATCCGAACAACTACCTTAGTCAACCCTACACTGTTACCATACACCATATCGAATGAACTTTCTGAAATGAAGTTTTGTATTATACGTCTCTTCTCTTATGAATACTATTAATATACCCCATGCCATACTGCAGCACGCACGACGCACCCCATCCCCATCCTGCATGCATCGTACATACGATCATAATATACATACCTGCATATACAATTGACCATAGCACTCACTGCGAATACAAATCAACCCTTTTCGAATGTGTCGCATACATATTGTTTTTATACAAACGATCGTAAAAGTATAAACATCCATTTGTAGCAAGGTATATGTGTATGTATATATTTTCACTTCAGAAAATACATTTTGGCTAAAAACTGTCCCTAAGAACGTGGCTATAAACGACATAGCCTATAGCAGTCTTACAGTCTTAAGGAACATTTTAAAAGAAGTTTCATCGAAATCTGTCCAGTAGTTTTCGAGTTTTTAGCTGACAAAGAAAAGTCCTACAGTTTTATTATATGTATAGATAATATAGTACCGGGTATTTGAGCTTCGACATAGTCGAATATAATTGTCTTACTGGTTTTTCATAGCCAAAGCTCTTACTAATACTACAGACGCACGGGTGCATTTTAGGTCTAAGTGCATCCTTCCCAGAAATTTCAAGATAGATATATTGTAGTTCTAAGACTTTGATGTTCAGCGTCAAAAAAAAGGCAATTTCTTTGCTGTGGATCAATTAATTGAAGTTGAAGGTATTTTTATTTTTATTTTGCGTAGGTATATTTTAAAAGTTTTTCAATCAAATGGGGTGAGGAAAATTTGTAACTGCAGAAGAGAAAGGCAAACTACTTGGCTAGAAGGAGTGTAGTCTCACCTAAAGCGATATTGCCAAAAAAAATGGAATAAGCAAGACAGTGGTTTAGAATTTTCTTAAAGATAAGTGCAACTATGGAAACAACATGAAGGAAGGATCAAAACAGCTACTACATCTACTGAAAATTGACGGATTGTTGGAGAAGCATCAAATTCTCACTGTTTCGCCTCGCAGATTGGATCAAATTTGGGAATCATTGCTAGAGTTGACATGGTAAGATGAGTAATTAAAAATAAAATTATAAAAAAAAACCGTCTCTTACCACTGCTCATGGTTTTTGCTTGGAATTGCATGATATGGAATAACTAGTGCCATGAAATAGTTTTTTCGGACGAAACCGATTTAATTTAGATGGCCCTGTTGGTCTCGTCACCATAGCAGTGAAAGGGGTGTAATGGTATGTTGTGCGATCTCTCATTATGGCCAATGTTAATTGCAATTTCTGTCATCATAATAATGAACGCGAATAACTACAAAGGCGTACTGCAGCTCTTCCTTAATACGATATTTGGTCCCGTGCAATTTACTTTCCAGCAGGATAACACCCCGATTCATACCGCACGCGTGGTAAAAGTGTGTATCCGTACGCAAAACGTTTCTATACTGGAGTGACCACCTTATTGCCTTGATCACAATATAATTGAGACCGTTTGGGGATTGTTGTCACGGAAAGTATACGAGTCCGGTAAACAATTTTGAGAAGTTAAATCATTAACAGCAGCCAGGGGCGGACAAAGAGGCAGTGGCACCCGGGGAGGTAAAGCAAGCTTACACCCCTTAAAAAATGTAAGAAAAAAACACGAACAAAGATTTAATTATCTCATTATCTCAATCTATATTTTGTGTGAGCTCCTTTTCGATTGAAAGTGACGGGTGCACGAAATACTACTTTCTTTTTAAAAATGCAAAAAAATTTAAATTAAATTATTTCCATTTATTATAGCTTTATCAATACGAGCAAACATTCCCATTAATTATGGAACACGCGTCGTTCAAGACATTGTCTGCAAGCTCGACGCAAGGTTCAGCGTTCAAAAAGAAGACCAGACTTCCTACAATGCCTGGACACTTTTAGACTGGCAAGGCGCACACTAAATAGAACCATTAAGGAGAGCAAAACCACGTGTTTTAAACGCCTTTGTGAGGAGACCGACATTAACCCATGGGGATCGGCATACAGAATGGTAATGACCAAACTGAGGGGCAGCAGAACCCCTCCAATAACGTGTCCAATAATACTGAAATCCATAGTAGAGCATCTTTTCCCCCAAGTACCAACTACTATGTGCAATATCGTGAGAGAAGTCAGTGCAGATGACATTCCACTAATTACCCAGGAGGAGCTGCTCCAGGCAAGCAGCAAGATAGGCGACAACAAGGCGCCCGGACCCGACGGCATCCCAAACAAGGCAGTAAAAGCGGCTATAAAAAATAGACCAGACCTCTTTATGATGACGTATACGTATAACTGATATATGATGATAGTATACGTATAACTATAATCCAAACAAATTTGTTATTCTCAAATTTTCTGAAAAACTTATTTGGGTATTATTGTTTTTTTTTTTTTTTTAGATAATATAAGTATATACAAAATTGTTTTGGAAAATTCACCATAATCTGTGCGAATTTCAAACTCTTTATCCCAACCTCATCATTGTATGGTCAGCGTCACCATTTCAGAGTGTTTATGTTTCCAAAATTTTGACATTGAGTCTTTTGGGTACCTACTAACCCTTTAAAATTAAAAGTAAAAGAAAAAAAAACATCAAAACTTTCATCAAATGAGAAAATCTTGCGCGATCCAGTTGTGCACTTACATTTTTAAGCTTATTAATGATTTAACGTAATCCTTTCGTTGAAAACCGTCAACTATCACCTAACAAAACAGGTGAAAAGAAAAAACAAAAAATATTACGCGATTTAATTAATTGCAGCCGCCCACATAATAAATGAACTTCACTCAGTGACTCAATTATACTCCAGGTTATAATTATCCAGAAGCGTTGGAATTAAAAATCGGGAAAAAATTACCAACAAGACTACCCAAACTCGCTGCCATAATATTCATGCCGACGGGTATTGAAGTAGGTACCGACAGAAAGGTAATCAAATTCCGCCCCATGGGAAATTTATTTACGTAAAAGAAGTTGAAAATATTGCGCTCTCTGTGCATCACCGATGAAATCGATTTAAAAGAATATGCACATGACCAATTTAATATTTCAACCCACTCTTGTTTGTCAACGTGGTACCAAGAATATTGAGTTAATTAAGTCTTTCATTAGTGGACATTCCCCGATAAATATATACGAGAAGTTTTCATCCATATTAATGCTTTCTGTCATTTTTTTAAACAATGAAGAAGCTTTTGTGAACCGAATTCGGCTTTAATTTATCAAAATCGAAAGAAAGTGATGGACGATAGTGCAAGGCTGAGAGATCTACTGACGGGCGAAGGGCTTCATTCTTCTACTTAAAATTTCTATGGCTATGCCAGTGTTCCCAGGTTGAGGGGAAAATCGCCATTTTTGCCGATTTTTTAAGACGAAAGGAGAAAAAAGGGGACGGGGATAAAAACGGGGAAACAAATCTAAAAAGGGGAAAAATCTTAAAATCCTATCAAAAACAGTTTGTACGCGATTTTTTTAGAATGTATAAATGTTAACAATATAAAAAAACAACCATGCTCAAGAAACGTGCCCATGCAACATCTCACTTTTTTTTGTTTGGTTTCTGAATGCATTCATTCTTTTGACATTTCATTAAACTATTACCATGGCCTGGCCATACACTCCTTACCATGAACGTCGTGTCAGAGACAGATAGATTTTGAGTGAGTATAGAAAGGAGATAGGTAGATCATACAGAAAATGGACCAAAAATACACTTTCAGAAATAATTCTCGCATGACGCATGAAGGTTCTTTTTCGAAACCATAGCGCTTTCGATACAAATCTTCCTTTGCTATTTGCGTTGGTAGAGTGAGGACGTAAAAAGCGGGCGTCCGCTTCGGCTTTACCATAAAATTTTTGAATTTTCGATTTCACTATTCCTGTCAAACTTCATTTCATTGCAATGAGGCGTTGTTTTTGAGTATAGCCAAGTCGTTCATGTGAATGAAAGTCATGTCCGTGTAATGGGCCACACATCCCTTCCTATGAAAATCGTTTTGGGTGAGACGGGTCGATTTTAAGTGAGTGAAAAGAGAGAAGCGATTTTCTCAACTAACCTAAAAATCTACCCGTCTCGCCCGACACGACTTTCATGGGAAGGCATGCGTGGCCCCTCACATAGTGTGTCCTTTCACTATGTCTAGATTCAAAATATTACGCGCATTTCTAGAAAGCGGCGGCACAACTTAATGGGTAAGTGAAAATAATTCTCATTTTATTTAGGATTTTGAAATGAAGGAAGGACCAACCAAAAAAGATAAAAATATCTCACGCAATTAGAAGCATTGCCCGAGTTCAAAAGCTGGCTACGCAAAGATGTTTTTCTTCGGGGACAAAAAAGGGATTTTTTTGTTTTTCAAAGGGGAAAAAAAAGTCATTTTGGTGTTAAGAAAAGGGGATTTTTTTTCTTAAGACCTGGGAACCCTGGCTATGCTAAGGGTCAGATACTATAAAGCTTTTTATACTGTTTTGGTATCCGGTTTTCAATTATTTTCTAATCCAACTGGGAGGAGCGAGATACACACAGCTTGCGGTGCACAGGGAATGTTGTATAAATTTGTTTTTCTGTTGAATGTGCCATTGACGCCTTATGGTATCACGTTCAAACTATTCACACAATTCATATAAAATTCTCAAACATAACATAGAACTTAATGGAGTAGTACCTACTTAGTGTTTATTTGATCGTAATCGTCGGACTCATTGAGAAGAAACACGAGGGATCTTGTCGTAATCTAATCTCGAAAGACAAAAATCTCGAAGGCTAAAAATTTCGAAAAGTTTTTTTTTTAATCTCGAAAGCAAAAATCTCGAATGTACAAAAATGTGTGGATCCCTCGCACAGTAGTCCAGCACACTAACCACTGCGCTACTGCGCCAAGAAACACGAGTTTAAAGGTTTCTAAAAAAAAAAATTAGAACCGAATATTATATCCAACTAGCTGTACCGGCAAACGTTGTTCTGCCTAAAATAATTATTTTAAATATTTCAAGATTTATTTTGATATTTTTGGTCAATTATTTTTTTTTCATAGGAGTGAAGGCGGGTAGCTTAAGTATGGTTCAGCGGCCATTATCCGACTTACATACGCACCAACGTTTTTATATAATATAAATATAGCTGTACCCACCCAGATTTACCCGTACACAGGAATTTTATTGCTTAGGTCTTAGATAATAATGTTCTTTCGTAAAATGCGAAAAATGAGAATAAATCGATTTTCTGGAATTTTCTTTCTGTGCAAACCTGAAATACAGCAATACAAAGAATACAAAAAAAGAGTCATGAGAATCGGTCCAGCGGTTATCGAGTTATAACGTCATCAAAATCAAAAAATCGAGTTTACCCCCTTTGAAGAGGTTTTTTGTATGGGATCTTCACAGCAACACTCCTTGGCCAATATCTAAGATTTATCTGTAAATTTGAGCTCAATCGATTCGGCAGTTGAAGATTCGATGTGAGTGTAGGGTCTCCAATAAGTCGAACTGCTCGTCTCTGTATGCTGTCAAGTAGGTTAAGTGAATGTTTTGGTGCCGAGCTCCATATATGGGAACAATATTCCAGGCCTGGTCTAACCTGAGCTTTGTAGAGAAGGAGAAGTTGCTTGGGGCTAAAGTACCTCTTTGCTCTATATATGTAGCTCAACTTAGTGGACGCCGATCTTGCGATATAGGAAATGTGGTCCTGCCATGTTGTTCCTGAATCTACTGTGACTTCTAGAAGGTGCATTGAGTCCGTGGGATGGATTGGATGGTCATCCATTTGGATCTGAGGAAGTGTTGATGCATTTTTCCTAGAAAATGTTGTGAGCTGTGTCTTGTTTGCATCATTATTAAAAGCATAGAAGGAATTTTTATAGAGTTTATTCCACGTCGATTAAGTAAAACTTGGAGTTGTAAAGAGAAATTTTTCACATACCTAAGTCGCGGAATACATATTACTATTTTTTTTTTTGTTAAGGTAACCTTTTGTACTCCCATTTGTCTACTTCTAATCAGAGTGGGTAGTCATTTTCTTATAACATCTCTTTATACATTGAAAAAAATATTGGTTGTCATATTGACAATCGGTGGTTGTTAACTGGAAATTGTCAAATTGACGAACAAAATTGTCGATATGATGAACATTTATTGAAAATATCAAATGCATTTAACAACCGGATAGTCAATATGAAGAACGGGCGGTTGTCAATTCTTAGTACCAAAAATTATGAAAAAAGTTGTAAGATTAACAATCGCAGTTGTCAATATGACGTACGCACTTTCATTGTAATCACATTGAAGAATGCGTTTGTTGAATTGAAAATCGGGGTTGTCAATATGACTACCACATAAGTGCAGTATTTAAAAATTTTTATATTGATGAACTTTGTTGTAATATGGACAATCGCAGTTGTCAATATGAATACTCAAGAAAACACGTTTAGGTTTATAGTTCACACTCACTTTTGACTGTGAAACACATGATAGTCCCGGTAAACGTGTGGTGGTGGTTTGTCTACTGATGAGCCCGATGTGTTGGGTCATCGGGGCGAAACGCATTCTGGAGTCTGTATATGTATGTGTATTATCAATATAATATGTTGACACTCCACTGTAAGTATAAATTCCTTAATCTAGCTAGCAGGTATTTTAAATCATGACGTTTTTATTTTGAAAATCTAATTCTTTAATTCAATTAGGTACTTCGTTCATTAGATTGAAAATTGCGATTTTCATTATGAAAATCGAGTTCTTCAGTTTAACAACTATGATTTTCATTATGAAAATCAATTCCTAAAATTTAACGACTGCGTTCATCAAATAAACAACGGCGATTGTCAATATGAAAATCGAGTTCTTCAATTTAACTTCTGCGATGTTCAGATTGACTACTGTGATTTTCATTATGAATATCAATTCCTCCAATTTGACTACTGCGTTCATCAAATCAACAACGGCGATTGTCAATATGAACATTTAATTGATTCAATTTTAATTGACAACCCAAGTTCATCATATTGACAACTACGGTTGTTGGCTCAAAAATAACAACTTTTTCTTCAATATGACGAACTTAGTTGTTAATATGACGTACCTTTTTGGTTCAGTGTACCATACTAACCCCTTTTATGGAATATCCGACAAACTCAAGGAAAGCATTGTCGAGGTATGTTTGGACCATTAGCATTGTGCTTAACCACAGGAGTTTCTGATACAAACTTCGTGTGTTATAACATTATCGAAATCCAGATTTTCAACTAAATATAAAATGTGAGACATTCACCTACGTAGAATACAATGTACACTACAAACATATGTATACGTGTAGGTACTGCCTCCTTTATCTATTTTCAATTGCAGTCCGGTTCATTAGGACTTTATTTATAGTTCTACAATATTCCTAAATGCAAGTACCTGCCATTCTAGATCTTAAATAACGATTTCAAATAATGAATGTGTTCTGAATATTTGCAAGGAGTGGTCTTCGCCAGATGTTGCTATCATATCTCGTATCCTTGTAATGCATCTGTGGTATACGGTATACTGTATACCTATTGTAGAATGATTTTAGGTGGAATATTAATTGTCTATCAAGAAATTTAATTACAAGCCATTACCAGAAAGCAACGGGGTGCATGTATACTGAACTATGCACAAGCATATGTATTGTAAATTATTTATCATATGAATTGAATACACCATCGCTTTGTAGAGCCTAATAGAAGTTTCAGTTATTAAAGTTTAATTAATTCAACTTGTTTCGTGCACCAGTTGTAGGTATGCTGTGCATTGAAAATTGGAAACTTTTATTCCGCAAAAAGAATATGATAGGGATATACCGTATATGCACTCAAAACATCCTATGACATCATTCGTATCGTTTAGTTCATGAATATTTAAAAATATTAAAAATTGATTTCATCCTCATAATTGACATCAGAGATTCACACACACATTCACACTCCATTGCAATCAATAAAATCCTTTCTTGTCGAAGAGGCTTTAAAAATCGCTAAAAATACCTGGAATAGTATTGGCAGTGATACCTGCATAGCATAGAGACATTCAGGAAACTTCTTTTTATAAATAGGTAGTTACAAGGGCGCAGTAGCGCCGTGGTTATTGTGCTGGACTACTGTGCGAGGGATCCCAGGTTCGATCCCCGGAAAAACACAAATTACATCTTGACAAACATCCGAGAGTATGACTGTCCTGAAAAAGCTTCTCAATTCAGCCGTTCGGACTCGGCATAAAATTGGGACCTACAACTCATTCGTCCCAAAAATAGAAACTCACACAAACGAATGGTTGGGAGAAGCTAGGCCTAGTATCTCCTGCCTGTTGCGCCACCTATTTATTTATTTTAAGGTACAAAATCAGCTCTGTTGTGGGAGCATTAAGCCCGCAGAATGCGAGTGCTCTATGGCGAATTCTGTAGGAGCTGTAAGGACGAGAACATAGAAGAAACCACTGTTCACTCCCTTTGCACATGTCCAGTTTTTGCACCGTGCGTAGTTCTGCCTGGAAATTCGTTACAAAATCCAACTGGCTTCACTAAAAACAAACACGCAGCTTCCCATTGAACGATGGCTTAGTAGGTGTACATAATACATTTTCGGTGTAAAGCATTAGTCTCCCTCTTTAGAGATGGGGGGAGGACGTTTTGGTCACTCTACTTCTTCCTAAAAACTAATCACCATACATCCATTGATTCCAAACTCACGCACATGAATGGCTGCAAGGAGCTAAACCTTGGATTCTATGTGAACCTGTTGCTCCAAATTTTATTTGTTTCTTCTTATTTTTAAAGCACAAGTTAGTCTTGGCATTGTCATCAAATACTACTTCCATACAGAGCATAGACACAAAACATTCGCTCAACATACTTGACAGCATATCCTTCACTAATATCCAAATCTACAGCCGCTGCTGCTCAAAAGACTAGTCTCTGGTCTATCGCCATTCCAAAGGTACTATAACAGTAGATGTTCAATATTCTGAAGAACATCGAATGGTGATAAGCTGTCCGCCTGCATGTACGGGTAAAACAGATGTCGAAGCGAGGAAGTGGCTGCGCATACACTTGCACGTCGGTTGGTGTATGGGCGATCGACTGTGCTGTGCACGATCCTTCTATCCTGTGTGTGCGCTCATAAGACCAAGGAAATCCATCACAAATCAACCACCGAGGACGTTCGGACGAGTTTTGTGCAGTACTTTGTATTCAACCACTGAAGGAAGCGGTCGTGTTTTGTTCCTACAATTAGTGTTATAATAAAGTTAATATCAGTGTTCGTTAAAAATAGTTGTTGTTTCATTTATAATATTCGGATCTATAGATACATTATATACAATAGCTACAGTCCACTTAGTTCATCCAAATATTATTCAGTAGATGTTCCCAAGAATTTTACGAAATTAAAGACAGACAACAAATACACATCATCAACTGAACAACTGCGAGGACAATACCCTTTCAAAGTTCCTTATGCCCAAAACACATGTGCAGAAATTCTGAATGCTTCACTGCATGCAGTACTGCAGATGAAACACATGTGCAGAATTCAATTTGCAGCGGTTGCTGTCAATGAGGGGAAAAATACGTGAGTGAAACAAAGACGACAAATAATTCCCGTCTCTCTTTTCCTCGTATGCATCAGTAGCTGAATTTAAAAATTCGATGCTGCCAAGTCTAGTTAATTTAATTCACTGCGTTGCTATGCAGTGGATTTAGAAATAGAGACAAGTTGCAGTGCTGCGGTGGCTGCAGAATTTACATTTGTTTCACCACATAAGAACATGTGTATTCTAATCCTGCTGCGCAGTGAATTCTGCACGTGTGTTTTGGGCATTAAGCTGCAAAACAACCGAACTTCGGGACAGAACTTGCTTTAAAACTAACAACTATCTGCAAGCTCTTCGAGGCGCAATAAGTTCACCCTTCCCTAAAAAAAAAATTTAAAAAAGACTTCCGAATTTTTCATTTAAAATATAAATGATGGTGATTCGACGTGAATGCCTTTGCCGCTCCACAATTCTTATTTAACGACCCTTCGCACCTTTTTGTTACACCAAATACCAAATACCAATTTATTTATTTATTTTTGATCTTCCGCACCACAGAAAGGCGAATCCATAAGTAAAAGTAATCCTCATCTGATATAATAAATGTCCACCAAAAAATACCTAATTGCGTTCATTTTGTTTTTCAAACAGTGTGACGGCCCGCAAGGGAAACCGACCTTCACACATAAACCTCACTATAAAAATGTATCTTCAACTTATAACTGAAATATCTACTATAGATAAACGAAATTCAATGCAGGACTTTGCATTCAAATGTCTTAATGCAAAGTTATGTATATTCTAATAACTGCAACAGAAAATCCTAGAAAATATACCTCAAAGGAAACAAAATACATATCGATTTCAGCTAGCTACTCCAACCAACTGAATCGTTTGTCATGTCTTTTATAAGGTATCAAATCAATAAGCCTTTGAGTGCTCATATCCCAAGAAATGAAATTGTTTTACCGAAACATGCATAGACAAACTAAGAGCACAAAATCCATTTGAAATATTCGAAATCGACATACATCTCGTTTCACTATCTTGTATAACATAATACTCCCTGATAAAACAATTTTATTCCCCAGGGCTTATAAACAACCAGATGTATACTTACACAATTGTACATCCACCCAGAGGGGTGATTTAAAAATAGATTTACAAGAAAATTACATCTGTTGTGGGAGCAATTCAACACCACATTAACACGACAAAAATAGAAATTATTACAAATTTTTGCTTTGTGTGAAAATATTTCACTTGAAAATCCCTCGAGTAAATTGGTTTTAATGCTAAAAATTTTAACGAGTATTTACATATTTTTTTTATATTTTAGACAGTCAATGTTATTGATATCGCAGTCAATGTTTTTACAACTGATTGTCGGAAGGGGAGTGATAGAGGAGTTGGCGTTTCCACCACCAGGGAATATCTCAAAAACATGGGTCTCTTCTTTTTTTTTTTGCAGGTCGTTAAGTCTCAACTGATTTTCTGATCCCCTTTAACATATTTTTCTGTCTTTAGTAACTATTGATTTGCACGGTAAAATTGCCGTGTTTTTATGCTGGTGTTCGGCTAAATTGTCAAATCCAATCTAGGGCTTTAGCTGCTTCGTCGCAGAGTCTTAGAGTTTCATATCTGCTTAAGTTAAGACTCTCCCTTGTTTATTTAATTTTGTAATAAGGCATTCATTACATACAGTGAGCGTCAAAAGTGAGTGAACACCGATCTACTTTAAGGTCTTGAAACATGTCTAAAAAAAACCAACATTCTGTGACAACTTTGATATCAAAATAGCAAAGCACATTTCATTTCGACAGCATACAATACTTTGTAAATATAAATATTGTTTCGAAACTCCAAAGATAAATGAAAACATCATTGGTGTTGAGTCACTTTTGACGCTCATTGTATATGTTGCATTAGCCTACACAGCAATACCCAAGCAATCTGGTCTAGCCACTTCCACCCGCATCCGCAACATTGGCAACGGACATTTTTGGTCACCGCCACCGCAAGACAAGCTTTTATATATTTTCAGGACTTCGGAAAGGAGGCCTAGTTGATTTTAACTACTGTCGGAATATGAACTTGTTCGTTTTCACGACCGCGCAAATAGGACTTGTTGATTTCATTGACTGACAAGTGGTTGACTTGATGTTTTCCAAGATTTTCGAAGGGTGGTATTATAGTTGAATGCACCGGGTATACCCCGATGTCTCGAATGTAAAAATCTCGAAAAAAAAATCTAGAAAGCATAATCTCGAATAAAAAAAATCTTGGAAAAAATCTCGAATTAATATTAAAAATGGTGTTAAAAGGTGAGACTCCCTGCTTGTGATCACTGTAGGATTTTGAGTAGGTGCAAGGTTGGGTATAGCTAATCAAATCAAAGTTTAGTTTGCTTGTGGGAGATATCCAATAATGGAATTTGGAAAAGGGGATAACGTAGGGATCCCAAAAAAAATCTCGATTTTACTTTTTATTTTCGAGATTTTTTCGAGATATAGTCTTTCGAGGTTTTTGTACATTCGAAATTTTTGCATTCGAGATTAAAAAAAAACTTTTCGAGATTTTTAGCTTTCGAGATTTTTGTCATTCGAGATTACGTCATGATCCCGAATGCACCACTCTAAGGTGAGATTGAATGATAGATTTAAGCAATAATGACTTATCGTCTTTGATGATAAGTGCTAGCTAAGGAACTATTTATATTAATAAGTGCCTACAGGGCGGGACAGAATAATGAGCGATTTTGAAAAGCTAAGGAATCGTGGCTCAGCCAACTGATTCTATTTGGAGGATTATGTAGTCGGACAATCCCATATGTCACATGCTAGCGCATCAGTGGCTGGGATTTTATCACTCACTACAGTCGGGAAGTGAAGTAGTAGAGTTTACCCTATGTTAAAACTCAGAATAATCGACGACGAATAGTTGCAATACTGGACTAGATAAAAGGATCAGTAAGAAGATGACTGCATAATGTGATGAATAATTTCAAGGCTCGCTTTGACAAATGTGTACGCATATGAACGGACATAAGATGACGACTGGAATTATTTCTATTACATTTCTCAGTAAAATTTATTCAAATGTCATATCTAAAGAAATAAAAATAAATGTTGACAATATTTTTTCCAGCTTTTTCAAAATCCGTCTTTGTTTTCCCCCACTCTGTATAAATGAATTAATTAAGTAGATCTAAAATTAATTTAACTTAATAAGAGCTTTTTACCCATATTTTTATTTGGAAAACCCGTTTCGATCCGCTCATTGGAATTGAAAAAAATTGGCTAAGAGTAAAAAGCCAATTTTATGTCAGAAATTTTCTTAGTGGTCGTTAAAGAAGGTTTTGTCTGGTATACATATACAGTTATACACAGTATCTGATCTTAAAGGGGAAGTGAAATATAGTTTCCTTCTTAGTTTTTTACAGCCAAAGCGAACTCAATGAAATACCCTTTACATAATCTGGAGTTGCTTTAGCTTTGAAGCGTATGTGTTGTGAACCAATTGGCGTACTGCTCAAAGGCCCATATTGATTGCAGCAATTTTTGCCGTATCATTTCGAGCTGTGGATGCGCATCATAGTCAAAATAATTCCTAACTCCACTACAAAATTTCAACTGTGTTGTGAAAGGACTATAAATAAGACAACACACATGTTTGTTTGACCATTCGTTGTGTGAGGTTTTTTTTTTCGACGAATAAAAATACTCCAAAAGTAAACAAGTCAATCTAATAAATTTTCAAATGCAATATAATATTCATAAGACCAAAGAGGAAATTATTGCTAATAGTTATGTTCAGTATTTAATTACAAAATGGAATTACCATAGAAGGTTAGAAAACCAGTGAAGCGACTCATTTCATTGCATATGAGTTCTATTCAATTATTTTACCATTTAATTTCTAATCATGATTGGCTTTGTGTATGTACATTATATTCCTTCTCAATCTTGGCATAAAAGGATCTATGCCATTGAAAAAATGTGCATTTATGTGAATGCCAACTCCATCGGGATGAGTTAGGTACATGACAGGATATGCTTGCCAAAATTATTTGGCTAATGCGATGATATGCAGCAGACAATTGTGATTCAGGATACAAGTTAATTTTTATACTTTTTAGAAAAATGCTTCGTTTTACAGTTGATTTCTAAAATTTAATAAAACAAGGAAATGAGTAAAGTCAAAGGATGCAGCCAACGATTACCTAATACCTATGTTAAAGAATATTTGTATCCTTGGAAGGTTTGTACCTTTGCGATAGATCTCTGATGGATTTAGCAATAAAACGATTTTATGTAATATCGTAACTTCGTATGCCAAAATAAGTACCATAACCTCTATATTGAAGTGGAGGTTCTGTAATTTTGCACCTTTCCCTCACGCTCTTTTTAATGCTTCTCCTATAGGTACACGGAATTTATAGTGTAAAGTAAATAACTATGAAATATGAATACTATTTGGATTCCGATAAACATATATACCTACTATGAAATGGATATGTATGTCAAATATCCAACATATTTCGTGTATCGATAAGCCTGCGGTATTACATTCCTGGTTCGTGTATTGAACTGATTATTGATTTATAATAATCCTTAAACGCTATAACTTCTGCCTCACTTACATACAGTAAATAAATAAATAAATAGTTGGCGCAACAGGCTTGTTGCTAGGCCTAGCTTCTCGCAACCATTCGTACGTGTGAGTTTTTATTTTTGGTACGAATGGAAAGGACCTACAATTTTATGCCGAGTCCGAAACGGCTGAATTGAGATGCTTTTTCAGGACAGTTATATTCTCGGATCTTTGTCAGACGTTCGCGAGAGGTAGCGCAGTAGAAAAAATATTAAGATGTAATTTGTGTTTTTCCCGTGATCGAACCTGGGACCCCTCGCACGACGCACAGTAATCCAGCACACTAACCACTGCGTAACTGCGCTTACCTACTTACATACAGTATACCTCTAATTCAGTGTAGTAATTAAGGCCATTTTTTTGCTCGAAGGAAATTAAGATCATCAAAGCTTCTGCATGTTAATTAATCTTAGCTTTAGTGAAATTCCACCTAGACTTCGCAAGATTTTCGACAATAGATATATGAATTCTGATAATAATTTAATGACAATGGATCAGTGCTGGATATGGGGAAAATTCGGGAATAGTTGACGAATGGCTTGAAGAGGCCTTATGTCACTATTGCAGCTCACAAATGCGAGTCGGGGTTATAGTCCGTAAACCATACCATCTGGAATCAAAAGCGAGGTGAAGACTGTTGACTTCGGGCGACTCTCCGAGTAAGTAAGTAAGTTCGGGACGTTATTTGTTTCTGTCCATGGTACATGTTGATTGATGAGCTTTAAAATTTCCCATATTTACTGCTTGGTGGTCAAAGAGTGGTATTACACTTCGTTACCAAGATATGGTCAGAGAATGATATACGTTGGTGATGCGAGTGCCAGCTCCGAGAGCCTCACGTCCTTTCTTAACACCGCTCGGAATGAAATTTGCAGGACTATAATGATTGGTGATACAAGTACAAGACAATACTCCGATAGCTGGGTATACCTAGGTATGCTTCTTCTTTTACTAAAGCTAGCTTTCCCGTAGACGGTGGACTTTCTTGAATGACTGCTCTATCGGTGGCATTTTCCTTAAAAATAATTAAAATGCATTTGACTCCAGCGATACGACAAAAGGAAAAATAATGATTTGTGTCATTCTTCTGTGGTTTGGTCATGTTAAAAGTATCGCACCAAAAACATAAATGTAAAAAAAAGAGCCAATTTCTTTTATATAGAACAACAAAAATTAGGTGCGTAACTAGTCAGCGACGAAAAGTAATGAGATCTAAATGTAGGCCAAGTTCTTAGTTTAAGAAGGTTAAATGTTAACAAAATTGGTAGGTTCACTGGTCAAGTTTTCAAATTCTAATATATTGTGCAATATAATGAAGTTATAAACGAAAAACTTGCCAAGTAAACCTGCCAATTTTGTTAACATTTAACCTTCTTAAACTACGAACTTGGCCTACATTTAGATCTCATTACTTTTCGTGACTGACTAGTTACGCACCTAATTTTTGTTGTTCTATATAAAAGAAATTGGCTCTTTTTTTACATTTATGTTTTTGGTGTGATTTCACTACTTTTTGCGAAGTTTTTTTTTATTAGACTTCACAAACAACGTTGAAATATCTTCGCTTTTTAATATGTCAATACAGACACTAACTACCATCACTGGGGCCTTCTTTTTTATAAAATTTTCATTAAAATTATATACAGCAGGTAGATTAACTTCTATTCATATTTTAAGTGGGCATATTCCATGCCCCTTAAATAGACAATTTTTTTATTTTTGATATTTCTCCTTTCGTACACTGCAAGTCCTATCGATCTACCAAATTTCAGCATTCTACGGCAATGAGAAGTGGCCCAAATAAATAATAACCGATTTTCAAAAGTGGGAGGATAACACGCCTCCTGAATGGAGAATATAAAATGTTTGCTTATTTTTTCTTTTTGTAGACTGCAAGTCCTATCGCTCTACCAAATTTCAGCATTCTACGACGATGCCAATCCGATTTTCAAAAGTGTACGGATACCACGCCTCCTGAATAGAGAATATAAAATTTTAGATTTTTTTCTTTCTGTCTTCTGCTCTACCAAATTTCAACATTCTACGGTAATGGTAAGTGGCCCAAATAAATAATAACCAATTTTCAAATGTGGGTGTATACCACGCCCCCTGAATGGAAAATCTCAAGTTTTGGACTTTTCCCAGTGTATGCACCACAGGATCTAGCATTCTCCCAAATCTACATGAGTGAGTGAGTGAGTGAGTGAGTGAGTCAGTTACGGTTTTTGCGATTTTTGAAATCCTGTATGTTGAGAACAACTAACGCTATAGAGATGAAATTTGGTGAGGTGGTCCTTTTTAATGAGCTTGGTAAACGAAGTTTTTGGCTTAATTGGTTCTGAAGTTAGAGGGGGGGGGGGGGGGGTCGAAAACAGCCTGAGTTTGTTCCTGTAAAAAGGGTAAGCGTATTAACATACTATAGAGAACTTGGCTGGGGCACTACCGTTCCCTTCGATATCCCCGGCTCGGATTTCGTGTTAAGGAATTCGTGCCTTCTATGTAAGCCCTGATTAAAATGGTTAGATGAAGTCCGTCTCGAAAGATTGAAAGCTATGGAACGTCCATGGAAGGCACCCTACACCCGTTACCCTTGTAATGTTATGTGTAAAAAAACGATTTCGCATTTATAAAAACAGTTCAATCGCAGCAATACTGCCATTTCAACTTTCTATGACACTTATGACGATTGATGGCGTTTCTGACGGTAGTTATCTTGGGATCAAAGTGCTTATTTTGTATAAATAAGCACGAAACGAAAAGATAGTAAAGTTCAGTAAATATCAGCGTGACAACGAAATTACAAATGGCTTTCTACCGATGGGATAGATTATTCAACTTTTCTACCCTCATCAGTACATTAACTCTACAAACAAACGATTTATTTGAAAAGCAATTCTCTTGCAATATTTTAATTATGCAGAAACAAACGTGATTGAAATTTTATTCTATTACGAACGTATCTAAAATATAGATAACTCCATATTCTCTGAGCCTCCGCATATTGTCAGGATCATCATCATGGATAATAATTGATTGCACTACAATCTGCTTATTGCCGTAAATCCAAACGTTAATATTTTCCAGAATCTATTTTCAAACGGATGTCAACATTGACATTTAGTATCTCATGTGGCTGCATAATTGCAATTATAATTGGAAAATAAAATTTCCATTACAATAATTATAAAGCTTGGTGTATGTCACGTCACGACTAATATTTACTAAAACAATTAATGCAGATGTGTTTAAAGTTAGCTAATTGTGTATCTGTGTATCTATTGACTGAATTGATTGAATTTAAACCATTGGTATATTATTTTTAAATTGTGGAATTAAAGCCCATGCATCACAAATTCATACTAGCCGCATCTATTATTGTTTGGAAAATAATTCACACGCTCGAAGCTAGACCTCAACCCCCTCAAAAGGGGTCGTTGGCGCAGGATATTTGCATTCGAATTTGCATTTTAGCTAACGGCATGGGTAGCAATTACAGAATGTGCAAATTAAATGATTACAAAAACGCTACAGGGGTTATTATAATAAGCATTAAGGTCGTAACCAATCACATGTAGGTTTTATTTTTGATATTAATGGAAGGTATTGACCTCTAAAATTTCCTTGTGAGGGAGTAGGAATGTTAAGGGGCAAAAAATTGTCCGAGTTGTCAGTTTTTTATAATATAAATTGGGAAACCTTCCAACTTGGCCTTGTAAATTACAAATACCTACCTACATAATAATGCTCAACACAAATACTTACTCCAGAAATGACTCTTTTAAACACAAAAAGACAGCAAAATAAACTACATACACAGACATAACAGGAACAGGGACATAACAATAAGAACTGCAATTCTCAATCATTACTATTCAGTAAAATACTCACAAAAACCTTAAGGGATACTTCCCAGTAGTCAACATAATGGGGGTCATGCAAAACGATGTCATTGTCAGTCATAACCTTTACTACGTGTTGTCTTCTAATGAAAACCAAAGAGGATAATAAGGAAATTCTTTGATGTGGTGTCGACTGGATTGTGGTTCGGATTCGGAGACACAAAGAGGTTAATGTTGGTTGATTTTGACATTGAAGTCATGAAGAAAATAGTTCAAAGAAATTATTTTTTTTTTCTAATAATGATACTGAAAATGATGAGGATGGGAATTGGATACATGTTAAGAAGTAATGGGGGTTATTTCAAACAAAAAATAATAATGGCCTTGAGCTAGAACTGAACTTTTGAACGAAAGGATTTGAGGGTTTTTAACATACGTCAGCGATACACACATGAAGTGTAGTACGTAATCAGTTGTTTATTCAGGAATGAGGTTTTTGAAGATGGGGTACTAGTGGATAGGTGAACAAAAGTTCCATTATTTCGAATTGAACTAAATTTCGGTTATTAAGGCTTAGACACTTTCAACCATTCATTCAATCACAGTCATAACCAGTAAGACAATTATCTTCGACTATGCCGAAGCTCAAATACCCGGTAGTATATTATTGTAAAATAAAATAAAATTAGTATTAAAAAATTATATATTTGTATGGGAGGTATGGGTACTTTTTATTCGACCAAGCTCATTTTTTGTCAACATTTTTTAAATATTATTAAAACAATATGTGTAAAGTTTAAACGTGCTATCTTTGCTGTAGCTATTTGAATTTAATTTTTAACATAAAAAGCTATATAAATCTGATATTTTTGTATGGGAGGTAGTAGTAGTTTTAATCCGATCTGGCTCATCTTCGAACTTAGCCTCAGTTTGGTGGATAAAAGCTTACGTACCAAATTTCGATAGCTCTTAAATTACGGCCGTAATCGTGCGGACATACGGACAGACAGACGGACATCGCTAGATCGACTAAGAAAGTGATGCTGATCAATAATATATATAGTTTGTCATACCTACAACGCCTCCTTATGGGCGTTACAAATGGAATGACAAAGTGAATATACCCTCACCACAGTGTGGTACCGGGTATAAAAATTGCCGTATAGCATTCACCACCAGCGATGGGTCTCACTACTTTTGATAGAGCGCTAAATCTTCAGCACTGAATTACACACAAGGCGAACACCCAGACATAAGACTTTATTTATACTTACTTCAGGGTCTCTTATCCGTGAAGAGCCTGTGCCTCAGAAACTCCAACCCTCCATCCTCTGCGTTCTCGGGCACTGACTCTGGCTCCATGTTTGCCGTTGAACCTATCAGAAGCCAAGTTCAGCTTTGGTCCGTTTCTGCTCCCATATGGCGGCTCCACGTTCGCCATTGGAGGTTGAACCCATCTTGAACCATATTTGTCATTGGGTCCGTTTCTTCACCATTAACCCGGCACCACCTTCACTGATGGATCGACACATCCGCGAACCACGCTCATCGTTGGGCCCATTTCTGCTCCGTTCCCGCTTGAATTATTAGGGAATAGTGTCACTTCTGACTAACATGTCTCCCCATCTGGGCTTTGATAGACCTTTCTCTTGCTGTTTTACGAGTAGGGATGAATTGAACACAATTCAACCCACGAAGAGCAAATCGATATCCATCTACAAAGATGAATCAAAGGTGGACTTTGGAACGGGTGCCCGTATGTTCTCGGAGGAATTAAATATGCTGTTAGCAGTAGTGTGTTCCAAACGGAAGTTTTGGCTATAGCGGAATCGCCGGTAAATTATCAATGTTGGTAGTACGAGTACCACTAAACGATATTGCAATTTCCATTGATAGCTAGACGGCCGCATTAAATGGAATCTCTGCTATAGAAATAAAATCCAAGCTAGTTCACCGCTGGCGAGAAGAGCTACATTTTCTTTGCTCGGAGCAGACAACGAATCTCTACTGGTTCACTGGACACATAGACAAAGCCGGCAATAAGACGGCTGACGACCTAATGAGAAATGGTCTGTATCTGTAATGGATCATGATCAAGTACTTATTTACTATTTGGGCAGGGCACCTCCCTCGAATTTACATTGCCATAACAATGAGCCAGAATTTTGTTTTGTCAACATTTCCTGTAGCAATTCAGTGATGAAATTGTAAGTTTTGAGAGCTGCGCATGAGCTTCTTATGGTCGCAACATTTTAAAAATTATAGGTATTGTCCAGACGATTGATCACACACAATCTCGCACAAAAATCGCGTATCATGAACCATCGATGAAAAATGAAGCTCATACACTCACCGAATTCAAACCCTTATGCACTCATAAGTAACTTTATTTTTTAAGCTGAAGCTGAAAATCCTTTCCTAACCCACAAACCTATTCCCATATAACTTATTTCTATATTGAAAACTCACCCCTCATTAATTATATGGAAAAGAGAAAAGAAACACCAATAATCCGGCTCTTATCTTGTGTATATCCTCTCTGCAGGAGGTGGATATAACATGTTCTCGAATTTGTTCATCGCCTGAATAATATCCCTGAAAATTTGCATACGAATAGAACATGAATAATGCAATAGTTCTTCCAGTGAAAGAAAATTTATTCATGGTTGAATGGTTTGAAAATTAGTCCCAAAGGAGAACAATGTGGTAGCCATAAATTTTCTTTCTTTTCAATGTCATAAGTCAATGGAAGTATTTTTTTTAGTATCAGGTATGTGTGGAATGAGGAATAAGCTCTACGGATGTGTATTTGTGTCCAAATTTATTTGCTTTAACAACTGAAATTATGGGTACTCACTAGATGTTTGATAAAGTTTATATTTCAATACTATATGCCTTTGACTAACTAATAAGGACAATGGTCATTCTTCTCAAAACACTGAATGCTTCAATAGTTTATCATTTATTTTTCATACATGTCATACTTCATGCACCCAGCATTTACCATCATCCAATCTTATTACACCAAGACTCCACTGTGTGTGCTGTGTGTAGATCCCATTTCATAGAATTCTGTAGGTGAGAGTAAAATGATTCAATATGTGTAATAGCACACAGAACTAACTTTTGATATTCCCTTTCAATGGTATTATTCATACGCATCGTTTATTAGTGATTTCTCAAATTTTGTATCTGACAGTTTGAATATTGCAATGTATAGAATTGTAAGGATTTAGTGAGTCATCCGAAGAATAGCCAATTGTGATATCTATTTTCAAATATATCGTGTGTAGATATTCAGTATAAATTAATGTAAACGCAATGGAAGCTTGAGCTTTACAGAAAGTGGTATATGCTGCCCTAATTAAATGTGTTTTGGATTTGCCATTACTATTGGCTAACCAGCGACCTAAAGGAATCATCCTTGACAGTAAACATGGACCCCACAAATAGAACATACCGTAAACATGGCCAGCAGATCGCTATGTATATAGTACGCGTCATCTATGGATCTTCCGTCGAGTACTGGATGGTGAACGAAGTCATCACAATCAAAAAGCCTGAAGGGGTCCAACGTATAGCTGGAAACTGTATGACGGATTGTCTAGGCTCCATCCTGATTAATGCACTAAATGTCATCCTAGGTCTATCATCTATTCAAATATACATTCAAATGGAGTCAAAACTGAGCATTCATCGTCTGTTCCAGTCGAACAACATTGACACTGACAACTTTTCCTTCCATTGAAATCATCATCTGTCTTTGCTTGACAGTATGTAGCCTGAAAGCGCACATTCTGTATGTTTTAGACCACATGCTATTGGAATATGGCTTCCATAAAAACTTCTCTACCATCATCCTACCATACAATAAAATTGAAGCTGGAAAAATCTAGTCATGCTTCACCGGCTGAAAACACCTGCACAAACTGCACCAGAAAATTTTTCCCAAAATTTTCCCGCAGAAAATCCTACTCTCTCATTAATCTGGACAAAAATAACCTGAGAATCCTGATAGAACTAAACAGTGGCTATGACTCCATCGAGTATGTACAAATTAGAGCCGAATATTTGCAAATGCAAAAAAAGCTTTTAATATATCTATTCCATCTAGACATTTAAAGACATAGAACGAGGACTGGAGCTTTCTCCACAACTAATCTTAACGCGGTAGGTAAAGGTGCCTGTCCATTTGAGAGTAAAAATGCTGCGAGCAGCTCTCAAGCAGCTCTCGATAGCAAACTCGCAAGTGGACATAGTCTTGAGAGTAGTTCGCGGAGAGTTACCTTTTTACTCTCGAGATTCGAGCCTTTTGAAAGTCACTCGCAAGTGGACACATGTTCTGATCACTATCGGAGATTAGCTCTCAAAATTCCAACACGGTTCGTATTTTGCGAGTAGCTGTCGACAGTCGACATGGCAGAACAATGGATATCGTAGGAAATAAATCAACTCATAGCGTTACCGATACACACTCACATACTGGTATGGCTTCCCATCACGCTGGTTGGAACATAGTTAGAATACATTTTAACTAGTAAAATAAATATCAAGTGGACACGGTTATGAGAGTACTCTCAGGGAATCTACTCTCAAAATGTTATCGAAGAACTCGCGAGATTAAAATCTCGAAATTATTACTCTCAAATGGACAGCCACCCGAGAGTAACTCTCGACTCTCGAGAGTTTACTAGTGAAAGTACTCTCAAATGGACAGGCACCTTAACATCGATCGAAAAGGTAGACTTTTTACTATGCCAACAATTTTGAAAGGATTATTTGAACTTTGGCGAAGGAGGAGCCTGATTAAGTTAAAATTGTAGAAGATTTTCTTGGAAAAGAACAAAGCTGAATTTATTTTCTTGGTACTGGAAATGCGTGACCTACGCTTACCACTTGATTGTAGTATCAAAACTTCTTTATTGTGGAAATTTGGCCTAATTTGTATAATAACATTTTTCTACACTCATTTTTTTGTCACCGATACATTGATGCACTATTGTTATATCAATATAGTGCAATAAATCACCTACAATCCTTGAAGTAAAAATCCGAAATTACTCGTACATTTTGCTCAACAAATATTTGACCAAATTGCCCTACCTTTAAACGCAGCCTGTGCATCAAGGATCAAAGTTTCTGTCGGCATAAATGAATATTCTAATTCTGTATAGACAAATTCATAATAGCTTGCATTAGCTATACAAGGACTCGTCATTATAATTAACATTCTTTAATCATTTTTCTGCGCCGGCTTGTCTTATTTAAAACTTGTCCATCAAAACTTTACAAAAATGCAGAGACCACCGGCTTTCGTTTTGCCTATTAGAGCAAATATTTGCATTCTCTCAGTCACCTTCCTTGTTCATAGACACAGACAATGCAACTACCTCAAAACCCCTTCTCAAACTGTCTACTCCTTTGATAAATGACACTTCAAGCAGAATAAGTGATTAGGCTTGAGCTTTATACAAATCCATTAAATTGTGGAAGGCGCCCATTGTAGATGGAACCAGGTATATGACAAGAAGATACATACAGGTAGCTTCTATCTTAATTACATTTTGTTAGGTTGGTTTGGTATAGTTTTCTCTCTGGCGTACATCCCTAATTTGTCTAAGTGGGTGGCAAATTAAACTTGAAGCCATGGCCGTATAAATGAATGCATAAATAGAGGACACCCGTTCACCTGGGACAGGCAATGGAAATTATTCCGGCGAAAATGTCCCCAAATCCATTAGTGCGAAAACGTAGGCCTGTATAGTGTATAGATGCGGTTTGGGAAATGATTTGATCCCTTTTTCGGTGAAAGTCAGAAAGCCAAAAGCAAGGGTTGACATAAATAAATTATATATGAGAAAATAAATAAATCATTCTAGCCAAGCAGAGGAATTTATTGACCCGTTAAATCTTTTGATCTTCTCCTGTGACAGGCATTTTTCACTATCAGGTATTGGTATCTCGGAAGTAATTACGGAATTTATTTCTTTTGAGTCATTCTTTCTGAAAGAGATTCAAAGGCAATGTCCCAATATGGAATCTGATTGTTAGAGAATGCGACTGATTGATGATGAAATTTTTATAAACTGAAGTAATGATATTTGCGACGGGAATTGATTGAGAACTTTCTCTAAAGAAAATAATGAAGGAAGGGGGACACTTTGATCAAGTTGACAATGGAAAATGAATAATGTGCAAAACAATTGGACTGTGTAATGCATTTAATTGCTTTGCTCGATGACGTGTGAAGAAATATTGTTTAGACAAAGCAGCGGCCTTCACATAACTGACATCAGCGATGGTCCGTACGATCCATTACAGTCAGTAAAAATCTTGCTTCTCGCAGAGGCTTTAAAAATCACTAACCTGAACGACCTTTCTCAGACCGATATTTTACTGCATCAGCATAAGCTCTTTACAAAGTCCAACTGACTTCACTGAAAGATCCACCCCCAATTGCTTATTGAATAAATACCAATTGTCACCCTCTTCGGAATCAAGCAGGAGGGTGGTTTGCTGCGATCACCCGCTTCTTCTCGACACCAGTCTCTCTCTACTTATAGACTAACTGGTCAGAGGCAATATGCAAGTGTAGACTGTTTCGGTCACCCTTCGGTTTTGCTTTCCCCGAAGGACAAACTCTGACCCTCATTTTCAGTACCAAGTAGTAGGACGGTTTGCTTCAATCAAGCTTTTCTGCTCCGCAGCAGTCTCTGTCTCGTGGACGGGTTGTTGAAAGGGGGCAGACTTTTATGGTTACCCTTCATCTTTTTCAGTACTCAATCCGTCCAATGACTTTTGATATAGCAAAAAAGCGAATTAATTCAACCACCCTCTACAATCGCATATTCCTCTGGAACGTTGTCGTCATGCCAATAAAGTTATGCCCAAATTGAAAAGTTACTTTGCACAATATTTCGTTCGGTTGCACAAAATTTCATCAATAAATTTTTTGGTCGATACCATAGTCTTCAAGACGGACCATAACTGCTTAGACCCTATATTTACTAGACTTTTGTATAAAATCGCTGTGCGACTTTAGATATTTATGCTTCGGTTTCAGTCCCACAATTAAGGGGTAGTCTGAAAAGCACAAAAGAAATACATATTTTTATTACCGATTCAAATTCAGCTCTTCCTAGAAATTGCTTATCAAACCCTTTTATGAATCAAAAATAGACGAAATTTGATATGCGACTTTCAATGATCAGTCAACTCCACCTTAACCCACTTTACCCATCCTAAAGAGCGACTACTTCGTACACCCCATCAAAAGCAGTATATATTGCTTCCGTCGCATGCTTATTCCCCGCACGAGTCTTCTTTCCTGTTGACGGGCTGTCAGAGGCTATAGGCTGGGCAGACTCTTTAGGTCACACTTCATCTTTCAGAAGAGCCATCTTCACCTCCTAAATATACAATACATGAAAGAAATTGGGTGGCTTTAGTCTCTTCTCGAGCCTCCGAGGCATCATCCACAGCTACACCATCCACAGATTTTCTTACAGATTTCTAGATAGGCAACTAAATCATCCAGACCATCTTTGCCTAGTCATGAAAAAGATGGCTTGGCTGGTTCTACTTCAATATAAGTCATAGATGAATTATTTAAAATCTATCACCTTAATTTGTGATTTAGGCATTAAAGTCTCGAACACTTATTGTATGTATTCTAGAGAAGTTCTTGGAAAGCTTGTTTGAGTCATTTCTTCACTCTTCGCTATATGCGCAAGCAGAAATTAAAGCGATGTTACAAAAATGCGTCGTTTTGTGACCGGGTGTTCATTTATATCATGAGAGGCTTAGGGGAACTTTTGCCCGAAATCTGCACATAGTTAGCCTTGAGTGAGGCACTTGTCTTCGTAAATATCTCACTTCTCCTGTTCTCCATCATATCTCACTTCATGGGTGGCTATAACATACCACAGGCCGCAGTGGTCGCAGTGGCTCAGTGGTTAGTGTGCTGGACAATATTGTGCGAGGGGTCCCAGGTTCGATCCTCGGAAAAACACAATTTACCACTTAAGGTTTTTCCACTGAGCCACCTCTTGCGAACGTCTGACAAACATCCGAGAGTATAACTGTCCTGAAAAAGCTTCTCAATTCAGCCGTTCGAACTTCGAATTAAACTGCAGGTCCCTTCCATTCGTCCAAAAATTTGAAACTCACACAAACGAGTAGTAGTAAGAAGCTAGGCCTATGGTGCCTATACGGACCTGTTGCCCCAAATATATTTTTTCCTTTTTTTAAGATTTCGTTTCGACTATAGTGGACGTTACCACAGTGTTATGTTACCACAGATGATAGAAAGAACCTTCCTGAAAACGAGGTCGTATGATCTTAACATTATGCATGGTCTTAACATATGCATGGTCGCCATCTCCACTGATAGGTCGCCTAGCATGTGACCATTTTGAATGTGAGATATTTTACACGCGGATCCAAAGTTCCTTCTCATTATTTCGATTGGTCGAGAAGTCGTTTGAAAAGTTTACAGTTCGAAAATGACATTTTTCAGTGGTAGAGAAAGCTACTTAGATGAATTACTCATTGAACGAAACAAGCAGGTTTTTGTTGGCCTGACTCTTCAAGTTCACTCGATTAATCCAAATATGATATTAACCAGTTCGGAATAATACTAAAGGCGCCATCGTCTCCTATAGGTGGGAAGGGAATACACTGATCTTACAGGGCACTAAGTTGTGACAAATGTACTACTCAACTTTGTATTTGTAGCATCGACCTTGGCTGCAGAAGCAAATTCCGCGAACGCATAGTTCTATATTAGTGTATTATGTATAAATCTAACATGTAGGTGCTCACAAGCCGAAGGAAACTTAGACCACAAAAGACAACCTAGCCCGAGGCACGCGTTCCGGAACGTGGTTCGCCTAAGTTCACATAAACTGTAGCACAAGAAGGAATAATAAGTTTAAAGGCATCGCATATATTGCTCTGGCCAGATGTAGTTCCGCATACAACGAAATGAACAGAATAAAATACTATTACTCGTATACATGGAATTGTCTGGGAATGTAAATACACACCTCCGCACATTATATACGTCACTATACATACCACCTACTGTGGCAATAAATCTAACGAAACGTGTAACCTCTTTAATGCGGTGGTTTCCATGCCGACACAGTGGCATCCATCTATCTGTCTGGAGTTTGGTATTTTCATATCTTCTTCTGCCGCGCGCAGACAAAAATTGTTCGCCTGAGCTGTGGTATGTGGTTGGATTGTGTATCTTCGGTAAATAGAAACTTTCAACCCAGACAGGCTTTAGGTTTAGTTAAAATAGGTACTCCATCAGTATTGAATAATAATCCTAAATAGCTAAATTGAAGAATGGGATGCCATCAAAATCTTTCGCTAGGACGATACATGAAAGTGGACTCTTTAAAGATATTTTAAATTAGGGTGCCCATTAGATAACATCTAAGCGCTCCAATCAAACTACCCAATTAATTTTCCTTATCCAATTTATTACGAGTCATTCTTTTGTAAATGATTTTCTACAAAGCGATTAGTTTAACTGCGCACACTTTCTCAGAATGCATTTTCCTTTCATCTCTCAGTCGTGACACTTGCCATTATACCCACACTCCGCCTGTAAACGAACATCGTTTTCTTATGTCTAACAAAAGGATTTGAACGGTAAACATTACCTGTGATGGGCGATGTCCTGCTGTGATATTATAGGGAGACATTCATGCAAACAATAAGTTCTTGTATAAAAAGGACAACTTTAATCCTTGATGAATAAAATGGGTTTTAATTAAGTATCCTCAAACGGATGAGTATTTGTCATGCTATATTCATTTTAATTCCAAGGATGTGTAGGGGGTCATACTCAACCAGGGAATGGGCAAATTGAAAACACTTAATCCTGTGTTGCTGCGTCACATTTCAACTAATTTGACTAAAAATACCTTTCGTCTCTATGAACCTATTTAATCGATTAAACTTAATGGCTTGGGTCAGTGAATTTGTCTCCAACGCAAGGTAGGCTTTATTCGTAGTAATTTTATAACACTCAATAGTATCTACCCGGATTGGGATTATAATTGGCTTATAATCCATAGGGAATGTGGTTTAAATGAATAGCTTTGTCAATGTAGAAGCTCTTTGGCCATCTAATTGATGATTAATTGAGGCGATATGAAATTGCTATTACTACGAGTAAGTGGGATGGCATTAATTAATTATTCAAAATGCGATGCCCTAAAAGTAGTTTTACTTTAATTTTGAATAATTTAGAATAAGTTCTGTCCTATTAATTGGGATTTGATGAACATGTGAAAACAGTTGGCTGTAGATATGAATTAAGCCCAATTGAGAAGAAGGCGTTGGGAATCAATCGAATAGTTTCGAGAAATAAACACGAATGTTGGGTTGGTAATTGGAACACAAGCTTTTAGAGGTATCGACTTAAAGTGGCAGCTCCTACTGTATCAGAAAAAGGGCTATTTAAACCGAATCCGTCGTTGTAAACAATATCGATAGCGACACCTTCTTAAAATATTTACCTACCTAGAAAAACTTTAAGTACCACGCACGCCCTACATAGACCAAATCAATTTCTGAATGACCCACAGCCTTCTGCAGTTCAGTTGTGATACGAAACGTCCTTTTTTTTAAATTCCGTAAAAAACTACTTTTCAACAAAAAAAATTATTTCCGAAAGCTTCATGTACGTAACTCTTTTCGATTTTTGTTTTAACGTTTTAACGAATAGTTCAAATCATAGTTAAAATTGCATCCTTTCTTAATTTCCTCGTGTAGGTACTAAGTAAGAGAAAGAAATTACTTTCGTTCGAAATTTCAAACTCTAGATTCTAATCAATTTTAACTTTACGATGTTAGGGGAAATTAAAAAAAAAAGTGGGCCTTGTATCTGTCTGGTTTTCCGTCATTATACAGCATAACTAGTTTGACAAATTTGTAAAGAAATTACGTATTTGGGCCGACATTGACATTTTGTTTGTATGTTACCTCCAATACTAATGGTAGGAGGTACTTTAAATAAGTTAGATTTTCCAAAAATGGTTCTTAATATTTGAATTGAACCGTATTTAAGTTTGAGTTAAAATAGACATTTAACCACGACAACATACCCAGTATTTTGCTAAAAATATCAATAATGTTTGAAAACTTTTGAAAAATAGTTTTTCTCGAAAACGATACCTACCTACATACATACGATTTTTACATAGCACTGTTAAAATACAGTCTTTCCTAACATGATAAAAAAAAATCCATTCAATGTTTCTCTGAAAATTCGTATATTCTGTAAAAACGAAAACCGCTTTCGCTTTAAAAAACGAAAGAAATTATACGAACGTGAAATTTTTCGTCATAAAACGAAAACGTTTACTAAGAAGCATAAGTGTTACACTGTCAAAATTGCATACTTTTAGGGTTATTTTCACAGTTCGAGACATTTTTAATTTTATGTACGTTTTTGACCTTTTTCCTTTTCTGACAAAATAAGTTAATTTGTAAATTATTTTTTATTTTTTTTTTTTGTTGTTTAGACTTGTTTTGATGTACATGTGTAGTCTTTCCACACAAAGTAGCCATGAGCAGCATTGCCATATTGATATATCCTAATTTTTAAAACTAACACCAAATTAGATTTTAATGTTAAAATAATAAAAAAAAAAAACTTATCGTTGTTTTCCTTTTGCACGGAACGAAAGTGTCTTGAAAAAAAAAAAAAAAAAAAAATAAATAAATAAATAAATAAATACCTAAAAAAAATCTAATTATCAATCAATCAATTAAATAGATTTCGTTTTTTTTCCCTATACTTCATCGGATATCGCTTCTGAGCCTTTAGGTACTTACTTACCTGCTTACCATAAATAATTAAAAAACAATCGTTTATTGCAAAAACGAGAAACTTTCGTGCGATCCAGTCGTGCGCTTTATTGTAGTCAGATTAATATGACAACTGCTAAGACATTGCCTAGCGTTCTATCGAAAAATCGTCCTTCATTAGAAGAATTCAATGAATATAGTTTCCCAATCATTCCTCTGTGTTTACCGCCCACCCCTACTGAAATAAATCGAGTTCTTCTCATATTCCACGAACAAAAGTTATTGCTGCCGAGGGCACTTAATTATTCCCAGGTTCGAAGTAGTTAACTATATCCAATCAGGCCAACTACTAATCTACCAAAGCCCCAAGCACTTCACGATATTCACCAACTCATTTAGATTTTACAAACCAGTATCAAATTCAAGTGGAAACTAATTAATAACTCAACATTTCCGCTCACTTTAAGTTATCAACTAAGAACTTAATTTTTGGGTCGGAAAAAGTACTGCCGGTACAGTAACCCTTTTTCCTTTGTTATCCCACCAACTGAGCTTGAGCCCTCATTCAGCCAACTTTACTGCGATTATTTTAAGGATGTTATGAGAACTTTTCAATTTTCACAATACCGATGTGCAATCAACAATAAAACATATCACCACAATCCCATCGCATTCGCCAGAAAAACCACAAAAGATAATCACATCAAAATCTTCTACGAAAAAAGAGTCAACAAGCCTGCCACCACCATGTCGCCGCAACCAATTTATTGTAACTAGGACGAACGACCGACGAATCGAAAGGGGTGTGTACTGTGTAGTCAGCGAACCGATGTCGCTTTTGAAATTTCCATCTGGAATTGATTTTCTCATTATTTCGAGCCTCCATGCTCCATCTAGGCAGATAACCCCCAAACCCAATCGCATCCCTGTTGACTGTTGTTGTATTTCCATTACATGTGGAAATGGCTGACAACCTGAGAGTTGTGTGCTATAAGTGGGATTGTAGAGGGAATGGAAAGCACCTTGTTAACTATTTGAATTTTACGATTGGGTTTATATGACTATATGTACCGTACACACGCCTTGTGCTATGTGTCTCTTGTTCGCCATTCCTACTTGTTAGCTTATTGTTGATCGATCGATGTTTGGTGTCCTTCGACACTCGTGTTGTTGAGATTTAACAATTCTACTCGTATCTGTATTGTAACATGGTTATCGGTTGTTGTTAGGTGATGACTTTGGGTCGTGCTCTCTAAACGTTGATCCATCGGCTTAGATACGTATTTCCATAAAATTTGCTAATGATACTGATTGACAGCAGCTGCTGTCTATAGTGTCAGTGGCATGTTAATTTTCTATGTTCGAAAATTGTTTATTTAATTGCAATTGAATTGAAAGGTATACCTATGGCTTATATCAAGCAATACGGAATGAAGTGACATATTAACACCTCCACATGTTTGGAAATGGCTGCAAGTGACCTATTTTATTTATGGGGTGGGTACGCTTTGGGCATAGTTCAATCTTTATTAACTCCCTCCATATAGAAAAGCATTAAACTTATGCTTTATAATTGCAGCTCAGCAATACGTTTAATTTCGCAAAAATTGAAAGAAAATTATGAACGTATTTTGGACATCCAATTTTTTGGAGATCAAGACGTAATCTCGAATGACAAAAATCTCGAAAGCTAAAATTCTCGAAAAGTGTTTTTTTTAATCTCGAATGCAAAAATTTTGAATGTACAAAAATCTCGAAAGACTATATCTCGAAAAAATCTGGAAAATAAAAAGTAAATTCGAGATTTTTTTTTTTTGCACCCACCCCACATCCAAACAGTAAGGGAGTCGGACAGAATCCCGAAAAATGTAATCCCGAAAGCCCAAAATTCCGAAAATCCAAAATCGCGAAAGCCCAAAATCCCGAAAATCCAAAATCCCGAAAACCCACAATCCCGAAAAACCAAAATCCCGAAAAGCCACAATCCCGAAAATCCACAATCCGGAAAATCCAAAATTCCGAAAGGCCGCGTACATTTTAAAAAAAAATTTTTTCCTTCGTCACATAACGTTTTCTTAGATGCTGCGTCTCATCAGCAATTATTTTAGCCAAACATGTTTTCACACGGATTTGCTCTTCACATAAAAGAGAATATACACCAATGTGTAAATGCCCTGCGAGAACTTTCAGCCGGCGGCGGTGCCACGCCTCTACGTTGTTCTGTGTCCGCGGCAGATTTTGTTTCAAAAGGTTACAAACCGACCAAAAATTAGGGTAGTATGCAGGACTACCTACAAGTCCGTAACGTTTTCTTTTTCTACTCACTTTGTATTACGATGTTCACTGGCTAACAAAAATCTAGTCGGTCAGCTATCACACTATATTGGTGGTATACACGGTATGTAGCACGCCACATATATATTTGGCTCTGACGTCATCAGAGAGTGCACAAAGAGAGCTTGTACACGGCATGTACCCATTGGCACCATTCGCTGACGTCAAAATTACGTCAGAGCCACATATATATGTGGCGTGCTACATACCGTGTACTAGCACCTTATGAGATCAGCACAACTGAATGCACATTGCGAATTGCAGCGCAACATTACAAAACATTATTACGGTAAATGGAATGGACAAACACTTGTCTATTTTACATTCAAAAAAAAAAAAAAAAAAAAAAAAAACTCGAAAACGAGATCCCGAAAAATTATATAAAATGAAAAATTTGCGCAAATTTGGGTTGCCCACATACATATCGAGATTTTTTATCGAGATTTTTGTTATTCGAGATTATTCTTTCTAAAAAAAAAAAAAAATAAAAATAGGTGGCGCAACAGGCGGTAGACACCCTAGGCCTAGCTTCTCGCAACCATTCGTTTTGTGTGAGTTCCTATTTTTGGGACGAATGGAAGGGACCTACAATTTTATGCCGAGTCCGAACGGCTGAATTGAGAAGCTTTTTCATGACAGTTATACTCTCAGATGTTTGTCAGACGTTCGCGAGAGGTGGCGCAGTAGACAAAACCTTAAGATGTTATTTGTGTTTTTCCGGGAATCGAACCTGGGATCCCTCGCACAGTAGTCCAGCACACTAACTACTGCGCTACTGCGCCCAGATTATTCTTTCTAGACTTTTTAAATTCGAGATTTTTTTTTCGAGATTTTTACATTCGAGATATTTGCTTTCGAGGTTTTTTTTTTCGAGATATCGGGGATTTTTTGTCACTTTTTCGAACAATAATTATGGCCCCCACTGCCAATTGTTGGTGGTTCATTAGCATAAGCCAATGAATTTATTTCGCCCCATTAGAAATGATCCAGATGGTCAATTCGCACAATCTTAGGGTGGCAGGTGAGAACAAATACATCCTAGTCTTAGGCCAGAGAAGGCCCATTATGATACACCAAAAGGAGCTAAGAATAAAGCGTTGGAGGCAACTTATGTTTCTATTAGCGTGGTCGCCGAGACCGAGATTGTCGAAGAAGTATTCTCCGACATGTAATTTTCTACGAGAAGAGTAAGACAGGGCTGATGGACACGTGCATAGGAGGTGAATAGTCTCTTCTTCCTCCTCCTCGTTCAAGTAGCTTCTACAGAAATATATGACAGAGAGGGGCCCAGAGAGCATCCCAGTCAATAATGCAGTGTCGCTAATGACACCTATACTAATGTCCTTATAATGGATATTTTTAGTGATAAAAGATTATTGGATCACTTGAGATTCAGCAAGGATCAGATATTGTTTCGTGATGGAGCACGACCTTAAAAGTTCACTTCTTGAAATTGTCAAATCATGTCAATTCAATAAATTTATGGTCGCCGTCATATGACACGTAGCCGCATCTTGTAATTAAGTTTCTAAGGGGAACACTTTCCTCCTTATTTTTAAAAATACGATCAATAATCTTGGCACAAAATACATCTGCAGTATACTCCGGCTATTTTTTTAAGAAAATAAGGTCTGATGATTTGAGTAGGTACAATGTAAACCGCATACTTCCTGGTATCAAGAACGGAACTCAGGCTCCTCGAAACTGCAAAGGAAACGTAGTCAACGAAGCACATGGGATAGTAGATGCGTTTAAGCAGAATTTCTAGAAGCTGGTAAATAGGCATCATGCAGAGAGAGTGATAGATAGGGCAAGAAGAGTACCCATATCGAGTCCAGGCTGTGCTATAAAAAGCTTAAGAACAAGAAGGCCGCAGGTTTTGATGATCTACCAGCCAAGCTCTTTAAACAGTCGCAATGCTTTGGTATTGTACGTGCACCAAATTTTCAACCATTTATGGATGGCAGAAGGCATGCCCGATGACTGGACTATCAGCTTCAAGAACTTGCAAGAACTGTTCATGCATATTCATGCTTCATGTCGCGTTTAAAATCCCAAGTGTATCTTGTATGAACGTCTTTAACCCTTATGGTACTCTCGTTACGAACCATTGAGGCTTCCAGAAAGCCAGATCGACTATAGACCAAAGTTTTACACTGCGATATATCCAAAGAGCACCGAATTTCGGGTTGAAACTTACCACCTATTCATCGACTTCAAAGTCGCATAAAATAATATTCACCGTCAGGAGCTCTATACGGCGATGATCGAATTCGGTATCCTGGCAAAACTGATTGAGCTATCTGTCGCGTGACGCGGGGAGAGAACGTGTTGCAGAGTGCAATTTGGAAGTAGCTCCCCCAAACTATTTTGAACATTCACCAGATTTCGGCAAGGAAATGCATTATCATTTGACTACTTCATTCTTGTTCTGGAGGAGAGAGTGTCAACACGGAAGGGATTATCTTTAACAGGTCCATCCAGCTATAGAGATATGCAGACGATATTGACGCCATCGTTCGCTCCCAGTGTCTATTCACCGGCAATTTAAGAACATTCAAAATTTGTTGACCTTGAAGTAAAAGAGGACATCCAATTAACAAACAAACCAGCATATGTTCGCCTCTTAGGAAAAAGCGTCAATATTGATAGCAACAAGGCGCTTAGCTACTTCGTAGTGAACTTGAACTCCACGAATAACACCCTAGTTTAGATCCGACGAAGAATTACCCAAGGAAACCGCTGGTACTTTGGTCTGGCAAAACAATTGGGTTCAAAACTCCAAAATCGAAGGACGAAAAATATTATTCATAAAGCATTTATTCTTTCAGTTCTGCGCCGAGTGCTTTACGATAAGCGGGAAGGGAGAGATGATACTGGTCTCCTTCGAAAGAAAAATTGTTCGACGTCTTTTTGGTGCTGTTTGTGAGGAGGGTGAACAAAGAAGAAGATACAACCGCCAACACTAGTATAAGCTGTATCAAGATGTGGATGTAGTTCAAAAAGCCAAAATACGTCGACTACATTTGGTCGGTCACATCGAGCGAATGGACAATAATACTCCAGAGGATCTTTGATTCGCGGACCCCATGAGCGAGAACACAAGGAAAGCCGAAAAAGCCAAGCCATCTCGGATGCCAGAGCGCTTAGTCTGAAATAACTGGTAGGCTATAAATGTGAGTTGGACTATCTCAGTGGGGATAATAAAAACATCGATCGGCGTATAGACACTCTAGGCCTAGCTTCTCACAACCATTCGTTTGTGTAATATTTATACCCGGTACCACACTGTGGTGAGGGTATATTCACTTTGTCATTCCATTTGTAACGCCCATAAGGAGGCGTTGTAGGTATGACAAACTATATATATTATTGATCAGAATCACTTTCTTAGTCGATCTAGCTATGTCCGTCTGTCCGCACGATAACGGCCGTAATTTAAGAGCTATCGACTTGCAATTTGGTACGTAAGCTTTTATCCACCAAACTGAGGCTAAGTTCGAAGATGAGCAAGATCGGATGAAAACTACTACTACCTCCCATACAAAAATATCAGATTTATATAGCTTTTTATGTTAAAAATTAAATTTAAATAGCTACAGTAAAGATAGCAAGTTTAAACTTTGCACATATTGTTTTAATAATATTTAAACATTTTTGACAAAAAATGAGCTTGGTCGAATAAAAAGTAGCCATACCTCCCATACAAATATATAATTTTTTAATACTAAAATATTTTTTTTATTTTACAATAATATAGTACCGGGTATTTGAGCTTCGGCATAGTCGAAGATAATTGTCTTACTGGGTTTTTTTATTTTTGGGTCGAATGGAAGGAACTTACAATTTTATGCCGAGTCCGGCATAGTTAGTTAGTTAGGGTTTGAATGGTAGCAGATATTGCCCGGCATATTTTTCAAAAGTAATCTTATTAGTTGTTGGTCTGTAGGATGTTCAAATGAATCCTTCACAACTCTCAATTGCACAATAATAAATTAGCAGCTTCATACAAATCGCCTGTTTTATAACACTGGCAACTGTACTTTAATTGCGTTGGGTCTATCTCTATGTCTAAATCTAAAAGCACATAACATAGCTCATCCTTATAACAATACAAATACAATTCTTCCACTAATAAAATTTTGAACAAATTACTCATTATCTGAAATATAATGTAAAATAAATTTCCCAAATCCATTAGCACACCAATAATAATGGGGAAAATAAATTATTTTTGTAGCTCGTGTATGTATCAGATTTATTTGATTTGACACAATCGTCTTTGTGGCCTGATTTATCGTCTCTAACTCGAAGCTGCGTGTAAATCAATTTCATTCAACAGCAATAATGGAATTGACTTCAAGGACATAATGTTCGTTGTGTTACACCCGTGCTATGATATTAAACGTTTCATATCTATGAAAGTATATATACCTACATCCTGCGGCGAAATATTATGTGAAGCTGTATTTTTACATCCTTGTGGCCCTGACTTGTCTTACCCAGTTTCTCTGCTCAGAACTCTTTATTGATTTGGCCAGAATTGCATGTGGTCTGGTCATGTGAATCATTTCTCTAGGCATTAAAATGATGTGGCGAACAACGGCTGACAAGTGATTTATTGCGAACAACTGTTTGGCTGATGGCAACGAATTTGGTTTACATGTGTGTACTAGTGACGTCAGTGTTTAATACAGTAGGTATCTATTATATTTTAGAATTGTGAGGCCTATTGGTTTTTAGATTCTATACGCATGTTATTGCAAAGTGGAAATTGAAGAGACTTTAAGATGACTTTAAGGTTCAATGCTAGGAATTGAGTACCTCATTACACACCCAAGATTTTATTCTGTAGACCAAATTTCATGATATACCATAGTGTTGGAAAAAATACCGAATTAAAGACAGACAAGTTAGCTTTCACCAGAAGTTCTAACTACCTGCTAACAGAATGACCTATCCTCAAAATGACACATCGGATTGGTCAGATAGTGAAATTATCTACCTACATAAAGTTCTTCACCTGCTTCACTGGTACTCCGCTCATATGGAGAGTCTACGATGGGACTCTCTTCCACATTGTTCAATGCATCTCTCATCCTTAATGCCCTGTTTTCGATTGTGTAACTCAGAAAAGTGGTTGCTCCGTCAGCGGAAGACATAATATATCTCATTGGAAAAATACACAATCTTTGGATTTGACTATAAAATGAGTTCGGCGGCTGGCCCCTTTTCCCGATTCCGGCCAAGGTTTATTATGTATAATGTCTAATTATCAAATTTCAAGGCTAAAGCTGCCGTAAATGTCAAGATATAGTGTGATTTTAAAATTTGGGTGTTCAGCGCCATCTATCGAAACATTTTTGAACCATGCCCACTTTTCACGTCATAACAGATTATTGTGTAAGTTTCAGCTTAATTGACCGATTACTTTTCGAAGTGTTGGGAAAAAGCGTTTGGAATAGCCACGCCCCTTTTTTTTTTAAAAAATACTTCTCTCGGGAAAGGCGAACCTATAACCCTTCAACAGCGCCCCGAGATGCTTGCAGATGTCCAATTTTGAAGATACTTTACAGAAAAGAAGATTTTCTCAAAATTTCAATCGGTTCGGTTTAGAGATATAAAATTTTGAATGTGTTTTGTATGGGAGGTGCCACGCAACTTAGTCCAATTTTTGTTTGGCTATGTCCTTCCTTGGTCTAATACAAATCCAGCAATCCCAAAATCGTGAAAATTGAACTATCATTTCTCGAGTATGCGTGCGCCATGCACACACGGACGGCAGACTCTTATATAGGTACATAATGTATATATAGAGAAAATAATAGATGAGATTAGATATTTCACTCGAACGACTGCTTCTAACTGGCTTGGAAGTAGGCCATACTGTCAACCGAATTGTTCAACATAATTTTTGATGACTTTATCCATGCATTTATATACTTACTTATGGGTCCATTGTATGGTGGAAGGCAACAGAAAAGTCAACCTATCTCAATAACCTACCGAGACTGGCATGCATCGGCATAACCGGAGCAATGAGATCAATACCTCAAGCCGGGCTGGAGATGAGTCTAAATCTTCCACCCCTAGGTGAAAACTTTTGTAGAATGGCTGCCAAGGGATCACTCCGCATATAAAGGAGGCAAAAACCTGGAAGCACAGCTCCTATGGGCACGCCTCCATAATTCAAAAATACTACAGTATCGATCTGGCTAGAAAAACGGACTACATGATTCCGTACCAGAGCTTCAATAAAAACAACTCAGCTACCCCAAAGACAGGTGTAGGTATAGACCAACTCCGCCAAGTTCTTTGTTGTCCAATAAAAATTTAATTTTTATCCTCGACCAAAACTAATGGATCACAATGGACAAAAAGGCGAAAAGGTAAAGCTGTGCACTTCCCTGAAACCTAAACTAACCTATGACTTTATCCATCATTTCACGAATAATGGCTAATATTGTTTTTGAGTGCCTGAATCGTCTCTGGATTGATTTTATAGCTACAAAATATAGCTACTCCCATAGCTTTCGATGTGCGCCCACTACCACAAAGCTGAACCAATATAAAGAAAAGTCATTACAGATATTTATCGACTTGCTTTGATTTGACCCTTTCAGAATTTGGCCTGTAGCTCAAGTTCTGGATAAAGCAGCTTAAAATAGCTAGAATGGTTGCCACTCTTTTTTTTTAATTTTTTAGCATTGATTAAAAATCATTTGTGAAAAGGCAGTAAAGTACAAAAAACTAAAATTTGGTCAAAGTTTGTCTCAATGGATTTGGCAATAAACTACATAACCTAAAACCATCTCACAGCCGTAAGAAACATTTTAAAACAAAGTTTCATTTAAATCTGTCAAGGAGTTTTCACGCTTTGAGGTATCAAAGAAAATGCCTACTGTTTTATTATATGTACGTGTACGCATATTATATTATGTACTATATTTATAAAAGATTTCGTTACGTTTCAGAAAAATGATACATTATAAATGTTTCTTCTGAAACATTTTAGCTAATTTTAAGATTTACATTGATAAAAGAAGAAATAGAAAGAAGTTCTAAAGGAAAGCACAAAGAAAAAAAAACTTTCAATTAAAATAATTTGACTAATGGTATAGAAATCAATCTAGATTACCCTTATCTACCCTAAATAGTCGGTGAAAAGAATTGTAAAACATTTTCTAGAAAAAAGATAATTCCACCGGAAAAAATAAGTCAAGGACAATAGGTGGTCCCTTTTGTTGTGGGCGACATGCCTACATTCAAAGGATTACAGCTAAAGGGAAATTGTGTATGCACAAGCACAGTGTTTAAAGGAAATATAGGCTTTCATGAAAACATCTTGACAAACAAAAATCCATTCATGTGGAAAATAGGCGACATAATAATACACCATAATATAATGTAGGCTGAGACGAAGATTAATGATGATTCTTAACAAAAAGTAATTGGTATTGACTGCTATGATTGAAGATACACTGTATTGATCGAACGATTTTTACAAAAATGTTTGAAGGAGAAAGTGGGTAGGTATTTTTTAATCATCATGTAACATGTTATCAGAATATTTTAGTTTGTGTTTCGAACTCTATGTAAGCATGTCAGGCGTTATATTGTCCAAATACTTCTTTCATGGAAAGCAAATCTATAAGACTTCAGCAGCCCTTAAAGATGTTCACAGATACCTATAGTCCTTAGTTGGAGTTCTGCACATAAATTCTTGTATCTAAGTATGTTCGTCCTTTAACCAAAGAAGTTATTTTTAATCCTACCAAAAAAATTACTTTACAATGGAAATCTTGCAGATTGACTGAATTTTATTTTCTCTCCATCGGATAGTGATAGTGAATGAATAACAGAAATACTATCGAAAAGCTTTTTCTTTTGCAAATGTTCATTGGGAAATGAACTAAATGGGTAGCTTTTTTGGTTTTCCCCCAGAATCACGTTTTAAGGAGTGAAACTTTTTAAATTCAAATATTGGCACGTGTTGTACTTTTACATACCTATTTGAAATTTGCAGGCATTGTGTTGTTTGTCAGCATTAAAGCGACTAAAAGCATTTTAGCCCACAATGTCATTCCATTGTCTATCAACCGCATGTCATTATGAAATAGGATCTAGCCAATGAGTCAATGAATGAAATCTATTTGTAATGGTATTCGACTGTTTCTGATGGCTCGTTGAATGACATTGGCTGTAGCTCGTCGTTAACAACCATCAAATATTTCAATTGTTGTTCGAAAGTTTCACTAAAAAGAAAAAAGAACGTGTCAAGGCATCAGGAGCCGTTCAGAGACCTGTAGCGATGAGCAAGAAATGTCGTTGTTGCGGATACAGAAATACCATTTCTGCTGATAATCGGTGAACGATAAAACCCAAGATATCCGTTCACCCGTGAGAAAAGCAGTATTTGAAGTCCAGACCAACACAACGCTAGACCAAACTGTCTGTTATAGCTGTTAGCGGAAGACTACTTACTTAGCGGAGATTTATCTAATTCTACACCAACTTATCTTCAAGATTTGGTCGGAGCTTCATTTGTTGGGTCCATAAGAAAGTAAAAAATAAATAAATAGGTGGCGCAACAGGCGGGTAGACACCCTAGGCCTCTAGCTTCTCGCAACCATTCGTTTGTGTGAGTTTCTACTTTGGGACGAATGGAAGGGACCTACAATTTTATGCCGAGTCCGAAAGGCTGAATTGAGAACCTTTTTCAGGACTGTCATACTCGCAGATGTTTATCAGACGTTCGCGAGAGGTGGCGCAGTAGAAAAAAACCTTAAGATGTAATTTGTGTTTTTCCGGGGATCGAACCTGGGATCCCTCGCACAGTAGTCCAGCACACTAACCACTGCGCTAATGCCACCATAAGGAGCGAATAAGTACTGCAAATGGAAAAACATGTTTAAGAAGAACTACTTTTCAAGAGGATTAGTCGCTCCAACAGTCAAAGCTCATCAGTAGAAGTGACACAGGAATGCTCTAGCAGATCGCTTTTGTGGTGTGGTAGTAACGTGGCACTGGAGTAACGGTGGAGTGGTGACCAAGTGGCATAAAAATGGTGCGGCGGCTAAGTGGCATGAAAGTGATTTAACGCGCACTGAAGTGGCAAACAACATATGGTTACACCGATTCATCAATTCTTAAAATGTCGTCCTATATTTTATTCTTGGTCATCTTGCATGTTTTTAGTTTTCGTGTAAAATACGCAGTTATAATGCCAAAATCAACGTCATATGCCTCTAGAAGGTGTATGCCTCTATAATTGCACATCGCCGAAGCCCGCTTGCTACTCCAAAATTAAACTTGTTCGAGATAAGCGGCACCAGACTGGTGGCACCCCACCTAAAAAATGTCACGTCGATACTACTCCGCTTTGATGCACGCATCTACATAATGTTTACGTAGTTTTCAGCGATGCCACCTGCCACTTGGTCAAATCACTGCTATATCACTTCGGTGCGCGCCTTGTTCTTAGATGTTCTCATGATAATATGAAATATAGGACTCAAAACTGAAAACTAGAAACTCTACAATTCAAAGCCCAGAATGGCAAAGATCGAGTGACAATATGATGGGAGTAAACGAGATCCCGCTGGTAGTGATGATTTCGCTAGGGGCGATAAAGTCCAATGTGGCTTTCACGAAGTATGTGTGGTTATCCTTATCACCTCATGCCAAGAGAGAGTAAATAAAGATAAGATAAATAAAGTCAACAACTACCAACCTTATAGGTTCATCCATTCATTCATTCATTTTTATGTCCCGCTAATCCATTAAGTGGGTGGCGGGTGTAGATTGCTCAAGTGAACCCTTCTCGATTCTTCGCCATCGACTCTAAATCATCAAGGGCGATCTCCATACTGATTGATAGAGGAGAGTTTATGGACATGGTCTAATCACCTCATCCTGTGTCTACCTAGAGGACGCCTGCCTGGTGGGACGAATTCCTTATAGCATGTCTTGGGATACTGGTTGGGGCCATGCGTTCAACATGACCAAACCACCGAATTGTGGAGAAGTAGCCGCTCAACATTGAGTTTCTTACGTATTCTGCTGTTTCGAATACGATCTCTACGGGTCGCACCAACAAAACAAAGGAGGAAGCTCATTTAGACCTAGCTATAAGTTTACGTTTCAAAATTGAAAGCAGACATAACCATCATTCAAACGATATTGCCACAAAAACATGATACAAGGATGGAAGAAAGTATCCCCAAGAATCCACGCGGAATTTTATTTATTTTCATACCACAACACCAAATGAGGTCTTAAGTCTTCGGAAGATACCTACAGTCCTACAAGGGCCATACCTCCTCAACCTACAGTGGTCGGCACAAGTATTTTGTCAAAACTAAAGTTAATTCTGCAAAAAAAAATTTTTCAAAAATCTCTTCGCTAATATTTTTTATGATTTTTTGAAAATTGTTAAAAATGGCTATTTTAGCCACTTTTTCCTCCTTTTCATAAAAAATTTTTCTGAGATCATCCCATTCAAAAAATCATAAAAAATATTAGCGGAGAGATTTTTGAAAACTTTTTTTGCAGTCCCTATTAGAATTTATTGTTTCAAGAAACTTTTTGCATCAAAACATTTTTTTTTTTTTACCGAGGAAAAAAGTCAAAAATTTAGACTTTTACAAAAGTTCTAAATTTTCAATGGGTACTTAATGGGTTAAGGAAAGTTGCGTATCATTTCAACGGAATTTAAATGGCCTTTCCATTGATGCCAAAATTTACTTGAAGTAAGTTCAAATTATTCAAACTTTTATGGAATTGTTGTTGTTTTTTTTTTAAATCATCGCCATTTTGAAATAATCATCAGTTAAATAAAATCTGTTGACAAGTTATTTTTTTTTATAATACTAACTATCCCCGCAGCCAATTGTAAAAACAAAACTTTGAATAAGCCAATAAAAACAAAACATGCAGATATTCCCCGTTATGGGCTTAAACTTTTAACCGCACCACTCAAACGTTCAAACGTATCTATGTATGTTGTATTTGTATCCCAACAAACAGAAAAGTATTTAAACGGAAATGCGGTATGAAATTGCATCAGCAGGCGTGTCAATAGTATGTCCAAAAGCAATCTGCATAATGCAGTGTGTATGTGTATCATCTGCACAGTTTAATTATGTATATCCTCGGGTTAGACAGGAAAATTAGTTCAGTGCCAACCAACGTGGGTCAATTTCCGTACAGCAATTCCGGTTGAATAAAGGAATTGCATTCACATTAACTTGGTATTTTTTCCTTAACCTTGCAGCGCTGAGATGGAATGATGAAATCAACCTCTCACAACAATGCAAAGTAGGAAGACAACCGACCGCGACGACAGCTAGATACAACCGCATTATTGGCGGCACAATTCGCATCCTGTTTCCGCTTTGTGCAATATTCTGTAGAGCCTGTTGTATACTACATACATACATATACAATGCAAATGCTAATGTGCAACCGGCGATAACAAAAATGGAACTAGGCGGATAGAGTGTCTGTCACAGGATACTACTGCCGGAAATGGGAAAAAGATTTATTGTTGCACTGCAAGCATATTTTGTAGTTTAGAGAAAATAATCATTAGCTGTGGGCTGTGCGCTTTTAACAGGATTTATCTATTTCATTTTAATTATTTTTTTTTTCTTTTCGATTATACGCTGTATTTAAAAATTCATTTAAATTTCTGTTTTTCATTCCTTGAATTTTGATTACGATTTAATTGAATGATTACATAATGAATGGACTAACACATACCTCCAGTTAGCTCGATTTTGGGCTAACTGCCTCCAGTTGCGCACTCAAAGTTGGTTGAGGACCTTTGAACTTGCCATATGCACCCTGTCAAAAGAGATCTTAGCTAATCCATTGGGCCTTACCAATAATCATTTTTAATCTTGAACTTAAATATTTTGACGGTCACAGTGGATAATTTTATATGGAAATTTTCGCCATTGTGACTTCGTAAAAGTTAGCCTGGACACTAAAACTGATTATTAGTACAGCGGATTGCGTCGTGCCTCTAAGTTATAGTCGAAAACTCGTTTGGCTCCTGCTCATAACGTTATTTGTTCCCCAAGCTTGAAAAATAGTCTCTGATGTTAATAACTGCGAATCCGTCACATTTATTGCTTATAAATTTTACATGAGCTATTTTAGACATAATAAGCCGATTCAGAATTCGCGAGTTAACTCAAATTGACCAAATATGTTCCAGTCATTCCTGGTGGTAAATAATGTTTTTAATGAATAAGAGTTGAAGATTGACACATGATTCAAAAAAAATTAATCTAGAGACTTATAAGATGGTTTTTGAATTTTCTTCGTTAGTCTTGGTCAACATTTGGTGGGACTGTGGGATTGTAACTTTTCACCGAAAAAAAAATCTCGAATCGGCAAAATGGCTCCATGAAATTAGACCACAATGAAAAAAGGCCCAACAAAAAGAAAAAAATGCAAAAAGGCCCCCAAAAAATTATTCTGTAAGCAATAACAAATTTTAGTAGTTGTATTGGCGAATTTTTCATTTTGTTGGACCCTTCTGTCATTAATAATTTGAGGTAAAATTTAATTTTTGTTGTAAAATTATACAACAGTGTATACGATATGAACATATTATTAAAGTGGACTCTAAATATTGGGGTCTTCTTAAGAAAGACCTCCCCAAAAGAATGAAAATTTAAGCCAAACTCAATGAAAAAATGACAACAAACGTTCAATAAAAAGTAAAAAAAAATGAAAAATATTTGTATTTTTAAGTAAAAGTTTGAATTTTCAATATTTTGCCTGATACACTGGCAATTATAGTTTTGCCTGTTATTCACCGCTACTGCCAAGGTCATTAATTCTAAGTCGCACTCAGAGCAAAATTTTAAGTGCTTGCTAGGCAAAAAAATAATATTATCCTCAAGTCCTGGCACATTACGCAAAAGGCTGACTCCTCTGGTGCAAGGGGTGACACACTTTCGTCCTCTTCATCATTGTCCGTATCAAGTGATCAGTTTTTGAAATAACTTTTAATTTATGCTTTAGAAAATTTGAGAAAATTAAAGTTTTTTTCTCGCGGCACTTTCGGACACTACGCCCATTTTTTTGGGCCCTTTTTTAAGTTTTTGTATGGGGCAATTTTTTATTGGGGCCCGATTTCATGGAGCAAAAAAAAAATATCGAGTCTTTTGGAAGATAACCTAACACAATTTCGAAAGCAAAAATGTCGAAATCCAAAATCGTAAAAATACAAAAAAATTAAAAATGTCAATAGTATTTCAGATTTTAGCTCGAGCTAAATTTGAGCTCCCATACAAAATGCTCTCCAAAATTTAGCTAAGCTAAATTTAAACGAATCCATTTAGCCACACTGCTTTATTTTCATTTCACACTTCATACTTCATATAATATGTAATATGTATCTGTAAAAATTTAGAACGCCCATAAAGGGTTCGGCACATTTTTATACCTGGTACCACACAGTGGTGAGAGTATATTCACTTTGTCATTCCATTTGTAACGAACATAAGGAGGCGTTGTAGGTATGACAAACTATAAATATTATTGTTCAGCATCACTTTATTAGTCGATCTAGCGATGTCCGTTTGTCTGTCCGCACGATTACGGCCGTAATCGACTTGAAATTTGGTACGTAAGCTTTTATGTAAGCTTTACTGAGGCTAAGTTCAAAGATGAGCAAGTTCGAATGAAAACTACTATAAACAACTACTACAAAAATATCGATTTTATATACCTTTTTGATGTTAAAAATTAAATTTGAATATCTACAATAAAGATAGCAAATTTAAACTTTGCACATATTATTTTAATAATATTTAAAAAATTTTGACAAAAAGTGAGCTTGGTCGAATAAAAACTACCCATACCTCCCACACAAATATATAATTTCTTAATATAATTTTTAAATAATTTTTACAATAATATAGTATGTACCGGGTATTTGAGCTTTGGCATAGTCGAAGATAATTGTCTTACTGGTTTTTGTGTTGTATTTTTGTCTAGCGGAAAAGTAACTGAGGGAGGGTTTTTCAATGAATATCTCTATGAGAAATCCTTTGAAAGTGAGAAATTTGAGATCAAATAATAACTGAGAAGGGAAAAAGAAAGCGCAACGAAAATATACGACTTTTTCGAGTCGATGAATTTTGAAAGGAAGTTATTTTCAGCGAACAGCTGTTTTCTGATTCTGTGACACTTACTCCTATATCTACAATGCTCTCAGTGTCAAAATTTAGCTAGGGATTTTCTAAATGTTTGGAGAACAAAATTGAAGAGCAGCTAAAATTTACGAACTTTTTCAAAAAATGTAATTTTTGTAAAATTGATTTCAAATCCCTTAAAATATTATTTTGTCGACATTAAAAGGATGGTTATTCGCTTATTTTTTTATCTAAGTGTAGAAACTTTAAACACTGTTTTTGCTAAGCTCCATGGCATCTAGGGGCGGTTACCACACCACACGTTACTGGTTCTGGAATAACTGAAATCTGCGAGAATCAAGAAATTGTTCCTTCTTTGTGATTCACATGAATTCGCGTACCTTATTACATCATCATCATCATCATCATTTTCAAATGGTCCGCTTGTCCATTAAGTGGGTCGCGGGTGTAGGTTGCTCATTATTACCTTATTACCTATATCAAAAAAAAATTGTTAAGAATACACAAAATTCTTGAAAATATCGAAAGATATTTGTCAATTGAGCAAGCGACTAAAATTTGTGCCAACTGATCGATATACACTATAGGTAAGGCAATCAATAATTACTAGGCTCACCCAGTGGTCGAAATTCGACCACCATACATTTAAACACAAAGCAACGCAACATGCATGCAGAACGACAAAAAAAATGAGTATGTGCTTCACCTTCATTATGTACATAAGCACTCTACTGAGGTAAAACTTCACAACAACTGTGTTTTGTTTTGCTTTGCTTTGTTTTGATTTGTATTGTTTTGACCCACTATAAACCATCCATTTAAAGAGGAAATAAATAAAATTGCTGCGCCATCTACCGGGTCCTTAACCATCCAGGGATCCCCTCAAACACACACACCAAATTTCAGCAAAATCGGTCCAGGCGTTTAGAAGGAAATAAATAAAATTCTTGGACCTCGATTGCAGCGCCACCTACCAGGTCCTTAACCATCCAGGGACTCCCTCACACACACACACCAAATTTCAGCAAAATCGGTCCAGGCGTTTAGAAGGAAATAAATAAAATTCATGGAACTCGATTGCAGCGCCACCTACCGAGTCCTTAACCATCCAGGGATCCCTTCAAACACACACACCAAATTTCAGCAAAATTGGTCCAGGCGTTTAGAAAGAAATAAATAAAATTCCTGGAACCCGATTGCAGCGCCACCTACCGGGTTCAATTGTGCATCTAAAGTTAAACCATCCAGGGACCGTGCAAGTCGGTACGCTTGTAAAAAGTATCGGATCGCCATATACCTACGCCAATGGAGAATGAAAGACAACAAATATAATGTGCACCCACTGCACCGCCCTCCCTTTCCATGACCATGGTACTTGTTCATACAATACTGCTTCTCATTTCCTTTGTTTCCTTCTTCATATGAAATCCAAACAACTACCCCAACCCAACCTTACCCTGTTACCTGGTTTGTACGTCTCTTCTCTTATGAAGATTATTAATATACCATACTGCAGCACGCACCCCATCCTGTATAGGACATACGATCACTATGTACATACAGCTGCTCCTGCTGACCATAGCACTCACTGAGAAAACAAATCAACCCTTTTCGAATGAGGTACACAGACACACCACCCCCACGTATGACGATGTGGTTTTGTTTTTGTTTGTCCTGTCGCACGATCGCAAAAAGTAGAATTTCGACTGAGCGAAGGGGAAATATTAATTTTCTTTGTTTGTTGTTGTTGTAACCAATGCAATATAAAAATATTAATTTACCTATATTACTTATGTTTTTTTTCAAATTATTATTCTTCATAACACATCTATGAGTGATAAGCTTCAATTTGGTAAAAAGAAAAATGGATTTTGTATTCTTTAAGTAGGGTAAATGACTATCACAAGAAATCGGGTCGGCTTTTAATATTATAATAGATAATAGATTAGTGAATGACAAGAAAACTACTGTAACGTAAGTCCTAACATTAAAAGTGTCAATATTGTTCTTGATTGAACTAGATGACTTTAGTCTCATTACATACCTATAGATAAAATTTTTGTTTTTATTTTCTATCTTAAAATATTTTTTTTTTTTATCATTTTTGTTGCAGTATGCGTGTATGTATAGTGATCAATATTGTTTTCTATTTGTGAAAGACAATAAAAAACCAGTAAGACAATTATCTTCGACTATGCCGAAGCTCAAATACCCGGTACTATATTATTGTAAAATAAAAAAAATATTTTAGTATTCAAAAATTATATATTTGTATGGGAGGTATGGGTACTTTTTATTCGACCAAGCTCATTTTTTGTCAAAATTTTTTAAATATTATTAAAACAATATGTGCAAAGTTTAAACTTGCTATCTTTACTGTAGCTATTTAAATTTAATTTTTAACATAAAAAGCTATATAAATCTGATACTTTTGTATGGGAGGTAGTAGTAGTTTTCATCCGATCTTGCTCATCTTCGAACTTAGCCTCAGTTTGGTGGATAAAAGCTTACGTACCAAATTTCAAGTCGATTGCTCTTAAATTACGGCCGTAATCGTGCGGACAGACGGACAGACGGACAGACGGACATCGCTAGATCGACTAAGAAAGTGATGCTGATCAATAATATGTATAGTTTGTCATACCTACAACGCCTCCTTATGGGCGTTACAAATGGAATGACAAAGTGAATATACCCTCACCACAGTGTGGTACCGGGTATAAATATTTCCATCAATTATTCAAAGAATTCCTTCAGTTATCCCTCACCTATATAATATTTCGTATATGTCGGGAGAAAGTATTTCGACAAACAATTTTATTACCGCTACGTTAAGCGTGGGCTATATGCTTTCGTCACAGTGTGGGCGGGTTGAGAGAAATTTATCGATTCACGACTAAAGGGCAAGTGCATGGCATTGATAAAACTGGGACACCCATTATATCTCAATCTCAATCTCATTTGTGTGCTATTTATAGAAATCTTGAGTAGTGGGCTAAGTGTTTGCTGTGAATGTAAGCTTTTGACGGTGGTTACTGCAGTTGAGCTGTTTTAATTCCTAATGAGGAAAGTAATTAATAGAAGCGTTTTGTGTACCTACAACTACATACAAACACAACAATTTGATTGTATGGCATGTGGAATTTAATTGAATGAATTTAGAGAGCACTACTCCAATTAGGTTTCCCTTAAGAAATCATTTTGCCGTCAGCCAGCAAGTCGCCCTTTTTATTGTTTTATTAGAAACAAAGCATTGCTGGACTTTTGTAAATTGTAATTTGAGAAATGAAAAAAAAAAAACTTTTTGCTAACCTGATTAATAAATAAATTCCACCGCTTCCGCGTTAAAGGCGGCAAAGAAATTCAAATCCATTACAAGTTGCCAATTTATTTTCGTATGAGAACAAAAGGAAAATCCGAATTGAGGAAGACCAAAGAAAATAAAGTAATAAAGAAAGAAAAGGACTCTAAACTGCTCAATGTAGTTATGCATAAAGTTTTCCATCCCTACAAAGTTGCCAACAATCAAAAATGAGTAAAAAGTCTGCAAGACTGTCTTAACTTTTGTCTTTGTTGTTCTTTTCGGCAAAACTTAAACTTTTCTTATATTTTTCTTTCGTTAAAGCAAAGTCTTTGTCGAACATTTTTGTGTTTTATGCGGCATTACAGGAAAGTATCTTAAACTCATTTGTTTCCATCATGATTAAGGGTTGCTTTTATATGAGAAACCGGTGACTGTCCTTTTATCCGAGAGGACATACCTAATCATAAACTGATGAAACTTAATTTTTAAGAAATATTATGCGGAAAGATGATGGGGTATCCTTATCTATTGCTTTGTTCTAATGGTTGTCTGCGGCTACCAATTGTAGGTATCCTATTATAGGCTTAAGGGGTAGGTATGCGTATAAGGCATAAAACACTATCATCTTTAAGAGTGACAGTTCAGGACTATTGGTTTCAGAATATTTACAATGTTACGTGAGTGCAGTAGAAGCTAAATTAATTTATAAGCTAATGAGGAGTTTTCATAATTTCCTCCGTCTTAATTCAAAACCAACCAAAAATGATTTTCATTGACAACTAGGTAACAAAATCAGTTATCGCATCGTAAGCGAACACTTTTTTGATTCAATCTCTGCGTCTTGATGTTTGCATTTTGGCTGGATTTGCAAAAGAAAGAACATTATTTAGTTAATAATTCAAATAATTATTATGTCAGCTAGGTGTTGATATATTGTTATTATTATTTTGGAAAGGGTCTATTATCTGTTGGTCTATTGTACTCACCACTTACACCTTGGAGAGGTATTTTCCTTTTAGAGAGTTTAGAATTTTGGAATTAATTTTACACCTTGGCGGAAAAAATCCTTCGTATAGCACTCTCTATAATCCAGTTTCCTGAATTTAAGAGTGAGAGCTGGCTCTATTGTTTGTATTTAATCATCTGATAGTTGCTACATGCCCAAATATGTCATACTTTTGAGGCTTAATGCCAGACAAAGGTGTTGATAGAAAAATGTTGAAATCTTCTTCCATATAATATTATGTCCATATGCCACAATGCTTCAAAACACGTTCCTAGTTGTCCTTACGAACCTGCTGGTCCGTCTATGAATAGCTAGACACAAAAGCTTCGTTTTGCAGTGTGGAGTTATTGCAGCAAAAGTCTATGAACATTTCGAAGGTGAATTGACATCTACACTGCTTTCGGAAAGCCTTTAATGTTAAACAATTTTCGAAGTGATACTCCCAGAGGCCACAGAGATCATATATGTATACGACGAATGGAACCTTCGAAAAGAGTCAACACAAATTACCCTATTTTGTTATGAAAGGGCTCAGCAAGATCTAATAGAATTCTTTCCCATGTCTTATTGTCTCTTAGAGTGAACTTGGCTGATATAAATAAATTCGACATACTTCAATAGTATTTTCCTCGAAGTGGCACTCATCGCTTCTTTCAAATCCTGCATCCGGTCCAACTGGTAGGCGAGACAATTCATCAGAGTTGACATTTGTAGATGTTGGATGGTATAGGTATAAACCATTAGTTTCAATGAAAAGTTATGAAGTATGTAAGTGCATCTCGACAATTCGTATAGCGGTATAGCCCACACAGGTCACAAAGTCATGCATGGCAAACTGGCAACACCGTACGAAATAGAGTACAATTTGTAATGTATCTATAGCTTCAATTGAAAAAAGTCGTTTTTATTTTTTCCTGTTTGCTGAAATAAAGTCTGTTTTGAGTTTAAGGTAGCTCACTCTATAAATGGAGCAGAAGGATGTATGATAGCTCAGAAGACTCGGTGAGTTATTTCATATAAACTGTTTCTAGCTTTCAAGTATTGATTTGAATTTATAACTATAATGTCAAGTTGAATGTTGTCAACTCAAAATAAAAAGGGAAATGCCATGCCATGTCTGAATCTCCTAGGTTTAGGAGTTTTGGCTGAGTACTCTATATTGATTGAGGATTTTTTGGTACAAATTCAAGAGAAATGGAGTTTGTACCTTCTTCTTCAACCAATATGCAACGATTTTTTTTAAATACGGGCACCTTTAGCGCACAACGGACATCCAATCCATATTTCTATTTCCTAGGTTTAAGGGTATAGGCTTTGGTGCGTTTTCGTATTGAGAAGATATCCTCATTATAACTCCCAACTATATACTTCTAGTATCAATTTATTTTCGTTGGCAACGGTAAGAGCCACATTTCAGATCTAAAATAAACAGATAAATAATCATAGGTAAGCGTTTAGCTTTCTAAAAACGTTTAATTCTATACAGTAATACAAATTTAACTATACATATGCGGTAAAGCATGTTGCAGCACCTACTACTTCAAACCATCATGTCCATAACATATTATAACATCTATTCGTCCTAGCCACGCTTGAAATTATTTACACAAAACTACTTACCCATTTGATATGGAAATTGGATTTTGGTTTCCATGATTGGCATATGATCAGACAAGCTTTGGTTGTGCAAAAGCACTGTGTAGAATAATTAATCAGGCGTATGTAATCAAAGCATTTCGTACGTAATGAATTAGGTGTGTTTTACCAGTACCGCAGTCTGTGTCCTGGTTGACACTATATTACTCCATTACTATTTCTGCCTGTGCCGCGACATAGCAGATGTGCTATTGCCAAACATAAATAACTAAGTTACCAAAATCACATACTGATAGACGATTATTATAGCGATCTACAAACAACCATAATCGGGGCTGTTTACATACATTTGAACCAATACTCTGTTTGGAAATCTGAAGTATTTATTACACTAGAACGGGTACCTGGGATATCTTGTATCTGGTAGTTGAATTTTGTATATGCATTCGATCTGAGATATCTGGTATTTAAATAAGTAGGTATGCATGAGTTAACGCATACTTATCTGATTCATAGAAACCCTTCTAGCCAATCTATGCAGTTGTTCAATACTTCAAGAAGTTACCGTACTATGCATATATATGAAAGGACAAGAAACGTTTACTCTGAAGTTGCAAAAGTAAATATTCTTTAGAAAAATATACAAAAAATAAATTTCTTTGTGAAGATTTCAGCAGCACATGGTGATACCGAGAAAATAGCTCCATAAACTTTGTAATACATAACTTCAAGAAGTTCTTTAGAATAATTTAAAGTTTTTCTAGGCATTGTTGTCACACATGTGTGTGATGGGCCAGCTTAAATGCAGGACGTTTATGTTAATATTCGCTTCTGGGTTTAAAGAACTAAGTTCTTTATTCTTGGTCACTTTATTTTTGTTTTTTTAAGTTTATACAATCATTTTAGCGATGGAGAGTAAATGAGGCAGAAAATGCAAAGTTGGGAGTTAAAAGCGGCGCTGAAGGAAGATGGCTCGTCGGCTCTAGCAGCTACTGGGGGAATATCGGCTCTTTAGAAGTTAAATGAAAGAGAAAGTAGAGAGCTACTAGTCCGGGATCAATATCAGGAAGTTTTACAAAAGGTAAAAAGAACATTTTGGCAAGGCAACAAGATGTGAGCATGAGCAGCTATAGAAATGATCAAGAAAACCCTGTAGTACAGTGGCCGGTACAAGTATTTTGACAAAACTAAAGTTAATTCTGCTCATAATTTGAAACTGACTTCATGTAAATTTTGGCATCAATGGAAAGGTCATTTAAATTCCGTTTGAATGATACAAAACTTTCCTTAACCCATTAAGTACCCATTTAAAAATTTTAGAATTTAGAATTTTTGTGAATATCTACTTTTTTGTATTTGTATTTTGTATGATTTGTATGATTTTTTGAAAATTGCTAAAAATGACTATTTTAGCCACTTTTTCCTCCTTTTCATACAAAATTTTTCTGAGATCATCCCATTCAAAAAATCATAAAAAATATTAGCGAAGAGATTTTTGAAAATTTTTTGTTTGAAGACACTATTAGAATTGTTTGAAGAAACTTTTTGCATTAAAACATTTGTTTTTTTTTTTTGGACCGAGGAAGTCAAAAAAGTAGACTTTTACAAAAGTTCTAAATTTTCAATGGGTCCTTAATGGGTTAAGGAAAGTTGTGTATCATTCTAACGGAATTTAAATTACCTTTCCATTGATGCCAAAATTTACATGAAGTAAGTTCAAATTATGAGCAGAATTAACTTTAGTTTTGTCAAAATACTTATGCCGGCCACTGTAGAGTCACAGTCAGTGTGGAAAAATCTCTTCTGATCGAAATATTCAATTTGGACATCCAAAATTTCCATCCACATGAATAAAATGAAGTAAGGGTAGCAATATTTTCACTGAAGTCCAACAAAGCTAATGGATTAAACGACTTCATGACAGACGATATACACTAATTCATCTCCCAGATCTAGTAGAAAGAAAATATGTGATAAGATGACACTCTAAACTGCGCCATTTATTGATGCATCAGTCTCCTAAACACAGCATATAAGATCCTTTCTGTCAAACGGTGTGAACGAACGGGAAATTACAGAACGACCAAATATTTATTTACTACGGTAGATGCGACCAGACGAGACCGGAACTATACCCCACCACCTGTTTATCGATTTTAAGGCAGCATTTGTGACAGCTTTTAGAAAGATGACCTATCTACAGCCATGGCTAGTTTTGGCATACTTACCAAACTCTTCAGCTTGCACAGGATGACGACGGAGAACACCAATACCCGATGCTCTTTTAAGTTTCGAAAAAAAGCTCACCAAGATCGTTGATGACAAAAAAGAATTTAGGCAGGTACATGGATTGTCGCATGTAGGTAACTTCTTTAAATTTTGTGAAACTTACAAGCTGAAACTTGGGGCACATATTTACACAAGTCTGTACAATTAGTTGCATACGCGGATATCATTGACATTATCATTGGCATAAGTCAACGAACTGTCACTGCGTCGGTCGCCCCAGCATTGGTTTGACGTAGGTAAACGCCATTTCGACGTTTTTAAGTTAGGTATGCAGTAATAGGTTTTTGAGGATGTTCTTTCCATTTCTGAAAACAGTTTTGTCCTATTCCATCTGCCTACGAAGATATTGAGTATCGACTTTGCCGTAAGCGACACAAATTTGGAGCCTTGTAGAATTGGTTTGCCTTATAAACCAATTCCCGGCGTTTACGTTAAATTTTAGGAGCAAACGCTGTTAATTTTAATCTTTTAATTAAACTGAATTTAACTTCTGTAAAATAATTTTTCTGCAGAAACTTTATTTTCTATTTTTTTTACTTTTAAATTTCACAGAAAAGTCCATGTATTTTTATTAACTGAAAATATTATATAATATATAATTATAATATTATAAAATATAATACTCCAGAGTAAATATAATTAAACTTTAGCTCCTGGTGCCTGCCATCAGACAGTTGTTGACATATATACCTTTAGCGGAGCGACTAAGTCGCGTTAGCGGCTAAACCCTGCGAAAAAAGGGTTAAAATCTGTTAGCGAGCGAACCGAGTCACTCTTCCCATACTTTAAATACACTTTTCTTACAGGCCCCTATCTGACAGTTTTTGGTATAGACTTATTCAGCTATGTAACTGGAATCAGTCACATAAAAATGGTTTGATTAAAAAAAAAAAACAAAAAAAAAAAATTATAAATTTATAAATTTATTAAAATTTAGAAAAAAAAAATTCATTTCCTCAAGAAAAAAATATTATATTTTAGGTTTTTAAGCCATTTTAAGCCAGAAAAAAAAAAATTTGTTTGCTGTGTTCATAATGAAAACCCGCCCCGAAAAAATGAAGGAATCCTATCGGGCAGAATTTTAATAAATCGCTTTCAAACTTTAAACTCGAATTGCCAAAAATGCTGTTTTGGCGTTTACGTCAAACCAATTCTGGGGCGACGACAGGAGTGCTGTAAAAATAGTTTTAGTCGCTAATGAACGCAAAACCAACCATATTTTTGCTCTCAACAAAAGGTACGCTTTACATCGACGAATCGGATGAAACGTTATAATAGACAGCTATAAAATGGAGGTATTTAGGGACTTTATCAACTTTGGTTCAGGAATAAACCTCGCCTTAGGTGGTGCGAACAAGTGGAAGGTAACCACATAACGCATACTTATCTGATTCATAGAAACCCTTCTAGCCAATCTATGCAGTTGTTCAATACTTCAAGAAGTTACCGTACTATGCATATATATGAAAGGACAAGAAACGTTTACTCTGAAGTTGCAAAAGTAAATATTCTTTAGAAAAATATACAAAAAATAAATTTCTTTGTGAAGATTTCAGCAGCACATGGTGATACCGAGAAAATAGCTCCATAAACTTTGTAATACATAACTTCAAGAAGTTCTTTAGAATAATTTAAAGTTTTTCTAGGCATTGTTGTCACACATGTGTGTGATCGGCCAGCTTAAATGCAGGACGTTTATGTTAATATTCGCTTCTGGGTTTAAAGAACTAAGTTCTTTATTCTTGGTCACTTTATTTTTGTTTTTTTAAGTTTATACAATCATTTTAGCGATGGAGAGTAAATGAGGCAGAAAATGCAAAGTTGGGAGTTAAAAGCGGCGCTGAAGGAAGATGGCTCGTCGGCTCTAGCAGCTACTGGGGGAATATCGGCTCTTTAGAAGTTAAATGAAAGAGAAAGTAGAGAGCTACTAATCCGGGATCAATATCAGGAAGTTTTACAAAAGGTAAAAAGAACATTTTGGCAAGGCAACAAGATGTGAGCATGAGCAGCTATAGAAATGATCAAGAAAACCCTGTAGTACAGTGGCCGGTACAAGTATTTTGACAAAACTAAAGTTAATTCTGCTCATAATTTGAAACTGACTTCATGTAAATTTTGGCATCAATGGAAAGGTCATTTAAATTCCGTTTGAATGATACAAAACTTTCCTTAACCCATTAAGTACCCATTTAAAAATTTTAGAATTTAGAATTTTTGTGAATATCTACTTTTTTGTATTTGTATTTTGTATGATTTGTATGATTTTTTGAAAATTGCTAAAAATGACTATTTTAGCCACTTTTTCCTCCCTTTCATACAAAATTTTTCTGAGATCATCCCATTCAAAAAATCATAAAAAATATTAGCGAAGAGATTTTTGAAAATTTTTTGTTTGAAGACACTATTAGAATTGTTTGAAGAAACTTTTTGCATTAAAACATTTGTTTTTTTTTTTTGGACCGAGGAAGTCAAAAAAGTAGACTTTTACAAAAGTTCTAAATTTTCAATGGGTCCTTAATGGGTTAAGGAAAGTTGTGTATCATTCTAACGGAATTTAAATTACCTTTCCATTGATGCCAAAATTTACATGAAGTAAGTTCAAATTATGAGCAGAATTAACTTTAGTTTTGTCAAAATACTTATGCCGGCCACTGTAGAGTCACAGTCAGTGTGGAAAAATCTCTTCTGATCGAAATATTCAATTTGGACATCCAAAATTTCCATCCACATGAATAAAATGAAGTAAGGGTAGCAATATTTTCACTGAAGTCCAACAAAGCTAATGGATTAAACGACTTCATGACAGACGATATACACTAATTCATCTCCCAGATCTAGTAGAAAGAAAATATGTGATAAGATGACACTCTAAACTGCGCCATTTATTGATGCATCAGTCTCCTTAACACAGCATATAAGATCCTTTCTGTCAAACGGTGTGAACGAACGGGAAATTACAGAACGACCAAATATTTATTTACTACGGTAGATGCGACCAGACGAGACCGGAACTATACCCCACCATCTGTTTATCGATTTTAAGGCAGCATTTGTGACAGCTTTTAGAATGATGTGTTATCTACAGCCATGGCTAGTTTTGGCATACTTACTAAATTCTTCAGCTTGCACAGGATGACGACAGAGAACACCAATACCCGATGCTTAAGTTTCGAAAAAAAGCTCACCAAGATCCTTGACGGCAAAAAAGAATTTAGGCAGGTACATGGATTGTTGCATGTAGGTAACTTCTTTACATTCTGTGAAACTTACAAGCTGAAACTTGGGGCACATATTTCCACAAGTCTGTACAATTAGTTGCATACGCGGATATCATTGACATTATCATTGGCAGAAGTTAACGAACTGTGACTGGAGTATTTGGTGTTTGCAAATATTGTGACGGGAGCTGTAAAAATGGTTTTAGTCGCGAATGAAGACAAAACCAACCATATTTTTGCTGTCAACAAAAGGTACGCATAACATCTACAAATCGGATGGAACGTCATAATAGACAGTTATAAAATCTAAGTATTTAGGGACTTTATCATCTTTGGTTCAGGAATAAACCTCGCCTTAGGTGGTGCGAACAAGTGGAAGGTAACCACAATCAACTTGAATAGCACAATCTAAGTACGTAAGTAAGTCGGTGGGTAGAAGTTCAGCTACATTTTATTATTCGACATTAATAAAATAAAATAAATAAATAGGTGGCGCCACAGGCCCATATAGTCAACTTAGGCCTAGCATCTTACAATCATTCGTTTGTGTGAGTTTTTATTTTCTGCGATTAATGGAAGGGTCCTACAGTTTGTATGCCGAATATCGAACGGCTTAACTGAGAAGTGAAAAACTTTTCCATCATCAATACTGTCTTGTCTTTCGAATCGTAGCCTGGTCTAACGTGTGCGTTGTAGAGAAGGAGAAGTTGCTTGGTGCTAAAGCACCTCTTTGCTCTAAATAGGTAGCTCAACTTAGCGGACGCCGATCTTGCGATATAGGATATGTGGTCCTTCCATGTGATTCTTGAATTTACTGTGACTCCTAGAAGGTGCATTGAGTCCTTGGGATGGATCGGATGGTCATCTTTTTGAATCTGAGGAACTGTTGATGCATTTTTCCTAGAAAATGTTGTGAGCTGTGTCCAACCAAGACGTCTTTTCCCCACTTCAAGATTTTGTCCAGATCATCATGTAGAGAACTAATTCGTTCACATCTCTGACTGTGTGATGTAGCCGAATTCACAGGCCCTCTGTTCGAGATAGAGGATATAAGAGTGCTGTCATCAGCTGTAGACATTATTATTTGTCGATCCAAGCAAATCGTTGATGTGGAGAAGAAATAGATTTGGAGAAAGAACAGATCCTTGGGGCACTCCTGCATTTATGGCAATTAGATGATACACCTTCTACAACAACTTATATCGATCTTCCTAAAAGAAAATGTTGCATACTACTCAAGGCGATTTAATTAACTAGTTCTAGGTCATGTACAAACTAAACTAATTTATTATAAAGAAGTAAGTACATACCTACCTTTTGATATCATTCATAAAAAGGACGTGCCATAATGACATACAAACTAACTCCCAAAACGAATCCCTCACCGATTGCTATATTGTTTTACCAAATCATGCAATCACTAAATGAGGGCAGCCAATATCCATTAGTTACCCATTCAGTAAGAGTGTTTTAAATATAATGTAAAGGAAATAGGTACATTTGGTTTATTAAAAGTCAACTGAATATGTATTCAAATAGAGTATTCATAATAAATCCCTATTCGGTTTGGTTTGAAACAGATTTAAAATTACCAAATCCATAGGTTTTTAAACAAAGTGTTTGTACAACTGGATAGCTTTGAAAGAATCCAGTCGATACTATAGAAATAGTTTCCACCTCAGAAATCAGAGCATTATCCAATATATTGATTCACCTACAACTATATTATCCCTTTTACATAGATACATTTCATATGAAAATTCAAAATTTGATCATTGAGACTGAACCTACCTACTATGTCTGTTGGTACTCAATAGAGTATTGCTATTGATTCGGAATTGAACCAAAACGAATGATTTTTGATGCACAAATCATCATGAATAGAAACCATAAAGGTAAATATGAATACCAACCAGCCTGCAATACGAATGAAAATAAAGGACAAAACGTTGGCCAATAGGCTACACACATACATACAATGCGTGTTCGACAATTTGTTGCCGTGGTAATTAAGTCGAATTAATTTCTAATTGATTACAGCTGTATGGCCTAGTCATGTGACATAATGCGATAGGGGTACATGTCATAACGCCCAGGGTTTTGGAGATATGATTTCCAGAAAACTACAATTTGCAGCAATTTAAGTGCAGAACTAACTTACATTTGCAAGCATCTCGTTGCGCTGTTGAAGCGTTATAGGTTCGCCTTTCCCGGGAGAAGTATTAAAAAAAAAAAAAACTAAGAGACTTTGCAGTAAAAATTCCAACATGCTCATAGTAAATTTTATTAGACGAAAAACTCCTCGGGAAGTTGTCTGTTGTAAATCTGGCACTTGGATCCTTTTTCCTCTCTAAGTGATACATTTTTTAACTTTCTCGTATACGTAGTAAGAGAAAGATAATATTGTTTTCGTACAAAATTTCGAACTGGAGATTTTGATCAATTCTGGATATTACGGTGATAGGAGAACCCAAAAAAGTGGGTTTCTATGTCTGTATGTCCCACCCTTGGTTAATCTAAACGCTTGGACGAATTTGTTTCAAACTTTGTATTTAGAGTTTGTGGGCTTCCCGCTAGGAGGCGTTTGTTTTTTTCATGCTAGCCCAACAATTTAGATTATTTCAAAAACGGCTGTAACGATTTGAACCAAAATTGATAGTTGAGTTAATGTCACAAACCACAGAGAACTAGACCGTCGACTTCCCGTGCACCTACCCGATTCTCCCCGGAAAAATATTACCCTGTCTGTGAATACGTGTAAATGTCAAAATTAATGGCGGCAATGTAAATAAAACATGTAAGCGGCCATTTGTTGAGATGCGTTAAGAAACGGTGGGAATTATGGGGAACTAAAATTAGGTACTGTTTACATTTCAGATAAAACGGATTTCAGATAAGACGGTTGTTTGGAATGATTTAAATTCAATTTGAGCGAAAATATAATTTATATCGTTAATAATATTTTGTTCGCATATTCAAAAACTAATACTTTCTTTATCGCAACAACAAATCACCTAGTGAATGTAAAATGTAAAAAAAAGATTCTGGCATTTTGTTTTACGTTCCAGCAAATTTGTCAAAATTGCTACCAACAAATAAAGGATAACTGTTGGAATTGTTGTTTAGTTTAACATGAGAACAATACCTTACGGCATCACCATAAACTATTATACTGCTTTTTCTGTCTTACAAATCATTTCGAATAATCTCAAGCGTCCTTCTTCTTTTCAGGGAGTTGGTTGTGTTTTATCTTTGTCTCCGAAAAACTTTAACTTTTTCAGCATTTGTTCATCAATAACAAAATAAAAATAACTAATATGTAAAGGATAACCACGTGATTAAGACAAAATTATTAATAAATCACGAAAGGCGTTTCCACCGAATTTAAATAGTTAGTGGTGCAAAATCAATTTGAGTTGGAAACATTACCTGATAATATGAATAGAACTTCTTTTTTATTTATATGAATAAATGTAATATAAATATCATAAGCTCATCGAAACAGTTTTGTTGCTAAATAAACAGCTGAATAAATAGCTGCAGTTGAAAAGGTATGTTTCATTTTATTTTGCGACAAGAGCGACGCAATTAAAAATAAAACGCGTATGTATAACGTAATTGGCAATCATGAAAATGTATAATAATTAACGAAATTAATGACATGATTTAGCTAAATCACGTTGGTGGGAACCTGGTAAAAGTTAAAGAAATATTCACAGGTTTTGGCAGTCCATTCACATGAAAACTTTTCTTGGTCGTAACAGTTCACGAAGTTCAGACATCAATTTCTACTACCTAACAATCTCTGATTTGAGTTTAAGTTCAATCGAATTTTTTTTGATAGTTTGTGGAACGGATTTGAATGTTGTGAATTTTGAATAAACTTGTGACAATTCGGGCTAAGGGTGTTTTTCTTCGAGGCAAAAAATTTGGAGTTCGAAATTTCGTCGTTTATGCTCTTTTGAAAATAGTTTTTCCAATATTTTGATGGATTATTTTATTATTCTACTTAGGTACTCTTGCAATAGTAAAATGAGCAATTTGTTTATATAAATGCATCAAAAGTGGTTTGTTCGCATAATATCAATTCGTTCGTTCATTCTCATGTGAATATTCCTTTACATCGCCGATTTTAATTGATATCAACAGTTTAAACAATTTAACATTCCCTAAAACTAAACTGTGGTGTGAACGAAGTGTAACCGAAAAAAAATAAGAAACCTGCAGAACACAGCCCCACAGCCATAAACCACAGCCAGGTGCAACTACCATAGGATTTTGCTACGTATGCGTGTGCCGTAATTTCTTCCCTTTAATTTATACAGGCCCAACACATAAATAAATCCTATGGTACCAACAGTGGGCGCAGTAGCGCAGTGGTTATTGTGCTGGACTACTGTGCGAGGGATCCCAGGTTCGATCCCCGGAAAAACACAAATTACATCTTAAGGTTTTTTCTACTGCGCCACCTCTCGCGAACGTCTGGCAAACATCCGAGAGTATGACTGTCCTGAAAAAGCTTCTCAATTCAGCCGTTCGGACTCGGCATAAAATTGTAGGTCCCTTCCATTCGTTCCAAAAATAAAAACTCACACAAAACGAATGGTTGCGAGAAGCTAGCCTTGGGTGTCTACCGCCTGTTGCGCCGCCTATTTTTTTTTTTTTTTTATGGTACCAACAGCTTGTAGGCAAAGTCCGTTATGTGGGAGGAGTCGACGGTCTATTTCTTACTGGTTTGTGGTTAATGTATGCATGCTTAATATGACTGCATACCCAGTTTTTGGCTAAAAAGTCCAGCAACGGCAGTTTTGAATATTGGCTTTTTCTCGAAAACGGTAAAAACGATTTTAAAAAAAACGTATTTTTAAGGTACTATTGTCATTCTTAACTTGATAGAAAACTCAGTTTTTCTCTAAAAAGACTGCGTGTGTAGTTAATACGTATGTGTATGTTCAGTCAAGGGTTCAGTTACTAAAACTGAGTACATCTTGAGTAGGTATGATTTTAAACGTAAAATTTGCTGAAATGAATTTGAGATTCTGCGAGATTCGCTATAAACGACACACACATTTTCTCATTTGCATTGCATCCCATGGATTTCGTTGAGCAATCGAACTGTCCCTTTCCTCTTATCGATTTCTGCACCCTTGCATTGTTCGGTTTAAACAAACAAACAAACAACTACTCGTTCTCCAATCCGTTGAAATCCAACTTCAATGACCTACTTAATTCAACATTTTTTTTTTTCGCGACTACAACGAGTCACTACGGAAACAAGGCGCTCGTCAAATAGAACTGCTATGCTGTAGTTGGCGCTTTGGCTGGCAGTCAACGCTGCCATTAGTAGATACCGACTGGATGCAATCCATGCAATTACATTGCCGAAACAATTGTTAAACAAAGAAACTATTCATGCAAAGCTTCCTGTTTCTATGTTCGAATTGCGTCCTTGTTCTGATTCGTGTTTATTTTATTCACCATCACCAGTCGACATTATCAAAAGGTTAAGGTTCAGTGAAAGTTTTAAATTTTAGATAGTCTAGGTCGAGGCTATGGTAACGATTGCCAAATAAAAATGCCTTTGTTATAAAATTGAAGCTTTTAAAGGAAACTTCCTATCATATAGTGTAAGTTTCCATAGACTCTAATCCAACAAAATGCTTGATTAAATCAAGCCACCAAGTGTTTGCACATTTTAAAATGTTTACATAATATTCCCTTTAGGTGATTACCCAAAGCAGAACGGGTTCAGAAGATTCGAAAGTCTAATAGATATAAAGTGTTTGCCAGACGCTCCATTCAATTAAATCATGTAAAGAGGAGCACTTTGAAATGTTTAGTTAGATGAGGGGATCATAGTTGCAGGAAGGCGATGTTATAGATACTTGAGGTCTGTACTGTATGCTTTAACATGAGGAATATATTTTCCTACATTAATTAATATGTACTGTCGATTATGATGGTGAAAACAAGTGTGCATTTTAATTACATAAATTACACAATGAGTAGATATGTTGAAGTGTGTGGCATTTTAAGCTTTACCAAACTTGGTAGTCTTAGATATAGATAGCTCACGAGAGCTTGGTCGCAAATTGGCAGTTTTAGTTTTAGCCAACATCCAAATCTTAATTAGTAGGTACTCACCAAAAATTCTCGCTTAGTATTTACGTAAAATTTTGTGAATTTCAATATTGGAGATATCCTCCTTTTTGTCTTTTTAGGAGTACCTACATACATATTACCAAATTCGGATTGCAAATATTATGCTATGCTGTTCAGTCAATTGTAGCATGGTGATAGGTTGAAATAAATCCTCTCACAATGGAATGTAACCTGAAAATCTACCATTAAGAAGTAAATACATGAACAAAGCACCTTCACTACTACTTCTAACTTATGTTCACAGCGGTATTTGTAAATGAACTACTAGAAAAGTTCACCATAATAAATCAGAGAACTAGCGTATTGCCGTGCGAGAGTGTTTTATGTTACCTCGTTCTGGTATATGTTGTTATAGTTACGACGCCTTTCTCTGTTTATTATCCTGCTGAAGTGATTTATATAGCGAAATATTCTTCCAGAATGAACCTATTATACTGCAGGTAGTTTTTGCAGTATCTTATACACATTGTAAAAATAAATAGGTTTTGCACATTCATTAGATTTGAAAAGGATTTTATTCTGTATGCATTTTGAAGTAAATTTAAAGGACTTCATCTAAATCCATCAAAATGTATATCCCAATCTCTGTATAGGTATCCAATTATTTCAACAGTTTTCCCCTAACCTTCTATACGTGTCCAAATGATGATTTATTTCGAAACTTCATTTCGGAATGACCCTCGTTATGTTGAACCCTATTTATGAGCCGATATATACGAGGACAATATAAATGACATGCTGATTTGCACATGACACGAGTTGATAGTGGACAAATTATTCCGTGAGCACGTGATGAGTGCCGCTGATCCGAATGTGCTGGCGTTTACCAAATTTACGACATGGACGATGTCGAAACATGATTTTGGGATTTAGTGGTCTGGGCTACAATGCAAATCATGATGTGCGAGACATGTGCTTTCCAATCAGATAAAATCAATGGGTATTCTGTCGGTGCATGGTGTAATAGGGTAGGTATCTATAACTGCGGTGTTATTGGACTAATACACATTTTGGATACAGTCATTATTTGTGGATCAATGAGAGACCTGATCCGACAAATATTCAAAAAACAATAAGCATCTGTAGATGTACTACATACTTACTATCATTTGCAGAAAACCCAGTGACCAGTGGAATTACTGTCGGGCTATGGATAGTAGGTATGGAAAACTAATGAGAGGAAGAGGATTGAGTAGCATTCATAAAGTTGTTAATAGCGAACCCCCTGCACACTTCGTAGTGCAAAATATAAAAATGTAAAAATCAATTACAAATTCATTTAAACCAATGATTCTATTGTTTCTATTGTAATGCTCTGTGGTACACAACATTTTTGGTTTTCCCAGGATTTGTATTGCCTAGATAATATTCTTGTCTATAAGGACAATGCACATCATCAATGTTACAAATTTTCCAAACTTTTTCTCCCATGACTGTCGAAGAATAGCGTCTCCTCGCCCCTTTATCTATTTTTGACCAATTTTTACGGGAACACAATTGATTCGGTTGTTTTTGAAATATTAGATTTTTAATGTTTTTTTTGTATGGGCGGTGCCACGCCCCTTTGTCCAATTTTAACCAATCTTCACCGGACAACTTCTGGTCCACTACCTAAGATTTTCTGCAAACTTGAACTCATTCGATTCGGTGGTTTTCGAAATATTAGATTTTTAATGTTTTTTTTATATATGCGGTGCTACGCCCCTTTGTACAATTTCGACCAATTACAGTAATACTACTGGGCCAATACATAAGATTGCATCTAAATTTAAACTCAATCGATTCGGTGGTTTTCGAGATATAAGATTATGAATGCATTTTTTGTATGGGAGGTGGCACGCCCCTTTAACTAATGAACCAATACACCTACAAAGACCGTATGTACTTATAAACCATGATATTAACGTCATCTTCATGGAAAATTTCCAGAATCAAAATAGGTTCACGCACTACAGAAAACATTAGCGACAAACAGAATACAACTTCGCTCATGATCCTTCACTAAAACACTTATTCTAGAAGTGAGGATAATATTTGCGGCTTTTTAAATCACCTCATGTAATTGTTCTTTATCCCAGTCTAGCATTTATCCCCGGCTTCGCTCCTGTTACAGAAGTATAGTGATTTGTCTGTGTGATTTGCTGCACAAACGATAGGAAAAGGTTCCGAAAAAGGTTCGGACACAAAAAAAGGTTAAAGCCGATCGGATGAAAAATAAGAATTTTCCCATACAAACTTTTCTTTTCTTTTATCCGCTTAAGAGTAAACTGTAGATATTAATTCCAGGGATCCTTCCTGTACTTTAACGATCGACAGCTCCCATTACTTCATCACAATTCTTTGTAGATACCATTTATCTACGCACGCTAAAAGCTATGAATATCTACTGTGCGACATAGCTAGTCCTGTTCGCCACAGCAAATATAATTCCTCGACTTCGCACAGCCATAATGAAACACAAGCCCAGATACACAGTTGTTGGCTTGACTAGAAGACAAACAACAACAAATTGAACGAAGACATTTTATTTTCTCATAAAAGTCAATATCAACACCGTGTTGTCCTCATCCGGCAGTGTCAACCTTCCCGTGGATCTGCCTATCATTTCTTTCTACTCTCCGGAGACCCACTGGACAAGTTGGGCTACCTTTTCAAGCATCCACTAATACTGTTACTGAACCATGACTACCGCTCTCTCGTTGGGCCCGTTCAGTTTTCAACCACGTTCGTCAATGGACTGTTTTCTGCCGCGTTGTAAAAAAGCTTTGCCCTTTGACCCGTTTGGAAGCACGTTCGCCATTGGGCATTTTTCTGACACACCTAGAATATTTATAGGGATTTTAAAATTGCTATAATGTAGTCTTAAGTCATAACTATAAAAGTGATTAATGAGATAATTGATAAATATTGAAATTTAGCGAGTTACTCCTCAGCCTTATTCGAAAACCTTTCTTCCTTGTAAGGACCAATTTGAGAAGAATTCTTATCTTAGAAGAGTTAGGTAGGTATAGGCTTGAACAATAGTTAGACAATCGCAGTAAGTGGAATTTCCCATAGTCTTAACTTAACCCTCTTAACCTTCAAAAACCAGAAATACAGTATACAGTAAACTAACCACCAAACTACTGCTGAATTAAAGTTGTCAATTATTATTTGATGCAGAAATCTTACTTTTGAAGGCGAGACAATGTCAAAGAGATAATCCTTGAATTTCATCTAAAACCGATTGGAAAGTCCAAGATTAAGAAGTGACCCAACATTGTACGACCAGATAATCTTAGCACAATCGGAGATCCGGAAGTTATAACTTTTAATGAATTTTTGATTGAAAAGGGCTACCTTCCCCTCTATGTTGGCTATCTTTGAAGTGGTTAAATTTCCACGGAAAAAGGAAGGTTGCTCTTAATACGCAACCTAAGGACCTTCTAGTTGGTACAACATACCCACATCCACAGATACCTTCTCCAAAGAAGAGACAAAGCCAGGACCAGATATGTACATAAATTGCGAGGTCATCGACGAAGCAGAAGACCATATGAAATTTATTACAATTATAGGATGAAAACAGCTGCTGGCCATTGCTCCACGCAACAGTAGGCACATTAAAAATTCAGTGAATTCCTTGAGTCAAGCAAATATTTTCACAATCATTGTCAAAGTTCAAATATTGGAAATCCAAGTTCCAAGTGCATATTATTATCCTTGACACTCGAATTAAGTAGCTTCAAATCGATGACTGTGATTTCGAATTTTGTGCTCTCCTCTAGTACATTCATTCACCGCACTGAAGGATATAGTAGAAATTCAAGGAAAAAAGGTTGTGTCTAGCACAAGCAAAAATGATTATGCCGTATTTGCATATCGAATCGATATAGCTATCATTGGACAGAATAAATTATTCAATATTGACAAGGAATATAGCACAGAGTCAAATGCAGAACATTGTCTGGAGTTGGAGTGTACTCTAAGTGCGGGACTTGCTCTTGAAAGCCAGAAGATTAAATTTCCCCAGAGAGGCTCATGAGATTTAAATCGAATTTATTTTAAATGGAAATGTGACATTGAAAACAAACTAATGATACCAAAATAATCCTTGATCTGCTCACTGCTCCTCTTTAAACTATGAACCTTTTTACTAACTAGCAACAGCTATAGCAACAGTAAAAAACAGATCAACTAAAACCTGCTGCATCGAGGATAATCCAATTTCCGAGGACACTCTTTAAATGTAATGATATAAAATATACAAATCAAAATGGGGTTTCCCATTTGTTGAACTGGAAACAAAAAAACAACCCATCCGGATGGGGACAATAAAAGTTTGTCTATGGTCGCCAATGTCCTCTCAATTTGCATTTCGGTGTTGCCTGTCATGGCGCTCACATACCCAGCCACATACGTATACACATTCATACTCAATTTAGCAATACCAAAGCACGTACATCCACATCAGCCATCCAGACAGTTTTATAAACTTAAATGTCAGTTGTTCCATTCGAAATTTGTTGTCTCCTATTCAACTGACTGGCCACTTTGGGTAGAGGAAAAATTACAAAAAAAACTTAACCCCCACCAAAACAAAATGCAACCATGCGAATTCCGTTGGAAGTAATTGGATGTAAGGGCAAGGACAATGGTGTCACTTGTACATCTGTAGACAGTCATGTGGGTGTGGGAATGCATGAAATTGTTTTTATTTCCTTTCTTTGTGATGTAGGATTTGTTTGTTTAAAAAATCTAAAATCGTGGACATGATATGGTTGCGCAGCAGTAAAAAATTTCACTGGTGAAGCAAAAGAAATTTAATTATGTACCCAAAACAGCTGAAAACCGGCAAACCCAGATACGCCTTGTGTATATCTTTTAATCTTGTTATGCTGCTATGGTTGCGTTTCTGTGGTTGGCCTTTAAGCCCCCATAGCGCAGATGTCAAAAATAAAGTTGAAAATATTTCAACGTCATAAAAATTGCCCAGAAACAAAATTCAAGAGACATCACGTACATGATACAGAGCACAGCAGTCGTCAGTGCAGAGGCAGACTTTTACGAATAGCCTTACCTTACACATAAAAACGTGATATTACCAATCTTTGAGCCTGTATGAGTTATGGCTCAATAAAATACAGTTCCTTCGTCGTTCGTGTCATTTTGTTATCTCAAGTATGTATACATTCAGACGAAACGAAGAGGAAAGAAAATACTACTACATCTTTCTGGAAATATTGTTGTGATGGCAAAATATTAATGAATGTTTGTAGTAGCATTGGAAATGCTTATAGGTAAACGTGCCGGTTCTAAATTTAAGTCAATAGTTTTCGAAGAAAAAAAGCCTATTGACCTTTGGGCGAAAAAACAACGTACATAAGCGTGCACCCCTGCCACTGATATATTGAATTACACCCTCCCTATCCTGCAGATGAATTACACTATTCCAAGCATGAAATAAGTTTATATATGTAGTGTATAAGTTTGTATAGGTAGGGAATACATTGTTATGGGCGCGTTCACACCTGCAAACCGAAACCGTCCATAAAAATGTATGCCAACGACCGGGTAGCCGGTACCGGTTAGCCGGCTGCCGGGTAGGTGTGAAATGGGCCTTATTGTCATGACTTGCCTGCCGTCAAACTTTTCACTTGTTTGGCTTAACTTTATTTTGACCCATTAATCCGGTATCTCACTCAACCTCTCGAGAAGTCCTGTAGCATCAGGTGCTGGAGACCAGTGGCATCGATGCCAAGAAGCAGTCAGAAAAGCCGCAACTGATGTGCTAGGTTTCACCCGACCACCACCGCGAAACCCTTGGTTTGATAAAGAGTTCCGAAAAGCACATGCAGCAAAGTAACTGGCCTACAAAGCGGCGCTGCAGAGAAGGACGAGAGCAGCTCGTGAGTTCTACGAGCAAAAGAACACCGGCTTAAGGAAAAAGAAAGAGCATGAGAAGCGCGCGATTGAGGAAATAGAGAGGTGCTAGTCCAGGAACAATGTTCGGATGTTTTACCAAAAGATTAAAAGAACGTGTCACGGGAACAAGACCCGAACAGAGGCCTGTAGAGATGAACAAGGAAACCTTGTAGTGGAGTCACAGTCGGTGCTGAGGACATGGTAAAACCATTTCTGCAGACTGTTAAACGGCGAAGACTACACAAATTCCACTGCCAGGCAGAATGAACCATTCAAACTGGGTGATGAAAGTCAAGACTTCAGTCCACCTGACAAAAATGAGCTAAGGATAGCAATATCCAAGCTGAAGTCCAACAAAGCTGCAGAGTCGGACGGTTTATCGGCCGAGCTTTTAAAGGCAGTGGGAGATGACTTGGTAGAGAGCATACAACAACTCGTTTATAAACGTTTATATGGTCAGAGGAAAGTATGCCTGATGAATGGAGCCTCAGCACTGTTTGTCCAATCCATAAGAAATGAGATCCTCCAAACTGCGCCAACTATAGGGGCATCAGTCTCCTTAACATCGCTTACAAGATCCTGTCTGCCGTACTGTGTGAACGCCTGAAACCATTTGTCAACGAACTGATTGGACCCTATCAGTGCGGTTTTAGGCGCGGTAAGTCCACAACCGACCAAATATTCACCCTACGGCAGATCCTGGAGAAAACCCAAGAAGTCCAAATCGATACGCTCGCTGCTCCGTACAGGTCGGAAACAATCTCACCGAGACCTTTGATGTCAAAAAAGGACTTAGACAAGGTGATGCGCTGTCATGTGACTTTTTCAACATCATTCTTGAGAAAATTGTGCGAAACTCGCAAGTCAACACCAGGGACACAATTTTCCAATAGTCTGTGCAACTACTTGCATACGCTGACGACATCGACATCATTGGCAGAACACAGCGAGCTGTCACTGGTGCGTTTGCAGGTATTAGCACAGAAGCGGCGAAAATGGGTTTGGTGGTGAATGAGGGCAAAACAAAATATATGCTGTCAACAAGAAGGGACACACAACATCGACGAATCGGACAGAACGTCACGATAGACAGCTATAACTTTGAGGTAGTTCGGGACTTTGTCTACCTCGGCTCCGCTATTAACTCTGAAAATGACATCACATCAGAAATCAAGCGAAGAATTATACTTGCCTACCGCTGTTACTTTGGCCTAAGAAGGCAATTGATTAGTAAGGCCTTGTCGAGAAACACCAAGAAGACTCTATATAAGACCCTCATCATCCCAGTCCTGCTTTATGGCGCAGAATCATGGACGTTATCGAAGGCGGATGAAGATCTCCTTGGTCGCTTCGAACGCAGAATTCATCTAGTGATTTCCGGTCCCGTTTGTGTTGACGGGCTTTGGAGGAGGAGATTTAACAGCGAACTCTATGTACATCGACATCGACCTGGAAAAGTACTTATCCCTCGACTATGTTGGCTAAGACATGGATACCAACGCTTCGGCCGGAAGAGTCTTCGATTCCAACTCGGAGGGACAACGCACTAGAGAATGACCTCGACTTAGGTGGCTTGCACAAGTGGAAGGGGAACTCAAACAACTTGGAGTGCGCACCTGAGTGCGGCGTTTTGGTTGAACCCTGGGATATGATATGATCTTACACGCGACATAAAGTATTATGCATTTATGCCTCGATAGATTTTACAATCCACATGATCGCCTTTCGTAGATATACCATTATGTAGCCAATAGTCCAGTACTTGGTCGATGATTTGATGTAGGTACAACCTTCTACCCAAACATGAGCTCGGTTTTTGAAGAGCTTTTAAGCCTTTCTTTAGCTTAACCAAAACTCTATACTGGGTTGACTAGACGTGGGTTATATTCTTAACTACTCTGTCACCATAGAAAGTTGCATGTCCATGACCACCATCTTCTGAAAATGCTTGTGGCTACCACAGGGATGTCAAATAAGCACAATTGACGAGTATGGGACAGTTGTGACATTGTGCTCCTTCAGGTCAGATGCCAGTCAGAGTCATTTTTATACAACAGCCAACCACTGGTTTCGCTACACCCTGCGGATTTATTGTCTCAAAACTATGAGGAGTCAGCAACCACGTAATGAAAATATTTCCGGAAGTAGTTTTTCGTTCTTATTTTTCAAACACCTTAAATCAGAGAAAATAACAATACCATTCAAATATAGCCCAAGGGAATACACAAACAGCAACAAAAAAATCAAGGACGGATAAACCCCAGACAATGTTTTTATTAAATTTCAGTCACGTTGCATCGTCCTACATGTGCCGTTGGGAATTTCGATGCACTTTTTCCGTTGAAACGAACATTTTTGTACACAATTCGTTTTGAATTGAATACAGCTGAGACCAACTGAAATGCAACGCAAACAAGAAACGCTATTAGAAAACCAGTCAGGGACTATATAGTATATATGTACTTTTTATGTTACTACTGATTTTCTCTCTTATGGGTATTGCATTGAGCGTTATGCCAAAAGTCGAAGGGTTATGCTTACCTTACGAAATTTAGTTATGTATACCATATTTTAAGTAGGAGGAGATGGCAATGGTACTGAATGAATGCGAGGTGTCTTCAAAATCAAGGACTCCTCGAACTTGTTATTTGTTTTCTATTTTTTGGTAGCCTATGATTTTCTTATGAACATGGTAATATAACAAAAATTCCGTTCTAAGCAAGCAAATAAAGTCTAAGGCTGAAAACACACCGGATAAAGCAAAACGTGTTTTCTTGTTTCGTGAAACAATAGAACACGGTTTCTTATGAGACAACACACACCAGAACAAACGAAACAAAACATACGTTTTTGTTTTGAAGCGTTTCGGTTGCGGTTGTCGAAAATACATGCCATTGTATACGAGCAACACACACCGAATGCAACAAAACTGTTTCGAATCAGCGTCGTTGTCGATAATTGCATACTTTCTCATGGCGCAACACACTCCAAATGAAACGAAACATAAAAACCAAAGCAAAACAGAAAAACATGTTTCGTTGCCGATAGCTCACCTCTTGTTTTTGCAAAACAAAATTTCGATTCCGTTTTTTTATTATTTCTTCTTTCATTGCACCTTTCAGCTTTATTTGCTTCTATGTTTATTCAGTGCCCAAATTTTAAAAAATATGGACATAGATGGAGAAAATTTGATTTTTTTAATTGTGGTAAGAAGCCCTATGTACAATTACAAAGATAAGGAGTATTTTGATTTGATTATATAGGTGCACCCAACACTCTCTACTACATAGTTGCTTCCTTTTGCTCAATTGCTTGAAAATTAAAAACAAGATTGGTAAAACTTTATAGGTAAGGTAGTAATTTCAAGTCCCAACTCGAAAATTCCATTTTGATTTATTTCAACGCACACCAACCGAAACAAGAAAACAAAAAGTTTTGTGTTGTTACATTCTGTTTCCCTTGGTGTGTGTTCAAATAAAAAACGTTTTCTTGATTTAAGAATCAAAAACGTTTTGCTTTATCCGGTGTGTTTTCAGCCTAAAGCATAACACAGGATATCGAACTTACTTGGATTGTCCACGAGTATTGAATACCTTAAGGTGCTAGTACACGGCATGTAACAAGACCCGATACGTATGTAGCATTTACGTCATTTTTACGTCAGCGTATGGTCCCAACACAATGGCTACATGCCGTGTACAAGCTCTCTTTGTGCACTCTCTATTGACGTCAGAGCTACACACGTATGTGGCTTGCTACATGAGGTGTACTAGCACCTATAAAGAAGGCAACTGCTGTCTTATTGTGTTGCCCCAGATGGGGTCTTTGTACGAAAATTATGTATTAGCCCTATCGTCATGTCAATTATTACTTACCGCCTTCACTCATTATGCTGAGGAAAGGTAAATCAAACTTTAACTCAAAAACAACTTCAAAAAGTATCAACAAAGACAAGCTTGAGTTGGTATCACAGTTGCCATGCACACCTAGCCAACTGTAGCTTTTTCCTCCACTGCGTTGTCCGTCCGGGTTGGAATCGAAGACTCTTCGGGCCGGAGCGTTGGTGTCCATTCGCTCTACATGTCCTAGCCATCTTATTCGACTGATAAGTACTTTTCTGACCAGGTCGATGTCGCTGTACAGTTCGCTGTTAAATCTCCTACGCCAAAGCCCGTCAATGCAAATAAGACCGAACTACTCAACCTTATGTCAGTATATGCATACGACTTAAGAAGAAAGCCGTACCTGAGATGGGATATTCCTCTGCTTCGTTGTCCCTCAGGGGTGGACTTAAAGACTCGTCGGGCTGGTGCGTTGTTGTCCATATACGTTCCAAGTGAGCTAGCCACTCGCAGTATTTTGAGGTTTTTGACCAGGTCAACGTCGTTATATAAAATATAACCCGTAAAGTTCGACGTTGAATCCCCTACTCCAGACTCTATCGATACAAACTGGTCCGAAAATCAATCGAACAGTGCCGAGAGGGTCTCCTCTGCTTTCGATAAGATTCATGCTTCTGCAACTTACAGCGTCTACGCCGATGTCGTTTTGCAAGGTAATTGTAGAGTTTTAAAAAAATAAATAAATAGGTGGCGCAACAGGCAGGTAGACACCCTAGGCCTAGCTTTTCGCAACCATTCGTATGTGTGAGTTTCTATTTTTGGGACGAATGGAAGGGACCTACAATTTTATGCCGAGTCCGAACGGCTGAATTCTTGAGAAGCTTTTTCAGGACAGTCATACTCTCGGATGTTTGTCAGACGTTAGCGAGAGGTGGCGCAGTAGAAAAAATCTTAATATGTAATTTGTGTTTTTTCGGGGGTCGAACCTTGTATCCTTCGCACAGTAGTCCAGCACACTAACCACTGCGCTACTGCGCCCACTTGTAGAGTTTGCTAGGCAGAAAAAGTCATTAAATACCTTGAAGATATATCTGTCCAATGTGACGTTTTACCAGGCAGACCCATTTTCGCCGACTCAGTTTCAATAATTGCAAAAGCGCCATTGATATGCTATGATAGCTGAGTTCTCCCGATAATGTATAAATATCTTTTCCATATGCAAGCAGTTCAACGGACTTTCGAAAATGTACCTCTGATGTTGACTTGTGAGTTCGGTATAAATACTTTAACAATGATGTTAAAAAGTCACCATGTCTTAAACCTTTTTCGACATCAAAGGGTTCCGTCGTATTCTATCCGACTTTAACGGAGCATCTAGATTTTGCCTTCGTCATTCTGCACAGACGGGCGTCTTTGTCTGGAATGTCGAAATTTTAAATGGCTCTGTAAAATGCGTCCCTATATACGCTATCATAGGCGACCTTGATGTCGATAAAGAGTGCAGGAGTGTGAAGATTTTGTCGATGGTTGATTTAAACCATCACTTCATCACTTCTGAAGTGATGGTTGTCTCCAGAACGCCTGTTCAATGCACTCTGCACTGCATGTTAGTGGAGTCCAATTGAAACAGGTGGAGAAGTTTAAGTATCTCGGGATCTTATTCATGAGTGATGCAAGGAGCAATGCTGAGTTTTTCTGTAGGATTAGGTCATGGTCAGGCTGGATCAATTTTGAGACAGCTTCTGTTATTACATAGGAGGACTGAACTTGGTGTCAAAGCTAAATTGTCAGTCTTTAATTCGGTGTTTGTTCCAACTCTTACCATGGTCATGAGGTTTGGGTAATGACCAAAAGAATAAGATCGCGAATACAAGCTGCCGAAATGAGATTCCTCCGCTGTGTTGCTGGTGTGACCCGTAGATATCGCATTAAAAATACAAGAATACGTGAGGAACTCAATGTCGAGTAGCTACTTCTCCGGACGGAGCGGTCCATGCTTCGGTGGTTTGGTCATATTAAACGCTATGGAATCTTTCGTCCTCTATGTAGACCAAGGATGAGATGGTTAGATCAAGTCCATAATTTCTCCTATACCCGTATGGGGATTGCCCTTGATGATTTGGAGTCGATGGCGGAGAATAGAGAGCTATGGAGGGCCAACTTGAGCAACCTACACCCGCGACCCACTTAATGGACAAGCGGGCCATTGAAAATGAATGAAAATTAATGAATGACTTAAACCACACTGATATGGGCCGATCAGTTTATTAGCGAAAAAGGACTTTCAGGAGGTTTATTCCTCAGTATTTGCCGGAGTTCAGATTAGAAGGGGTAGATACATAATTCTCCTCACCGAGTCATGTCTCGTCGCTATAAGCAGCTATCTGCCCAAGCTACCTTTTTGGACCAAGTTTGAATATTACTATCCTCACATCGTCTTGGTCGGGTGGACGGGAGTTTTGTTGGCCTATCATCGTTTCTGTCGTCTTTTGTTTCCGTCGTCTTTGCCATATTAATAGTCTACAAGAGTGGGCTCTCTAAATCCTCAGCTCCAACTGTGGATATACCATTGTATTCCCATACTCATCTCTGGAGGTTTCTTTTCACACCTTGAATACTTGGGAAATGTTTTTAGCCCTTTTAGACTTTTAAATTGAAAATCTCCCTTCAATCAACCAAATGCAATTTCCTTGGTTTTTGTCCCTGCTTACAAATCTGAAAAATAATAGCAGACTACCAATAATATACTCCTAACAGGAATGAAAAAAATAATTTCATATTAATAGGCTACAGGTACACGTTCAATAGAATGAAACAAAAGCAAGTGTTGCCTATTTATAGGCTAATTAAACAAAAATATTTGTTAGTATTTAATGTGATTGAATAAATGATATGTAATTATGAAAAATTTTCTTATTTCAGTGAGAGTGGTTGTAATTGAGATAAATTTTGGCCAATCGATTTTTCTAGTTCACATAAACCGAATTAATTTTTCGATAACTCACTGTTTAACCCGATTCCCCAAAAATATTTATAACAATGATATACGCGCAATTTGTATAGACTGTTATCATTATCAAAACATATCGAACCGTGAGCGTTGTGAGGATTGTATTTTAATAACAAACAAAAAAAAAATTTTACTAGCTATCTATCTACCTAACTTGAAAATTGTATTTTTTTTCGCCTACATTTCCATATTCAATTCCATATACCATATGCAATACAATGTTATGCAGTTTGAGGATATTTTGGCAACTTCAGCATAAACATTTATATTCATGAGGATAATGCACTCTGCATGCATAAATAGCCACCGTGGCCTGACAAGAACTGTGTAAGGTTGTAGTTACACTCTCCATGGTTACATTCTATCCATTCCTGGATTGTCGGTATAAGTTTGTATGTCGATCTGCCTTTCGTCGTGCTATTCTAGCGAGCTTGCCACTTAGCTATTGACGCCGCCTTTTCTTCAGTTTTAAACCTCTTGATTTCATTGGTTTAAGACTCTTTTGTTACGTCTGCAAGAATGTCGATGGGAACCGTTCCAGCTATAACAAAGGCGGCCTCATCCGATATAGTTCGGAAGCCGCTGATTGTACGTAGCGCGCAGAGCTTGTATGTTGACAATAGTCTCCTTTTAGTCTCCTTTGTCCTCAGTGCCAGCGCCCAGACTGGGGCTGCATACAACAGGACTGATGTAACAACTCTGGAAAGACAGACACCCTAGGCCTAGCTCCTCGCAACTATTCGTTTGTGTGCGTTTCTATTTTTGGGACGAATGGAAGGGACTTACAATTTTATGCCGAGTGCGAACGGCTGAATTGAGAAGCTTTTTCAGGACAGTCATACTCTCGGATGTTTGTCAGACGTTTGCGAGAAGTGGCGCAGTGGAAAAAACCTTAAGACGTACTTTTTTTTCCGGGGATCGAACCTGGGATCCCTCGCACAGCAGTCCAGCACACTAACCACTGTGCTACTGGACCATAATGACATCTGTTGTCATTAGTTCGGTTGCTATCTCATATACGTGCATCCGTATCTGCCAGTCGAGGTCTTCTACAATATTTACAGGATAATTGTCATGCCCTTAAAAATGATTATTAAACTTCAATTCAAAGACTGCATATTTTCTTATAGCTACGCTACGGGGTTCGTTTTTTTCCAGAAGTTGGGTTCACAAACGTCTTTCTCTGCTCATACATTGTGTGTATCGAGATGCCCTATAGCTCTCCAAGGGAGATAATGAGGTAAATGCTTGAAACTTAGTTCCACATTTGCACAATTTCATCACTCAAATTGTGTACCACAAGCTCCATCTTAGCGAATATGTACTACTGTACTTGTACTCGAACATGTTCTGTATGAGAACAAGCTACCGGTGATTTCGATATCTTCTGAAAATGTGGTCTTCTTTGGAAATACCTCTGTAGAATGAGAATAAGTCCCCATATTTCACTAACTTGTTTAATGCGTGTACATCGTGTTGGTATTAATTTTCCACGCGAAGATAAAGTCGGTCTTTCCGTTGTCGTATAGACCGCACTTAATCAGAGATGAAAATAATGTACCTACAATATCACCACATATTTAGGATTATTAATTTCAGTTTCCATTTTCTCATGTTCAGTTATTTTTTTTTTTAATTAAGACCCAAGCGCACAGCACAGGATTTTCTGCACAAAAGTGTTGGTTAACGAAGGCTCTAATTAATTTTAACCACACCAAATCGCTACGAATTTGAATTTAATTAGTAAGAATGTTTTGCCGTATTACTGTTGTCACGCCCAAGTGATTTGGCAGTAAATTACGAGAGTAAGTTAGCATGACTTCACACGTGTTGTTGTGAAGTCGTTTAATGCGTGACTTGTGTCAGCGATTTAAATGTATGTTTTAGGGGATAGGTAATAATCACGGATCCTTTAGCTTGACAGATGTCGTCAAATTATCTGGTGAATGACATTATGCCTAACGAATATAATCTGGCAGATGATGGTTAAGTCAGACATGTGTGAATAAACTAAATCAGTTAAACATAACACACATTACCAAAACCAAAATGCAGTTGCAATAGTTATATGGTATTGAATTTTGTGGCTGAAGGATTCGTTCTGGTAATGCCATCAATTTATTGTAATTTCTACAGGATTTGGTCGTCCTTCATAAAATACCTATCAATCGATGGTAAATTGGAAGAGATGTAAATTTCATTGAAATTCTCTAAAGAGCAAGAAACTAGGGAGAAAGTTATTTCATAATTGAAGAGGTACATTGGATACCTACCTATCTATGTTCGTATACGATTATTTGAAGCAGATGCAGATACCAAGCATTCATTTGAACTAATTTTATGCACAAAAGGATTTCTCGGAATACGGCAGCAATTTTTGTCAGGATTTATGAATTCTCATATAGGGTGGGCCATCTAGTGGTTTCTTTTTAAATCATATGCTATTTTGACACTGACAGCTGTTTTCCGCTCGAAATCATGACAGAAAGTCAGTATCATACCTCCGCGGAATGAAATTAGTAGGTTTTGCGCTTCAATAGCGTTGGGAAATATTGAAAAAAAACTTATTTCCAAAGTGAGTGCTGTGTAACCCAAACAGTACGTTTTTTGAAAAGTTTTGGCCGAAATGAAGCACCCACCGCGCATGCTGTACGCAAGTTTGAGCAAATAGTTCGTTAGACTGGTATGCTAGTCGACAACACTCATTGGTCATTGAACAGCTCAACATTTCACGCACAAGCCTGAAGAGAAAATCTTGGATTATTCACTTACGAGGTCCAATTGACTCAGAAATTAAGGAGCACGACCATCCCCTTCAGGAATGAGGTTCGGATGTTTTACCAAAGGGTAAAAAGAAGCTGCCAAGGCTACAGAGCCCGAACCGAAGCCTGCAAGGACGAACAAGGGAACATCATAGTATAATCGCAGTCGATGCTGAGGATATGGAAGAATTACTTCTGCAGACTGTTTAACGGCGATGACGAACTAAGTACCGCTGTCAGGCAGAATGAACCATTCAACCTGGACGATGAAGACCAACAATTCCGTCCACCCGACCTGGACGAAGTGAAGATAGCCATATCTAAGCTTAAGTGCAACAAAGCCGCTGGAGCAGATGGCCTAACCGCCGAGCTATTCAAAACGGCAGGCGATGGCTTGGTTAGGAGTATGCACCAACTCATCTGTAAAATATGATCGGAGGAAAGTATGCCCGATGAATGGAACCTCAGCATTGTTTGCCCGATCCTCAAGAAAGGAGACCCTCTGAACTGCGCCAACTACAGAGGGATTAGTCTTCTTAACATCGCCTACAAGATCCTATCTGCCGTGTTGTGTGAACGCTTGAAGCCTTTCGTCAACAACCTGATTGATCGCTATCAGTGTGGCTTCAGGCCAGGAAAGTCTACCATCGACCAAATATTCACACTGCGGCAGATCTTGGAAAAAACCCAGGAAGTCCAAATCGATACCCACCATCTTTTCATCGATTTTAAAGCCGCCTATGACAGCATTTATAGAGAGGAGCTATACAGAGCAATGTCTAGTTTTGGCATCCCTGCCAAACTCGTCCGTTTGTGCAGGATGACAATGGAGAACGCACACTGCTCCATCAAGGTCGGTAAAAAACTCACCGAGACCTTCGATGTCAAAAAAGGATTTAGACAAGGCGATGCGCTGTCATGTGACTTCTTCAACATCGTTCTTGAAAGAATAGTGCAAAATTCAAACGCTAACACCAGAGGCACTATCTTTCAAAAGTCCGTACACCTACTCGCCTATGCCGACGACATCGACATAATCGGCAGAACGCAGCGTGATGTCACTGGCGCGTTCGTGAGCATTGAGACGGAAGCGGCGAAAATGGGTTTGGCGGTCAATGAGGGCAAGACAAAGTATATGCTGTCATCAAGAAAGGACACCCAATACCGACGTCTTGGACAGAACGTCACTATAGACAGATATAACTTTGAAGTGGTAAAGGACTTTGTCTACCTAGGTTCCGCTATGAACTCAGACAATGACACCAGCGCTGAGATTAAGCGAAGAATAACACTTGCCAATCGCTGTTTCTTTGGGCTAAGAAAGCAATTGAGTAGCAAAGCCCTCTCTCGAACAACTAAAGTGACCCTTTATAAGACCATAATCATCCCTGTCCTACTTTATGGTGCAGAGGCATGGACTCTATCAAAAGTGGATGAGGCTACTCTTGGCTGCTTCGAGAGGAAAATTCTTCGAGTAATTTTCGGTCCCGTCTGTATAGACGGTGAATGGAGGAGGAGATACAACGACGAACTGTACGGGCTGTACAGCGACATCGACTTAGCCAGAAGAGTGAAGGTCCAACGACTGCGGTGGCTGGGTCATTTAGAGCGAATGGACGTGAATGCTCCGGCCCGGAAGATCTTCGAATCTACACCCGAGGGACGACGCAGTAGAGGAAGACCGCGACTCAGGTGGCGCACGCAAGTGGAAGGGGACCTCAACCAACTTAGCGTGCGAAACTGGAGACAGCTGGCCAAAGATCGTGCTGGCTGGAGACGCTTGTTGGTTGAGGCCCAGGTCCACCCCGGACTGTTGCGCCACCTTAAGTAAGTAAGTAAGACCATCCCCTTCGTTATCGCTTCGCAGTTTGAGCCTAGGAGCAGCTTGAATTGGACAACGATTTTGGGCGAAAAATGATCTTTTCTGACGAGGCGCATTCTCATCTCGGCGGCTACGATAACAAATTTAATTGCCGCATCTGTGGCTCGGAAAACCAGCACGTTATTGTAGAGAAGCCAATGCATCCACAGAGAGTGACAATGATGTGGAGTGATGGCATCATTGGCATCAATTGCTCTTCACCTCTCAACCACACGATCGCTGGCCACTCTCTCTTCGTCTGAGAGGGTAGTTTTATTCCATTTCAATGGCTGATGTTAACTGAGAAAAGAGATCATTTTCATTCCTCGTGCAATGCCATACAACACAAGTAGGTTAACAGAATTTATCGAATAGAATTAACAAAGGATCATGGATTTACTATTTTCTTTATGAAACTAAAGTGTACGACTGCGTCACCCGAAACTTTCTCAAAGTTGTTACAGCGGGCAAGCGATGCCAAGTAATTTGGTTCTTATGATGCCATCCACAGAAAGGTATATTCACTTTGCCATTACATTTATAACGCCAAGATGGAGTCACCGGAGACCCTATAAAAATGCTGAATCAGGATCAAATTCTGAATCGATTTAGCTATGTCTGTTATCTCAAAGCACAATAGCGTCCAAATGAATTGATCTATACCTTAAGCTATAATATGTGTTTTTTCGGGGATCGAACCTGTGATTCCTCGCACAATAGTCCAGCGCACTAACCAGTGCGCTACTTTTTTTAAAAACTTTAATTTTTAATTTTAAAAACTAGTGTACCACGAGGTTAAATTCTTAGTCCTATATGCTCCTCTTTTTAATTTACATTAATTCTTTCTTAGCACTTAATCTAAATAGAGCGTCAATTGTATTTGCAGGCCACGGCTTATGTACCATTACCCTCAGTTTCATACAAGATACGAATGGGTTGCAAAGATATAGGAAGACTGCACCTGCAAAGGAAGTATGGCCAGATTTCATCAAGGACTGCAATTCACTTGAAAATTTATAGTTATAGGTAAGTTCTTCGATTTCTCCACAAACCTATACAAAATTTAGCAAACTACTCATTTCAGGTCGTAAAGTACCCCAATATAGATGGATGATTGCTTTCTGATGTATGTATAGGAGCAACTGCCAAAAATTCGTCGAAATTGTATTTGGGTCCGTAAAATAGAACTCTGTCACACTTGATTATTAGACATCCGCTAGTGAAAAACTACCATAATGCACAATGCACATATGCACATTATCTTCAAAGGTGCGTAAGCGTAGTACATACATACATACTTGCAAATATATTCCATTATGGGTACCTCTTTTTATTAAGAAAACAGAAGGTAAGCTCATACTGCCAATTTAGGCTAATTTGAAATGGCTGAGAGTAGGTATAGGGCCTAATATCATTTTAAATTTTAAGAGGGCTCTCATAAAATATTAGGCAAGCTATAAAACCTACATTTACATATTGATTTAATAGAACTTTCCGAAAATTTAGTACAATATGATTGCGCATATTGTAGACTCATAAAGAGGTTTTTGTCCTTAATACCGTCTAGCAACCAGCTATTTATAAATAAGGTCCTTTCCCTCTTGTGCAATCTTTCAATCTACACAAACGTTAAATTCTAACGATTTTCTTTACTCATATTTCCTAACCACGAACAAAATTGTTCTCAAAAATCTCACTTCTTTGGCATCTACCGAAAATGACTTAAATATCTTTATCCTACGGCACGTTTTCAATGGCACCTCGATAGCGTTGCCTTTTTAAGGAGTCAACCGACTAACAAATCCCTTGGCAGTGTTATTCGTTATAAAATATGAATTTTCTGGGAGCAGTTGTTATGTATTTTTTTTGATATAAAATCAGCGACTACATCACAAGGACAGAAAAAGCAGGAAAATGAAAACAGAAAAAAAAAAAAAATGCGAGAAAGTTAAAAAATACTCGAAGGGAAGAAAATCGAAGAAAATTTATGTTGCAATTTCGGTGCCTTATGCCAATGTTATGTTTATCGTTGGCGGAAAGCGGAATTTCCCCTCCCTACAAAGTGCAATCATGTTTTATCGCGAGTTTCATGGTTGGATCCTGGTTGTTGGTGTATATGGAAAGCATCCGTGGAAAGCATTGAATTAAGGATATTATTTATTGATTTCAGTTTAAAATACGATTGCAGTTGTTGTGCGTGTGAGTATCGTGCTTAAGTTGAAGTTATTATGATAAATGAATGCTTAATCTGAGTATACATACAAGCATTTAACTTATACAAGATGTCTGTACAATTTTCCCATAATCGACAGAGTCTGAAGTTGAATCAGATTGATGTTGTCATCAATAAATTGAATAAGATACAATTGTATGTCTCGTCTATCCATTACAATGGTAGCGGGCATAGGATGCATCCTTGAATGGGATTGTGGTAGGTATTATAATAATGGATATAAAATGGTATTTTGATAAAAAAAGAGCACTGCTTGCGGTTAATGAAGAGAAATCAGTGGGTTTCAGATTGAGTATGGAGTATGGATTGATAAATTGATGTGGTTCATATTACTTTAGCAGTGCTAATGCTTGCTATAGTCTTAGAGTCGTAGTATGGAATTGCACGGAATGTCACTAAGGTTAGATAGCCATCTTTAAAATAGACTGTGACTAGAATCACGTGAATATAGCTTCGTGAATTTCCAGAATAATAATTATTGTCGAATGACGAGTTGGTGACAGCATTGCGCGAACAGGTGTTTTTCGGCGGTGATATACCCTCACCCATGAAGACTTGATGTGATGACAGTCTCTTATTACGTCAGTATGTCATCCGAGTGACACGTTTGGATGATCGTTTGATCGTAGCTTTAGAGTGAGTTGTAGAGGGTTCAACTTTGAACATCAGTCGCAGATCTAATTATTATTTGCCCGTAGTTGGTACACCGATTTTCTGCTATCTTGATCGACAAAGACTCTTGCTGACTCTTTTTGGTTGGTTGGTTGGTTGAAAGTGGCTGTCAGCTGAAAACGCCAACACACTTAGACCATTATAGGTCCATTGTGATGCCACGATGCAGGATCTGAGATCTCCCTACTAGTTGAACCATTTTGAGCTCTTTATAAAGCGTAAGAGGCTTCTGATGTCTATGCTTGTCAGATCGCCCAAGTCGTTGTAATAGAAGGCTCCTAAGTGAAGCTTCCTTCTGCGGGAGAGAGCTGGGCAGGAACAAAGAAGGTGAGGGATAGTTTCCTCCTCTTCCTCGTCTATGCAGCTTCTACAAAAGTCGTTTGCGAAGAGGCCCAGCCTTGCGGCATGTTTGCCAATCAAGCAGTGTCCAGTAATGACACCTATTGTGGTGCCGATATGTAATCTGTTGAGAGAGATCAATTTCTTAGAGCGTTTCAGATCCAGCTTAGGCCAAATTTGTTTTGTTGCTAGACAAGTGGTTAACCTCGTCCACCTAAGATTTCTACTCTCGATAGCATTCAGCTTCAATTTTTGTTTGCGAGTAGCGATTGGTATCCCTAGGGTGCCTTTATCCGGTAGAATGGGTTGAGTTGTTCCTATTCTAGCGAGTTCATGGGCCTTACAATTCCCTGGAATGTCTCTATGCCCCGGCACCCAAATTAGGTGAATGTTGAACTGTTCGGCCATCTTCGTAAGAGACGATCGGCAGTCGAGGGCTACTAGAGAAGTTATAGAGATCGAATCCAAGGATTTGATGGCTGCTTGGCTGTCCGAAAATATGTAGATATCCTTAACGGATATGACGTTTTTCTTGAGCCAGGATAAGACTTCTTTAATCGCCATAATTTCCGCCTGGAACACGCTACAGTAATTTGGTAGACGGAAGGAGAGCTTAAGATTAAGACGTTCCGAGAAAACACCCCCACCAACTCCATCATTGGTTTTTGAGCCGTCAGTATAGAAGTGAACTGATTCATCTTCCGGGAAGGCATCTCCATTCCAGGGTGCTCTGGATGGGATTGTGACGAGAAAATTCTTGTCAAAGTTTAGAGATGGGGTGGTGTAGTCAGTGTTTTCGGTTGAGATCTCGAATTTTTTCAGAATAGAGGCGTGGCCAAAGTCTTTGCTTGACCACTGTGAGATAGCTTTAAGGCGAATGGCTGCACTCGCTGCCATTTGCTTGCTAAATATGTCAAGGGGTAATATTATGAAACAATATGTCTAGTGCCGCAGAGGGTGTTGTGCGTAGTGCACCGCTTATGCACATGCAGGCTGTGCGCTGGACCTTGCTTATATGGTCGCGGTTAGTGGCCTTCTCCAAGGCTGTCCACCAGACAATTATCCCATAGGTGAGTATCGGTCTTATAACTGAGATATAGAGCCAGTGGGTTACTCGAGGTTGTAAACCCCATTTATTCCCAATAGCTTTTTTACAAGAGAAGAGTGCTACTGTAGCCTTCTTGACTCTTTCTTGGATGTTAAGTTTCCAACTAAGCTTCCTATCCAGGATAAGCCCCAAATATTTAGCTTTGTCAGAGAAAGTTAGGTTGATACCATTAAGTGAGGGAGGGTCGACTGTCGGAATTTTATATTTCCTGGTGAAAAGCACCAGATCAGTTTTGTGGGGGTTCACACCTAAACCACAACGACTCGCCCAACTGGCTAACTTATTTAAAGTATTTTGTAGGAGTTCTTTAAGAGTATTTAAGTGCTTTCCTGAGACGGCTATAGCAACATCATCTGCATAAGCGATCGCCGTGCATCCTTCACCTTCCAGGATCATCAATAGTTCATTGACCACCAAATTCCAAAGAAGAGGGGATAGAACACCACCTTGCGGAGTGCCTCTACTGACAGATCTTCTTGCGGACACCTCACCCAGCTTTGAGTTGATAATCCGGCCATTGAGCATTAACATTATAATTCTCATTATAATGTTTGACTTGTTTGACCTGTTTTCCCCCCCAATAGGGTGTTTAACATATTTTTTAGAGATACTACGGCAACTTAGGTACTTTATTAGGTAGGAAACTAACTGACTTTGATGGAACGAAGCAGCGGATAAATCCTATTTTACCATATTTTAGCCGCAGAAAAGACAATAAATCGGAATTCGAGTCTCGGACCTTAAAGTTTTGAAATTATAATTATCTACATACCTAGAACGATTGTCGTACTTTATCGAGCTCATGTTACAGCAGCAATGCTCCGCTCGTAAATCAGTCCATTCATCCGAGATCCAAGGGTCATGATGTGAATTTGAAATAGCACACCTCTTTATCTACATTGCAGAAACTTTAGGAAATAAAGTTACACTCACTGTCGATGTGTTCTCATAACTACTAATGAAGAAATTGCACACCAGACCCTAAACATGAACACTACTAATAAAAAAAAAAAAAAAAAAAAAATATACTCCCAAAACCGTCCCTCCTGTCAGTCTCATTATCTTCCTCAATTCCTTTAATGAGTTGCCGGTAGTCAAATATGATCATCAACTACTTAATAGTTGCTGCTGTTGATTATGGCTTTCATCGTAGAAGCTATAGCCTCAGGGTTGCATTTGATTATTCAAATTCCTTACACTTATATTTAATACTATACCTACCCATAGTGTTGTGAATGTGTACCTAACTACCTACCTACATACATGAGAATTGACGCTTTGTGATGGAAGACGTTGATATTGAGTCAATTAAAAAGTTGGCCTTTGAAATTAACATTAGGATTCTGTTTTTCAAAAGGTTCAGAAAAGGAACTCAGCCTTAATATGTTCTCGGTTAGTGTTGTGATATTCTTATCACATGCGGCAATACAAAAGGGAATAGGTATCGCTATCCTAATTACTGCTATGAGGAAATTCCAATCAGAGAATTAGTTTCCCTTTACGATACGATACAAATCGGTAAAGATGCAACCGCATGCTATATCCAGATAGAATATCTACGAACCTTCATCGTCGCCTTGTTCATTGGCAACACACTGCGTGGTTACAATTTTAATTCACATCACGTACTATAGTGGGGTAGGTGTTTGTCCTTAATTAAGTTTATTGTGGATATTCCCAACCGTACCTACTTGGATTTGTTACACTATCTTTTCTTGTATACCAGAGATAAGTGAATAACTTAGTTGGATACCAACGAATGCATTAGAAGGAAATGGTAGTTACCAAGAATTATAGATACCTATTACCTATGGAAAGTAATTAGCAACTGCAATTATAAATTTTCTTCTAACTCGCGCACAAATGGGTCAGGTACGAAATTAATGAGTTTAGAAAGAGTTTAAACTGCAATAAAGATCGAATTATTTAATAATAGCCCAGCTTTAAAAATATATGCAAGAGTACCGATTTTGTTAACCAAAAATACCTACGTAGTTGCTATAGAGTTTTATATTCAGTGTCCCCCTTTTTGAATGGAAACAATATAGTCAATTGACATGCGATGATAATCCCACTTCAATCGAAAATACTGGACACTTTATCCCGACTAACACAAAGTTTACACTTTGGCAGTCCTCTGCGATGTGTTGAGAAATCAAATTTCGACCCATCATTCGATAACATCCCATTACACAATAGACACACACACATAGACGAACATTGTGATCCCATTAACATAAGGGTATGCCACCAGCAAGCATATGCCCGTAATATTGATTCACAGTTTTATTGTCGCATTAAAGGATTTGCTCAGAAATGGAAGTACTTGAATACGACCCATTAAAATGGATATTCTCTGCAAAGGGATGGATGCTAAACTTTACACTCTATCACTTGTACATAGATAAAGTTCATATAATTCTAGAATACACATCACGGGCTCCACCGATGTGGATTTGATATTTCGTTTGATACACGACTGATCGAATGCGACACTTCAGGAATACACGTGACATCAGCGGGGCTCAAGTGGAAACATTTTTGATAGAAATTCGATGTCTGTTCTCGATTGTGGATTGTCAAAAGAAACAAGTGTTATAACGGTTTAGGAATTCAGAGGACGAGCAGGTAGTTAATGCACATAGGTACGTTTTCCGTTCTGTTTTTTTTTTCGATAGACAGATCACAGATGAAATCCATTACTTGCGTGATGTTATGACAAAAAGTGTGATTGACACTTTCCATGCCGATAGAATTTTAAGCAAGGACATTTGATTGTTTGACAGGTTAACTATTGCTGGGTTTTAGTTTTCGCATTGATGGGACTAGCAATTTGAACGAAATTCCTGGACTGTTACATACCTTTGCCTGAATGACCCCCGCTTTGACCATGGGAAATTCTTAAACTAAGAACTTGGTGTACATTTATATGTAGATCTCTTTATACTTTTCGTGGCTGACCCAGAAGATTGTCACTCATCTTTTGATGAGATGGCTGAGCAACTAAACATTATTTTTGGTTGTCGAGGAATGTCCCTTATTCATTCATTCATTCATTAATTTTCAATGGCCCTTTTCCATTAAGTAGGTCGCGGATGTAGGTTGCTCAAGTGGACCCTCCATAGCTCTCGATCCTCCGCCATCGACTCCAAATCATCAAGGGCAATCCCCATACGGGTAGAGGAGAGATTATGAAGTAGATCTACACACCTCATCCTTGGGTCTACCTAGAGGACGCCTGCCCGATGGTACAGATTCCAAAGCACGTAGTGAGATCCTGGTCGGAGACATGCGTTTAACATGACCAAACCACCGAAGCATGGACCGCTCCGTCCGGAGAATTAGCTGCTCGACATTGAGTTCCTCAAGTATTCTGGTAATTCGAATGCGATCTCTATGGGGTCACACCAGCAAGCTTGTATCCGCGATCTTATTTTTTCGGTCATTACCCAAACCTCATGGTCATAGGTAAGAGTTGGAACAAACACGGAATTGAAGACTGACAACTTAGCTTTGATACCAAGTTCAGTCCTCATAATAACAGAATGACCAAGCTGTCTTAAAATTGATCCAGCCAATTTACCAATTTAGGAAAACTCAGTATTGCCCCTTCCATCACTCGTGAATATGGAATCAATGGCGCTGATAGCGAAAAGATTTGGTTGTTCTTCGAAGCTTGTTTTCGGTGATATACAAGTTTCTAAGAAGACCGGAAGATTTGAGAACCGCAAAAGCAAGGAAATTGGACGCAAAACTTTGCCGGATTTGCCGGACAAGTAGAGCCAATACATGTTTGATGTTCATGAAAATGAGGAGATTGTTGAACCTAAACTCTATCAACAACTCACGACCAGGGCTAACAGGCTGACACATTATGTCAACGACACAATTTTATAAAAAAGTACTTTGGAGTGCCAAATCCAAGTTTAATTATTTGGATCCGATTTAAAAGTGTAGATAAGGCTTCAAAATCAACATCAAAAGGGCATTAAAAGCCAAAAAATCAAGAAATGCTGAAGAGCTTTTCGAAAACATTAAGGAGGTCTGGAACTATACACCACCATATTAGGACGCGCGCCGTCCGAATGGGTGAAGTGGCTTACCAGTCTTTCCAAACTCACAAAACAAATGGTTGTTAGAAGCTAGTCTTAGGGTGCCTGCCTATACGGACCTGTTGCACCAAATATTTATTTATTTATAAGATGCCAGATTTTAGTGGAAAGTCTTCAGAAAAGATTGACTGCCATGTTAAAAAAATATTCCACTAAATATTAATAATTTTTATGAGTTTTGGAAACTGGAATTTTAAGGGTTTTGTTATTATGTGGCAAACTCAAAAATGAGATGTTTTTGAATCATATTTTATTAAATATTTACTAGATTTAAATATTTTATACAATTATAAAGGTCACATTACATACATGTTACTTATTTCTTCAATTTAATAAAATTAAACAAAAATCGGAAAACTACGAAAAATGGGATACGGACAACGATGTGCTTCGCGAGGAATTTCTGAAATATGCATGGCTACTTTTACTGTTATTTTGAGATTCAATGAAATGAAAAGTGACAGTAAACGGCAACGGGTAGCAATAATTGCTTCAGCACAATGAGATGAAGTGAAACTATTTTTTTAAGTTTTTTCTTCTTTTTCTAGCAATTTCTAACTCCTACGAAACGAAGGGAAAGGTTTCCAATATAGGAAATTGAATTTGCACTTAAATTTGTCTTTTTACTTAAAATTGTTTATATTCTAACATTTTGATGAAAATATTAAGACGGTCAGTCCTGTAAATTATACTAGCTGCTGATCCACGGCTCAGCCCGCAAATGTTAATGATACGTTCCTATAGATGGGCAACGAAATAATGGAAGTACCTAGTGTGTGTCACCGTTGCTGCTCCATTTATGTATATTTGTCTCACTCGGGTTTTGCAATTCTTTGGCAATGGGAAAATTCAAAATTTTAAAAATTTCAGCAAACAATGACATTGAATGGAATTTCCGAAGTCTCTTTCCTTGTTGTTTGTTACGGAGAAATTTTGACGTAAGGCATTACAGTGTCAGTAGGTACATGTGACTTTAAAATGAATGAAAAATTTAATTATGGAGGAATAAAAAACAGACAGATATTGCACTCTATAGAGTAGTATGGATTATGTTCGCGCCTGCAACTCGCTTGTAATACTAATACCCTTCAGTAACCTATACTAATCCGCTAAGTGTCACCATTGCAATGCTGAAGTAATTTCTAATTATCGGCCATTCTTTCGATTTGCGAATCCGCGTTAAGGAGTTTTTCACCTTCATTCGTATTCCTATGATGTGTAACACAATTCACCATCAGACATGTCAATTGGCCAAGCTCTTTAGACGCATCTAACCATCAGAATGTCCCATCCTTTTGGCTTCACCATAAACACAAACTGGACAACTATTCGATGGAAATAAAAACATCCATTAAAACAAAGTCCCCTTCACTGCACACAGATTGCTCGTCAATTTTGAATGCAAATCCATTATATTGGAAATAAATGTCTTCTCCAAGATATCATGGGGTGATTTCGAAAAGAACATTTTTGTTTTCGATATGTCAGCCAATGATTGCATTTTCATTGTCTTAGTTCGATGGATTTGCATTCTGTATTCGTAGTCGTTGGAAAATTTTAGAAATTCATTTTGCGGTTTGATCAGAATGACAATAGAGATTTGAATAAATAAACGCTCCTCTAACATGATTTAAATGTCAACGATTTTCAATTGGAAGTGAATGTTTTGTTGAAAATTCAACAGACCGATATAAATCGATTTCACAAGAATCCCGGATACGGTTTTATTGTTCAATCATAATGTGGATTCCGTTGGCAGTGTATTTCATTATCAATTATAATGACTGCACTCATGTAGCTGTGTTGCAAGGACAGTTTGGGTTTCATTTCATAATAATGACATGGGAAATAAAAATTCCCAACAGCTTGCAAATTAAATTTAACTTAATTTGTTGAACAAGAGTTCAAGAGTTTCATTCGGGTTATTGCAGTAATTTCACACTTCTTTATTACCAAGTACCTGACAGAATACATTCGACTATGTATACGAGTACGTGACTGTTGTCAGTCTACGGTGAAGGTAGAATCTACTAATTGACATTTTGGTGGCAGATATTTCTCTTTCAGGGTACACAATGACAAGGGCACACACGCATACGGTAGTGCAAGTCGAATTAATTCGTGTAATTTATGTCAGAATAATCGGAAGCTATAAGTTGAATTATGGAAATGAGATAATAATTACACTTTACGAATTTAAGTTGATTTAAACTCACATCATGCTTGAGGACTGGAACCCTGGAGAAGGTCTATAAATTGAGAGGTAGACTTATGTAAATGTGTGAGGTTTTTTTTAAAGTTGGTTATTATTTCGGATATTGAAATGATTCGGGAACCAAGGTACAGTACTGATTTTTTATAATTGCAATAATTATATTGTAAGAAAGGTATTCGAACAATGCAGTTGAATACCGCATGTTAATTTTAACTCAATCTGGGAACACTTTCGATAGGTACTCAGGACTCAGGAGATAATATCTTCATTTTAATATTGCGACAGTTCAGGTACTGAGAGGCCACCAGAGCCATATGATCATTGCCCGCAATATGTTGTTCGATGGGATAGATACATATTTTTAATTTTATTCTCTCAACTTGGCTGTACCTGCTTCGAAAAGTCCTTAAATATGCGTTAACCTGTAATTTGCCGCAGTCCAGATATCGACTCATGTCATAGACTCCTATTGGCTAGGATTCAAAATGGTGCATACAAAAATAACAAATTCTAACAATTCAGGGGGCAAGATCTTCCGTCCAGGGGATCAGAAGTGTAAACCCTACTCCTAAGACCATCCATACGTGGTGAAGAACCACATACTACACGAGGTGTCCCGGCTTCGAACTGAATATGGCGGATCTAGAGAGGACAACAACTCAAAGACGCCCAGGCTGGGGGCTCGGTCGCTAACGTCGTACTCCGGAAAAAAGGCGACAACCGGAACAAAATAGATCCAAAAACAACAAAAACACATCCAACTGACGGAGATATTGGCAACTTTATCTCTGTCTGTCAGCCTATAGCTTAAAGCATTCGGGATAGACGGGTGGACCGTCCTGAACAACAAATCATCGACAGCGATATAGAATCCGTCGGCACAGCGAGCTCCGTGCTCACGTAGGAAACATACAGGAGCTGTTCTGACGCACTTGAAACTGACTCTGTCAAAGACATAGGGATGATAAAACTATCACTACAGAGCAAACGATGGTCCACCTCTAACAAGAAAAAGCTTAGGCGCCTTCTTGCAAGTGGTGTAACTAACAATGAGGCGCTGGAGAAAGTCCTCAATGAACCTACCCCCGACGCAGCACCCACCACCAACAAGCGTCCCCGATCTAACACCGATTCGCCTAATAGTCCCTTTATTTGCTCACATAGCAGGATCTATTAAGGTACGGATCCTACTGGATAACTTCCCAGATGGTCACCTTGAGCCTGCTCTACAAAAAACAGTGGAAGACGCCATCGTTGAGGAGGTGAAGAAGCTCCTCGAAGATGGCCCACAGATTAGATTTTTGGGCTGCTCATACAAAAGCCAGGGTGGCTAACTGTGAACTGTTCAAACACTAGCACCAGAGACTGGTTAACCAGTATCATCAACAGAATCTCACCTTGGGAGAATGCTAAGCTGCGGATGGTCGAAGGAGAAGATCGCCCCATTTAAGGTTGAGGTCACTTAGACTGCAAAATAGAGCTGTAATTAACAAGGACTTGAAAGTTTAAAATCCCAGGGTAGGATTTGGATAACTAATGTAACTTTACACATTAAAAATAAAAAATCCTCTCCAAAATTTGTACACAGTATAATATTATATCCCAGGTTCGATCCCCGGAAAAACACAAATTACATCTTAAGGTTTTTTCTACTGCGCCACCTCTCGCGAACGTCTGACAAACATCTGAGAGTATGACTGTCCTGAAAAGGCTTCTCAATTCAGCCGTTCGGACTCGGCATAAAATTGTAGGTCCCTTCCATTCGTTCCAAAAATAGAAACTCACAAAAAACGAATGGTTGCGAGAAGCTAAGCCTTGGGTGTCTACCGTCTGTTGCGCCGCCTATTTATTTATTTATTTTTTTATAATATTATATTAAGATACTATGATCAGGTACCTACGGTACCATACTGAATTATTTCCTTATGACTTACCCCTGATTTCGAAGTGTCTAACAAATGAGAATTTTCAAGGTACATACTGACATTAGATCATCAATTTTTCTGTATCTCTGAGACAGAGCAGATTTATAATTACAACTATCCCAATCATCGGTTATCTTCGCTACTGTTTGACACAGCTAGTCTTAAAATGGTTGGTTAACAAACTTTGTGCAATGAACACATCCTCCAATAAGGACTTCAGAGTATATCCATCTGTATAGTTTAGTACACCGAAAAGCGGAATACTGTACACATTCAGATCAGTTGTCAATAGCTTCCTTATATGACAAACGATTAATGCGCCCATTCCACCCTCACTACTGGAATGACAAAAGTTTTGTCATTCCTGCCAGGATTCGCTTTCTCCTACAAAATTGCCAAAAGGAGTCTCTTTTTGCGAGTCAGGTTCACCTTCAACATACATTTCTGTCTACTAATTTAAAAGAGATAACCTGCGATATGAACTTCGCAAAAGTTCATATCTACACTACATACCTACAGTAATGGTCATTAAAAAAAAATCAATAAACGAAACGGAAGAACTCCATAAATAAAGCAAAAAATATAAAATAAAAACGACAAACGATCAAAGCACGACTTTAGTCCTTTAGGGAGACGGAATATTTTTATACAATCAGTTACACTTTATTCTAACTTGAATTTTCCAAGTGTCAAGTAATAGATCATCATCAATGTACTGTGACTGTAAGGGATACCATCAAACCCCAATTCCATTGGGCCTGACGCATTAGATTTATTCTTTCCACGCCTTTACACCTACATCATGCCACCGCGGCTGTAGTTATGTTCATGACAAAATCCTGACATTCCCATAAATACAAATCACCAGGGAGTCAAATTTTCCCACAAGGTTATACAACACGTCAACCCAGAACAACAACAAATACCTACCATACAAAAGGTCGACAATGCACAGCTACACCACGGCCACGGTTCCGCAGCACCAAAGTGAAAACCTAAAGTGAGCGGCACATTTGTTCGTATTTTACGGGTCACAAAAAAGTGCTCACTCGGAAGCTTTCATTAAATTCTATGAAAAATAGATTAATGACAATATAAAAGGACAACAACACGACCAAAGTAATTGATGAGGCGTAGCGCACGAAGATGAAGCTGGAACGTGTGTATGTGTATGGTGGTGGTCAGTTGAATTTATTGCACCACAAATGAACGAGTGCAGAGTTTTATAACGCTAACAACAACCTGACAGTGTGGACGGATACGGTCGAAGTTTACGAACTTCAAATGTTTTGTTAGTATAAATTCGATCGTTTCGGTTTGGGTAAATAAAATAAAGTTATAGGTATGCAGGACAAACGTATGTGTAGTGTACCCCACAGACGGAATTTTTATTTGATGAGGAAATTTTTTTTTAGTTGTTTCCATATAACTCCTTTATATAGGTAGGAGCTATAAAATTTGGATAAAAAAAATGTCATTGGCGACAGAAGGAAATAAATTGAAGTGAAATGGATAAGGCTACTTTCGGCAATGTTCTTATTTATAGCTGAAGAAGTGGAGAAGTTTACGAGATTAAAGCCGTTACACGAAATTAGTATTCCCACGTGTGTACGAGTATGGGGTTGAGGTGACCTGCAGGTTTCTATAATTAACTAAAGGGTCCGCCAAATAAATTTTTTTTTTTTTTTGAAAATGCTATAAAAAAAACTACTGAATATTTTCTCAAATTTCTTTTTTTATTTGAAAGTACAATCCTTCCGGTTAATAATGGAAAATAATTTCATTCAAATGGCTGCCTCGGCTGGCCATGCAGTTCACACACGATCGGTCCAATTCTTAAGCACATTATCGATTGTGTGCAGCTGTATTTCACCAATGGCTTCACGAATATTGTCCTTTAAAGCGTCAATTGCCTCTGGCATGTCGCCGTAACACTTATCTTTTACGGCACCCCACAAATAATAGTCCAACGGTGTCAAATCGCAGCTCCGCGGTGGCCAAACGACCTCAGCTCTGCGGCTGATAATGCGATCTTCAAAAACAGGGCGCAAAACATCGAGTGTAGCTTCGGCTGTGTGGCACGTAGCGCCGTCCTGTTGAAACCAAATGTTGCCAATATCCTCCTCTTAAATTTTTGTGAACAAAAATTCGTTCAACATGGCCCGATAACGATCGCCATTGACTGTAACGGCCACTCCTTGCTCATTTTCGAAGAAAAATGGCCCAATTATGCCTCTGGACCAAAATCCGCACCAAACAGTGACTCGTTTTGGGTATATCGGCTTTTCAATGTATGCGTGCGGGTTTTCTGTGCCCCAAATGCGACAATTTTGCTTGTTTACATACCCGCCAAGATCAAAATGAGCTTCATCTGAAAAGATGATTTTTTTGGCAAAATAGGCATCTTCTCTAAGTCGATCGCAGGCCTACTTAGCGAAGCGAAAACGCATTGGATGGTCAGTTGGCTTCAACTCCTGAACCAATTGGACTTTGTATGGCGTCATACCAAGGTCTTTATGCAAAATTCGTCTCAATGATGTCTCCGAAATGTTCAATTGTTGAGAACGACGGTGAATTGATGTTGATGGCGCTTCACGCACACTTTCTGCCACAGCAGCAATTTTCTCGGATGTACGCACTGTTTTTGGCTTTTCACGCTTTGGTTTATCTATGACGATGCCAGTTTCTTTCACTTTTTTCACAAGATAACGAACATACGGAGCTGACGGTGCTTCTCTTCTTCCAAAATCCGTACGCAATTTTCGCACACATTCTGCAACATTACCATGATTTTCAAAGTAATGCCGCAATATTTCCCAGCGTTGTTCAAGCATATACACAACCATATTCGTTCAGCGGAAGGATAAAAATAATTATCTGTCAAATCAGACACGAGCTAAGTTTCGCGAAATAAGCACTAGTTGAAAAAAAAAAAAACGTTAGATGGCGGAACCTTTAGAGATTGCTTTTGTCAAGTTAGATTTTAACATAAAGGCGTCTTCGTTATTTATTTATGTTATTCTCTCAACCAATAATTCGACAAAATTTCTAAACAGATATAGTCAGGGTCAGACCCAACTAGCGAGAATAGTTGTTACTCCTCGCTTCATAACTCAATAATAGTTTATATTAGAAAGTGTGATAGGATAACGTTACTTTTGCATAACAACGCATGACACTGACTGTAATTAAACATTTTGTTGCTTAAGCCTGCTTTTATATAAATGGCCAATGATCAGACTTCCAATGAAAACATTGGAGTTATGGGAACTTCTCACTTCATACCTACAGAGCCCGACCTGAAGCCCGCAAGGACGAACAAGGGAACATCGTAAAAGAATCGCAATCAATGCTTAGAATATGGAAGAAGTACTCTTCTGCAGACTGTTTAACGGTGATGACGAATGAAATCCCGCTGTCAGGCAGAATGAACTATTCAACCTGGATAATGAAGATCACCAATGCCGCCCACCCGAGAGCGTCAGTCAATGACTTGGTTAGTAATATGCAAAAACTCATCTGTAAAATATAGCCTGATTAATGGAACCTCAGCATTGATTGCCCGATCCTCCAGAAAACAGACCCTCTGAACTTCGCCAACTATGTAAAAATAAATAAATATACGGCGCGACAGGCGGTAGACAGTACACCCAAGGCCTAGCTTCTCACAACCATTTGTTTTGTGTGAGTTTCTATTTTTGGAACGAATGGAAGGGACCTACAATTTTATGCCGATTCCGAACGGCTGAATTGAGAAGCTTTTTCAGGACAGTCATACTCTCGGATGTTTGTCAGACGTTCGCGAGAGGTGGCGCAGTAGAAAAAACCTTAATTTGTGTTTTTCCGGGGATCGAACATGGGATCCCTCGCACAGTAGTCCAGCACACTAACCACTGCGCTACTGCGCTCACGCCAACTATATACCGACGTATATAATTAGTCTTATTAACATCGCCTACAAGGCTCTTATCTACCGTGTTGTGTGAACGCCTGAAGCCATTCATCAACAACCTGATCGATCCATATCAGTGTGAATCAGAACTTGGAGAAAACCCAGGAACTTAAAATCGAAACCCACCACCTTTTCATAGATTTTAAGGCCGTCTATGAAAGCATTTGCGGGCGCAGTGGCTTAGTGGTTGTGTGCTATGCGGGGGGTCCCAAGTTCGATCCCCGGAAAAACTCAAATTACAGCTTAAGGTTTTTTTCGACTGCGCCACCTCTCGCTAACGTCTGACAAATATCCGATAGTACAACTGTCCCGAAAAAGCTTCTCTCAATTTCGCCGTTCGGACTCGGCATACAAATTGTAGGTCCTCCACCTCCATTCGTCCCAAAAATAAAAACTCACACAAATGAATGGTTGTAAGAATCTAGGCCTTGGGTGTCTACACGTCTGTTCCCCCAACTATTTATTATTATTTTATTTACTATGACAGCAATTATAGGGACGAGTTATACATATCAATGTCTTTGTCTAGTTTTGCCATCCTTCCCAAACTCGTCTGAATGCACGCTGATCCATCAAGGTCAGTAACGAACTCACCGAGACCTTCGATGTCGAAAAAGGATTTAGCGATGAAGATGGGTTTGGCGGTCAATGATGTTAAGCGGAAGTATAATGCTTTCAACAAGAAGGAACAGTCAACACCGACGCGACGTCTCGGACAGAACGTCATCATAGACAGATATAACTTTGAGGTGGTAAGGAACTTCGTCTTCTTTGACTATGACTTAAACAATGTCCCTAGCGCTGAGATTAAACGCTGACTAACTCTTGCCAATCGCTGTTTCTTTGGGCTAAGAAAGCAACTGAGTAGAAAAGCCCTCTATCGAACAACTACAGTGATCCTTTTAAGCCTCTAATCGCTCCAGTTATTCTCTATGGCGCAGAGGCGTGGACACTATCAAAAGCAGATGAGGTTATATCCTAGGTTTTTTGAGAGGAAAATTCTTCGAGTAATATTCGGTCCCGTCTGCATAGACGGTGAATGGAGGAGGAGATACAACGACGAATTGTACAGGCTATGCAGGATGTCGACCAAGCCAGAAGAGTGAAGGTCTAACAACTGAGGTGGCTGGGTCATTGAGTAAAAAGGGACGCTAATGCTCCGGCCCGGAAGATAATCGATTCCATACCTTATGGACGGCGCAGTAAAGGAAGAAGAAATGGAAGAGGACTTGAACCAACATAACATGCGAAACTGGAGACAGGCTGGCTATATATGGTGCTGGCTGGAGACGCTTGTTGGTTGAGGCCCAGGTTCACAGCGGATTGTAGCGCCACCTCTAGTAAGTAAGTAACTTTCAGCTTTGCTATGTTTTTGTGTGTAAGGGTCAACTTTGACCAAACTTAACTTAGGGGCCAATCCCAAACACTGTCGAAAAGTTTAAGTTCAATCGGTTTTGTGGTTTTTGCGATATATTATTATTTTGAATGTTTTTTTGCCACGCCCCTCCGCTACACCTTAAGTCCTCCTTTACCTCTTTCTCCACCCGTTTTTAAGTAACATTATCTGATCCGCAAACGGTATGGACAACATTATAGTAAGACTGAGTGAAGTATTACTATCTGTAAAAATAAATATGCGAAGCAGTTCTTTTTATCTTTAATCAATATAATTTTTTGCATTTAATAACATTTTTTAACACTTTTAAATTTGATTGTATGTGAGATGCCGTTTTTCAATCCCGCTTATGCTATTTCTCGAAGAAAGTTGATAAGATAATACACATCGATGTTCCAAATTTTAAAACTTTAGCTTGCATGGGTGTGGAGATATCGCTTTTGCAATGTTTTTATTGTAAATGCATTGCCACGCCCCCTTGTCTAAAATAGCCCAGATTTTGTTAAATAATTCCAGCATGCTTCTATGCCCATTTACAAAATTTCAAAATTAAGCTGACATAAATGTTAAGATACATAGTATTTAAAAATTGATATATTTTTTTTTTTAAGGGCACCACGCCCATTTTTCAATCTCGGCCACATTTCGCAAAGCGTTTTGTTAGCACAATGCACATTATAAATTGTACAACTTTAGCTGTCGAGAAATATCTAGGTACCATTTGACATTTTTTCTTTGTATGAGAACTTAGAGGTGACACGTCTTTTTGGCTGCTAGAACGATTTTGACACCCTCGGGACAATACCGAAGATTGTCTGAAATTGTTCTGTATGGTTTCGGATAGCCTAGATACAAGTGTTTCTATGATTAGTATATAAGATGAGAATGAGTAATGTCACGAGTATTGTCGGATGCTTAGAGACTAAAAAACGTACATTTTTTTGACAAATTCACACGAAACTTTACCTTCACCAAATATTTGTCCACAAAGCGTTATATTTCTAAGTACGCGAACAAATATTTTGCCCACGTGGGACAACTCATACAAGCTTTGCGATCTGCTACCAATAAAATAAATTTAGTTGGATGCCAATGCTATGCCACTGTCCTGCAATAATTCACTATTATCTCAATCCCTTGAGATATACGTTCTCCCTACTATAGTAGTGTTCGATTGGATTTTGGTTGTGATTGGAGTTTGCGTTTTTACCGGGCAATCTCAGGTAGATGGTGAATTGGCTCCTCGGAGTCAAATTGTCATTTGCATATTCGAGTATGCATATTCATAGTGTTTGCTGCGGTGATGGTACTGAGTTTACTGCAAATATTAATCTGTCAGGATTGAGAGACAACACCGCGTGTGTGGTGCATTTGATGAAGCCTGGACTTTGAAGAGGTTCGAATGTAAACGGCTCGATACTGTGCATAAGCGATTAATTAAGATTTCAATGCTGTGGTTTATAGATTATCAATTAGGATTGCAGCCATCAGTGCATGTTATGTCATCTGCATATATTATTATAGTCTAGTATGTTCCATGGTATCGTAAGGATATATAAGACCGACTGGAAGGTGTGGAATATCAAACGAAATCAATAATTATTCAAAATAGGATTTCTATCCCTTGAAAATTTGTTCATATTATGCGACAATTTAAAAATTGCATGTTGCATTCTTATTATTCTTTAATACATTTAAACATTTTCAACGAATTTGAAATGCCCCCAAAACTATGCAATCAACCACCATTAAACATGGCTTAACTCTCTCCCCCCTCTTTCCCGTGTGGCTGCATTCACACACGAGGACAAATTAAAGCAAATTATTAGCATGGATACCAATTTTGTTTTTACCGTAAACATGTTGTTCCTTCACAAAATTTAATTGCCAACAGCAAGAGAGAAAAAATGTCGATTTTATTTGGCTGTGCAAAGGACGAAGTTGGCGGTTGGTAGCAATTTGTTCTGAGAGTGCTATTTCAAACCGGTCGCTTCATAAAACAGCGGAAAATTAATGACATTTAATACATTTAATAAAATGTGTGCTGAACATTGGAGTTGGAGGTTAATAAAATGTTTTCAACATACCAACAAAAAAAAGAGGAAGAAATTATGTCAAGAATTCCAAGCGTTGGTAAACTGTTTTTAAATTTGTCCTTATAAACCTGTTGTTGCAAGTGGGATTTTTTTTCTGTTTTTTAGTGAATCAACTTTAATTACCCCGAATTTGTTAGGGTGCTTAATTACCCTTGTAAACTTTGAATAGGTGGGTGACTGTAGTTCTGAGAATGCTATTTAGGTATTTCAGCGATGGGGTCAATTTTTTTTTTTGTGAATGGAATTCTACAACTTCGGTCTGAAATTCAATGGCAGAAAGTCAGCAATATAACTTTTGGACTTAAAGTTCTTAAATTTGAAACAAAAATAGGTGAAGTCGTCAACTACTTTGTAATTGAACTTGAACCATTTTAGCCAGTGTTACGTAAAAATAGGGTACAACTTCAAAATGGCTGTTCGAGTTGGAATGTTATAATTGTGGATAATTTTTGTGTAGGATTTTTGGTTTCCGCGTCACTCTATTTAGGTCGATTTAAAGGGCGCCATTTTTGGAATTCAAGTTTGCGGTATTGTAGTGCATATACGCCCATGGTCGATCATCACATGATGTACCTACTCTGATGATGCCAGGAGTAGAGTTGCTCCCCATTCTTCTTCCGCTGAACACTTCTCCCTTTTTGTTCACTTTATTCCGATGAATAATTTAAGGTGTGGTTCTTGGTTTTCTTTATCTGGGGGTCATCTACCATCATCTACCCACTAATAATCTACGCTGGCAGAACCACACGCAGATTCAAGCTCTTGTACTTGTAGGTATTTACGTTGGGAGCAAAGTTCTGCACAGCAATGCTTGCTTCCTAATCTATATGCGGTCAAAAAAGTTAAGTGAATGTTTTGGGGCCGAGCTCCATATATGGGAACAATATTCCAGGCATGGTCTAACCTGAGCTTTGTATAGAAGGAGAAGTTGCTTGGGGCTAAAGTACCTCTTTGCTCTAAACTTGGCGGAGGAAATGTGGTCCTGCCATGTGATTCCTGAATTGACAGTGACTCCTAGAAGGTGCATTGAGTCCTTGGGATGGATTGGATGGCCATCCATTTGAATCTGAGGAACTGTTGATGCATTTTTCCTAGAAAATGTTGTGAGCTGTGTCTTGTTTGCATTAAATACAACCAAGTTGTCTTTTCCCCACTTCAAGATTTTGTTCCAGATCATCATTTAGAGAACTAATTCGTTCACATCTCTGACTGTGTACTACAACAACTTGGATCGATCTTCCCAGAAGAAAGAGAAACATCAAAAGTTATAGAAGAAATCGGTTAATATCATTTTGTAGCGCTCGCCGGTGATGGTGATGGATTCATTTTCCAAAATTACGGACAAATGATATCGCTGGCCCAAAATCTGCAGCAAATAGTGATTTTTTGTGGATGCATTGCTACCTGGTCAACCACGTCTGGGATGGTATCGTCCCATATATGACAGGTTGAGCCTTTCATCCAAAAATGTGCCTCGTCACTAAAGATGATTTTTCGGCCAAAATTGAGGTCATTTGCCAACCGACTTTTTCTTCTGTGCACTTTCACGGACCGCGACAATTATATCTGCCGATCTGGTTTTACTTTGTCATATGGTTGTTGGCTGTTTACTGAACCAGTTGTCTCGAATTTTCACTGACGAACTCTCATTTTGATAATAATTTGTAACTTGTAATAGTGATTTGGCATCAGCGACTTAATAAGAAACAGCCGACTAGAAAAGACACCACCAAAAAAACATGACCGCCAAAGGAGTGTGAACATCGATCATTGAAAAACCCTTCATATAAACAGGAACCCTCATAACACATTTTTCGCTCATTCAATTCGAATTAAATGACTGCTTAATTAGCGTCTTCACGGTCTTGACTATCATCTTGAATATCTAATAATAATAGTGAAAAAAAAGTTGATATAGAGCGAAGATAAATCATTAAAGTTAGGTGCAAGGCATATTGTTTCCGAAAAAAATATTTTTCTTACTGACAGCTAAGAAATAAATACTTTCAATTTATTCGCTTACCCTTACATGGAAAAATGGTACGTATACGCCACCGTTTCCCACTAATTTTTGTTGGGCTGTGTGTATAGTGTTTTTATTGATTGTCAACTGAATTGAAAATTGTCTCAGGTCATAACAGCTTTGCTAAGTGGATTTTATCATAGTCGAAATCACATTAACTATAGATACCAAAATCAGTGTGTATGCGCCTTAATGCGTGAATACAATATTTCCTTGTCTAACACTGTTCATAAGGGAATTTTCAAACCTCATATAAGGTCATGTAAGATGATTATACGAACTTGCACCATCTTGAACCGTTGATCCCTCTAATTAATTAGATACTATTAGGTCTCATTTAGTAAAATATCTTCCTCCCTCCAATTGGAATAATTACATAATCCTCATAATTCCTCATTTATGCACGAAGCTAAGCTAATCATGAGACGTGCAACAACGTCTCCTAGCTGTACGTTTGTCCCAACAACATACCACACCACTTCGCTGGAGTTTAAACAAAAGAAATAGAAAGACGTTGCCCTCTTACAAGATGCTGGGTACGATACTTTAGGTATCTATCCACAGGAAGTAGGCGGCCTACAACCTACGTGTACGTGACTACAAAAATCATAGGAATATATTCTGTAAGCGTCTACAAGTAGTTAAGTAAGTGTGTTCATAGATGGCATATACAGCACTATCGTGGCTCGATGTATAGGCAGTCGGGTAGTGGGAGCATTTAGGTCTTATTTTCTGGAAACATTCAACCTAATTAAATATTGCTCATTCCGACGGAACTAGGGGAGAGTCGAGAAAAGTATACGCAAATCCTGTGGAATGTGAAATTAGCAAAACGGGTTAATTGGTATGCATATTGCGTTATTTCGTATTTATTTTATTTTCACGTTTTTTTTTTTTCTCTTTTAACACTTTTGTAAGGAGACTAGAAACTGGGTCTTGATATTTTATAATAGGATCAGGATGGAAAGGAATTCATGCAAACAATTAACACCCAATGTAAGGGATCATAATTAAAATGTGGAAATATTCCTCGACTAGCTTGAATATGCATTATTTAGTTGGATTAGATGAACATCAAGCAACGTTCTTAATGCGATTATACTTCATCCTTGTGCCAGTGTTTGTTAGCGCATGAGGTTATAGAATGGATGCACATGCGGAAATGTAGGCGACTATTAAATTTATTCTACAAATACAAGCACTTTGTTTTCTGCGGTGAAATCTGAAGAACGTTTTAGTGATAAATATATAATTTGACGTGAAAGTATAATATTGCAAAATTTTGGGTTTTTGAAGAAACGTAGACGAGATTTGCAAATTCGTAGAATTTTCGGGCAGACCCATTCTGCAAATTTCCCTAAAATTCAAAGATTTTTGTTTAATGCTTCTCGTCGAGTACTTGTTCTTGTAGTGATAATAATAAATCTACTCTTTTAGGAAGGAAAAAGACTCAAACATTATTAAAGATCGTTAAAAGTGTTTTTAAAGAATTAATTTAAAAAAAAAAAATTAATAATGCGAAATAAATAAAGAGTATCCTAAAATGTGTGCTCTGTTTGTATATAAATGTTGAACAATTTGTATAATATTATGCAGCCTCAAAAAAGTTACAGCTCTTTAGACTCAAAATTATGAAAAGTTATAGAGATTCTTTTAATCGTACAATAGTGGACATACATAAGTATTTTGACAAAACTAAGTTTAATTCTATTCATAATTTGAACTTACTTCATGTAAATTTTGGCATCAATGGAAAGGCCATTTAAATTCCGTTTGAATGATACAATACTTTCCTTAACCCTTTGAAAATTTAGAACTTTTGTAAAAGTTTACTTTTTTGACTTTTTTCCTCGGTCTCAAAAAAAAAAAGTTTCTTCAAACAATTCTAATAGTGACTGCAAACATTTTTTCAAAAATCTCTTCGCTAATATTTTTTTATGATTTTTTGAAAATTGCGAAAAATAACTATTTATTTTAGCCACTTTTCATTGCATCAAAACATTTTTTGTTTGAGACTGAGGAAAATGGTAAAAAAGCAGATACTTTCACAAAAATTCTAAATTTTCAATGGGTACTTAATGGGTTATTCTTATTTATTTATTTTTTAATTTCAAATAATGTGTAAAATTAACCTTAGTTTTGTCAAAATACTTATTTACAGCATTGTATGTATAAATTTTGTTTACACACGATTGAAGAATATATAGTAAAGCTATTTTTGAGTAAGACAAAAATAATGAAAATAAAAAATGAAGTGAACAAAATGTTCTTAGAATATAATTTTGTGATCCCGCAATTTTCGAAGCCCCTTGCTTGGAGTAAAATATGCTTTCGGCGCTTTTATGCATTTCAATTTATTTATAAGCAGGATAATATTTCTTATTTCTTCTGAAACGGGTAACAATTTTGTTCTTAGAGCTGGAATAGGTAGTTTTACACAATACATTTTTCCGCATGGCATGCCAGAATAAAATGCCTATGATCTGAACGGCTAAGAATTGGGGCTAAATTGATAAATCCACCGTTCATCATAATGTTTGGTTGAGCGATGAAATGTACTCTGATGACTTTTTGTTTGTTGGTTCAAGCAAATGATTTTGAATATAAATTAGTGCATTCAGACTCTTCTCGGTCGTAATGTTCTTCATCGCCTTTAAGACAACGAACTCTTTTGCATTGTATTGATAGCTATCAGATCAACCCTATATTAAAATAAATATTCTGCCCTATCGAGGTATCCGATCGGAACGGAATTTTTTCCGCTACGCATACTCCGTCGGAGACTGAAATTACATTCGAATTATCAATACTTCACTGCAAATCGTAGTAAACAAATTCCGCAACCAATTCCTGTCGGAGCATATCGGAAGAAAATTCGTACGAAGCTGTCTAAAATATTGGTAAAAACGCACTGATCGCACTGAAATGCCAGTGTGCCTTGCATATTTGTCGAAAAGAAGTTCCGAAAAGCTGTTCGGAAGAATGCCTCGAAACAAAAATCCTCCGATTCGTATTCGTATGAAATCGGAGAATTTTCCGTTCCGGCGGATACCTCGATAGGGCAGATTGCCTCCATATGTCTTACACTTTATTACTCACATTTTTAATATCATCTTAACAACCTCCAACTTTCGTGAAGAGAGGAAGAAGATAAAAATTATTCCTGTATACCTAACAAAGGGACAGTTATTATTATTATCCAACTGCCATTTTTCCGTACTTCTCTGAAGTTTTTGGAAAATCTGTAGATACTGAAATAAACACGAAAATATTTTTCAACGCACAACTTACTGGCTAGTTATCAGTTTGTTTTTCGTCCACAGCGTAGCTGCATAACAGCTTTACTCTGTGTCACAGATAAGATACGAGTTCGAGTATCGATTGACAGCTCTTAGACTATTCTAATGCCCTTGTTATAGTAAATCATTCAATTCTGCTTAAGAAATGGCAAATTTATTTTGGATTCTCAGGGGAGTCCTCTAACGCCTAACGGGGTGTACATGTACAAGCTACGATATCAGCATCTAGGGGCACTCCTCCTTTCACCCCTTCTCCGGGATTTCGTGGTAAACGAGATCTTGATTTTATTAGATCTTAGTGGAGTTAAAGAAATGGCATAGGTACGCCGATGACTTTGCACTGCTCACGATAGGAAAATGTATATCCACTATCAGTGAACAAATAAATAGAGGTACATATATATCCATGGTCACAACCTGCACAAAGGAATGTGGAACAGTACCAGAGAAGCACTGTCCTTAAATGAGTTATACTAGGGATTCCCAAGCTGTGCGTCGCGACGCCATGAGGCGTCGTAAGCCTATCCTAGGCAACATTTTGGCAGAAAAATCATCTTTAGTGTCGAGGCGCACTGATGCCCTTAAGCCCAATAACCAGTGCCATCCCTGAAATTCTGCGGGATATACGGCAGATTGGACCACTCGGATTCGTTCCACTATGAGAAGCTGCGGCGGACATTTGGACATGGTGTTATATTCCATACAATAATGGCCTACATGGGCCTTTCAGATAAAAAATACCTCGCACATAGCTTGTTTTATTCCATTGCAAAGTCTACCAATCCTTATTGTAAAAGGAGGAGGCGTCGCGAAAATATTATAACCTGTATATGTATATGGAGTCACCTTAGGTACATGGAGTGTTTCATATTATTACAAAGTCACAATAATAGATATGAGTCACATCATGTTTATGTATGTTTATCAAACAAACATACTTATATTATTTGGTCCATTTAAGATTACACTTTGACTGTTTCATTGAAATCTGCCCAGTAGGTTTCACACTTTTAGGAGACAAAGGAAATTCCTTCAGTTTTATTATAAGTATAGATATCGATTTAATGTGCACCCTCTGCATCGCCCTCCCTCTCATGATCTTGCTACTCTTGTTTATAATACTGCATTTCCTTTCTTTTGTTTCCCTCTTCCTATGGAATCCAAACAACTACCTACCCCAACTCTACACTGTTACCATACCTACCACATATCATAATGAAATTGTGAAATGAAATGTTTTGTATTATACGTCTCTTCTCTTATGAAGATTATTAATATACCCCATGCCATACTGCAGCACACACCCCATCCCCATCCGGCATCGGTCATATGATCATAATATACATATGTACACACATATTATACAACTGATCATAGCACTCACTGTGAAAACAAATCAACCCTTTTTCGAATGCGAGGTATACGTATGTTAGTGTTGTTTTGTGTTTGTTTATCGTGTCGCACGATCGCAAAAGTATAAACATCCATTTGTAGCAAGGTATAGCTATGTGTATGTATATTTATTTTCACTTCAGAAAATACATTTTGGCTAAAAACTGTTCCCAAGGACGTGGCTATAAACGACATAGCCTGTAGCAGTCTCACAGTCTTAAGAAACATTTTAAAAAAAGTTTTATCGAAATCTGTCCAATAGTTTTAGAGTTTTTAAAAGACAATGAAATTCCTACAGTTTTATTATATGTATAGATTTAGAAACTCCGAGTTGAATTTAATTTTCCAAACAAATACTATATGACAGCAATAATTAGAAATCATATAAAATTATTTCCATAAATGAAATCCTCCCGGACTGTGTTCCCTAAATAGATGAAAATAACTTTTCTGATTTCCATAGAATTTAATTTAATAAAATTCAATTTATATGATATTCGATGTCAATTAAAGGAAAATAAAATATGTACTCTATACTTAACTCCCACATGTACCTATATTCTGACATAACAAAAAGAGTTCCCTTTCAATGTCATCCCTGATGGCTGATGATGATATAATGCTTATAAGCGCCCACAATTTCGAAATAAAAAAAAAAACAGTCCGTGTCAATCAGTCGATGTTTTAGCTATATGAAAAAAAAAGTTGAGTGGGGTTAGCGTAAATGAAAAATTTGTATTTTAACGAACAATTTTTTTTTTATTAATTTTTGGCGAAGAACAACTATGGCGTGCATACTACAGCTTCCGTCGAAATTCCACACAGGAATGGAATTTATAAAATGCAATCAAATTGCTGCGGTATTATCTCTCATCATTTTGGTATGTGGTAAAATTTTTGAGCACACCCCATGCGGAGATAAATTAAATTCTAATCGGTAAATGTCACTCGCAAACGGTGGTACGAAAAGTCAGTGACAACCTGAACAAAAATATTGAAAACATTATTAATCGACATCAAATGGCTAGATCGAATACAATCAGGAGGAATTCGGAACGATGGCTTATGATTGTTTAATTTAGTTGCAGCGGATGGGAACTTTACAATGGACTACAGAAAAATGTCAATTTGTACCAAACTTTTTAGCAATTTGTGTTGAATTGTAGTTTTGAATAATTTATTTTATTATTTTCATAATCGCACTTTTAATCGACTTGGTGATATACATTTATGTGAGATATAAATTAGCTGCTGATACAAGACACATTTTTGTTAGACTATGAATTCCTGATGCCATCGAAAAAGGAACGATTTGATCGATTTATTTAACCCGGCTGGCGGTCCATGTCGTTAATTCAAAATTAGTGAAGAGAAATTAATCTGAGTGAAGAACTCTTTCCCTCCCATATAATTGCAGAATCCGTATAATATTATGCACAAAATAAGCTCAAACTTTTCAACCCTAATTGGAAAAGTTTTTTTTTTTTTGGTTTTGGCAGAGATTACCTTTACCTATATAGGTAATTGCCAAATAACTACTACCGAAGAAAGGGTTTTGCCAAAACAATGAGTAATTAAGTTTTCTTTTTTTTGTGGAATTTTTCTTTTGGGTTATTTGAACTTTCAATTTGGGATTGATTCAATGGACAACAATGTTCCGGCCCGATGAGTGGAAGGGGACCTTAACCAACTTGGAGTGTGCAACCGCAACGCCAAAGATCGGGCTAACTGGAGAAGTTCAGAGTCGTGTTGGTTGAGGCCCATGTCCACCTCGGACTGTAGCTCTAAGTAAGTAAGTAAGGATTAATTGAACTTGGCCATGGTTCGATGCATAAGGTATCCCTAGGTATATGTTATTATTAGAGACCGGATTATATGCAATTGCATATGCATTTGCATATTTTGCCCAGTATAAAGGCAAATGGCATATTCTAACTAAAATCTAGTGATGATGCATATTTTCGCTAAAAAAATTGAGCCGACTCCATATCATTACAAAAAAATTAAGCATTTTTCTCTCATACCAACGAGTATTCAAAAGCTCAAAACTCAATGCTTAGTATTGACTGAATCTATTCAGTTAGTAGGTAAATAAAATCCTTCAAATGAACTCCAAATTGCCAGCAGTATTCACACGTATGTAAACTTAAAGAAAGGTTTGAATAACATCCCCGGCAATTGGGGTATTGTCAAATTATAGTTATATTACTGGGACGGGTGAACTTTTCCCAACAACAAAAATTGCTAACATACCTAATTGCACCCAAATCGAATACTGTACTGCCCAGTGCCCAGTTACCTCAGTGGATGTGGAACTGTCCTTTTCCACTTATAAAAATATTTGAAGTGACTTTATCTTAAACTTAAAACCACTGAGCGATTGTTTACGTTTTCCAAAGTAACAATATGATGTTAAATAATTCTTAATTATAACAAGAATATTATTCAACTATTTTATGCTGAATTTAAAATAAAAAAACATATAAACTAAAATAAAAATACTATTTTTTTATCAGTTAATGTTGCATATTTTGGCACATTTTATGCATATTTCTATCATTTTTCATGCATATTTGCATGCATATTTTATGCTTTTTATGTTGCATATAATCCGGTCTCTAGTTATTATATATCTGACTGGTTCGCTCATAATTTTCCTTTTTGAACGTTATTGGAGTGAACTGCACAAGCGCATTCACCCACTGTTGAAAATACGCATATTATGCTTTTATTTCTATTTTTAGGATTATAAATCTGAAAAACCCTTTACAACGTGTAAAAACGCAAATTTCTGTTTTTATTTCAACGAATTTTCAGGAAGAATTTTTTTTTGCTATTACATACAACCTCTAATGTAAAAGCTTTTCAAAAATTTCGGCAGAGGGGTCTCGTTGAGTTAAGATATGTTTTTAATATGACTGAAAGTCACAGAAAGATTGTGGATACATTTTTGTAAACGATTGAAAAAGGACGAATGGAGAAAAATTAAACGTCTAATTGGTGTATTTTAAAAGCTGAATTGTTGAAGCTACTTAGGTATGTTGTGTTCTGTTAATTATTTAAAATCCGCATAGCTGGGTCTTTTGCTTCAATATAATGTAGATACTAATTAGGTTATGTTTGGTTATATAGGTTTATGAGAAACCTCGTTACATTAATACTCACGTTAGGGATTATCTGCAATTACGTTCCCTTAAGCTAAAACAAATCGGAGATATCTACGCATGAAATAATGTAAAAATTCCAGATTCACACCCACAACCTTTTCCTCAACTTCAAGGTCGAACTCGTATTTATATGTAAGGATGAATAATAGAGTCAATGCCTTGTAAAATCTCGGCATCCATGCGCCTAACTCATTCATCTGTGCAGGATGACGATAGAAAAATCTCGCTGCTCCGTCAAAATTCGGAATTAAAACCACCGAAAACGTTGATGTCAAAAGAGGTTTGGTGACGCGCATTTAGCTATATAAACTAGGAAAATTTGGGTGGAATCGGCTAAGGTGATAGTTGATAGTTGACAATCAAAATCATCGCTTTACGTCCACGTAAGGTGATTATCAAATTGACAATCGGCAAATATTTTTGCGGTCTCTTGCTATAGTTTATAGTAGCCTTGCAACGTCAAATATTCTCACAGTAACCCCCCGGTGTTGTGGAGTATTGGATATCCGCATCCGTACTTTGGCTACTACCAAGTAATAGTACGAGTCTATGTTGGCCGCTCAAAAGTTCGGACATCCAAGATACTGGAGGCATGCCTGGCGTCGATCGCAACATGATCGATCCCTTGGTTGACGGTTTGTTGATCTGGAGACCGCCAAGTCCCCTTGTGTATGTTGACTGTTGAGGTGTGGGAATCGTGTGCTGGCAATAATGACATTTCGCCCCGCCGCAAAGTCGATTAGCCTGAGTCCGTTTCCTGAGGTGTTGTCGTGCAGGCTGTGCTTTCCGACTGTAGAGACAAAGATGTCCTCCTTTCCGATTGATTTTGGCGTTAAAGTCGCCAAGAACTATCTTGACGTCGTACTTCGGGCACTTATCATACGTCTTCTCAAGAAGATCGTAGAATGCTTCCTTAGCTGCGTCATCTTTCTCCTCTGTGGGGGCGTGAACACAAATCAGCGTTATATTTTTAAATTTATCCCTGATGCGCATTGTAACTAGGCTATCGCTAACATTGCGAAATCCCAAGACTGCTTGCCTAAGTCTTCCTCTAATCAGAAATCCACATCCAAATAACTGCTGACCCAGCTCTCTGCGGCACTCGCCGTAGTATATGTCACAGTTTTTCATCCTTCTTGTGCCTTCTACATCCCATCGCACTTCCTGGATGGTCGTAATGTCGGCTTTGTAGGTATACCTATTAAGGGTCTCCACAAGTTGTGTCCACAAGTTTTAAGGTCCGGACATTCCACGTGCAGATCCGAAGTTCGTTGTCCTTATTTCGTTTGCTGGGGTCGTCAACATTTGGATCATCCATATCCGAGGCTTGAGGTTGTTTCAGAACTGCCCGGTTTTTCCGTGGGAGGGAAGGTACCCCGACCCACAATCCCCAACTTGGAGGGCCAGGTCCTTTGCTGAACCCCTTGGACAAAAGGGGCCGGATTTTCCGGCGTCAGTAACCCGCTTCGGGGATATGAGGCCTACCGTTGGCTCATAAAAGGCTCATCCGCCACCATCTATCTATTTCAATACCCTGACTTAAGCTGAAAAGCCCTAATGACCTTAGCTCCAAATAAGTCGAAGTAGCCCCTTAAGGTATCTGCCAAGTTGACTGTTGACGCCACCCTTGATTTAACTTGTTGGTTGAGGCCGTGGTCCACCCCGGACTGTAAGCGCCACCAAAAGTAAAAGTAAAGTAAGATTGCTATAGATGGCAATTCATGACCCAATTTCAATGAACCATTTTCAGAACAACAACACTAATCCAAAACCAGGCGTTTTCGAAATATTGCCCGTCTATTTGATATCATTTCTATTCCTATACATATACAGTTTTCATGACAAAACCCTTAAAAGTTTAAATTGGGACATTTGCACTCTAACGAATATTATGTTCTATATGGTAAATTGTTCGAAACGAAAGAACAAGTATTACCTACCTACCAGCTCAATGCTCATCCTTGTAGCCTCTTAAAAATCTATCAGAAATTTCTAGCCAACAATACGATTTCACCACAACACATAGTATCTATCTTATCTATCTTGTGGTTAGCAATAAATCTTTAACCACATTTCGCTATCACCTTGGAATATCCTTGATGTTAAACATTACCTTATTTTATACCTCTGAACGAGCACACAATTGTTTCAAAACATAAAATTGCAATAAAAACTTTTATCTGCGACATCATCATTCTAGTCAGCATCCAACACAGCACTCGTGCTTCAAGTCTGATAGTAAAAATAGCTCACCTAAATAAATAAATAAATTCCCATCGGTCAGCTGTTCGCTACAACAACAACAAACCTATCTATGAATGGATGTTATTTCTACTCAGATGAAAAACCGGGAAATTCCACTCGATGAATATTCCGTCATTCAAGAATTTTGCTTCCTCTAAGGCAAAGGCGGAGAAATTTCCCTCGATTCATCGCCGATGAACAAAATCCAGAAACTAAGTCAAATATATGAAATGAATTTGTGTAGGAAAAATCAGAGATGCGCAAAAAAGCTCACTCAACTTTTCCGACACACTGATGCTGAGAGCTGTAACAATTTAGTCGTACGGTAGATTTTCAACCGAAACGTTTGTACAAAACCCACTGAACGTCATGTAGTGCGAACCGCTAATGAGCACATTTTCACGGATATCTGGCGCGTTTTGAAGAGTTTTTTTTTATATTCTTTTCTTGTGTACCTTTTCGTTGCGTCTCGTCGTCGCGGTGGCTTCTATTCAAAACACGCGCGAATTTCATCTAACGAAATATTAACTGATAGTTTCAGTTAAGATACAAAAGTATCTACAAAAATCATGTGACAAGGCCAGCGAGAAAAATTAAGAAAAAAAAAAGTTTTATATTTGTGTGTTCGTTAGAATGCGAAAAAATAAATAAATTCACAAATAATCCTTGTGCCAAAAAAAAAAAAATAGTCAAAAAAAAACCCACATTTCGGGTGCCAAGTGAAAAAAATATCTCGCGCGACAGCTAGACGAAATGAATTGCCCATCCTGTCGTCTGCGTGCTTAAGTGTTTTTATTTAGCGAAAAAGAAATACAAGAACAAAGTAGAAAAAAAAAAAATAATCACACATGTATTGAAGTGTCGGAGTTAGTGGGAGGAAATTTATTTTTTTTCTATAAAATTTGGAAAATGTTAAATTTTTCACGATCATTGAAAAACGCGGCAAATAAAATGTTTGTCATTACTGTCACTAAGAATAGGTAGGTGTGCCTAATGTTAAATTAAAATAAATTCAGAGTTAAAAAAAGATATTAAACTTTCCCCAAAAGATACGAGTGAAAAAAAAAATAATAAATCCTGATCCATATCTAGGAAGGGAGAGTGTAAAACCAGAGCCCAGCTACAACCTTGATTTATTCAAAAAGGAGGCCAACAATCTCACACCGTCCTTGCTATTTGTTTCGTTGTGATTGTGAACGAGTGATTCAGTGTAGCACATGTTGTAATCAAGTGTACAACTGTCAAAAAGTTTTCCTTTTTTGTTTTATTTTTTGGTTTGTTTTCTTCTTTAAAACAAACAAGCAAACGCACGCCTACCTTGCGTCTTCAATCTCATTTTCATTCGTATGCGACAGGAGAGAAATTGGATATTTTTAACAGCGGCCGTGTGGATATAGGTACGTATCCTAGAGGCTTTTGTCCTTTACCCATAGAGAATGAAAAATTATTTTCTATATATTATGCTATAAGTATACATATTTTTGTTTGGGCTTTAGGCATGCCATGAAGAGTTTTGCCGGTTTTAATATAGGCCAACTTAGCATAATATTACCACCCATGCGATTTTCTTATTCAGCTCAGACTAATGTGTTAGATATGACTGCTTCTACTAGACAAGCGTACGTGTTGAGATTACCCGAGGTTTGGTTGGGGTGGGGTGGGTGAGGGGTTGGATTTGTTGTAATGTGGGAGGATATGAATGTGGGAAGCTGTGAAATAATGTTGTAGGATTCGTATAGGATGTTCTTTTTTTTTGCGATAGTGTAGGAACGATAAGGAAATAATATTTTGCTTCTGGGGATATTTCTTGTATCCGAGGTGAAATTATTATTTATTGTCTAAGGAGGTCTTGTGTGATTTATCGTATGACAGTATGACAGTATGACAGTGGGAAGAATAATCTATAATCTGTGGTAGTTACTTTTCAATAAATTCACAGATAAAAAGAACTGTATTATTTTATTTATTATTGTGAGCTTAGTGATTTAAAAAAATGTGTATTTGTACACCTACATAATAATCAGTCCACCTAAAAAAATGACTTTCATTTCTTTCAGTATGTACCTACAAGTGCTTCAGTCTTTAGCAAGTGATTAATGAGAACATCCTTTGACGCACATCTTACATCCGACATTACATCGTATCGTATTTTTTCCACAAATATTTATTTTTATTTAACATTTTGAAAAGTATGCGAGAAAAGTTTGTTCAGGCAACTTTTTCCAAGGAACTTGAGGCTGCAAAACCAAATTTTGCAAATTAAAATACTTTTATCTTACTTCAAGAAGGAGTTTATAATTAATTTTGATATATTTTATGATAATTAAATTGTTTTCGAGTTGATGTGTTTCTTTTGATACCCATCAGCTATGTAGATAATATCCGTTCATGTAAACATCGGTTTTATTGTGATTTAAATTTAATATAATTTTTAATTATTATCTACATACATCGATATGATAGCGAGCATTTGTATAAACTTTTGTTTAAAATTATTAAATAAAACATTTAATAAATTAATAGGATTTTAAAACACAGGAGGTTGCCATAAATAAATAAATTGAAAAATGCCTACGATTGGGTTGCACATTCTTGTTAGTTGTGAATTTAAGTGAGATTCTTGCGATACTATTAAATTTTTAATTTGAGTGGCCACTACTATACAAAAAAATGCATCCGGGCGGATGTAGTTTTTGCACCATCAATAGCTAGTGCTATGAGATCTAAGAACTGGGTGAGGGTACTTATTCAAAAGCCGGTAAGAGGGTAATTAACATTCACTTATCGTGAGTTCTCTATGAATTGGCTGGGGTAGCACGAAGCTACCTTCTAGGTTTTTATTTTATAATTCACTAGTGCTCAAGGGGTTTTTGGTCCCTTAAAATGCTAGTGCACAGCACGAGTGGAAGGGTTAATAGGAAGGATAGAGAGAGAGTACTGGGTTGTAATGAAAGGGGAAAACCGTGTGAGGCAATGCATTCCACAATTCCACATGCGTGTTGTTCGACTTACAAAAGAATCTCTATATTTTACAGTACATTCGAAGGTAGGCTTAAGGGTGAACTGCAACTGATGCGCATTCGATGTGTGACGGGTGTTGCGAGAGAATTGTTGAAGGGGCGGAATGCAGTTAGCTATTTCATCAGAGCGAAAATATCGATAAAATAAGGAAAGGCAAGAAACATTTCTGCGATGTTCGAGCGGATCAATAGACTCCGCTATATTTCTATCACCTATAAGTTTTATCGAGCGCTTCTGAATTCTATCTAGTAGGTGCAATTAAGTTTTTGGTGCACCAGACCAGATATGAGCGTTGTACTCAAGGCCGAATAAAGTCCTTGTATATTGAAGCTAAGTCAGAGGGCGTAAAATACTTCTTACATTGATTTAAGAAGCCTAGACATTTCGCAGCGTTTTTGGCGACTTTATATATGTGGTCATTCCAACGGAGTTTGTCGTTGACACAGATACCGTGTATGGAAAGTCGTTCGGTTTCGTCGATGCAAGTCCCATTCATGGATAATGGGTGAGGTTTCAGGTTTCGCTTTAATGATAGAAAGCAGTATTGTGTTTTGGTAGCATTAAATTCCACGCTTTTGGTTGTACCCCATTTTATAATGCTGTCAAGATCGGAATTTAATGTGTTTAGCACACGTTGCCATTCCAGTTCCACTGCCGAAGAGCAGGAACTTGAGTCAGGGAACGAATATGAAAAACTGCTATAATCATAACACCAGCATTTATATGGTGAATTGCAGACTTGAAACCATCCAAATCCTACACAACTTGAATTGAAGGGCCAGAAAGGAAGTTTCTAATCCATTGAAGAAGAGAAGCGTCGATCCCATAGGCACGCATTTTTGAGAAACGAGCTTGGTGCCAAACTCTTTCGAAATATCAAGCGCAACAATCTTCGTTTCACCAGAGTGGTGGAGAGATTGGTTCCACTTTTCGGTGAGATAAGTCATAAAATCACCAGTGGACCTGCTGCCATGAAAATCGTATTGTATTGTCGGTCATTGAGAAGTTTTCGTGATTCGAGATATTTCATAAGCTGACGATTTATCAGCGTTTCCGTTACCTTGGAAAGAATGGACGTAAGTGCAATGGGTCGGTATTTGTTGTGTAAAAAGAATCGCCTTTTTAGGAACGAGCTGAACAAATAATAATAATAAGCACCATTTGTCCAATGAGTTTACAGATAGTCTTAACAGCATTTTATAATATTAATATTTATTTTTTTATTAATATTTTATTAATTTTTTTTATTAATATTTGATGTCACAAATATTACCCAGACAATATTTTGTCTGAGCAGAGCATGTACAAAGAATTATACGAGAATTACATGGAAATCATTCAAAGTCGTATTTTTTCAAAGTTGGTGTAATTAATAGCGAACTCGACTAAAATTTGTAGAACTCAACAATTTTGCAAAAATAAGCTTAATTGAAATGGAATTTGACACCGAAAATCTCCAGATTGGCCTCATAACAGGCAGTTAATGGGATCTTTTGTTAAATCTGAAAACTCCCGAAAATACAACAGAGTGCAATAATTGAGAAAGGCCCTGTCTTTAAAAGCGTCGGAAAGTCTATTAAATCCTGTTCTGTGCTTCTGAAGAATCGGCTTTAAAGCTGATGAAGACATTCTTGGTCGTTTCGAGAGAAATATTTTTCGTTATTCGGTTCCGCTGGTGTTTGTGCGATCCGAAGGCCAAAATTCAACAAAGTTCAGAGTTTATAAAGCCAATGCATTTATAGCATAGGTATGTTCCCGTCGATACTTAAACGACATTTATATCTTGACAAACAAACTTGCTTAGCCCAATCAGAATAATAAACTCATAAGAATGCTTTCATTGTGAAAGTCGAGGTGTTTTAGTCATCGTCGTAACACTGAGTTGATCAGATCTTTCTCCTAACCTGGAATACAACTATATTATCTTTCTAATAATGGCCTAGGCATGGCAATGCATATAATAAAATATCCAAGGAATATCTACTTAAGGTTTATTTTTTTAGAGGTTAATTTGTTTACCAGCGTCAACCAATTTGAAAAATGACAGGTGATTTTGGTTTGTATACATATATGATGAAAAACGAGAAATAAAAGATGACAGATGACATGGAGGTCAACTAACGTCGTTTTCAATTGGTCGTCCAGAACCGTCCGGAAGAACAAGCAAACATATCTTATTTGAATTTGAAGTCTACGTATCGTTGTATTTCTGAAACGTCAAACGTATGGATAAACAATCTATTTTGACGTTTATAGTGTATGAATGTATTAGTGATTCTGGTTTCGATTCTGAATTCAAATATAGGAACAAAATGCTCTTCTTTTCAGGAGAAGAACTATCAGTTGAGTGCCAATCGAACGCTTTTAGAAGCGTTCAGATTGCTTTCGGACGATTCTCTAGACGACCAATCGAAAACGACATTATATGCCATAAGATGAATGATGAATGAGAGATAACACATGAGAAATGACAGATTGGATAGAAAACTAAAATACAAGAAATCAAAAAAATCTATAAAACATTATCATTCTCTTCTGCATGTTGTTAAAGACACCAATAAGAAAAGTAGAATGTCCCTTGACCGCATAATCCTTATCAAATAACAACCATCTGCGAAGAAAAGTATCGGATCGCCATTTAACCCTTTCGGTACATCTTTTTTGTTCTAAGGTTAAAAAAATATTTTATTTCTTTTTGTTGCTACGTAGACTCCTACTAAAAACATTGTAACATTATTTTTGGTAAATATTAGTTCTAAAGTGGTTTTTGGGAACGTTGCCATATGGCATCAATTGTCTCAAGTGGTAGCAAAATAAATAACAAAATTAATATTTTTGTTTTAGTTTCTTATTTTTATATATAAATTTTTAAACAAAATTGAAAAGAAAAAAGTATAATTATTTTTTTTAATTAAAATGTGTTTTAAAAAATAAGAATTTTTGAAAATATTTAAAAAACACATATTTTCATATATGTATAAAAATAAAAAACTAAAAAAAATAATAAATTGTTGCATTTATACTCGGTTTTCTTTGTTTACTTCAAACATTACAAGTACTACAAATTAAAAACTAAGCATATTCCAAGATAAACACGTGTATTTATATAAAAAAATAATTAAAAAATAAAAAATATTAAAAAAAAAAATTAAATATTCATACAAATCGAAGTAATTTTTTTTTGATTCAAACCAAATTAAAAAGTAATGATATTCAAGACTATTTCTGCATAAAAATACATTTATTTTTATACATTATGTAGGTATATATATAATTTTATTTATAGAAATGATGCCTTAAAATGCACCTCTAGATAATATTGATGCCATATGGCAACACAGAAAAGGAAAATTGTGCCAAATTGAATAGACGGAAGTTATATGTTTATTTTATTTTTTTAATTGTCCGCCTGATATTAGTCAATCAAATAAAATCGAAATTGATAATCTATTTGATAATTATCAATGTAAAAAAGAAATAATAAAAATAGTCTTCCGACGAACAAATTCGAACTCTATTGCAGACCGATCTTTCACGAGAGCTAAAAGGACAATGACGACAACTATCACCCAGTTTTTTTGCTTCTAATTATTAAGCAGATACTCTAAGAAGTTAATTAGAAAAAATAATAGAAAAAATATACTCAGAGAGTGAGAATGGGTGTTATGAATATTCGTGTTGCCATATGGCATCAAAATACCGAAAGGGTTAAATACTCAATCATCTATTACATCTCCTTTCCCTTATTCCGCTTTTCGTATGAAAACCAAACAACTATCCTAACCTTACTCTGTTACCTCATATCAGAATGAAATTCATACTGCAAGACGAAATCCATAATTGGTAATAATAATGTATAGCTGCTCTCTTTCTCCTTCTCTCTACTTTGTATTTTTTCTCTCCCTCGTAGAACGAAATTTTCTTGAGATTTTACTCTCAATTTTCGCTCAATAATTCAATATCGAGTGGCAGCCTAAGAAGTTTCACTTCAAAAAGTCGCGAACAGTAACTTACTAAGCGCAAAACTTAAACCGAACAACAAAAATAAAATCTTCTTCATCAAAAGGCTCCCTTATCTCAGTTTAGCCCAAACGGTAAGTGGTCAACAGTGTAATTACTCGAAATATGGCACGTACAACTCATTTTGAAAAACTTTCTTTCTCTCCAAGTAGTATAAACTCCCATTTCTCCCGACCATAAATATTACTCCAGTTTCATGAGAGTTGTTTGATTCAATCCCACAACCACACTCACTCACCCATCATTAACAACTTTCGCACATTTATTCATCATTGCCAGCTCTTTAAGAAAAAACAAACAAAAGCAAACATCATAACAACATAAATGTTCTCCAACTTTGTTGTCCCTCGGGCCAACATAAATTCGTACACAAAAATTCCTGGTAAAACCGACAAATTATTCTCTCATATTTCTTTTGAGCCATAATCCTTATGATCTCGAACATAACAAAAAGGAATGACCAAAGAAATATACGAGAAAGGAAAATCCTTGTCGTTCTGCAAGATGGATGCGGTATAATTCAAATATGTCCTCCGTGTCGTTGGGTTCTTTTTTAATAAACAAACGGGCAAGCACCAAGCTCCCAAACTATAGGGAGTCCGGTCCAGATTGATGCGTGCAAATGAAATACAACAGGACAAACGTACATATTGTACACATCCCATTTCGTTGTGTTTACCATCTTATTCACACATCTCCTGGCCCGTTTTATTAATTTTATAGGACATCATAGCCATGAACTAAAATGACAATCATTTATAACTTCCTGACTGTTATCCATCATCGCCAACGTGTGAGAAGCAGTGTGCGTCTGGTGGGACTATGAGGCATCTACCCCATAATCACCGCTGTAATACCATACACTTGATGGTAGTTGCACTGGGATTGGGGTTGATGATGCCACAGCAGAAAAATCTACTACCCTTCCTTATAATAATGTTACACTTCCCTCGAGTTGGCGAAGTTGCTTGTCGTAAAGCCATGAAATGATGACGATGTGGACGGGTACGATGACGACGACGCACGGTGTTTTGACTGCTGCTGCGATTTGAGAAAAACCGCATGTAAGCGTGTGACATGGGATATGGTAATAACATTTAAATGAATTACCTTCCAAGTATGTGCACAAGGACTCTCTCAATACCAGCTCAGTTAATGTCCCATCCTCTGTATGGTTCTTGGCCACGTGGGGTGGAATATGTGACAGAATGAAAAGTTTGCGGCGATATTACCAGTTTGAGATGTGTCATGTGTTGTACATGTTGGATGTGTGGGGGGGGGGGTGCGAAGAGCTACATACTCACATGTCACATCCCTTGTATGCTTTCGTTCTGTTCTGCTGAATGTTCTGGACTTTTGTTAAGATAACGCTTTCTGGGATGGGGAGGGCGAATGATGTGGAAAATATTTTCCAACTCGTTGTTGTCCTTATTTTTACATTTTATTCGCCTTTTTGCTCCAGTTGTTGCTACAGCAAAAAGATGCTATTGCCTTGTGCGAGATCCTTTGTAGTTGGAAGAATTTGCATTTACTGGTGTCGGATGGCTTTTTCGTTTTTTCCTTTTTTTTTTTTTGTGAAAAAATCTCTTATTGTACCTTTTTCGGGTGTAACGTGGAAATAAAAATAAATAAACCAGAGGTGGTAATAATCATAAAAAAGGAAATAAAATTACATTGCACGGAAATTATACTAATTTTTTGTTGGTGTAGGTGTTTCCCTTGAATAATACCCGTATTTTTATGAAGGGTTCAGGTAGAGCTTTGCGACGATTAAGGGAAATGAAGGAAAAATTAACCTGACACTGGTTTTACTCATTACTTTTGGGCGGATTTTAAGTTTACGCATTCAGAGTGTTCAACTATGGACAAGGACATGTACCTTAAGGCAGAGGCGAACAAGTTGATACCTACATTGGCAGTGGTAAGTGTGTCCTTTTTCGGGTGAGTTTTATGTAAAACAAGCTTTATTGGGATAGTGTGTCACGCTTCGTTTGCTATGCTGTTGGTTATTTTTTTGTTTATTTCAAGGGCAGTTTTTAATGCTAGTACGAAAGCAATTTGGGGTATAAATATGAACTATTTGTCAGAAGCGAAACCTTATTCTAATTAACGAAAAATGTTTTGCTTTTCCATATAGCTTGAATAAGTAAAACGTGTCACTCACGTTTTAGACAACACTAGCTATGATTTTCAAAATGGCCTCTAAAAGTGTTAAGCTACATCTGGAGATTTTTTCTAGAAATTTAAGACCTCATTTTGAAAGGTTGGTCACAACAAATGAAGGCCCAAAACCTTCAACCAATGTCACTGCTATTATAATTATCATAGAAAGCTTCAGATAATCCATCACGTTTTGTGATCTCGCACTACAATTAGATACTTGGGTATTTGTCAGATGTTGAAGTGTAATAATATGTGCTCTTCCGGTAGTGCACTCAACCAGTAGTCCAGCTCCAGCACATTGACCTTACCACTGAGCTATTGCACGGGACTTGCATTAAAAAAAGACTTTTGGTGGCACCAGACACAAATATTTCCATATTTCTGCGTGTAGCAGTTATTGCCTACTGCTCAAATGAAATTGCCAACCGTATCCGCCTTTTCAGCAATTCAACCGCAATACTCGCCATGCTGGGAATCATGCTTTCAGCAAATATTCGACCGTACTATGAAAATGAAATAACCCATACAAAACGAATGTGGAATGCCTTGCTCAACTCTGTCTTTCCTCCTCAGGAATGTGCATCAGAATCTACTATCTTCTCTATCCCAATTTCCTTAATGCCGGCACTGTGTACAACATCACATCATACTATATTATAGGGGTAGTCATAACCTCTTTAGCGCGTATCTACTTGTAACTAAAAAAGTCTAACTGCAACTAATTTAAATTTCCCACTCTCTGACTGAGGCTCCTGGTCCTGGAATTGGTAGTTGAAGGGGGTAACATCTCTGAGTCGAGCGATACAAAATACCATGTTTTGTTCATATCCTGTGTACAACACACGGGGTATCGTGTCTTAATGGATATCTGGGGTGAACAGGGTGCACTAACTACAGTGGTGGTGTATTGGCATTGGCATGTAAAATTAATAAAATTTCTTGACGTATTTCTCTTATTTTTCGCCTGTCAGGAAGTGAACCTTAACTTAAAACTAACCTAATCTATACCTATGCATCTTTCCAGCTTTCCACTACCATTCGTCCGTACAGGTTCGCATAGTATGGTTCCATACCGGTTGATTCGTGAGCCACGCTTCGCAATGCAAATGCTGCGCTGCTTACGTGCAAACCACAGTTTTTCTGGTCGCTGTCCAAGTATGATCTGATCTTGGCCAGTAATGAACGATTGAACCTTTCCGATGCGTTCGCTTGTGGCGAGTAGAATGCAGTCTTGATGTGTGACGGGACTTGAGTGCTATGTGGCCGTCTTGTCACTGAAGAAGTTCCGAGCCTACGTTGAAGGGCTACCTTTCACTATAATTACCGATCACGCAAGTTTCAAGTGGTTCTGTTTTTTCACTAATAAATAAACTAAAATATTTCTTTCTGTGATCAACGAAGTGATTTTCGATATAGTGCGCAAATTATTGCTAATTTTTCACATTTAAATCAAACTCTTACCCATTATCCATGAATGGACGAAACCCAACGACTTTCCATATTCGGTATCTCTGTGAACGACAAACTCCGTTGGAATGACCACATATATGAAGTCGCCAAAAGCTCTGCGAAATATCTAGGTTTCTTAAATCGATGTAAGAAGTACTTTATACCCTCCGACTTAGCTTCAATATACAAGGCCTTTATTCGACCTATAAGCTTGAGTATAACGCTCATATCTGGTTAGGTGCACCAAAAACTTAATTACACCTACTAGATAGAATTCAGAAGCTATTAGGTTATAGAAAAAAGTGGGTTCAGTGGTTAGTGTGCTGTAGATACTACTGTGCGAAGGGTCCTAGGTTCGAAAAACACAAATTAAGTCTTAAGATTTTTTCCACTTCTCGCGAACGTCTGACAAACATCCGAGAGTATAACTGTCCTGAAAAAGCTTCCCAATTCAGTCGTTCGGACTCGGACTCTGTGGCGTATGGCCACAATTATTAATTAAAGATAGTATTTTTGATTTTAACGAAACTTAGTTCTTGTTTGCTCTCTTTTGTTCTTTTCTTCCGGCTTGCTCAGGGCTGGGGGTGGGAAGAACTAAGTTCCAATGAGAACGAGAGGGTTACCGCCGTTGTGGAGAAGAAAGGAGAATTGACCCGAAATAAAATATGTGATTAACAATTCATGATTATGTATTTACTACTTAAATTCAAACTCAGATTAGGACGACAGAGTACCATTTCTATATACTAAACACTTATAGGCTTTTTGTTATATATGGAGTTGTGGGTTGGAAGTGATGCTTGCCTGGAACTCAATACTCAATAAAATGACTGTGATAAGGACTGTGATATTAGCTTAGGATTTTTTTGTAGTTAGAAGTAGTATATAGTTTTTATAATTTTATAGTTAGATATGTAGTGTTATAACCTAGCTCACAAAAGGGAAAGAGGGAATCTGCTAGAATGTAATTCAGTGCAGCCACTATCTAAGGATCAATTGTAGTAGATTCTTTGGTGCTAACTAGAGATATGCAAATAGAATAATTTAGTACGTGATTAGCTAGACGTTTTAACTCCGAACATCATTGCTAACCACAAAAATCCCAATTGGTTGACTGATCGAACAACTCTTGTGGCAAAGAACACAGATGTGGATCACCTAAACTTCGCAATTCAAAACCAAATCATTGGGCCAATGAATTCGTCCAAAACTATCAACAATCGAAGCAACGAACTATTCAACCGAATTTTTAAACTCATTATATTTGGTGGCCTGCCACCGCACAATTTGCAACTGAAGTTTGTCTCGATGTTCATCATGCTTCGAAATCTGAACCAAAGAAATCTTTGGTGGTAAGAAAACACATGATTAGGGTGACCAGATCCATGCATACCAAAAAGGGAACACCTTCAAAAATCTCAAATGAAAGTTTTTTTTAGGATATAGGTAGTCGTAAATTATTCTGAACAGGACATATTTCTAAAATTATATTTACAAAACAAAAAATTGCTTTTACAATTTCGAATTTAAGTCTATTCCGTTCTGCAGTCCTTTCGGTTCGTTATCAATGAAAATATTCGGTCAACATTAGCATTTGCAGAAATTGAAAAAAAAAACTGTGCAATATAGGTATGAAAAGTTCACTGTGTAATTCATATTGTACATTTTTTAAAGTATTCTACACATTTTTCGTGCATAGGTGCATTTAAAAAGTTATTCTTGTTTTGTTCTTGCTCTTTTTAGGTTACAAAATTGGTCAAATAATTTATTTTCATTTTATTTGTTGAAATCTTGTTTAAATCCATCCATGTAAGACAATCAAACTAATCAAACTCATCCAGAGATTCCCCCCATTTCTGAAGATCTTTTAAACACCTTGGATAAACCTCTAATCCCTACATGTTTTCCAAGTTCAATGTATCATTTTCATTTCCACCTTTAACTATAAATTTTAGGCCGTGTTCACACCAGAAAGATGCAGAAAATTTCTGAATTAATGTTGCAAAAAGTTTTCTTACAGTTTTGTGGTCTCGAAAAATTCCATGAACTGGGAAATCCCAAAAAAAGGACAAATTGTAATTTTTTTCAAAAATCTACCGGAAATTTTTTTTTGGGGGAAAAAGGAGACGTCTGGTCAGCCTACGCATGAAGGGCAATGGGCTTCTCGCGAGAATTCCGATGATCCCAACCGATATGCCTTTCGAGTTTAAACGAATTACATTCGCCATGGCGATCAACAAATCATAAGGCGAATCCTTGAGTGTTTGTGGCCTGAACCTGGAAAATAATAAATAACGATTTAGTGGCGCACAGATCAGGTCCAAAAGTCGAGGTCATCAACATCCTGTTGCAGCGTGACTTCGATCAAATTAAGAGGTATTGCGATGATTGGAAATTGAAAATCAATTTCCAAAAATCGGAAACAATCCTGTTCAGAACTCCATTGGCTAGGGCCTCTAGGGATACCAGAAAAAACTGGCGAAAATTAGCCATTATTGGACAAAATGGACAACCATTGGCGGTGCGAAGCGTGGTCAGATATCTTGGAATCTGGCTCGACCAGTATCTATATTTTGACAAACATATAGATGCTTGTCTTGCTGGGGCCAAGAGTAAAGGTCTCCAGAGTAAAGGTCATATGCTACGTGGCCCTTATAAGACCGATCATCGCTTATGGCTGTCCCATTTGGTTCAATATAGCGCCTTCCTATATGGAAAAGATTCGGGTGTTTGAGAGACAGTGTCTCAGGACCTGCCTAGGGTTGTTTAGAACTCCCGAGTCTGAGTACATAAAATATTATCCCAACAAGACCCTATACGATGGGGCTCGATTGAATAGGATTGACAATTTCCTAATTAAGGTGACTCGAAGGCACGTTGCAAGGGCGATGGCCAACGCTAACAATCTGATCTCGGGTGGTTATTACCCGAATTTAATATACCACGAGAGTACGCTCCGGTCTGGCTTTGTCCCGCCTGAGGCATTTCTTCATGCAGACATGAAAGGGATAGTCCAAAATAAAGATGGTGTGCCGGTATTGTACCACAGCCACCGCGGCGCGAGGGATAAGCGGCTCATCCTCGACGGGTACGCCGCCAATGCTCAGGAGCTCCTCCGTTTTAATACCGCAATTGCGGATAGGGACATGGTTGATACCTTAAAGCAGTTCATCGAATTTTGGTGGCTTGAGGAAGAGGTGAGGGCAGATACGCTCTCCCGGGTCGGTGCGTTACTTAGGTAACATATCCTCCTTAGTTTTAAGCTAGTTTGTAAGTTAGTTAGGCGTATTTTATGGGGTCTTTGGGAGGGGCCGGACTCGCCAACATGAATGAGTGCTACCGAGACTTGACCGACGCTTATGGCCTCGCTCGGGTCCCGGCGGCGCGTGTGCACCATGTTGGCGACTGCCAGGCGCCCATCGACGCAATCGGGATGGTGACCAATCGAGAGATTGTTCATCACCCTGATTATATTTAAGTTAGGTTAAGTAGCTTAGGTAGTTTTAAGAAAAACCAAATAATAAAGAGTCCAAGTTTTTAGCAAAGTTTCTTGGAAATGAAAAAACGGCGAAAAATACAAAAATTTATAGATTTAAGGCCGAAAGGCTATAATTATAAGGATATAGTAAAGTTTAGAGTGCTCGTTAAGAGCCAGTAAGCTAGAATAAGATAAATGTTAGTTTTAATTTAGATTTAATAATTTTTGTCTAGTCTGTAAGTTTAAATAAGAATTAAATAAAAATGAATTTAAAAGAAAGATCCGCTTTGATCGTTCTCGCACCTAACAACAAAACGAAAAATGTCTCATATCACAGGATGTCTCTATGAAACTCGACTGAAACCCATTCCTAGGTTAGGTTGAGTCATTTCAATGCAATTAAAATACTTTTCACTTTGATTTTTGTACATTTATTGAACTTTTCAGTTTAATATAGTCAATGAATGCTGCAAATGTCCTTTTCTTACACTTTGACCTCACAGAATTAGAAAAGATTTTTTTTCAAAATCAAACTATATAATTGGTTCAATTGCTCTTCGTATACTTCAGCAATTTGTTTTTTAATTTGTTGTCAAAATCACTTTATGATAAAACTATTACTTTATCTGTTAGCTATGCTTTAATGGTCCATTAAATCAGCTACCGATTTAATAGCTCAAATGTGGCTACCTTATGCTACAAGAATGTTATTTTCATCAATATAGTTTCTAATGACTATAATAAAAAGTTTCTCTTTTTCAATGGTAATAGTTTGATAATAATTTACTAGATTTGTTTACTTATATAATCTGTATCTGAGTGAGACTTTCCGATTTTATTATAGGTACTAAAAATTATACTTTTTTTTATTTAGGTAATTTTAAGCCCACGCACAAAAATTGGTCATCCAAACTATTTATAAATTTAATTCATTTATTATCTAAAAGCATGGTAATAAAAAAAATCGCCAGACAAATAAATTATCTACATATTTCGAGAATAAATTGAATTTGGTTTTAATTGGTACAAAAAAAAAGGATTCTTTTTTTTTCGTCAGGTGCTGATATTTTAAATAAACGGCTCTATCCATTGGGTCCAGTTTTTCAAAAGCGCTTCTGGCAATTCAATGTTCCCTATTTGCCTATGAAATTGTTTTGTATTTTCGTTTATTTGTTATCGATTATATTTTTATTTAAATAATTTTGCTTTCGGGCAATTTGATATCCAATGCAATTAAGTCTGAACAAGATAAAAGTAAAAATTTGTATGCTGAGTTCAGATTTAATGAAGTGATGAACGCGCAACTAATTATGAAAATATTGGTATCCCGGCGATTGACAAAATAAAACTGTTGTCTGTCTCACCCCTGCCTATAAGCTAATTGGGTCTTTCAAGTACCAATGCCCCAGTGTCAGTTCAGTTGGTTCCTTCGTCAATTTGGATTAGCTCATTGAACTTTATTTACTTACATTAATTTTTTGTTGCTCGTCAATTACCAAGAACTCCAATGTCAAACGACAAAAACTGGTCTATGTTGGTCTCCATTGTCAAAAGGAATTACCATAGCTACGTTCTATTTAATTCGTGAGGATTCGCCTGCTCAAAATTCACTGAATTTAATTAACCGTCGCATTTATTGCTCTGCGTCAACGTCTGTCACCTCGGTGAGCCGTGTTCTTAATTAACGCGCACAGTAGACACTTTCGGTAATCAGAAAAATCAATATTTTCATTACAATCCTACTTTCGAGCGATGTACCATTGGCGTCGCACAATTTTACCATTATCGCGCTGCCATATAAATTAATCATTGCCAATTGATTGGTTTTCGGTAATTTTTCTCTACATATAACACCAAACAGTGAAAAAAAACAGGACCCAGACCTTTTCCTCTTAAAAGCTAATTAATTTTGTATTTATCTTTCACGCCAAAGGAGCTGTTCTGTATAACAAATACTGCTCGTCAGAGTTAATGAATTGCCATGTTGAATTATTCACCAAGTTATATTTTAACAGAAGCCAACAATGTAACCCCCATCATCCTTTGGTGTTGTAATCCTTGCATATTATTTTGAATGGAGGAGGTTCAAAATATGTATACGGATTACAACAACGCGGTAAAAAAATCACACTCGAAAAGATGACTTAAATAATTCGCCAGCATAACCATGGGGGGAGATTAATTTATAAGGATTTGTAAATTTTCACCTCACAATCTATCCATCTGACTCAAGAGAGGGTTATACACAGCTGATGTGTGGCCATCAGAGAAGGAAGTAACCAAAACCGCTCAGAATGCTTCCTGATAAATATTTAGATATTCTGACGATTCCCCAGTCCCAAGACATTTCAATATAGTCCCCGTCCCACAAGGATATGGAGAGAGAGAGGCAAAGGGATGGAGTATGAAGTTCTCCACATTCACAGATTATGGATGACATGCATGTGTGGTATCCATATACACTTTGCAGGTTTTTAGGTTGACACTTTGTGCTATAAGCTCTTGCCATATATTGTAGGCTTTTGGGTTTCTCTTTATGTGGGGTTTTCTGGGTTATTTTGTTGCCTTTCTTGCTTGCTTTGATGGGCTTACATTGAGGTTTCATTTTTTTGCCTCCCCCATGGATTTGACTGGAGTAAAGGCAAAATTATGATTAATAAGCACTTCGAGGGCTTCTTTGTACTGACTGACATCAGGCTCAGCATCATGTGTGTATATCATTCCGATTAATTTCAAAGTATTTACATGCCGGTATTCATTATACGTGTACCTGTACAAAGGGTATGAAATGGATGCATCCCTTAATAAATTGGAATCTGATATGCATACGCTATTTTTTTTTTTTTTTTTGTAAAACCTTGCCTGGCAGAATGAATGTGGCGCACCGCACACTACATATACGTAATGAAGCTCGAAATAAATTATAACTGTGAACTGTGAAAAAGGCGGTAATGATAGACCAACTTTTTCGCCAATCCAAAATGATATATTGAATGGTGCACGTTATAAAAAGGATAACCAATTTTCGACGAAAGTTATTTGTAGTGCCAGTGGCTTTATAACTTTTCAACTCAGTGGTTGTACATCTACCTAGTTTTGATAATAATTTTTATTTTTATTTTACTTTGCATTTACTCTACGTTGGGTGAAAAAAAAAAGAATCAGCTTTAGAAGTCGACTGGATGATGGTTTTGGTTTATAGGTACCAATGCACTTTAAAATAAAAATAAGTTTCTCGACGACGACGGGACCTGTAAATGGGACTATATTCTGAATACTTGGAGTTCATATAGTAACAGCAATCACTTGAATATAGACATGTTCCTAAGCTGTAGGAATAATGCCCCTTCGAACGCTTTCTGTATGTCGAGAAAGAGCATTATAACATCACGTCCACTTTTGGTCTCTACCTTCTGGACACTTACCACCGTTCTTTCAGATTCAGATAATATACCCTCATCAGGATGAGGATTGAGTGTGGGGATAACACTAATCAGTCACGTAGAAACTTTTTTTCTGTGCAGCAACCAGGAGCATGGATTAACGATTTTCTCAGTGTTTACGAAATTGCAAAACAGATAAAGGACAACGACCTTCAAATCTGGAAATAGGAAATAAAGTGAATAATAATTAATAGTCGGCTCACGTTTTTCTGCATAAAGTAACATGACTGTTGCCAGATTATTAAACCGACAAACGCTGATAGGCGTAAGGTGCACCTCCACTATTACTTATGTCTGAGCATTCCGATCTGCCACCATATACTACTACATTTCAGTAGCCAAGGTACGAATACCTTAGGCGCCTCAATAACCGAAAAAAACCGCGAGGAGGCTTAACGTTGATCCCCCTCAATTCAAGAAAACCTCAAGATCGGTATCAATCAATCCATATTATACAGAAGCCCTATGTCGCCTTCATCATATATTAACGAGGATATAAAACATCACTGAAGAATAAGGTCGAACATAACATTCAAACTGGATGATTTACAGTGAAGGATTTTGGTCCTTGAACTGAAATTTGACCTAAATTAAAATATCTAAACTCCAGTCCACAAAGCTGCTCTTGAAGAGGGCCGAACGATATAACTCATATCCGGGAACTGGTCATAAGAACTTATGCCTGGAAATTGAAACTTCAACATGGCAAGAAAAGATACCTAACTTCCAAATAAAGCCAACAGAAAACATCAATGATATGATAGGCGACAACTGGTGGGAGCATTAGCTCACTGACAAGTGTACCTGCGAGTGGTCCCAGATTCAATCCTTAGGTTTTTTATACCCGCCACAGGAAGGTATATTCACTTTGTCATTACATTTGTAACGCCAAGAAGGATTCACCGGAGACCCTTGTGCGCGCCACCTAAGGCGAGGTCTTCCTCTACTGCGTTTTAACTCCGGGTTGGAATCGAAGACTCTCGGGCCGGAGCGTTGGTGTCCATTCGCTCTACATGTCCTAGCCATCTTAGTGGACTGATACGTACTTTTCTCACCAGGTCGATGTCGAGCTCGTAGAGTTCGCTGTTAAATCTCCTCCTCCGAAGCCCGTCAACGTAAACGGGACCGAAAATCACTCGAAGAATTTTGCGTTCGAAGCGACCAAGGAGATCTTCATCCGCCTTTGATAACGTCCATGATTCTGCGCCATATAGCAGGACTGGGATGATGAGGGTCTTATATAGAGTCCCGTTGGTATTTCTCGACAAGGCCTTAATAATCAATTGCCTTCTTAGGCCAAAGTAACCACCGGTTGGCAAGTGTAATTCTTCGCTTGATTTCTGATGTGATGTCATTTTCAGAGTTAATATAGCGGAGCCGAGGTAGGCACAGTTCCGAACTACCTTAAAGTTATAGCTGTCTATCGTGACGTTTTGCCCGATTCGTCGATGTTGTGTGTCCCTTCTTGTTGACAGCATATATTTTGTATTTTATCAACCACGACTTTTTTATTAACTCGACACATGACAATCGCTATTTTTTTTTTGGCCAACAAAGGTAACTGAGTAGTAAATAATATTTTCATAGCTGTCCCACTATACCAAAGATCTTAAAAAAATCGGCAGAGATATTCTTTGTCATTTTAAATACAAAACTCTTTGAATGATTTTTCTAAGACGCTGTATAGCGATATCACATATCAACCTGCGGCCTGTACCACGAAACAACAAGAATTGTATAACAGTAGCAATTTATCAAAGCAATTAGCGGATGCAAACTAACATTTTGACTCGAAGAAATTTTCAACAGGAATGGACAATGCAGTAGAGGGATGATAGGAATTTTCCTTGAGGCCCAGATGCTTCATAATGCTACTGCCACCTAAGTAAATATACCTACGTCATTGGAAGGTTCACACTTATTTGAACCGTAAATCCGTAGCTTGTATAAATGTGTCGATCTTCTATAAAGGGTTGCTTAACTCAACGATCAAGCTTTTGCATTCCTTGATATTATGGTAAAGGTCTCACCACCCTTCTTTTACAAAAAAAAAAAATGACGAATCGCAGGTAAATAATCCATAGTCTGAGGAAAAGGGATTTTCTCGTTCGTGCTCCGCAGATAGCTACCTCACTGGCTACATAATTTATCTACTATACCATCAATAAGTTTCTTTTAACCACTTTAAATGCAAGTCAGTATATGTGCAGAGAGGAAACGCACAATTATTACACTCCTCCTTGCACTGCAGACAAAATGATTCACAACACAAACAGCTAAAGTTCTAGTCACCATCATTTATACACATTAAACTTCCTTCGAAATCCACCAACACAACGAAAGACATCCCTGGCAACTACTGCATAAAATTTAGAAAGTATACTCTATTGATTTTCCTTTAGTTTCGCCCGTCTAGACAGCTGGCGTACAATAAATCACGCCAGGACCATTCGCCTCTAATCGATAACAGAAAGGTTTCTCCACTTCACGACATCATTAAATGCAATCCACATTTCCAGAGAAAATCAGGACACAATAGGGTGCGCGTCCAATTCCGAAGAACGACAAAGTTTTGCACTTTTCCATTTTAATTGAAAGTTGACTTGAAATATTTCGACATTATCTTTCCCACTTTTTTTTTTGGCTCTTTTGAGGCAACTGTCAAAAGAGCAAACTTAAAACAACCGACATTATCAAGATGACTTTGTTTGGACCGTAAACGGAACAACTTGTCGAAAGTCACACTGATTGAATTTTATATACAAACACATTCTCAATTTGGTTGGATCTTGAATTTCACTTTTTTTTAACAATAAAATAAAGTTGCAAAAAAAAGGAAAAGTTTTGGAAATTGGTTGGACTTTCATTTGGCAAAAATCTGAAGTGACATTTCTGGGGCTAGGGGATAGTCATTGACATTGTAGCGCAGTAGTTGTTTGCACACAATTGAATTTGAAACTGGAGTGAGACCGCAATTGAATTAACGGAAACATTTAGGATGGTCGATGGATAAAGTTTTAAGTACTCGTTAATGATTTTTTTGTTTCTTAGAAAGGAAAATCCTTGGAAAAGAAATGAAAATGTTTATGTAGTCCTGTGCTGAAATGAGTAAGTCATTGAATTTTGGAAAAAGGTTGCTTTCACCTTTTGTTTGTTTATTTGAAATTAATTTGGCCGTGTATTTGTGTGTCTGGCTTTAAGGAGATCTTACTTCATGTTATTTTAAACAAGGTTGCAATGAGTTGAATTATAGGGAAAAGAAGTATTGCTTCGAACATTTGCAGAGGGAAATTTCTACGAGAACCTCCAACTCCGCTTACAAACGGGACATTGCCTACAAGCTGAATGGTGTGCCACATGTATTCATGTATTGACCTATATAAATCAAATGGACGCCATTAGTCCACACATGCTCTAACAACGGAATCAACGTCAAGTGAGGCGTGAGGTGGTGTGTTCTGCTGGCTTGGGCTCATCGTTATACCGCAACATACCTATATAGCAACACAATAGCACCGTAGCAGCTTTTGCTACCATTCATATTAACATATCACACGTAATTCACAGACAGGAGAATTAAGAGCGGATAATCAGTTAGGTGAACGGAAGTTGGCGATCCATTTTATATAGTTTTTACCTCACAGTCATGCCACGTCACTTGATGATAGATTCGAATCTCTAGACCTATTCGTACTCGTAAAAAGTACATCAGTGTCCGTGAGGTACCTACTTAAAGGAACTTCTCCACGAAAGGCAAAAAAAGCGTGGTAAATGGGTCTGACTGTTAATGAGGACAAAACGAAAAATATGCTGTCATCGAGAAAGGACTCTCAAGATCGACGGCTAAGGCAAGGCTCCCGAAAAGTACGCCAGAGGAAATTACGTCAGATTTTTTTTTGGAAAAAATTCCTGAACATTTTCTATACAAAGTCTGGCCTTTTTTCCTAGAAAGAAAAGCCAGAATTTTCTGGCTATCTTTCCGATATTTCAGATCTTTTATCCAAAAAGTTTTCTGGCGTTTTTTCCATTTCTGTAAATGGAAGGATTTGGAGTGGGTGCGAGGCTTTTTGTATGTGAATTTCGATAATTTTCAAATAAATAACATTTTCTGACTTTTTTCCAAAATTAGTTTGGAAATTAGGCCAGAATACTAGTTGCCTATGTTTATTATCTGGCTTAATTTTTATTTTACTTTCTGGTGCTTTTTCCACATCTGTCTGGCATAATTTTCTAATTTCTGGCATATTTTCCAAAAAAATTCTGATATTTTTTCCAAATTCGAAAACAAAAATATTTTCTGCCATTTTTTCCAAAAAAAAATCTGCGTAATTTCCGGAAGTCCTCGGGCAAAACGTCACGATGGACAGAAACAACTCCGAAGTAGTTAAAGACTTTGTCTACTTCAGCTCCACTCTCACCTCGCAAAATGAATCAGCGCAGAGATCAATCGAAGAATCACTCTTGCCAATCGCTGATTCTTCGGGCTAAGAAAGCATCTAAGAAGTAAATCCCTCTCTCTCAGAACCAATGCAATATTGTGCAAGACCTTTATCATAATCATCTGGGTCCTCCTGTATGGTTAAGAAGCATGGACCTTATAGAAAGCTGATGAAAACGTTTTAGCACGCTTTGAGAGAAAGTTTCTGCGAGTGATTTTCGGTCCAGTTTGTATAGATGAAGTGTGGATAAGGAGATTCGAAGACAAAATTTGCGGGCAATACAGACCTGGTCAAAAAGATCAAAATACAACGCACCAGCCCGACGAGTCTTTGACGGACAAAGAAACAGAGGAATTCCCTCAACCAACTTGGTGTTCGTAACTGCAGGTAGCTAAGGACCAAGCTGGCTGCAGGGGCTTGTTTGTTGAGGACGTTGTCCCTCCCGGACTGTGAGCGCCATCTAAAGTAAAAGTAAAGTAAAGTACTTCTCCATATACTAAGCGTTCCATGATTTGTTGATTTAGTCATATTAAATGCATCTCCCCAACTCTAAGGCGTGTCATGGAATATTTGCTGGGCATCCTCTTAGTAGGCCAATGACGAGGTGATTCGATAAAGTCCGACATCCTGTTCACTACTCACGGGATAATTGACATTGATGATGAGCTCCCGTTACATGGCCGTCTCCCGACTATACTTTCGAAGATACTCCTATAACTAACAAATTCATTCAGACGTATAAAGACTTACTAAAGCATTCAAAATTTCAAATTCGTTACAAAGGTTCAAAGGTTAAGGTCTGTCAGAATCTATTCCAGGGTATATTTGTCTACAGCCAATCCGCTATCAAGGCAGGTAGGCAATGGGGAGGCATGGCGTCGTATTTGAAATTCACTCTCGTCTGGGTTCCCGTCCACAGCTACGAGTAGGTACATAGCTGGGAATGAACTGGCCAGGAGTGACAGGTGATATACTTTCTCATTTTTAGTGGCGAAATGAAACATTTCCACGCCCGATGTCATTTGCATACAACAAAATTAAGAATACTCAACCTAATATATGGGTAAAAGGTGCAGACGCTCGCTTAACAGATGAACCTGTGACAATAGATAACGAAGCGGTCAATATTCAAATTCCCCATAGTACCTATTGTCAAATTTGCAGGTATACAAAAAGTGTTAAACATTGACTCTTTGAATAACCGGCTCTACCCGACACTAGACATCGAACCCTAGGAAAATTCTTCGACAACTAATGCATAAAATTTCAACAAAATCATTGTATGTCTCAACTCCACAGGTTGGTTTTGACCCGGCCATATTTCCATGTTTCTCTTCCGTTACAAGTCTCATGAGTAGTGGTCTCAAAACCACGCTAATTGAATTTCCTGCCATAAAGCCGGAGCCAATAAGTTACATTACCTACCTATAGATTGGTTTAAACAAGTTTTGAATAATATGCCTCACTAGCCTCTCCCCAGATGCGCCATGGTAAACTTCCTCCAAAATTGAATTATGTCTGCCTATTAAAATCCCCAGCAAGTAGGTATGTCGCTGGTCAAGTCCTCATTCGCCTCGTCCTAATGAGATTACACTGTCGGACAAATTTATTTAATTTTGTGACATTACTCAAACCAAACATAATCAAAAGTTACTAACAGAATTCCTTCGGCATCATTAGGCCGAACTAATTATCCCGATAGAACTTTTTACCATTATAATAATTTACATCGAATCCCCTTGTCACTGCTCATCTCATCAGAGTTTACCAGAAACGAAATCACTGCCAAAGAAGAACCTCCCATAAATGAAGTAGTTTCCTCAAGGACTATTTCCTAGTTCTCATGCAAAAACCAAAAAAAAAAAACCTTCGTCCGACATCCTTCGCTTGATAAAGTGTCACTCAGTATCAGCGATACAATCTTTTAACGAAAAAAGGTCAAATAAATGAATCAAACTTTTTTCGGCACAAAAAAAAAAAAAAAACAGTCGAAAAGAAACCCCAAGGCAGACGAAAAAGTTTCCTCATTAAGTCAAAGCTGTAAGCTCTGTATAAACCCGTCTAGCTACTCGTATATAATATCGTTTGTCTTCATTTAAATATTCCTTTCGCCACAATAAACAAAAGTGAGAACGCACATTCACAAGGAAGACGCAAAAGTCCTTTGACTTTGCTTAAAGCAATTCAGTCGCGCCGGTCGTACCCAAGCGTATCTATAGTATTGAAATATTCATAAAATCGTAAAATTTCATCAAGTCGAAGGATCAACTGCATACCTATACCAAACAGCATTATCCCGAGAGTAAAAATGTATCAAATTCGGGATTTTAATTTGAAAACTTTTCCCGTGTCCTACCCCAAAGCCTTTCGTATAGACGACTTTGGTGATAAAACGAATGCCTTAAGGGAACGTTCATAAATAAAGCATGACTTGTAGTTTTTTTTAGTGCCCAGATTGATAAAAGGATAATTCTATTTGAGACCGTATGCAAGATTTCCTTCACACATCAGAAGACAATAGAGTGCCAGCCCTATATTGCTGACGCACACTCACATAAAAGTGGTCCTTACAGACTCTCCTAAAATATTGATTTTACTTTGTTTCCCCCGTAAAAGGGGAGACGAAATCAGCTGAGATTAGGTCAATGTTGACATTGGAACTAGATATTATCACCCCATCGGTATTATGAGGAGTGTGTAAGCACTCTTGAGCGTTGATCGGATAATGTGTAAGGTCACTGAATAAATAACTGATGCTACCTACTCTAGGTATAGCTTGGACCGGAGAGCTTTGTAAATATTGATTTAATCCACTTGTGTGTTGTGGACGATGATGGTATTCGAAGGGACTTGAAAACTTTGATATGAAAACACTAACACATACCTATGTATAATATATACGTGCAGTGCATACATGTAGGGTAAAGTTGGTGTTAGCTTGTTTGCTGAAGAAAGTATAATGGCTATTTAGGCCTGACAGTGGAGACGTGTCTAGGGGGGATACAATATCTTTAGATAATGGTGTAAGTCAATTTGAAAATTGGCCGTCATTTCAAAATTATTAGGCAGCTTATAGGTTGTTTCTACGATTGGGAGTATGTCAAGTGCTTTGGTAATTATTTTGATTAATTCTTATTTATAATAGTTTTCTCGTTTTTGACAAATTTTCATTAGACACCATTGTTAAGCGTAGATTATGGTTCAACTTAAACTTATTTCTAAATTCGAAAACTATAGCTAATCAAGCTTAAAACTAGAAGAGCTACTCTCTTCTAAACTTAATTGAAACAAAACATTAATTTCAATGTTATGACCAGTTTGATAATTAACATTATGTTCTCTAGAAGTGTGGCAGTTGAAAAAAAAAAATATTTTTTCGAGAGTAGAACATGTGGCCCCAAGCTCAGTATGGGATTCCATATACAGGTTATACAAATTTTGCGACGACCTTCTAAAAGCACACAACGGAACAAAGCACAGACATGTGAATAGAAGCTGAGCTTACTCAAAATTCACTAAAGGGTTTTTCAATTGGTCGACATTGAAATGGAATAAAACAAGCTGTGTGTGTGCGAGGTATTAACGAATCCCATATATGTGTATGGCATTATTGTATGAAATATAACACGATGTCCAAATGTCCGCCGCAGCTTCTCACGTTGTCACGGATCCGAGTGGTCCAATTCAGATCAGGCTAAATATTAGGTCAATGTTGACAATTCAGATCAGTCTGAATTTAAGCGATGGCATTGGTTATGTTGGGTTTAAGGACATCGTTAGATTGCGGTTTATTCGCATTGAGCTGCAACTTCAGGTAACCCCACAAGAAAAATCTACCGGGGTTAAATCGCACGATCTTGGTAGCCAATTCACGTCACTTCTGCTCTAGAGATAACCATACCCTCAAATCGTTCATTCAGAATGACCATCGTACCATCTACTGAGTGACACGTAGCCACGTCTTGCTGGAACCACATGTTATCTATCGGTTAGCATCGGGATCATGACGTAATCTCGAATGACAAAAATCTCGAAGGCTAAAAATCTCGAAAAGTTTTGTTTTTTAATCTCGTAAGCCAAGATCTCGAATGTACAAAAATCTCGAAAGACTATATCTCGAAAAAATTTCGAATATAAAAAGTAAATTCGAGATTTTTTTTTTGCACCCATCCAGTAAACCCAAGCAGGTGAGATTATGGTGCATCTCATACGCATACGCATCTCACTTTTTAACACCATTTTTAATATCAATTCTAGATTTTTTTTTCGAGATTTTTGTTATTCGAGAATATGCTTTCCAGATTTTTTTAATTCGAGATTTTTTTTCGAAATTTTTACATTCGAAATTTTTTTTTTTGGAGATATCGTAGTAAACCCGTTAGCATCGTTCTGTAGCGTTTATTTGACTACGGCTGAATCTTAAAATTACGATGACATTTGTTTCGAAATTTACCTAGCGAAGGATGTCAGCAATCAAAAAGGAAACATGACAGTTCCACCAGCTCTTAGTCTTATAGTCAGTGATGCCATTCTGACCGGATTCCGGTCATATCTGACGGGATCTGTTTACTCTGACCGGAGAAAATTTTGAAATCCGGCCTAACCGTTTTTTGACCGGAACGAAAAATGTTTTTAACCGGAAAATCCTTTTTTGACCGGAAAAATAAAATTTCCCTACTGACTATAAATAAAGATAGATTTCTATAATTTGAATATAACTTTGCCATACATTACGAACATGCTCCCAAATTCAAACAAATTCTGCTCAAGGAGCAGGATAATAAATTATCTTATAGGCTAATTTGTAGACGTTTTCTTTTGCTAGAATTTTGAAGAGGAAATTAATAATAGGCATATTTTTTTGGGAATCTATAGCTAGCTCACTTTTACTTTTACATGCAAAACTGTTATACTCACTTTTGATTTAACATGCAAAATTGTTATACTCACTTTTGGTTTTGTTATACTCACTTCCCAAAAAAATACGCCTAATATTGAATTTCAATTAATTAAAGTGTGAAATTCGATAATTCTCAGATTGGTGAACTACTCTTTTCAAGTGTCAGAAAATTATTCGAGAATAATTACTTAGCCCAATTGACACGGCCTTACCTACATGGCCTGGGCATACACGTCCTCCCATGACTTTCATTTCCATTAACAATTTGGCTACACACAAAAACCAGGCGTCATTGCAATGAAATAAAATTTGGCTGGTAAAAGAATAGTGAAATTGAAAACACAAACAATTTCTATGGTTAAGCCGAAGCGGACGCCTGTTTTTGACGTCCTCACTCTATCAAAGCAAATATCAAATAAAGATTTGTATCGAAAGCACAATGGTGCGAAATAGAACGTGCCAGAATTATTTCTGAAAGTAGATTTTCTATGCTATATACCTTTCTCCTTTACTCACTCAAAATCTACCTGTGTCGCTGGACACCTCGTTCATTGGAAGGCGTGTATGGCCATGCACTAAAAGTGTATTTCAGAACTTAAAACATGTCATATAAAATGAAAATTAGTTTCAGTAAATTTTAAACAAACGAAATAAAAAACAAGTTCACAAACTCAAGATTCACATATTATCTGCTAGGTTCCACATTTCACTTCCACTCGAAATGAAATCGGAAATGAACTTTTGTATTCTACATTTCACTGTATTCGATTTCAATTTCAAAATTTTCGGAATTGAGAGAAAGTGAAATTGTGATTTCGAAAAAATTTCGGAGTTTCCGAATCGCTCGAAATGCAGAACACTGAAAACTAATTCACTCGATTTGCAATTTCGATTTCACTCGGTTTCTAGAACCTAGCTGTATAAAAACGTTTTCTAAACATCGATAGTGCAGGTGAACATAAAAATTCGCAAATTCGCGTATTTTCTGACCGGGTTTCAGGTCAAAAATTCTCATTTTAACTTTTGACCGTAATTTTTGACCGGATTTAGAAAATAAAAATCCGGTCATTCGGTCAGATTTGACCGGATTCACTTTTTTTTAGTGGCAACACTGCTTATAGTAAAGTGAAGGATACAAATGTACACTCAGTATGGATTTGATAGGCGTTAATCATTATCTAATTTTGTATCTGACCGAGAATACCGTCTTCCTGAGATTGCTCCCGTTATGGTGATTGTTTTATTTTTTGTTTAAACCATAAGATGATACGAGATGATAATGTTGGATATTAGCAACAACTGCCGATACGCTCAAACCAATTTAATCGAATTTCGAATCCCATTTCCGATTTCAAATTCTAGTAAGAAAAAGAGATGATAATTTGAGAATAAGTTGCTGCCACCGAAGACTCTTATCAACGATTTTTTCCACCCAATCTCCCGTCGAGTTCGCCAATAGTCTTTCCATCTTTCGCATAAGCAGAACGGATGCTCTTTTCATTTCATATTTAGTTCATGTCTATGTGTTTTAGTTTGCCAAAGGTGTTGCAAAACTTTATAATGGCATACCACATACCCCTTGATGTCTTACATCATATCGTCTTCATAAAACGTACCAACATCGTTTCAAGCAAACACATTCTCGCACATTGTAAATAGCTTGTCAGAAAATTGCCCACAAAGTTTCAGTTTTCAAAAAAATAAAAAAAATTACGTGACGACACGTAAAATCTCATGTAGCCGCATATTTTTGCCCCTCAATCATAAAATGTATTTTTACACTCAGCTTCTTATAGGGCGTATCAAATTTAATATACTGTAGTTGGTACAATAGGAATCTTGACCGTGTATTATCTGTTTGCATGCTTGCAAAGTCTAGGTACTCAGAAATGTTTTCTAAAATCGCAAGTAGGTGGCAGGAACCTCAAAATTCAATCAGGTCCGATTGGAAACATGGTTGAATATATAGAAAACCATTCTTAGAACGAATCTTGAATCAAAAACTTGCTCAATTCCATCTTCATTATATGCGGTACAGTTGGCGCCCAACGTGAGGCGTTTCGTTAATTGTTTTTTAAATTCCATCGTCAGATATTCTCAGTGGTATAAACCGCAACTATTTGGGAATTTGAAAATCAATCATAAGTTTTAAATCGCACAAAGTCTTGTTCATTTATATAGAACGAGGAATAGTATGCAAGAAAGTCGACATAACCGTTCACGTAAACATCAGTTTTATAGCTTGCTTCCTATTCGACACAACTACACCCCACATTCGTCAACCTTATACAAGCAAACATTTTTGATTGCTCAAAGTTTATTTATAGATCAACGCTGCATCATACTTGATCTCACATAATAAACACACTGAAGGAAATATTTTGACATCACTTATTATCGAAAAAAAAATTGTTTGCGATCGTCCCATCTTCACAGATATTATGTATCTAAATGTCAAATGAGCATGGCATGCGTTTCGAAGAGCAAGAGGAATGCATATATACATCGTTTAGAATTCAAGGCGATGAAAAGTATCTCATTTTCCTTTGAACATGAAATTCTTTAATTTTTATTGGTTGAGATCACTTTTAGAGCGAAAATCCACTGACGCAGAAAAAAAAAACTGTCGTGTCGCTTTGTGGTATATGCATAACGAGGTGGTTGGCAACGAATCGTTTTAGACAACCTTGGTTTCTCTTCTGTTTTTTTTTTTTTTTTTTTGACAAACGCACAATGGTCGTTCGGTTTCTTGGTAAACAAATTCAGTTTCAGGGTCCAATAGACCGCGTGCTCATAATTAATTTAGTTTAAGAATTTATTGAGTGCCAACATGTTGTTGGTGCAAGACAAACACTATGTATCTATCAATGGCGATTGTTATACAAGAGGCGTGGACTTTTCATGTATTGTGGTGCCCCGAGGTCAATCAATGGATACAAGGATTATTAAGTATTCACACGTTTAGTTCACATGTTTTATCCGGAGGCATATACCAATTCTTGATTGTCACGTTCATATCGATTTTGAACTGAATGTGTATGTTATTGTGCGAATTCAGGTCAGCAAAGGATACAGGGATATATTTTTTGAGTTCGTCAAAGGTTATTGAATTCTTGGAAATTGGAGTCATGTTTTTGTGCCGCAAAGCGGATAGTAAACAAATATGTATTTTAGTTCCGATGAATGCGAGTTAAATTGATGATGAATTTATGCTTGATTTAGTTAATTATTTATGGCAAACAAATAAAGTGTTGCTATTGAAAGGTATACCGCTATAGCGTTTCATTTTCTCATGAAGTCTCATTTTCCTGCAATGTTAGGAAACTATTTCAGATATCCCGTCACCGTCACAAAAATGTTTGAAGCAATTTTTGTAAGGCGTGCACAATGACCTTAACCAACAAGCCGACCTATTCCTCGTTTCCCTTTGTACCAGCCTCCAGTTATGTACACATAAGGTGGATTATTCCTCAGCAGGGTTGTACATAAAATATCGATTCAAAGACTCGTCGGTTATTACCCATACGGTCCACCTGGCAAAACCATTTTAGCCATTGTACACTGGCGATCACTAGGATGAGGCAATCGATTTTCACTCTACCTGTTGGAAATTTTGTACCCGCAACCTTTAACTAACTGGAACTGGTTCATATTTTCCAAACAGTAAAGGTGCTAGTACACAGTATGTAGCACGCCACATATATGTGTGGATCTGACATCACGAGAGAGAGCACAAAGGGAGATTGTACACGGCATGTAGCTATTGGCTCCACACGCTGACGTCAAAATTACGTCAGAGCCACATATATATATGTGGCGTGCTACATACCGTGTACTAGCACTTTAAGTCATAAAATTAAAGGGTTAAAAAGAAACGACGCGACGGCTGGATTTTCCCAAGATCAATCAATGAACTATTTGAAAAAAAAAGATGCGCCAAAATCTTCGAAAGAAAAGAAAAAATGAATAAAATGTTTATAATATGTTATGGTTTTAACACATTTAGTTATTATGTTTTTCTACATTAATGAGTAGCTATGCCCATCATTTTTCGATATGACCTCTATAAGACGGCTTGGAATAGAATCATATAGTTTTTTTTTTTTTTTTAATAATTAAGAGAAATTTGGGCCCTTGTCTCCAAATTATCTGCCGCCTTCATACACTCTACGAGATAACCATGCCCAAAAATTTTTGATTATGTTTAAGTCCGGTGAATAGGGAAGGCATGGCCAAAGTTCCACGTGCTCTGATTGAATCCAACTTCTAACAACCCTGGAAGTGTGGATATGGGCTTTGTCTTGTTGGAATATCCAAGATAGGGGTCCGAGAATGTTCTTCACTTTTGGAAATGACCGTTCCAGCAAACATTTGTAGTTGTTTCCATTCATTCTTGTGGACAAATACTCCAACTCAATTGTGCCATAGTAAGTAATAGCTCCCAACACCAACACCATTACCATTGATTCTGTTTTTGATAACTTTGAATGCGCCGCGAGACAGAAATGGCGAAGAGTTGTTCATGTTCAGCACTGTAAAGATTTTATTGAAATAGGCAGACTAGACTATTGGCAAACGCTGTCAGAAAATACAGTGACGATTAAAAATACATATTCCTCTTTGATGGATGGAGCACAAGACCAAATTTCATGGATAATTTTGAATACGCTTCTTATCAAGCCAACTGTTATTATTATTTTTAAAAGCTTGATTTATAGGCCATCTACTCATTGGCGCCTATATTATTGGGTTCTTTAAGATGGTAGAACTCTTAAGCAATACCTCTGCTCAGTAGATTCGACCTATCGATTATCGTGCTCTTTCGCTTTTCTTCTGTAAATTCGGTGTTCATCCCTTCGTTATGCAAATACAACACGCAGACAGCTCTCAGGCTTCACTGGTTTTTAGTCTGTAGCATTGAATGGCACTAAAATGGACAATTGAGTCTAAGTGCTCCAGGATTTGGAATCCTCTATACCTTTTCTCCTTCTTGGTACTCTTTATCGAACCAAGGGTTTCATTGTGTTCGCACTTTTGAAGCCTTGCCACTATCGTAATTCATGTGTTTTGCTTTACTAAAAGTAAGTCCTGTATCCATCATAAAGCCTAGGTATTTGATGGCTTGCTTGGATATAATTTGTAATGTAAAATGCTATTGTCACTGCTTCTGTTTTATGATGGTGCTCTTTATAAACGAACCCTAGGGTGGCCGTATATTATATTTTAAAATGCTTTGCATTCAGAATTGCTGTTCGATCTGTGTGGCATATATGTAGTTTAAACGAATAAGTTCCCCTCTGGCCTTAAAAATTGTTGAAATAATTTCTATACTATTTTGATCATGGAAATAGTTTTGACCTTAAGATCATGGTCGGGTATTCGATACGTAAACCTGCTTTCACTCTGCTGTGCTCTGGCTCTACACTCCACACAGTGGGCTTCATCAATTTTCTTTAACAGCTCCTGTATATTTCATTTCCACAATTCTTCATTATATTCCGTTATCGGGATATTATGTATATTCGGCACTCAATCCGGTCCATTCTTTGAAAAATTGAAGTTGTCCACGCATTGCGTGTTTTGCCAATATATGCGGAAGGCGGTGAGGAAGCGTCATAACTTTCAGTATAAAATGTGTATAGAGAAGGCAGTCCTGTTTCTAGATGCAACATATAATTTTGTGTGATTTCTGGAAACCTAAAGATTTCCTTTAAAAAGTATCTTAAAAGTTTTTCTACTTTGTCATACCGAGTGATACCCCAAACTTGTGCAGCATAACACAATATAGATCGAACGGCAGCCTCAAAAACTTTAAACTTAGAGCTCGTTGGGATGTTTTTGTTTGTCAAGTATCACCTTCCCAATTGCATTTGCCCTATTTGCATCTTTTAGTTTTTCTTGAAGGTGGTACTTGAATGACATAGTCTTAAGAATCTCAACTTCCTCATTTTGGCAAAACTATTTTTCCTGCCTTGCGTACCTCCCAGCTCCATTGCGAATCACCATTATTTTAGATTTAGCGACGTTGACTTTGAGGTTCCACTTTGTACATTATTGTTGCAGTTTATTCATCATCATTTGCATCATCGTTGGGGACTCCACCAGAATGACAATATCATCCGCATAAAGTAACAGCTAATGCCATCAAACACGATTCCCACCCTGTAGGAATGTTGAAAGATCGTCAAGGAAAATTGCAAAGAGGAGTGGGCTCAAAAGACAGCCTTACTTAACCCCCATCTCTGACTTAAACCAGTTGGATATTTGTTTCCAATTCCATACCGCAGCTCTGTCATGGAATTGGCCTTGTATAATCCTAATAACTTTCGGCGATACTCCTAGATTGCTTAATTTGTAAAACAAAGCGTTTCTGTCGATAATATCAAAATCTGCTTTAAAATCGACAAAGAATACATACAGATTTTTACCATTATCCAGATAAGTCCGTGCGATGCTTGTCAGGGAGAACATGTGATCCACTGTTGAGTGCACTTTTCTGAAACAGGCAGATTGCCAGTGTAACTTCAAATAAATTGCCATTAAATTGACAAGAGACTAAACTCAAGAACTAACAACGACCAGGAAGGTTAAGTATCTGGGAGTATACCTAGATACTGGACTTACTTGGAATCACCATGTTGAGGAGAAGGTACGGAAGGCAAAAAGGGTGCTACATCAGTGCAAACGTGTGTGTGGACAGAGGTGGGTACTCTCTCCTAGGTCAGCATACTGGATGTATACGATGATTACTAGACCCATTATCACATACGCTTCGGTTGTATGGTGGGCAAAAGCCTCCCAAAAGACTGCTAAGAAGCACCTGGATAGGGTCCAGCGTTTAGCATGTATAGGAATTACAGGTGCAATACGCACAACACCAACATGCGCATTGGAAGTGATCTTAGGGATTTTACCGCTAGACTTATTTATTAAGAAAACAGCGGCCCTAACAGCACTTCGTCTGCATCGAGATGCGAAATGGCACAATAGTGGTACCATCTATGGACATAGGAAGATCCTGGAGCTTGTCAAAAATGAGATTAGGGAACTGAACATGCCTATGGATGGTATAACAAAGGTGCGTATTATGGAAAGGAATCACAAAACTCGTATTGAGAATGGATTACTTCCAGAAATGAGGAATGGTGAAATCGTGATTTTCACAGATGGATCCATGATGGATGGCGGAGCGGGGCTGGAATCTTTTCAGAAGATCTGGAACTAGCCCGTCACATTAGCCTCGGGAAACACACTTCAGTATACCAGGCTGAGATGATTGCTTTGCTGCATGCGTTGGATTACTTGCTTGAGAGTCAGGTGGAAGGAAGAAATATCCTAATAGCACTGGACAACCAGGCGGTGATTAGATGCATGGGACAGACAACCATCACAACATCACTGGCACTGGAATGTGTACTCAAGCTCAACAAGTGTTCGTCTAAAAACCAGGTAACACTGACTTGGGTACGAGGACACATAGGGATCGACGGCAACGAAAAGGCGGACTCCCTTGCAAAACAGGGGTCAACTGAAAAGTTGCTGGGACCAGAACCATTCTCTTCAATTGGTAGAGGAATGGTAGAACAGCTGATTCACAAATGGATCACGGCAGAACACTTGAGTAGGTGGTCAACCGTGGAACAATGTAGACAAGCTAAAATGGCAATACAATGGCCGACCTGCTCCACTCAGAGAAAGGTTCTAAGCATGAGTCGAGGAACATTGAAATGGGTGGTGGCGTTAACTACAGGTCATGGTAATTTCGGGTATCATTTAAGGAAGATGGGCCTTAGAGAGGATGATACTTGTAAGCTATGCCTGGAGGAATCTGAGACAGCGGCACATATATTGTGGCAATGTCCAGCTTTGGCTGGCAGAAGAATGAGGATCTTGGGACAACATTGGGTCGAGGCCCATTGGATGAAACAGATCTCACATAAACATATGCTAGCGTTAACACTAGGAATCGAACTCAGGGAAGAACTCTGGGGAAATCCAGAAAGTCTCTCTGGGTAAGGTATATTAGTGGTAGGGAGACGAAAACAGACCCAACAATGGTGGTCTGGTTCGAATATCTCTCGAAATTTATATATAAACTCAAGATCTATATTAATGTTTTCCTATAGTTCGCCATAAGTTTACATTTCGCCAACTTATAGCGGATAAGTTCAATTTTGTTGGTTAAAAATATCGAAGTTTGAATATAACATAAAAATACATTCAGCTTGCAAAACGCATCCTTGACAGCAACCTTACTCATTACAAAAAATTCACACCAAAAGCCGCATACATTTCCTATAACAAATTTAGTAATTTTAGTATGCCAAGTTTGTAATATAAACAATTAATAATTGTTATTATCAACAATTTCGTAAACACAATTTTCCTATAACCAAAGTCAAAGTCAGAAACTTGCCTTCACTCATATAAACAAGAAGCAGTTTTGAATATTAAATTACCACCGACCGACACGTAGAGTCAACAAGTACACATCAACAAAAGATACTGGCTGCCTTGAGATGTTGTCCCCATCGTCGAAAATAGTTTAGAAAAATAAAAAAAAATAAAATCGCGCGAGCATGTCTAGGAATGCTCATTAAGTGGTTTAAAATAGATCAGCTTTAAAAAACGACACAAACTATCTAACAAAAAAATTAGTCCACCAAAGGCCATCACCCCTTTAGCACCGGCCTACTGTCTCAGAAACCATGAGGTACAGTTTTCCGTCTCCATCGAATGTTCACCCTTGTAATTAGTTTAGTAATTAAGCAACATACATTAGGGTATGACCAAATATCTAAAAATAAGTCAAGTCGCCCCGTGTCCCTGTAGCGATGCGTGATTCTATGGCAGATAATTCCCCATTAGATAGCTGAGAACTGCGGGCGGGCTAAGTGCCAAATTTTTATCGGCGCGGATTTTTTTTTTTGTGTTTCTTTGCTGAAATTGGCATGTGTAAGATATTAGGCTGTCTACCACGATCATGACTAGTCATCATTTTAATAACGCTCGCGACAGTCTTTTAATCTGTTTACCTTTCCCCGTACATCCCTTTCTTTTTCTGTCGTATGTAGATACTTATGTGTAAAAATTGCCTAAGCTAAAAATGATGATGTGGCTTATAGCGATTTATTGCCAGTGTATTTAAGTCATAAATCCTCTGAAAGGACATTCTAAAATCCGATTGCGAATTATAATAATTTAATTCCTTCGTCATCTTGTTTTCAACTGAGAAGGCACAAATCAAAACCCTCGTCAGCTTTGCCGAGACGGTTGAAATCCGTTTTGGCTTTTATCGTTAACGAGGCGAAAAGCTTTTCCGATTTAGTGTGGAAATTTTCAGTTATTAGAGATCTAAGTGACTATTGTGTGAGGTTAAGTCTTTGTACATATATCAGGCGTAGAATATGTGGATTATGGGTGTGAACATGAAAAGTCAGACATTGGGACGAGGAGCGCACAACGGGGGCAGTGTCACATTGACGACGGTACACAGTGTATAGGTGGGGGTTGAATGTCAGCACGGATGGGATGACAGTTGGCGCCAGGGTTCTTCCTAAAATTATAGTCGGATGAGTTTTACTTTTCACAAAATGAGGGTGTGAGCTGGGGGATGGATAATGGGAGTATTAAAGGATACAAATGCGATGAATCGGAATTAATTAGTTTGTTGTTTCTCATGTGTATACAGAGTGTGTATGGGGGCGATAAATTAAGTGTGCGATTGGAGTGAAACATATCGTTTTCATTAGAAATCAAAGTAGACACTGTACTGTCATGGTGAAAGTGAAAGGAGACAAATCAAAAAGAGGACATTGTTCTATAGATCATTAAGTTAAATGAGGGATCAAACATGGCAAAGAGACAGAGGCAAAGGGTACCTTCCAGCGAAAATGATATCAAAAATCATGGAGAATGCGACTCAAATTTCGTGCTGGGAAACTGTAGGGATAAAAATTCATATAGAATATTCCCAGATGTAGAAATTCACCAACTATTTGTGCAAGTTGTCTGTTCTTTTGATATTTTTATAAAGAAAAACGTTCCTTCGTACTTAATTACTTAGGTGGACGGGGTAGACCTGTGCCTCAACGAACTTGCTTCTTCAGATAGCTTCTGCTCTTTGGTCTGCTGCCTCCAGTTGCGCATTCCAAGTTGGTTCAGGTGGCCTTCTATTTTGCCCGCCACATAAGTCAAGATCTTTCTCTACTGCGTCGTCTCCCTAGTTTGGAGTCGAAAACTCTCGTGGTCGGATCGCTATAGTGTCTATTCACTGTATATGTCCATGTCCATGTATCTAAGATGACTGATGTTCAACTTTTTACTCGCTCAATTTCACTGTATCGCGATCGAAAATTTTAGGAAGCATCTTTATATCATAGCGATCGAGGATACCTCTATCTAATTTAGATACAAGTTATAATAAAGGATGATCAAGGTGTTATACACTCTTACCACTCTTGCCTTATCAGCTTAAAGAATCAGCCAGCGACTGACAGAGGAGTTATTCCTCGTTTAATGTCTACTGAGGTGTTATTGTCAGAATTTATAGCAGAACCGAGAGTCCCTTACCACCTCAAAATAACAGATGTCAATTCTAAGGTTCTCATCGATTAGTCGATGTTGAGTGTCCCTTCTTGTACATGGTTTTGCTCTTGTTAACCTCTAAAACGAATTCTGCCGCTTATGTTTCAAAAAACACCAAACACTTAATTTATCTACAGGACCTGAAGATGATTTAAATTTTGTTTGAGAAGTCAACCGCACCTAAACTTTCGAAGAAGTACTTTCCGAGGTGCCTTCTTCTGTTCTGAGAAATAGGTAGCTTCACATGCAGAGAGAAAATGGGTAATATCCCCTGAGGCATGAAAATCCTCACTATGGCTGCACATATCCGTATACTCGTTAAAACTAATCTTATTGCGTTCTTACTCAGAAGGTAATGCCTACAGCTGCAGAATATCCTTTAGGCTATTTCTCTAGATTTGCTTCTATATAACTCAGGCCACAAGGCTTTGGGATATAACGTCCTTCCATATGGGACCATCTTAGGTTTGCTTTATTTACTATTTTCCCGACAAATACTGTTCTTGGCTACGGTTATTGGTGGTCTTCTGACCTAAAATACATCATTTTGTGGAAGGTATTCTCCGGTTTTGGTTAACCCTTTCGTTACCCTCAATATCACAGTATCCGCAGGTACCGACCACAATCTGACATAGTTCTGCGAGCATTATGAGTCAGCTACTGACCAGTTCGGATTATATGATGTAAGAATTTAGCGCCATTAGCGCAGCCATTTCAAGTAGTTCTGCAGCTTTAAGGGATTGATTTTATTATGTACGCTCTCCGCACCAAGTCCTCTCCCGAAGCTTTAAATAATTCGGCAGGCAGGTCGTCTGTTAAAGCAGTTTTGTTGGGTTTGAGTGTAGATATTGCTTTCCTGACTTCATTTTTGTCGGGTAGACGAAGGTCTTGATTGATTTGTTCGTTCTACATGAAAGCGGAACTTTGGTTGCCTTCACCTTTTAACAGTCAGCACAAATGGTTTCTTCCTCACCAGCGACTACGACTCTTCTATGTACAAGGTTTCCTAGCTATGCTCTGTCTTTGATCGAGAATTGTTGCCTTAAATATGTTCTTTAACCTTTTGATAAAACGTCCAATCATTCCTTCTCTAGTAGAATTCCTTCTAAAATCACACGCTTCTCCTTCTCTTTCTTTTTCCTCCTGACAAACCGAAATGTTATTCGCTAGTAATTAGCTTATTGAGCTTATGATCCGCTCTTGTCCTTTTCTGTAGCTCTTTTTTACAGCCGAGTTATTTTGCAACGTTCAACTATTCAAATATCTCGAGGAGTCGGAAACTCTATCACCAATGCGGCGTTATACAATAACGGCCAAATCGATTTGGAAATAACGCCCAAAAAATGCATAATGGTCAAATAATAAACAACAATCTATACATATAATAAAACTGTAGAAATTTTCTTTGTCAGTTAAAAACTCGAAAACTACTGGACAGATTTCGATGAAACTTTTTTTAAAATGTTCCTTAAGACTGTGAGACTGCTATAGGCTATGTCGTTTATAGCCATGTCCTTAGGAACAGTTTTTAGCCAAAATGTATTTTTTGAAGTGAAAATATATACATTCACTACACATATACTTTGCTACAAATGGATGTTTATACTTTTGCGATCGTGCGACACGACAACCAAAAAATTTTAAATTTAAGCAGTTGAATATTGCAACCTCCCTGCTTGGGGTCACTGTTACGCCCAAAATCAATGACACATCGCCCAAATTTGTTTGATTATTTTGAACAGATTGCCTAGCAGTGTTTTGGGCTTTAAGATATTTTTTTAAGGGAGTTATGGTTTCACAATGCATTAACAGTAAAATAAGAATTGGGGGGGGGGGGGGGGTATGCTGCCCCCCTGCAACCCCCCCCCCCTGCTTGGGGTCACTGTTTGATTTGGAGTAGGCGCAATGTTAATTTCTTTAAATTTCTTTAAATATTTTGAATTAACATTTTGGGGATTTTTGATTTGGTGGATTTTGAATTTGGGGATTTTGTCTTTGGGGATAATCAATTTGAGGATTTTTCAAAAAGTGGGGATTTTGGGGTTTGGGGATTTTTCACTTGTGTATTCGATCCTACTTATGCGTATTCTATATCTACCCATCTATCTATCCATCCCAATGCCCCGTTCAAATTCACTTCGAAAAAAAAATAAATTTATTAAACTTTATGAAAGTTATAACCTACACAGCTTAAGTTAAGTATTTCTAAATATCTAATGTGATGTAATCCTTTTGTTTCATAACTAAAAATCCATCAAAGCAAGTCCGAAGCACATTTAACTTCAAAGTTTAACTCTGTTCTCTCCTTTGCAAGGCTTAGCCCTTTTTGTGTGTAATACTCTTCTTAAGCAGATTTGCATACATTTTTAAACTCCTCTTTCGCATTTTGTGTTGTTTTCTATAGCAGCATGTTGTATAGGTAAACTTTTCCCGTATATGTATATATACACAACTTCAAAGAAAACTAAAAAGATCCCAAAGGACTTTTAAAAGACTCGAAAGATTTGTGTTGTTTTTTAAATGCTAATTCTGCCACATGAGGGATTTTTCAAAAAATATAACCACAAACGGAGACTTTGACTAAGATACAAAATATAAAATTTAATACCCGATCAATTTATTACGACCCAAAGGCCATAATAAAATCTTACGTTTCCTGGGCGCCATTAAAATAGTTATCCTATTCTGCGGTTAGTTACTCCGAATAAGTTTTATTTAGCCTTGTGGTTTCTCCCCCAGGGATGAAGAACACTTTTCTGTTTCTGGCGCCATTCACATTTCATATCCTTATCACATTATTGGCTGTTAATTTTTTTTTAGCGCTCTTCAAGAAGTATAAACAAAATATAGTAGCGATATTCGTTTCGTTGTTTATTTTCCGTCGAACTAAGCGAATGGAATACAGTTTTATTCGGAACCATTTTGCCAGCGGGAATTGGAATTGAATGTCGTTAAATTGTGAATTGGTACACGTGAGTATGTAATAAAATTCGATATAGAGGGCGCTCGATCATGATGAGCTACAACGTGAATTTTCTATTTATTACCTTATTCCTGTTGTTGTTTGCGCGTCCCATCACTCATTTCGAAAACATCAAACATGCGAGAATAACGCCCCTCGCACGTAAACACTGCAAAGTGCGATGTGTGTCATATTTGAGATAGTTTTTGGGGGGAGGGGAAGTCATGTAACTCGAACTAATTAGTGATTGTTGATTTTTTCATCGAATGAATTTATTGACTTTGGGGCTTGCGATGCTTACTGCTTAGTTTACATAGAGCGCAAATATCCGCGGCGGACGCGGACGACGACGACGGCAGTGGGGTAGCTATATTGGCCAAATTGTATACGAGTCAAGTTAAGCAAACAACACAGCTTGAAGTGGTTTTGTTTACCCGTTTGTGGAATGGTTTTAACGATAGAACAGATGATGGATTTGAAGCGAAGTAAGACAATGTGATTTCCGGGTGAGAGATTGATGGCGTACGAGTGGTTTTTGTTCTCGTAGGCACATTTAATGTTTATTTTGTAACCATTATCCAGATGGGGGATTTAATTAGTTTTCATAACAAGCAGTATGATGGATATTATGTTTACAAATAGTATTAATATATGTACGCGAGTCTCATGTCATCCCTGTTACAATAATAACTTGAACTTCAGCAAGAAATCTGAAGCTGGCAGCATATTAATCATACATTGGTATAAGGATATTAAGATTGGGACCTTTACTTTAAAAACAAGCGTACCAAAAGAAGGCAGCAAGTTTCTACAAATCTTTAAAGTGGAGCTCACACAGTGTGTAAATTTCCTGATATCTCTGTAATAAAATAGTTCCGTAACTGAGAAAACTTTGAGGGTGTATACTCCACTAGTTATGTAGAGACGCCCACTAAAAAATAATTCTCATACATGACCCTCCTGCCCTTTTAAGGGGGGCATTTTCTTAACACACGAACCACTAATCGTATTATAACTTGGAACTCTGTATCATATTTCAAATCTATTAAACAAGTGTATAGCCGTTTTTCGAGATTCTCCTCATATGCGTTAAAATGGGGGTGCAAACTTTTTTATTCTTACTACTACATTCAACTAGACATTTTTATAAATCTATGTCAATCCAAAAATGTTTAAAATGGATTTTAGGCAATACTTTCTCCGAGGGGTTTTGGGTGCACGTTCGAGAATATACGCATCGAGTTGGCGTATTCGTATAGTTAGGGGAGAGTGGGTATGTATGGGACACTTTTCATTAAAAACTCAATTACTCGCAACTTATAAATCATATCTGCACAAACAGTTTTCTTAAGATAATATAACATTGTGGCAAGCTATTAAAAACACAAAAGTATTAAAACGTTTACCAGAATAGAAGTTAAAATTCATTCCATGTACACACCTAACATTGTCCCATTCCTCCTGGTTCAAGGAGGATTGGGACAGCTATGTGGTGGAATGGGACGGCTATGTTAAAATCTTTTTTTCTATAACAAAAGACGATAAAATAACATAAGTTTTCGGTTTACTTATCAAAACAAAATATATATTATTCAGTTCTAACAAAAAAAGAGTTAAAAACATACAGCTTCACTTGTACAAAAAAATAAAAAAAAACATAACAAAAAAGCGTATAAAGAAAAAAGGAACAATTCAGAAAAGTGGGTATTCATGACAGTGATACAAATTTGGATTTTAAATCCACACTAAAGGAATAAATATCCCGTGGATTCCTCTTATTTGGTGCAACATGCTGAGGTTGAGGTTGAGGACACTCTGTCCCATTCCTCCTGCATATGAGTGTCCCAATCATCCTGTAGGGCACCTTATCAAGATAAACCAAAATATCACTTTAAACATGGCACAGACTAAACAAAATTAGAAGTAAATCAATTCGTAATAAATGTTATTATATATTCGATTCACTTTTTTGTACAATAAGTTCACTCATTAATTTTTTTCTTTGACTCAAAGTTTGCCCAAGGATTTTACTTTTTATATACAAAATACTTTTTTTTGCTCTCCACTGCGTAATTACAACTGTGCACAAAACCTGCTTCGTTGACCGGTGGGTACACATTAAAGAACAAATTTGTGATCAGCACAAATGGAAAAAAGGGTATAGCGTTCAGGAAAATGCTCGTGTCCCATACCTCCTGTGTCCCATACATACCCACTCTCCCCTATTATTCTTAATTCTTAATGTTCTACTGAAGATTTATTTTATTTTTTGGCTTATCAGCTATGTTATAGTTATATTAGGAATGTAATTTCCTTATAAAAAGACTAGAGCGAAGCCGGTGGGTCTGCTTAATGGCCAGATGACTATAACTTCCATACCATACCTAAGTATATTTTTTTCTAATAAATCCCCCGCTAAAGTAAAAGCTAGTCTATTCATATACCTAGTAAAACTGCAGGAGGTTACAATATGTTTGTTACCGGTTGGTATAATTGCTACTGGAGAGATTTCGACAAAACAGTTTTTGATATATTGCTTAAGACTCCGAGAAGGTTATAGGCTATGTCGCTAATTGCCACGCCTACTGTTTGGGAGCATTATTGATCAAAATATTACATTGTTGTCATATACATGAAGAAGAATAAAATTCTGTTTGTTCGTAACCGCATCACTTGAGGAAGGCTGTACCGATTTGGCTAATTATTTCTAATATTTTTTCTATTATTCTGAGGAAGGTTTTTTAGGAAAGAAAAATAGCGAAAATTGCCTGGAAATTGGAAAATGTACGAATAACTTTTTTGTTTTTTTTTATAGTCTCATTGATCTTTGTATGAACCTGCGATCGAGCTCGAGTTCGATTCGATCGATGGATTTGCATAGAATTCCAATTTTGTTATGGTTCTAGGAAGAAAGACAAGTAGTTGGAAAATTGCAATCGCAAATGTCGAAATTAAAATCCAACAGAAACGTCAAGCATTGCAGTTGCATAGGGCAGACTGGGGCACAGTTGAACGTGAGGCACATTTGAACATTGTTAATAAAATAAAAAAATATTTCAAAGTATAAACCAAAATTTAGTCGTCAACAACTTTCGGATATCTTTTAATTTAATGAGAAATATCAGAAAATCTCATTTTGGCAAAATTTGTAGTCAGGGACTTTTACCTTTGGACATTTCTTCAGGCATTTGTAAAATATTTCAGTTTTTCTGTTTTGTTAAGTCGTTTTTGTTGTTTTTTTTTATTAAAAAAAAGAGTTTATTTATTTTATTAAAAAATACAAACCTTGTAGTAACTTATAAGCTGCTAAAAGCAATTACAAATTCCACCGTTAAAAACTGTTCCACATGGGGGTGCCTTTGAACATAAGGTCCTACTTCGTTTTTAAATAAAATTAAATTTTACGCCCTTATTAAATTTACGTAGTTATTTGTCCAAATAAAAGTTTGTTTGCATTTCTTAAAGTGATAATACTTTACAGTCAAATAATTTAAAGACCTCAAAGCAAAAAGTGTTAAAATGTGCCCCGCTCTCTCCTACCTATTTCACTGTTTATCCATTGTAAATTGTTAGGTTTACGGGTTGACAGAGCAGGGTAAACCTTCTGTACCACACTTATGCCCTTGTTAGCCTTATGCGCCTTATTATTGTATTTACTCGACACCTTCCAGCCATCCTGCTGTCTTCAGAAACCTGTAAAGATCAGAAAGTGAGACATCAGCAAGTTCTTGTAGGTCATGGAAATAATGACTTCAAAGTACTCTGTTCCTCAAGTGACAGAGACTCGGGCAGTGGCAGAGGAAGTGAGGTGTGTCCTCATGTCCATCATACTGAATCTAAAAAAAAAAAAAGAGCTTTCGAACTTGGATTTAAGAAAACTGTGCAGACAAAAATATCCAACTCTTTCAACCGAGCTTAGCTCAAAAACTTTTAAATAAATTATTTTAAATTTTTGCTGAAGTACATAAATAAATATGTATTTTAATTTTATTTCTGAACCATTTAAACAAAAAAAAAGAAAAATGTCATACGGTACATAGTTCCACTTCCAATATATGAACTGGAGTCCCTCTCGGGGACATCAGATCATCTAAAAACATAGAGGCAGTATGAGCTTCAATCTTCCAACAAAACATGCGTCTACCTTTCAACTTTCCTGTCAATCAGTGGGGTCTCATCTTCACGATGGGAACTCTCTGAATTGTGACATCAATTCTCGGAGGAGCGCATGTGAGGCTTTGCTTATTCAGTGTGCGGGGATAATTTTCAAATGATGATTTATAAAAATAGCCTTATTACGTTTTTCTAAGATTAAATGGAATGCTTAAGTTTTAATAAATGTTTAGGCAACATCAGCAGGAATTACTATAGCTGCACATGTTTCTGTAAAGCCCACATTCGCTTATTTTGTACACGTGACTTTATTCGAATAATTCGTAGATATAAATTCCGTTTAAAGTCATCATAAGATCTGTTTTCCCCAGATGTCATGAGCAGCCCCCATATTTCATACAACATAGCTTCGTAGGTGTTTTACTTCTGCATGTGCCTCTTGGAACTTTTCATCAAACCTAGGGCTTCGTTACTGTCGTCTATTCAAATCCGAAATTTCTAATGGCTTCTCGGAGAGTTGTTATTTTTAACATTATTTGTACCGCTGTTGACAAATAAGATTATTAACCTAATTTAATAAAGTCTGGTTAGATGCCGCAGGACAAGCAATACCTATAGATTTTGAAAAATACACGAATATCAATCTCTTCACTATCAGGAGACAGGAGACTTGGCAGCGATTTTAAGACTTTTTCCTTTTTCTTGTATACGAGACAAATAATCTTCTAAACAGTAGGCTTAACCTACCTACCCAACACGAACCCTTTCCATCCTCTCCTGTAACATTAAACGTAACAATGCTCCAAAAATATACCCAAAACTCAATTTCGTTCCAATCCTATTACACTCGTGCCGCGCGGTATTATTTTTCTCTGCCAAATTACATAATAATATTAAGCAATTTGCATACTGAACGACTCACATCCCCATGAATCGTATTAAGGCTTAAGAGCAAAACAATACAAGTATACTCTACTCTCATAAGAAAACAAAATTTCGTAAATCAAATTTCCCGAATTGGCTTAAGCCATATACCAACGCTACCATGTCGTGCGTCTTTTACTATATTTTCTGTCAGCAAATTGCCCCCCATCCATATTTGTCTTAAATTTAATACAATTGTGCGAGTATATTTGCTGCGAAAAATCAACTTACATCGCACGTGTGAAGCCCGTTCTTATAAAAAAAATCCATTTGTATCTAGTCCTCTTTATGTCGAAAAAACACAACAAATATGTATACCTACTCTTGCCAAAAAAAAGTACCTTTGATGCAATACACAATAGAAAAAAAAAGAAGTAAATCCAACAAGCCTGGCTAAAAGTGAAGAACAAATATTTGACACGTAAATCGCTTTTACCATTCAAAATATCATCCTTCAATCACATAAATCCATTTTCGTTCTTAAACGTGTCGTGGCAGTAGAGAATTAAATTCGCCACCATTGAAATACCATAACCAGGGTAATTCTAGGTATTCATGAATTTCAGGCAATTCTCTGCTTAAATTTACCCTTTAAGCTTTTTAGGGATAAATGCCTCAGTGAATCTGTCACATTGTCAATAGTCTGGAATCCTAATTAATATTTACATTCGACGGCGAACAAAATGGGGGGAAAGCCGTTTTGTTTCTTTTATTCCTGCCTCCATTGTCTATGCAAACATATAGAGATACATGGAGCGTAAATTAAACATTGGTCAGCTACCATTTAGGCTGGTCACAGGATGCCTACACACATAGAGATACGTTATGAAGAGGGGCCAGGCCAGACAGAGCAGAAACAAACTATGCCGACAAATCAACAGTCACTGCCAAGTGGGGCATTCACAGACAATTCCTATCCGACAGTCTTTGTGCGGACTGGAAACGGGCAGAGGAAACGAAATCCACTTATAACTCGAAAACAGAGAATGACCAAATTTGTTCTGGCCAATAATCCTATATGTTATTAAGTTAGTTATGTTGGGGGGAGTTTTATTCACCTGACCGAATTGTTTCCGGTGGAATTGTCCTTTCTAGATGGAGACGAACGACATAAACCGTAATTAAGTCAAAGCTGATAACGGCGGATATGCTATTAGCGAGCAGACAGTGAAGCACTTCGACCGTAATGTGAAATGAGGGCGATTGTGGTACGTGACTTGGATGGTCAATGTCAGGAGGGGTCCAACAGATTGTTTTGCTAATTTAATAAAACTGCTCAATACACGGAAATTGATTTTTGGATCCTTAGATTTAACCTACATTTTGGATAGTCTGCATAATGTGGGACAAGGATTGTAATGTATAGCCAGTAGTAGGAAATATTTTTTAAGCTATCTGTCATTGAATTGTCAACATTTTGATCAAGGTCACATAAAAAAAGATGCGCACAGTAGATGCTCATTGTCAACATTTTTTACCTAGCAATTGGGTTTTGTATCTGTTGTAGACATATTCTAGTTGTAGACAGTTAAAAATTGCTGCCTCGTTTTGTGCGCACAAATGGTTTGTACGAGTATCTATCTGTCAGGGTGTATAAGTATGGTAGATGGATGAATATTGATTGTAAATGATTTTGTAAATAAACGTATATATTACCTAATAGATGCATTTTTCAAAATATAGGTAAGATTAGAAAACGGGCAGTAGCACCTTTCCATAAACAAAGTTGTTTTAAACACTACAATTTGATATTTATGGAAGCTTTAGCTTTGAAATGTGATAAACGTTAGATACCCACCACATCGGGGCGAAACGCATTACGAAAAACATACCCTAACTATATTTTGTGAACGTACAGTGTGTTATAAAATTCATTTCAAATTAAATAGTTTAGTATTTACTAAGATTACCGCGGACAAAGTTATTTTTTTGTATTTTGCCTATCAGTTTCTGACATCAAAATGCAAGAATGGAAACAGTCGGTCTAGATAAGTTGTGGTGGTCATCGTCTACATATCGTTGCGAAATTCATGTTGTGATAATCCACATAAATTTTCCAAACAGACAGACTTGTGGTTTGAAATGTAGAAGAAGCCGTTAAGATGTTCTGATGTTAATTAAAGTTGCTAAAGTTGTCGTTTGTCGAAAACGACTTTTGTCATTTCTTGAGTTGTGTCGGTTTTCAATCCTCATTACCTAACACAGACGACCCGCCGAATTTGTAGCAGATTTGTAGACGAATGTAGTAAAATCTTTTCGAATTATTGGTAGCACTTGTATGGAATTGTCAAATAGTCTGTTTTTCTTATCCCGAAAATAAATTATTGTGGAAATAAGTTTTTACTTCTCGAAAGATTTCAGTTTTCAAAAGATTTATAAGATGAATAGCATTGAAATGTATTACAATTCAGATCGTGACGAAGAAGAAAGCAGTGAAAGGGCAAAAAGAAAGGAATTCATTTTAACACGATCAAAAATAAGAGATCATTCATTTTGTGCAGGAATACTTATGTCCAGTCTGATGGGACAAAGAAGTGGATGGTGTTGACGAGTTTGTAAGGAGATATATGGCTGACGTTTCAGGGAAATTATCCCATTGTGATGGGATTAGCGTGGAAACTGCCTGCGATGTCGACGGATAGTTCGTATTACAATCACGCGATTGTGCCTGAACTATTGAAGTATCTATTTGAAGCCGCTATGGACACACCTTTTGGATCTAAGATTTTTTCGAACGAGAGCAAATTTGCAATAGCTTCATCTTGAGGCGAAAGTATCGCCTGTTTAAAGATGCCTCCCCCGGTTGCTCGAGCGAGACTCCGTTTTGTAGTGCACTAGTTTTTACATACAGAACCTTTCACTTTATATTTCAAATCTGCCCAAACCTAAACAAAACAAACTAAAATACACAATTCACTATCAAAATTAGTACCTTTTGCCAACCCTTGAGGGAGGAGGGCAATAGCTATTTATCGTTGTAGCAATACAATTCCAAGAACTATAAAAATCGATCTTATTTAACCCCTTGCTGAATCCTTTCGCCAAATGAGTATTCTTCTCCATTAATGAAGTAAGAACTTCTGATTGCTTTTTATTTGTTATTTTAAATTTTTTTTTATCTTTTCAATTATCCATTGGACATACGCAATCAATCTAAATGTTTTGAAAATGAAAATAAACAGCAAATTTTCCACCAAAAACGAACGCCTGCATGTTTGTGTGCGTTCTTCTATACAAAAGAAATAAATTCTGTTTAAAAAAAACGAAAACAAACGCGAAAACACAGCCTAATTGAACCACCCGACTACCTGTCGGGAGCGAAATTGCAAACGACAAAAAAGGTCGTTTTTTAGGTCATTAGTCGTGTCGCTTTTTCTTAGGTAATTAAAGTAAAGTCGTGTGACGACTTCAAAACTAGTACAAAAAAGGCATTTGACATTTTCATCCGACCTTTGTCGTGTAAAAACGACAAGCGTAATACCGATTTGGAAGATTCGTGTATTTTTGAGTCGGAAACGACAACGGTAATCGAGGTGATTATTAAGATTACTGCAATTAAGTACCTTGCATTGTAGAGCTTACAAAGTTTAGAGTTCTTTGCAAATAAATTTTGAAGGATTGAAACTCAAAAACAAGTTCAAAGCACTTTGCAGATGTCTTAAGGTTGGCCACTTTTAACCGAATCTCAAAATATTGAATCCAAAATCTCGAATAAAAAAATGTCGAAAAAAAAATCTCGAAACCATAAAATCACGAAAACACAAAATGTCAAAATAAAATATCTCGAAAATGATTGGTGTTCAAAATCGCGGCGATTTTTATTACCCATTTTCAGGTATTTTTGAGATTTTGTCTTTCGGTACTTTCAAGAATTTTGTGCATTTTAAGAGAAAATTATTCCAAAAACAAATATTTCTTTCATGTTAGGTTCGCGAATTCATGAGAATCACGGAGAAGGAATATTTTCTTGATTCTCACAGATTTATCTACCCATAGCCAGGGCCAGACTACATAGTAACGTGTGGTGACAGAGATGGAAACAAGTAGTGTGGCGCAATCAGACCGTAATGGCTTAGGACACAACACACTACACTGCGACACAATATACGAGACAAAAATGTTTCTTCACAGTATGAAATACTTAGCAGTGATAGCGACACAGCACTCCGCAACACACCACGCGTTGGAAGTGTGGTTCGTGCTTAAGGCAACTGCCTAAGAACGGAGTGAATATAGGAGAGATTGTAGTAGGGGAAGTGGATTTAATAAAATCTCATCGATTATCCTGAGTTACACTTAACCGTCTATAGGTTCCATGGAGCCTATCACAAACAAAACAGTGCTTTATTTCTACGTTAAGTTAAACTAATTGAATTACCGTCCTTTTAAGGGCGACAAAATAATATTTTAGGGTATTAGAAATCGATTTCACCAAAATAAAATGTTTTTCTGATGTGAAACCTGTTTTGTATTATACGTCTCTTCTCTTATGAAGATTATTAATATACCCCATGCCAGCCATACTGACTGACATACGATCATAATATACATACCTACAAATACAACTGACCACTGCGAAAACAAATCAACCTATGCTAGTGTTGTTTTGTTTGACCTGTCGCATCGCACGACCGTAAAAGTACAAACATCCATTTGTAGCAAGGTATAATATTGTAGGTATGTACAATATTTTTACTTCAAAAAATACATACGTTAGAATGAAATTCCTACTGCGTTGCGTGGCGATATGCGACAATGTCCACCCTCTGCATCGCCCTCCCTCTCCATGATCTTGCTACTTGTTTATAATACTGCATTTCCTTTCACTTTCTTTGTTTTCCTCTTGCTATGGAATCAACCAACCAACGCACCCCATCCCCATCCTGCATGCATCGGACATAGGATCATAATATACATACCTACATTACAACTGACCATAGCACTCACTGCGAAAACAAATCAACCCTTTTCGAATGTGTAGCATACGTAACGCTCGTATCTATCCTCTTTTTTAGGAGATTATCCCTTTTTTCGAAGTCAAAGAAACTATCCCCTGAAAATTTCCAAAATCCCTTTTTTATCCTATAAACTCCTCTTTTCACCATAGCAGATTTCTGGTGGGAATATTCAAACATCTCCAAGCCGAAAATAGTGAGCACAACGAAATCGCTATGTTGGTGGAATGAATACATTTTCCGCGGTACTAATAATCATTTTTAGTGTCCAGGCTAACTTTAACGAAGTTCAATTGCGAAAAATTTCATATAAAATTATCCATTGTGACCGTCAAAATATTTAAGTTGAAGATTAAAAATGATTATTGGTACATAAGGTCCTTTGTGCTTGCCGCGAACAACAGTATCGGTGGAACGAGTCTTTTCTGCGAGGACCAAGCCTTGGACCAATGAAAAAACTCGATTGCAAATCAAAACGTTAAAAGCAATTCTCACAGTAAAATGTAACATTCAGTACTCAACTCATGCATTGAATTCTACAAATTTCTGGAAACGAAGCCTAATTCCTTCGTTCAATCGCTGCAGAAGACAAATATAAAAAGAAAACCAAAAGTGGAGAAACTATTGCTATCGAAAACGATTCAGATGCGAATGACGACGACGGCGGTGATGGCACGTTGGTTGTTTATTAAACACATATGTAATTTAAAAATACATAATAATAATTTATTAAACACAATTTAGATTAATTTTTGTATTGATACTATTCTTGAATTTCATCAATTTCAGTGCGAAAACAAGTTAAAAACTTATCCCCTATATATTCTCTTTTTTAAATTGCGATATCCCTTGAAATATCCAAATTTCGGGCATTTATCCCCTTTTCTGTCCGCAAAAAGATACGAGCGTTAAGCATACGTATTGATTTTGTTTGACGATCGCAAAAGTCCAACATCCATTTGTATATCTGTATGTATATATTTTCACTTCAGAAAATACATTTTAGCTAAAAACTCTTCCTAAAGACGTGGCTATAAACAACATAGCCTATAGCAGTTTTACAGTCTTAAGGAACATTTTAAAAAAAGTTTCATCGAAATCTGTCCAGCAGTTTTCTAGTTTTTAGCTGACAAAGAAAAGTCCTACAGTTTTATTATATGTATAGATGTATAGATATGCTTGATTTTGAGTTTAAAACGAAGAGAATCGAGTATATGCAACAATTTATAATTTTTTTTTAAGTTTTTTATATTTTTACATATATGAAAATATGTGTTTTTTTTTTTAATATTTTCAAAAATCCTTATTTTTTTACAATACATTTAAATTTAAAAAAATAGTTATACTTTTTTCTTTTCAATTTTGTTTATAAAACTAAGAAACTAAAATAAAAAATATTAATTTTGTAATTTATTTTTCTACCACTTGAGACAATTGATGCCAAAACCACTTTAGAACCAATATTTACCAAAAATAACGTTACAATGTTTTTAGTAGGAGTCTACGTAGCAACAAAAAGAGAAATAATATTTTTGTAACCCTAGAACAAAAAAGATGTACCGAAAGGGTTAATGAATCTTTCCAAATCTGGAATCTTTGGTAGATTATCCAAACTATATCGACGAACCGTTCTCCGATGCAAAAAAAGTGGGTTGGAGTGGCATTAGAGACATTTCACAGATTCTATTTCTTCACCCACCTACACCTACACCTTCGTCAGAAGTCATTTGTATAGATGCCGAGCCTTTTCGCCATATTCTCAATGATGCGGCGTCAGGCTATTACCCCGACCAGCATTCTATGGGTCGAAAGCTTGTTATAAAATGAGTGACTGAGTAGGCCCTGGCCTACTGACTGCGGACTATGTCACAACCACAAGTATATTTTTATTATTATCTACCTAGTCCAGTTTGAAATTATAAATAAAGGAATTGCCGCGATCGACAGAAATTAGTTTTGAAAAATTATCCTGATGACGCCTTATTTTATCTCCGGATCGAATTTTCAGCCCGTTTATCGTCTGCATTTGTAATTCACTAGGTGCTGACGATGGGTCATTAACTTTATATATTTGTATTTCCTCTACATCTCAATTGGCACCTCAACACGATATGTATCTCAACATGATGTGCTTCTCAGTGGGCTGTGTAAAATGCATCAATCTTAGCTTTAAATCAGTCTCCCTCGGGTGTAGTCATACCATTTTGTGAATTTCCTACTGCAAAACTGTTTCAGCAAATCGATCACATGAAAAGCAGCATCCACCATTACATCCCGAATGCACCATTTACACAATTTAAGTAAATTTATCGATTTCTTTCGATTATCCGGTCATTGGCTTGGCACTTAATGTGCATTTTATAGTTGTAAACTCTCCCCTAGTCCCCGCTGACACACAAGCGCTGTCCCTCTTTCTCTCTTGAAAACTTTATTTAAAGATCAATAAACGTCAGCCAATATGCATTTAAAACCTGATTCATTGCAAGTGCCCTGTGTCGGCATTCCCACAACTAAACCGAGGCGCAGTCAACATTAAGTGCACCGAAGTACACAGCCATTAATTATCCCTCAAGTCATCGATTCGAATAGAGTCGGTGAAAAGAACTTTATCGTTCGTAACTGGTACGCATTAAGCAGCGAGCCAGCCAGAGCTAAGTTCAAATGAAAGGAAATGAGTTTCCAGGGCATGTGGTAGGTCAAGCTCTAAATGACCACGAAACCCATTCATTACAGATTCGTTTTACATGCCACAGGATAAGGTAGCTCGTTTCCAATTAATCTCTTAGTAGAATGTGTGCTCCCATAAAACTTAGATATACGTTCTAGTTGGAGAAAATCCAAATCACTCACACCATCGATGTAAAATCAATGTCGATAACATGTTTCTTTTTGTATTCTTCCTACAGGACGGACGATTGACATTTTCCTGAGTGCTGTCTGCCATAGAATCCACATATACTGTTTGGAAGGTTGTCCATCATTGGGTGGTGAGCAGAAACAATTTCATCACACCGAGACACATATGCCACTCGAAAGAGACAAAGCCAGCAGCTAGAGTCTCCGATATCCTTTCAGAGGATTGAACAAGACGAGACTGGAAATGAATTACCACCGGTACGGACAATCTGCTATAGCATCAACTACTCCTTTGACTATTGTGAGTCATCGTTGCTGCTGTTTTTGTTGTTGCCGCCGGGACAGCAATAAGTTTGCGCTAAAACAAATTGACCGAAGCAGACGACCACAACTACTACGAATCGCTTTGTCAAAGGACGACCATTGGATGACCACTAGGCGTAACTTGTCATCAAAACACATAAATGATTGGCAAGTTCCGTGTTGATGAGAATATCCTTTTGTGCATGGGTCATCACTCACGAGGTGGTTCCTGGACAGTCCCTTTTCATCAGTGTTACGTTGTAATCATCATCGTCGCCATCGCCGTCTACTGCAAGGACTCACCACTCGAGTACACTTTTATATTGAACACACATCATCAAGTCTGTCATCATCAGCAGTTGCTGTTGCAAAATATAGGCACAATAGTATCCCCGCAGACAATCTTGCTCATCTATCGCAGGACATTAGTAATTATAGTGTGTGCACAAAAAAGCCACCAGCACCACCTCAGTCCATTAAGTTCACTTCACGGCGAAAGCAAAGTAATTTCAAGGACCATCACTCACAGAGAGCAATTTCACTATCGTGCCTGTCATCTGTGACAAAAGTTTTCGGTCGCTATTACTCGTCTTGCTGCTACTGCTGCTGACAAGTATCGGCGAACAATGAAGTTCAGGTCAAGTTGCTGTTGCTGGGTAATGTTGCTGTTAGTTGGATCAAGTGTAATTTCCGGTAAGTACACAAGAAGAAGAAGAAAAAAATCCTAACAAATATCATTTACGTCCTGGATCGGATGTCTGAACGTTGGGTTCATTTCCTTAGTCTTTTTTTCTCAAAGGCTTACCTCGGATGCATATACAGGACAATGTTATTGGATGACACTTCAAGGTGTCCTGTTCATTTAAAACATGACTGGGGACAGAAACAAGTAAACATTTAATGAGAAAAGTTGAAAAGCAGTATGAACGCGGTCAGCGCATCTACACGTTAACTGATCTGAAAAGTTATTTCCTCTAGTACTTTTTTTTCGCCTGTGAAATATTGAAGAGTCGAGGTTAGTTTTAAATCTGAATTTTTTTTTCACTAGGTGTCCTGCTCTTAGCAAAAAATTGGTAGGTATGTGGTTTGCACTGTACTACCAAATTGTGGGTGGAGATGTGAATTATAGGTGTAGTAGGGATAGCAGTTCCATGACCATTTAGACAACTCTTTTCGAAATACAGAAATTCGTTACCTACTGTTTTCTAATTTGGTATTTTACAAGTGATGTCTCCGAAGTGAGTTTTCTGGCAATTCATTATTCCTGTTGTAATCTTCACTTAAGCAGGTCATCATGTCAGGGATCCATAAGTAAGGTTTGGACGTACCGCGGCTGTGTACATTAAAATAACTATTTTCGGGCGAAGTTACCGTAGAATGCTATGATGACTTCCAAAGTATTTGACACTAGCCAGTAGAGAGATATTGGTTATTTGGGCGGCGGAGTCTGAAAGTTGGTATTTTGGTTTTGTGTGTTCAGTTTCACTTGTAGCCCAGGCTCTAATCTTACCCAAAGCCCATTCACTGATTTAAGATGCTGAAAAAAAACCAAGTCGCATTCGCATACGAATGCTTGATGCCGTCCCTGTCAACTTTTGATAGGATTTTGTAAAGTACAATAGGAGAGGCGAGATCAAACCTCCTTGAAGTGTATTTCTGCTTACTGCTTTGGTTAAAAGACTGTTACCTAATCCTTGTTTTGGACATGGAAATTTGCTATTAATTGGCAAAATCCTATACACGTCTATGAGAGATACTTGGATCGATTCAGTAAGAACGTTGCGTCTTCTATTCCTTAACTACCTACTACCCTAAGGTGTATTGGTGATGGTAGATGGAGACCTTAGACTCATTCAAACACACACAACATTTCGTTAAAATCGGTCCAGCCGTTTAGGAGGAGTTCGATTACAAACACGAACAGAAGAATTATATATATAAAGACAGCTAGCTAGATTTAATTTTAATCACGCGAAATGTGAATCAATATCGAAATATTTATGTCATAACTTTGCGGATTCGTGTATGCCAACAGCTGCTGAGAAATATTAGCTCTTTTATACCATTATTCCCGCAAGCCCCTTTAACAAGCACCCACGACATAGAATAAAGCACAAGTAGCACTAATACCATCCCAGTTGAAACAATAGTGATTATCCGCATGTCACTTAAGATGGATTCGTGAGAATAAAAGTTTCCGCTGATTACGCCCCTAACTAAGTTTTCTTTCTTTGAATAATCAGCACTCAGAAAAACGTAAGCTCATTAAAGTCACAAGAGAAATAATAAAAAAATATATACCTATATATATGAAAGATAACGCACACTTATCCTGCCTAATTGCAACTGTATTTAATTTCAGAATCCTTTTACGTACATTATCCATTAATTGTTCAAAAGGAAATGCAAGAGAGAGAGCACAAACAGATATAAGTACAGAGTATTTCTTGCGAATAAGGGTAAAACCCAAAATTATTTTTTCCGCATAATTAACCTTTTTTGAGGTGTGGTTTGTGGTATCCTATGAAAACTTTCTTTGTTATCGTTTTTTTTTTGGGTTGTCTGCGAAATAATGGTAATCGAGTTTTTAATAATTATCACAGAACCAGTTTCTTTTAAATTTTGGCATTTAAGGGGTGCATTTAAAATTTTAAAAAATATCTCACAGACATATTCTAAATTAATGTTAACACAAAAATAGACGTATGAAGATACTAATACTACGAGCCCAAACGTAAAATAGTTGGTCTACCGAAGATAAAATAAAAACATGTGCTGATTCTTGAATTCTTTCCAACTAGACCACCATTTTTTGTTGATTATATAAAGATTTATTTATTCTTAATAGATAAAGGTGATAAAAAGAAGGCGACTTCATTGAAATAATGTTATGGAGTGAGCTTATAAAACTGAATAACTTATTGAAGACTTTTTACGACGCAAAATAGTTAGTCTACTAGTCTTTATTTTCATTTTACCACTGTATTACTGGGCCTCTGGCATTGATAACAGCTTCTAAGCGCCGTGGCATAGTGTCAACTAATTTTTGACACTCTTCGGAGCCGAAAGTTTCCCAGATATTTCTTATCTTGGCCCTTAATTTTGGAAGTGTCTTGTCGCAGTTTTTGCTTCATTTTATGCCAAACGGTTTCGATTGGTTAAAGGGCTGCTGGAAGGCCATTACACTAAAGGAATTCCTTCAGCAGTTAACCACGCCATTGTCGATCTAGCAGTATGGCAAGAAGCACCGTCCTGTTGGGAAATATAGTCTCCCTCACTTGGTTGAAGACCAGTTATTGTTGAAAGAAGCTCTTCTTCTAAAATGTCTTGGTACTTGGCAGCATTGACCAGTCCATTGACATAATGTAAATTGTCCATGCCACGCCCAGACGTGTATCCCCATACCATTAGATGTGCTGGGAACTTGACTGTTGCTTCAGGCAGTCTTTGTGAAAGGCTTATTTTGAATTTCTTACCACACGTATGCGTTCGTCACCAACGCAGACTTCGAATCTGGACTAATCACTCCAAATAACAGACCCCCATTGACTTAAAGTCCAGTTTGTGCGTTGTTTGGCCCACTCAAGTCGTTTTTTCTTCTGCTTAGGTATCAAAAGTAGTTTTTCTTTTGGCTGTGGTTTTAATGAATTGAGAAGCTTTATGTTTTGTAAAATTCAAAAAACCTTATAAAATTTATATCCCATTTTTTTCATCGTCCGCTTACGAGGGTCGATCGAAATGCTTTTTTGAATTTTTTCTCTTCATTGGACAGTTATTGCTGCAGCAGTTTTGTGCCGATTTTCTTTTATTATTTTCTTTAAAACCCGGCAATAACGAGGTATTGCTATCGGTGGACGCGCAGTTTTCTTACTTGTCAAAACATTTTCCAATTTTTTGAATTTTGTAATAATGTTCTGCACTGATGAGCGTTCTGAGCAATTTTATAACTCGACAATCCAGTTTTAAATGCCTTAATTATCGATTCTTTTAGGACTCGTAATAATGCAACGCCACTCGCCATGGTGAACATGAAACTGATGCCTACTTGCATAAAAACAGAGATCATTCAACAACAAATAGGGTTTATGCCATTTTTTTCATAACGGTTCACCAAAACACTATTTAAATAGTAATAGACCAAGAATTTTGCATTCAAAAGAGAGTAGACCAACTCTTATGCACCTATCTTTGTTTGAGATAATAGAGAAAATCGTAACGGTGGCTTTTTTAAATTTTGTTTCATTTAGCCGAATTTACTAAAAATAATTACTGTATTACATGGCACACATTTTTAAATAAGTAACTATTTACAACCACTATAAATTTAAGTATGAAAAAAGATTAATCTGTTTATTCAAAAATAGACCAACTATTTTGCGTTTGGGTCGTAGAATGAACTACTAATGTACACTATTGAATCTTGACAATTTTAGAAAATACCAGCTGTGCCCGCAACTGAATAATTTCGGGTAAGAGAGATAATATCAGTGGCCTATTTCATCAAATTACAATTATAATTACAAATTTGTGTTTGTTTATTACATTTTCAAATTTGTTAACTGATTTTCTGTTTCACAAGCTAAAGACTTAATTCCAATAAATTTGTTAAAAAGAGAAAAAAAATGAAGGGAAATAGTGTTTGTTATTTACAAATAGAAGAACATTTTTCAGAGTTGTAAACAACAACTGTTTTTCATAATTTCTTCTAACTGATAACATCAAAGAACAAAATTAACAGAACAGAACAAAATTTGTATCAGTTTTATTCCCGATAAGAATGTTTTATTAAATGTTCTAACCTGTTAGAAATTGATGTATCGGTATCAGTCAATAGTTTTTTTCAGACTGATTTGCAATCCGAGATCCAATTTGTCTTAAAGATTATTTACATGGGAGCGACTAACTACCTACGAACGAACGAATATTCGTGAGTTTTGATAGCTCGTTTATATGAACACTTTTCATGGTCGCGGCAGTTCACGAATTTCGTTGTTTAATCTATTTTTAAACTTGATTTCCTAGTACATTTTGATGGGATAATTATTTATCCTTCTTTTGGAATAGTAAAATGTTCAATTTTCTGTTGATAAATGCATCAAAAGTGGTTAGTTCGCATTCATCAATTCGTTTGTTCGCTTTCATGTGAATGGTCCTTTATTTCCTATGCCTTAGCACATTTAACGGAAACTTTTCATTGAAAACAAGAGAGAAATTTCGTAGTTAATTCGTAGTCATAAGTTTATCTTCCGCTATTTAGCACATACTTATGGCGATTTCGGCTAGATTTTACTTTACTGCCCATTCGAAAAAATACTTTTTTTTGTTTATTCCGATTGACTTTAATGCGCTGAGCTCAAATATGCAAATATGCAAAATATGCGGTCTCTTACCGTTTGGGCGTGGCACGCCCCAAAAGTTCAAAAAATACCATATAAAATAGTACCAAAATTTCAGGAATGGAGTGTCCAATTTTTGGAAAATTAATTTTTTTATATTCCCTAAATGGGCATCAATCAGTAAAGTAAAATCTTGCCGCGATTTCGTTTGGGATTCTCAGATTCGTGTTTCAGATTTCAGATTTGTTCCAATCGAACAAAAAAATGTATACTGAGCTGTTGGTGTTGGTGGTGTTGCTGCCAAAAGTTGTTTACCTTTTTTATGAAGCTATTTTTTCGTAGAGTGGTTGCAACTTGCAAGTTTTACAATTACATTCTCAAATTATAAAACAAATCTCATAATAAATATTCCGAATATAATGTTCCCCACGTCTTCCACAAAATTGCAAACTTTGATACATTTTCTCGCTTACAAATAATAAATACTGCAGCTGGAGAAATTGCTGGTATGAAGAAGACGAAGCAGTATTATCACAAGACGGCGACGAGTACGATGAAGATATGTGGCACAATTAGAATATGAAAATAGCATAATCTATTATTTGTTCCATATTTATCCAAATTTTGGTTTATATTATTGATATTAATATGGCTTTTCACCAGTTCTAACTTTTTCGGCCAGACTTTCCGTAAAACGTAAACAAAAGCCAAACGTCAAATCATATGTAAGAAGTGTGTTTTCTCGAGCAACTCTGAGAAAAAATCTAAATTAGCAAAAGTGATATCGAATCTAATAAAGATTGCTTATTTTGTACCAAACGAAAACGGCTTTATAATAATCACTATCGGTGCTAATATGTGTTCGACATAAAGACATTTTTAGGTTTAAAAAGCGATTGCTTTGGAAAATTACAAATTGTTACTAAATTGACACACGATCTTTATATTGTAAGAAATTGTCAGTAATTGAACAAATTTGTAAAATGCCTTGATTTGGTGAAACACAAACTTGAAAAAAAAAATATGAATTTTAACATATTTGTACTTGTAAGCAACAAAGAAAATTAACTTTTGGTGAAACGGAAATAATAAAGTTTCTACAAATTTCCCTTTGTAAACAACAAATGCAATTATGTAATACAATATTTTTGTGAAACAGAAAAAATCGATTTTTGTACAAATTTGTTAAGAAAATGCCTGTGAACAACAATTTGTAAGTTGGTGAAATAGGCCACAGGTAAATCCCCAGAAAAAAATATGTTAAATGTGTATGTCTTTTCGATGGAGCTTTGGCTCCCTTAAGCATTTTTTTGTTTTTGTTTTTTTATTGATTTAGTATTATATGTGAAAAGTTAGTCAAAGGGCATATGGCTATATAAACGACATACCCTAAAACCATCTCACAGTCTTCAGAGATATTTATACAAAATTTACATTTAAATCTGTCCAGTAGTTTTCGGGCTTTGAGGTAACAAAGAACATTTTTACAGTTTAATATAGGTATATAATGTTCTGTGTGCTTAATGTAACTACGAGTAAGTTGTATTAAATTAAATTAAAAAACCGCAATACTTTAACTACTTATGTTTGCAATTACATATATTAAAAAAAAAATGATTGTTAGACCGGTTGAGTGTGCTTGTGCATATTAACTTTAATTAATTGAATTGGTTAACCAAATGGTATACTTGAGTTGAAAAAAAAACTAAATTAATATCCATCTGACTAAAAAATCAATAAATTAATGAATTCATCTATGTTAATATTTAACGCTGAAATTAATAATTAGAATTGCAATTATTTATTGAACTTTATTATGGGGCTTTAGAGGTCCATCGTGCACCTCACCCACGACGAATTGCAATTTGGAGGCCCCTGGTCACATAAAGGGATCGCAGAATTCTTTGGACCAATTTTTAACGAAGCCAAGTGATGAGTTTGCTTTGCTAAATATCTCATCCATATGCCATAGTTATCTTGATATACTAGGAACTCTCTCTCTCTCTCTATAAAGGAGCTTATTGATCTTAAGAATGGAAATGCTGAAAAATCGATTGGAACTATTTTCTCAGTCCATAATAAATATAACCTGGATTCAATACATTATGGTTGCAAATCTTTCTTCAATATTTCTTATATTTGTTCAGGTCGGAATAATCTGGCATTGAAAATTAGATATGTTTGTTTTTAGGAGAATTCCAGTAAAATAAATTATAGGTCCTTTTTGTTGAGCTTCTAATAGGCTTTGGTTTTGTTGGGCATTGTCTTTTGCGCGATTCCTGAATGCGACCACCTCGAGAAGTCAAATTTCGTATCTTTGGGCGCCCCACAAGACAGGCAGCTAATGCTCATGACCATACAGTACACTTGACAACCGCGAGGTCATCAATTTTCCAAAACTCCTTCTGTTACAGGACAAGCATAGTTTGGAACTCGCTTTCTGGGGATTTATTTCCAGAAGACTACATACATACATCTGCCATCATCTCGGGGCGCTGATAAAGCGTTATAGGTTCGCCTATCCCGGGAGAAGTATTAAAAAAAAAAAAACAAGTAAAAGTGTTATCATCGGCCTGGCCGATGCTTTGATACCCTCCACTGCATAAAAGACATGCAAAATGTTTGCCATGCCATATTGGTTTGGTATAGGAGGTACCAGAACTACTTGACCGACATACCAACCTGACGACGGTAAAAAGAAGTCCTCTCACAAAATTTCATTCACCTAGGTTGATTCGTTTGGACGCTATCGTGTTTTCAACAGACAGACAGACGGACAGACAGACGGCCAGACAGACAGACATGGCTAAATCGATTCAAAATGTGATCGTGATTCAGAATATTATATACTTTAAAGGGTCTCCGGTGAATCCTTCTTGGCGTTACAAATGTAATGACAAAGTGAATATACCTTCCTGTGGAGGGTATAAAAACACTCTGATTTCTCCTACGTATTCCTTTCCGCATTGGCTCAAGTCCCCTCCACAACTTCAAAGAGTAGTCTACAAACGGCATCCCACTGAGTCCCATCTTATTAAGGTGGTATCTGAAGTAAACGTAATCTATAAGTATGACTACGACCAAGCCTCGATGTATGACCTACCAAGCGACACATACCTACACATCTGTACATAATAATCAAACTGTAGGGTGCTTAATATTTGTAACACATTGCCATGAAAACTGCTGGATAGATTTCACTGACACTTTTTTGAAATGTATCTCAAGATTCCGCGAAGGTTATGTCTTTAATTGCCGCGTTACTTTAATTTTACTTTTACTTTTGGAAGCATTTTGGACCAAGATGTTTTTTTTTCTAAATTTACTCGCCATTACTTAATTAATTCTAATCCGGACCAAAAAAAAGGGAAAAGTGATAGAACAATTTGTTTAATAATTGAAGGAAACTTCGGTCACCTAGTCTGTATAAATAATTATGTTCAGTTCCCTAACCTATTGTACTATTTAAAGTTCCACATAGGACTCGAAATACATTACCCAAATCCCCTTCCAAAACTGTGTATGGAACTAATGCAAAAATGTAACCTCCCAACTGATTTACTGATTCTAAAAATGCACACTCAAAAGAATTTTAAAACAGAGCTTGCTTTCTGTTCTAAACGGGAACAATAACTTTATCTCGAAGGTCCAAATTCGCCCAATCATATCTCCACAATTTTAAAACTTTTCAAAAACACTTAAACCCACTTTTGAAACTTCTCAAAATAACACTGAGCTTCTAAACGACTTTAAACTCAAAATCCCATTTCATCCCATCCATCATGCACATCCGACACTATACTATAGAACATGACATACATTTTGAAATAAATTTCATTACCCATACCATGGATTCTAATTAAATACAATTTGAAACGTCTGTCTTAAGTCCTTAATTATGTATCTTCAATGTTTCCCTAATGACCCTGACTTCTCAACTCGTCTCCTTTTTCCTCCGTCGTCATCTTGTGCGCAAGCAGACCTATCATCCGGCGTTATCTTGGCAATTATTAAGGATAATCATCTTAAAAACAAAATTATTTTGAATCAACTCAGATCCACTACACACATGCAACAGCGCGGCAATATCCAAGAACTATACTAGCTTGGGGCAAGTCATCCTTTTTGCCTTTTTGTCGTTGTCGTCACCACCAGTCTTAGTCGGTCGTTCTGAAATCACCGAACCAAAACAGTACAAGAAAATCTCATAAAATTTTAATTTCATTTATCAAGCATCTATTCGTCCTCCCGATGCTATGCCGCCACTGTCGCACCCAACCCACCCCCCATCCATCCCATTCGCTCGAGGGTAGCAATTATTATGTTTTATCCATTCGCAACAAAAATTGAGAGGCATCTTTCCACGACTAGGTCGTCGTCGTATAGCCGTCGTCGTCGTAGCCGTCGTCGTCTTCATCAGCCATGAGGAATTCATCAAAGTAAGAACCACGCAAATTCACACGCTGGTTGCCACCTTCTCCACCATGTGTGCTAATTCAATTCAAATGCCATGGCGGAGATGGGATGATAACGACGACTTCTTCTGAAAAGTACTTTGTCGGTATCGGGGTCGCTATGTTGGGTACATGTACATCAGATTTAAGTATTTTAGCACATTCACAGATTTGTCCAGGTGGCACACACCAAAGGCGATGCGAGATGGTTCTAGGTGACTTCTGTTGGCTTATACGAATACGGGGAAACCAGGCAACACATAAAAAAAATGTACTAATAGTATTCCGCCCTCTTGGTGGGAAATTGCTCTGGCAATTTGTTAGGCAAAGTAATGGGGAAATTAAATTACCGTGGGCTCCCTGGTGCTACACAGTGTTGCGAAGAAATTATTTCGTGTCGTTCCAGCCTGCCCTGCTGATGGAAATGGGCGTGGCACTGGTGATGGTGGCATCTTGCCTGAAAGATTCACACCTAATTGAATAAATTGGAATTAAATTGAGTTGTAAAATTGTACTATGATGTCCCTTAGAGGAGCTCCTTGGAGTAATATTTTGTGTTGTTGGTCCTTCTTTTTTGTTGTTAAAATTTCTTTCCGTCGTCCTTGAAGTTCCATTTGCCAGTTTCTATTTGATCTCGTGTACGTGCGTTGGTAATAGACAATTTATTTAGCCTGTGTTGCAGGGCTATCAAACAATGGGATGATGGAAAACTTTGATGGATTCGTTAGTGATACTAAAATTTTAGAAAAGTATTCCTTAGTAGAAGACAAACAGAAAGCCTAACCTAGGGTAGCTCTATAAGACTGACCAGGTATGAGGTCTCTTGCTGTTGAGAATTTTAATTACTTTTCAAGTCTTTGAGATGAGCCCGTGCGTAAATAGAAAACAATTAATGTAATAGGCTTACATTGCTTTGTGTTGATGTTTTGGGGGGAGGAATTAGAAAATCGGCTTTTTTTCGTATCCCAAGGACATGTTTCCCGTTTTCCAAAAGTTGGAAAAAACTCAATTATGGTTGCTTCTACTGTCGTAAACTAGCAAACAAGTTGGGATGCTTATATACTTATTGCGCCGACACGACGCACGAAGTGTCTTTCGGGCTACATACACTGTTATTGGTTTTGGCACTTAAACACTTAGGGGATATAATATAGTTTCTCGGAGAGGGGAAGAAAAAGGAGAGCGAGATGAATAGCTGAGATGAAAGTTCCAAAAATGGAGAGGTATATGCCATCGATAACGAGTATTGATTTTGGTTCATAATCTATGACCACGAATAGATTAGATTGTAGAGGGTAAAAAGTTATTATAAATACGAGATCACTGAGGCCACAAGTGGAGAATTGCGATATCCTCCATTTGAAATCTGTAGCAATAAGCTTTGTTCGTAAGATTTGTCAATCAATTGTCAAAAAATGGCTAAAGTTATACAAAGGTCCGCAATGGTTCTTCGAAATGTTGGAAAATTACGTTTCAAAACGCAGAGCCCTATGGCATTACATGGACTATTGCGGATAATCAATTTAAGGAAGCACGATCATAATGGGATAAACATCACTGACAGGCATGTGTAGAATTATAGTCCAGTCATTAGGCATGCCCTCTTCTACCCATATCTCCTTGATGATTTGTTGCCCCATTGCTTTAGTTCGCACAATAGGTTTGTATAGGACCCTAGGCCTATACTCATACAACTATCCATGTCTAATCGTAGGCCTACCTCCTTATCACAATTTATTTGTATGAGACTTATATTTGCAATAAGCAAACATTTTATGCTGAATGAATGGCTGAGCTGAGAAACTATGTCAGTTATACCTACTTTTGGATGCATGTTAGAAGTGGTGGTGCAGTTAAACAAACTTACTTACTTACTTACTTAGATGGCGCTACAGTCCGGGGTGGACCTGGGCCTCAACCAACATGCCTCTCCAGTTAGCCCGATCTTTGGCTAAGCGCCTCCAGTTGCGCACTCCAAGTTGGTTGAGGTCCCCTTCCACTTGTGCGCGCCACCTAAGGCGAGGTCTTCCTCTACTGCGTTGTCCCTCCGGGTTGGAATCGAAGACTCTTCGGGCCGGAGCGTTGGTGTCCATTCGCTCTACATGTCCTAGCCATCTTAGTCGACTGATACGCACTTTTCTGACCAGGTCTATGTCGCTGTACAGCTCGTAGAGTTCGCTGTTAAATCTTCTCCTCCAAAGCCCGTCAACGCAAACGGGACCGAAAATCACTCGAAGAATTTTGCGTTCGAAACGACCAAGAAGATCTTCATCCGCCTTTGTTAACGTCCATGCTTCTGCGCCATAGAGTAGGACTGGGATGATGAGGGTCTTATATAGAGTCTCCTTAGTGTTTCTTGACAAGGCCTTACTAGTCAGTTGCCTTCTTAGGCCAAATAAACAGCGGTTGGCAAGTGTAACTCTTCGTTTGATTTCTACTGTGGTGTCATTATCAGAGTTTATAGCGGAGCCGAGGTAGATAAGTTAAACAAACATTATGGTATAATTTATGATTTCAAAAGGGCTGAACCTGAGCCACATTTCGCTCTGCAGTCTAGCATGTTAAGCCTTAAGAATCTGCGCCCAAGCTTCGCCGAGGTTATCGTATACATAACTTGATATCGGCTTTAGCTTCTGAAATATGAGAAGATATGGCTTATGAAGTCAGACCAGGTGGCAATTTTTAAATCTAAAAACGACCGACTTTTCCAAAACTTAAGAGTTTAATGTTAGCTATAATAAAAACAGGTTTTTTCTTTTAATTTTTAATGAATTATCATATTGTCTTAACGTTCCGGAGAATAACTTTTTTAACTTTCTCGTATACGTAGTAAGAGAAAAGTATTGTTTTCGTACAAAAATTTCGAACTCGAGATTTTGATCAATTCTGATATTACGATGATAGATGAACTAAAAAAAGTGGGTCTCGCAATTCTGTCCGTCCGTATGTCTGTCTGTCCCACCCCTGGGAAATCTAAACGCTTGGACGGACTTGTTTCAAACTAAAAATTAACCTTACTTCCCGTATACAAATTTTACGAAATATTAAACAATTTATTTTTAAGATACTATCGTCATTCTTAACTTGATAGCAAACTCAGTTTTTCTCTAAAAAGACTGCGTCCTTTGAAATCCACCCAAATCCCTAATAATAGTGCTTTAAAAAACTGCTCATATCTCAAAAACGCCATTTTCGATTATGATAAAAATATAACTGGCAGGTAATACTTAAATCCATAGTAATACTGTTTGCTCAGTTTTGAGCTAAACACTTGTAAAACAGTGTTTATTGAACCATGAATGCGATTTGCACCCCAATCGCTAAAAATGGCACTTTAAAAACTGCTCATATCTCGAAAACGCCATTTTCGATTTGGATGAAATTGTAACTGCTAGGTAATGTATATATTCTGAAGAATATTTCGTATTGAGTTTTCAGCTAAATAGTTTAGTAACAGTGCTTTTCGAATCCAAAGTTGTAACATTTGTCAGAATAATTTTACAAAAAAAACAACGATTTTGATCAAAATACATATTTAAGACAACATAAGCATTCTAAACATGATCACGTGATTAGTTTTTGTCAGAAAACTCGAATATAGGAGTTTTATGAATATTTCTCAAAACTGACTTCCCCAAACCCGATATGTATTCAATTCGGGATCATGACGTAATCTCGAATGACAAAAATCTCGAAGGCTAAAAATCTCGAAAAGTTTGTTTTTTAATCTTGAAAGCAATTTACATGAGGGATTCAATCCGGATTCAATTCGAATTGAATCCCATGTAAACACTGATCGGATCGAAACGTAATTGAGTCAATCCGATCACAAAATTTTCTGTGATTGGATTGAAAATGTTCATGTAAACGTAGATTGAGGGATCGAGTTTATCATGTGAGAGTGTGTGTGTGTTTTTTTTTCGTTCTGTTTATTTGCTTGTGATTTGTTTCGGCTGGTGGATACTTTTAGATTTATTCAGAGTGAAAAAAAAATTTATTGCGATAATGGCGACAAGAAATGTATGGACACATGACGAAACTATTGCAATGTTAAAAACGCTGCTAACTACTAACACAACTATACAATACACGTATTCCGTATAACTCAATCCTATTTCAATTCAATTTTTCAATCCGGTGAGAGCGAAAACAGTGATTGACTTTCGATTTAGTTTGAATTCGATCTCTCAATTCGCTCATGTAAACGTAGTATATATCTCGAAAAAATCTCGCAAATAAAAAGTAAATTCGAGATTTTTTTGCACCCATCCCATAGCCAGACAGTAAACCCAAGCAGGGGGGTTGCAGGGGGGAAGCATGCCCCCCCATACGCATCTCACTTCTTAACACCATTTTTAATATTAATTCGAGATTTTTTTTTTTTCGAGATTTTTGTTATTCGAGATTATGCTTTCTAGATTTTTTTTTCGAGATTTTTTAAATTCAAGATTTTTTTTCGAGATTTTTACATTGGAGATTTTTGCTTTCGAGATATCGTAGTACATAAACCCATTCAATTCACACCCGGCATATTTTTTCAAAGCCCAAAACTTCAGTGGGAATATAATTTGAAAATGATCGCCAAGTGCCAGTTCGGGTTCGGGGTGAAATTTAAAAGTAATAGAGTGTTGTAGTTAATACGTATGTTTATGTAGTACGTATTACGTTTTCAATTAACAAGGCTTCAGTTACTAAACCTGAGTACATCTTGAGGGGATCATGATGTTAACTAGAACGACTAAAATCTAGAATGGTCAAAATCTCGAAAATTAATTTGATAAATCTCGAATGCAAAAATGTCGAATGGGTCGAAATCTAGAAAGTACAAAAATCTCGAAAGACTCTATCTCGAAAAAAATCTCGAAAACAAAAAGTAAGTTCGAGATTTTTTCTTTGCACCCATCCCATAGCCAGACAGTAAACCTAAACAGGGGGGTTGCAGGGGGGCAGCATGGCCCCCCATACGCATCGATATTTTTTTTTTTTCGAGATTTTTGTCATTCGAGATTATGCTTTCTAGATTTTTTTTTTTCGAGATTTTTTAAATTCGAGATTTTTTTTCGAGATTTTTACATTCGAAATTTTTGCTTTCGAGATTTTTTTTTTCGAGATATCGGGGTAGACCCCATCTTGAGTGGGTATGATTTTACGTAAAATTTTCTTAAATGACTCTGAAATTCTGCGAGATTCGCAACAAACGAGAAACTTTCGTACGACCCAGTCGTGCACATTTTTTTTTACTTAATAAGTTTATTTGAGAATACGCAGTGAAGTCACAAAAAAAATACATTTCGGCTCAAACTTTTCCAAAGTTTCTATGAACGACATAGACTAAAACTATCTGACAGTCTTAAGAAACATTTAAAAAAAAAGTTTCATTGGAATCTGTCTAGTAGTTTTTTCGCTTTAAGGTAGCAGAGAAAATTGCGACAGTTTTATATACAGTAAAGATTGTAGAGTTCAATGCCTAAGAAGATAGGTCCTTTAATATTAACAATAATGATTGTATTCGTTCATTGCGACAGAGGTGTTGAAACGTTTACGATATCTGCCCATTTTCAATCATCGATAGACCCATTTCTGCAGCTTATGAATATCATTTTGTGTCACAGTAGTCCTTTTATGACATAAAAGATACGCAATGATCTGTACTTGCCCACCGATTAACAAGAACATATTCGTTCTACATATTCTCTACATCTCAAACTATTGTGAAGCGTTTTTTCAATTATGCACAATACCGTTGGCGTCTTTGCGGCTCATTATCTCGTCAACTAGTTCAATTTGAGACCAGAAAACTCATCTCCAAAACACATTGTTCAGAGCTTCAGAAGCTAAACTTCGCTTCGATAAATAGCCAAGAACATTAAATAGAGAAACTTTCATAAACAAAAAAAAAACAATACAGTAACAATTACTAGCATCTGGTCCTAACATGAATCCCTGCATGGGTCGATGAAAAAAAAAATATTGAAATACCTCAGTGAACAATAGAAATTCCACATCGCTCACGTGGACCGCTTATATCCTATATCACCATCCTAGAATTCCACTTGAAAATACAATATAACAAGACCCTCATCGCATTGCTGCTTTTTCTCAACACAATGGTTAATTTTGTATTCCGCCCGCAAGGCACTTACTGCCATCCCACCATTCAGCACACACAACCAACACCACGACCACGTTGTGGTGTTATAAACTTTCTTATTTTTATCCCTTAAAGGCAGTTCGGCTTTGGTGATTTTTTTTTGTTGCCCCTGTTTGGGTTTTCGATGAACTAACTCATTGATTCAAAAACTTCAAAAAATTCCGCAAAAGTTCATCATTTTGTTAGTCCAAGTTGAGACCCCTCTCAACGTAAATACACATACCTACACTACTCGTGATTTGGAAATTTAGTCCCCCACTTTGTTACACTCTCCCACTCTCACAGATGCGGATTACTATACACAAACACTGTTCTGGGGGGGTTAGGATTACATTGGATTTCAAATATTAGAGTTTCCCTAGATGCACGGGTTTCAGAATGGTATGTTACCTCTGTCAGCTTCGGGAAGAGCAAATAAATTCATTTTGCAATAGATGGCCGGTTATAGCGGTGAATGTGAAAACGCAAAAAAAGATTTCAAATCAAAACAGTAACAAAGGTATACTCGTAGTGAAAAACACGTTCCGACCAATGGCCTTTTGTCAATGGGATATACAAATGAATGGATTGGTATATTTGTGTGGGCCGCTTTATTGGTTCATAGAGTATAAAGTAATTTTGGTATCTCTTCCTTTTCTACCCCAAATCCTGATCTGATGGTTTTGTTGATTTCACTTTTGCTTTATAATATCGAGGAAAATATTTTGATTTGCAGACTATGCCTGGTTTGCTACATCAATAGAATAAAAATGAGTTTATATAGATGTATATCTGTGTAGGTATCTATGAGGATAAAGAGGGAATATTTTCATGTTCCTGTGTATTACAATTTCATTTTGATGCTTTGCAGAGGGATGAGCTGTTTGAGTTACTGATTTCTGATTGAATTTTGATTACTTGGGGACGGTACACTATTTGATATGGAGTAGATACTACCCTTTTCAGAGTTTTCTTTAGAAGGTATGCGATAAAGGGTAACATTCCTGTAATTAAGTTTAAATCCAACTTTTTGGTTTTAAATTGTTGAATTTTGCTATAAGAAAATATCACGTATACGCCCGAGTCGATGTCATATTGGTAAGGAAATCTTGGAAAACGCTATATAAACTTAATTCCTTCCGCACTAGCAAATCTGATAATTCGGACCGTAGAAAAATGTTTAAGAAATCACCAGAGTTTAGTGGTGATAGGACAATCAAGAAGTGTATATAGCAGTGGCGTGGCGTCCATATAACCCGATTCCTACCGGGTTACCTTTTAAAAGTTTCAGTTCAGCTACACAACAATGTTTACTTAAAAACGAGCAACATAAAACCCACGGGATAAACTTAATAATATGTATCTATTCATCTGCGCAAGCTACATACCCCGACCCCACCAACTTAATTGAGCATTATACACACGGAAACACACACCCTTCGCCATCATTATCATTAGTATTAGAGAACTGCCCACACTCTCTGAGCATAGCCCAAAGCTAAAATAACCCGAAATATGTCGGGTTATAAAATCTCTCAGTGGATAGAACAAATTTGTCTCCTTTCTCTTTTGTACACTTGCGATTATCTGAGTTTGATCCTCTCTGTTCAACGCCCGCTTTCTTATGCAAAAAAATAACACGCTTTTCTTCGGGTTATTTGGTGGGTTTTGTGTGTATCTTTTACCGTTGCGCTGTGGTGTAATTGAGTATTTCTGGAAAATAACACGCTTACCGCCGACATATTTGGTGAATTTGAATTGTGTGTGTATCTCCTATCGCTGCGCTGTCGCTGTGATGTAGTCATAGTCAGTTCCTTTTTTACCTACCTAACGATTTTCTGAGGGGAGTATCCTCTGTTCAAACTTCAAAGGCCGCTTTCTTATGCAACAAAATAACACGCTTTTCTCCGAGTTATTTGGTGAATTTTGTAAGTATCTTTTAAAAAATAAACAAACTGATGTGTTTATAAAGTTTATAAACAAGTCGCTAAGTGAGAAATCAAGTGTTTTGAGTCTTGGCTGGCTATGATCTTCGTAGGTACCTAAATACGTTTGAAGAAATGTTTCAAAGATTAAGTACCTGATTTTGCTGGACCTCCACAAAACTCCACAAACATTATTTTTTGGATTTATTGAACAAATCGAAATATGAAAGTTGTGCACTATTGAATCAAGATGAAAAAATATCTTCATTAATTTAGTTTCTTCCTGGAGTTTTCGATTTTATGGCTTTGAACAATTAACTAAGGTTTTGTAGGTTTTGTATGCCTACCACATCTTCCCTTTGACATTTTGATATTTTTCGACTTCGACTTACCATTTAAAATTATTCACGCCACGCCACTGGTATATAGACTAGAGATATTATACAATTAAGAAATTGCTAAGTAATTAATTGAAATTCTGAGGTTACATTTTGAATAATCTAATTCTCCAGATAAACAATGTGGTAAAAATGGTGTAAAATCAAATAAAGCGGTTCAACGAGAAGTTTGGCTCCATAAGCACCTAGGACTGAGCATTGTTCGTATAGGGTCAAAATGAAGGCAACCATACCGTAAGAAACGTGATTATGTGAGGGCGTTCCACTAAACGCATTTTCTGGTCATAAATATACTGCCATGAATTTATTCTCGACTAATTTTCTTTTGAGTGGTTTTCCAAATTTATTTATATTAGCTCGTCCACTTATATAATAGGCCAAGCTTATTTAGGATTTTTAAAATAATTATATCACGGAAAAGTTTCGATATAACACTAGTTTTTTATCCTACTCGAACTAAAGGGTGGGCCATCTAGTGGTTTCTTTTTAAATCATAGGTTATTTTGACACTGACAGCTGTTTGCCGCTCGAAATCTTGACAGAAAATCAATATCATACCTCCACGGAATAAAATGAGTCGCTTTACACTTGAATAACGTTGGAAAATATTGAAAACTTATTTCCAAAGTGGGTGCCCAAACAGTGCGTTTTTTGAAAAGTAGTTTTGGCCGAAACGAAGTACTCACCGCGCCTGCTGTAGGCAAGTTTATGCAAAAAGACTGCCATGCTAGTGGACAACACTCATGGTCCCCGTCGTCGTACGGTGCGCACAGACGAGGATGTGGCTGCTGGATGTGGCTGTGTCACCGAGTGTGTGACACTCAATTCACGAACATCAACTTCCTCGAAAATGAGGCTGGGAACAATGTTTCCACAACATGCCACACAAACCATGAGACAATCGATCTTTGGCGCACCAAATTCCTAAATCGTGTTATCAGCCGTCTTGGCGGTATCAATTGGCCGCCTCGGAGCTGCGATTTGACCCCTTTGGACTTTTTTTGTGGGGTTTCGTGCACTTAAGGCCGATATCATCGAAGCAATCCGTGAGCTACAGCCCGTAACCATCAACAAGGTCTTGGAAAATTGGAGTGATAGAATGCGCTACTTCGAAGTCAGCCGAGGCAGTCACTTGAACTACAATGTGTTCCATAATTAATGGGAATGTTTGCTCCTACTAATAAAGCCATAATACATGGAAAAAAATAGTTTTATTAATTTGCTGCTGCTCCCTCCCCCATGATCGATCATCATCGTTGAACAGGATTATTTTGTATGTCTAGTCTGGACGTTATAAAGTGTTATCAGGGTATAGGGTTAATGAGTGCTTAGTATCTTTGTAGAAAACTCTATTGGCTCCTCATTTAAGTGGAGACACACTTGTTTCCAAGCATCCACGGGCACTTTTGAAGAATTAGGAAATGGTTTGTAGATTGGACCATTGGTACCTTAGTAAAGTATCGAATCTGACTAAACCAATAAACGTGCACACATTTTTGTTCTTTTATGGAATTTCCACATTCAAGTTCCATATATTTTCAGTGCACTTCTGGCAAGTTCGTCCCTTAATATAAATACCATTCTCCCCCTCTCATATCTCATTCCGCCCAACTTCAATCTCACATTCTCCCACGTGGGCTGCCCGCCGCGTTTCCTGTCGCTTTTTCGTTTCATCGGTGTTTGAAATTTCTGCCCAAAGACCAGTAAATTTTTTGTTTCATCAGAATTGTGAATTACTTCAACAACAAAAACACAAATTCTATAAATTTGTAAAAATAATATCTCCGCACAAATTCGACGGTAGTTAACTTAATTAACTTGTTGGTTATCATGTTACATTATAATAATCAAATTCACAAGACAAACACACATGGCTAACCACATGGCAAATGGACATCAAGATTCATCAACTTTAACAAGAAAGACTTGACATTTGAAAATGTCTTCCGTGTATATTTCAAAAACATGCTCACATCATAATATACCAACTTGTAACAAACATATCCTGTTTGTGGCTTCAAACGTGAACGCTGATGAAGCCAGTATACAAGTTAATATACTGCTGGCAGTCAAAAGCAAAGACTTATATGAATTTGCGTGAGTCCCATATTTTGTTCGTCTAATAAGGCACAAAGTTAACCCGCCACAGGGAACATGTTAATTTTTCGACTACATACACACTGAATCCCATCCAAGCACAATATTCAACACACGACTGTGTCTATACAAAAGTTAAATTTGTTTCTATTTTTTGCCACATAAATCTCGAAGCCAAATTTGAAATCTGCATGAACTTTGCGGATGAAGATAATGAGCACGATGGAAATAAAATTACATAGACTGGTTGTTTTTTTTAATAGCAACTCTAAATTTATGTAATGGAATAAATGAAACACACACAGATATGGAGAGTGGAAATGTGAAAACTGCATAAATGAATAAAAAGGATTTTTTTTTTTTTTTCAAACGGATGAAAAAAAAAATAAATGTAGGCAAGAGATTGCTCTTTCGTACAAGTTCTATGTAATTCAGAATTCGCAGAAAATTAATTCCTGAACTCTAAGTACAATTTAAAGCGATAGAATGATGCATGCTACAGTATGTGATGCAGTGATTGATTAAGCTGTTTTCCGGAAAGTTACTGTTTTAAAATAAAAGTTTGAAATGTCACTATCAAACTATTTATCTTAAATAGTAAAACCGAGCGGCTACAATTTGAACGGATTCCTTGCAAAAGTTCAATTATTTAAATAAATAGTTTTGAAATGTAAATGGAATTTTATAACAACATCTATCTTGTTATTCACAACATTTTTTTAATTGATCTCAAATTATTTTGTTCGAAAACTACGATCACGTATCGTATTTTACAACCACTCACACTGAACTGAGAAAATTATTCAGAACAACCCTTAATCACGCAATTAGTACTTCTAAATAATATTTTTCAAATCTTAGCCTATAATTATGCAACGCTTTATTTGGTTTCATTCAAAGCCGCCAGACTGTGGGAAATTTCCCTTTTGAGGGAATATTTTTGTACTCGAAATGAGCTGAAATGAAAAAAGGTGGTTTTCCAGAACAAAGAAAATGGAATTATGGTTCTTTAAAACTTTACTTTAATATATTTGATCAATTTCAGAAAAAAATTTTTTAATTAAGTTATACATTTTATTGAACGAGCCCATTTATTTTATAAAACTGAATAATGTCAATAAGCGCTTGTATTCACACAAAAAAAAGGAGACCTGTTTTTTTAATAAATAATGAAGACTGACTGACCTAGGCGATAAAAGCGGCAAGTCGACCTAATTAAGATCTTTTGTTCCATACGTTGGGAAGAGGCTTTAGTCTGATGGCAGGTTCCCCACTTTTTTATAATGTTAAGATACCGCTGCAGAGGACTGGAGGGGTCCAGTTGGTCCCTGGAGAAGATCTTCCTTCTAATAAATTCCACATATTATAATGTTGCATATAATGTTAGTTTTTTTTCCTCAATAGATAGCCCGCACTCCGCTGAGTTGGATAGATTAATTTTGCTTAGGCATCATCATAATTCATAACCCATGATGTTCTGCAAGCAATCCTACTAAGTTTCTGATAACATGCCTGCTATTGGCATTGTGATTGAATGGCTGGATAGCTCGTTTGACCTGTCTTGGAAAATTCTCCGAATATGAGGTACCCAACTTTTTATAGCTAAGTTTTTATCCGATCAATAATATAATATACAACAGTATATTAAAAAGGTTCCGCTCCCGTGAAAGGGGTGTTTTAGATTATTTTGATCTATGCCTCGCCTTTTTCGTTTCCTTCAAAGCCCTTATAGACAGGAACCCACCATAAATTTAGTTCTGTTTCTGATGCTAAGATTTTGAAGGGTGTTGAAACTAGTGTATTACTGATTTCGGACTGTATTTCGAACTAGACTCCAAATTTTAATTACAGTAGACTCTCGTTATCGTGAACACCGGTTAACGTGAACACTCGATAACGTGAACAGATTTTTTTTAACATTGACATCTCTAAAACGTGAACAAATCATGAGCACTCTAAAACATGAACAACAATTTCTGCTCCAAATAATTGTAAAATTCAAGCAAGATGCTATTTAAAACTAGTTTTTCTTGGTAAATCATCGTTATTAGTTATTGGAAAAGCTAAAAACTCACGTTCATTTAAAAATGTTAACTGTCCAGACGACTACAAGAGTTCAAAATCATTCTGGATGACGCCCATATTCAAAGACTGATTTCATGAATCATTTGCACCACAAGTATGTGTGACTAAAAAAAATCCATTTATAGATTACTAGATAGGTATTATTTGTATTTTTAGGTTCGTCATTTAGAGAAAATCATAATCTACCAGTGAAGGCTCTTCTGCTTTTGGGCAAACCTCCATCGCATCCTCCGTAAAATGAGCTAACGACAGCTGATCAATGTATTACTGTTATGTTTATGTTCCCAAACTTTACTACGTGAATCCAACCCATGGATCAAAATGCCATCAGAATTACAAAGCTTTACTAGTCTACTAGTCTAAAATAAATAAAAATACATAAATTTTTAAATTCCTACTGTGGGATTGTCCTATACTCTTGGTAATATTCAACCTTCGCAAACGTGAACTCTCTCGCAAACGTGAACTGGCTTGGTTTTTAATTGTTCACGTTATCGAGAGTCTACTGTAATTCTGATATTACTATGATAAAAAAAGTGGGTCTCGAAATTCCGTCCGTCCGTCTGTCGATCCGTCCATAGGCCTGCAGTATATACAATTTAGATTTGAATTAATGTAGGCATGGTTAACCTGACCTAGTTATTCGCTAAAAATGGTACTTTTGAAAATTGGCTATGTACTTCTCGAAAACAGTATTAAAGGTACAATTACAAGGCTTTTCGAGTCATTTAAATGACGCTGTGACGTCAGGGAAAAATGTCGCATAAGAGTGACATTCATGCTACGATTCGTCATTGGTTATTTGAAAAAAAAAAATATTCTTTTAAGTACAATCGTCATTTTTAAGCTGATAGCAAACTAAGTTTTTCTCTAAATTATCGTACAAGGGATTTTTTTATTATTGCGTTATATGCAATTTTTTAAATATTTGGTTTTTTATATTTTACATGAAGACGGTCATAGCGATTTTGACCAAAATGCATACTTAGAGTAAAATTTATGTTTTAAAAATGACTGCTTTTTTCGATTTCCATTCCAATCGTCAATAAAAAAATAAATAAATAAATAGTGGCGCAACAGGTCCGTAAGGCAACCTAAGGCCTAGCTTCAAACAACCATTCGTTTGTACGAACGGCTGAATGGAGAAGCTTTTTCGTTACAATTATACTCTCGGATGTTTGTCAGACGTTCGCGTGAGGTGGCGCAGTGGAAAAAACCTTAAGATGTAATTTGTGTTTTGGTATTCGTCGAACGAATGGAACAAAATTCACATTTCACAATTTGCTGTCTGCCAACTACCGTCGTACAGGACTTTCGTAAGTATTCTTGTGCTGTAAAAGCGCTCCTTTGATTTATAAGGGTATAAAATATTTAAACATATCCTATGCATACGCACACCATTAAGCTTGTATTTAATATATCGTTTTGCTCTCAGTTGGCGGTCTATTATAGTCAAGGCTTATTTAAATAGCATGAGCATTCTATACATTTCCCAGGTCTACCTATCTGTCTACCGAAAAACTGTCTTAATTTCTTTACGCCCCAATCCAAACTGCAGCTATCTATCACTCCAGATCATTATTGAGCATCAGTCAAATTTATTGCTTTGACAAACAGAGTCATATAAACGTGTTCCTTCATAGACAACATCCTTCGGAAATGTTTCTTTCTTCCTTCTCATAGTGTACAAAATCCGACTGCGTATAATATTCCCTTATTTCTTGTAGCCACAAAACAAAAAAATAACAGAAATAGTACAACTTTTTGTTATTTGCGGTATACATGTATCATGCATGTATTTATGGCATAATATCTGGTTTAAAACTGGGTCAACATTTTGGATTAAAAAGGAATCAAACAGAATAAAGTAATTGAGGAAATCCTTTCTGCACAACAAAAGAAAATTTATTTGAAACCAAAGTGCGGGTAGGAAAAACCGAAAGAGAGAGAGGGGTATGGAGGGAGGAAATAACTTTTTGTTTGCTTTACTCGGTTTTGTTTTGATTACTGTTTCATGAGTTTTTTTTTTTTTGTTTTTTTCTTTTTGTAAACATGGTTAGTATGTGAATGCTAAACTTTTGGAATGACCAACAATCCTTATAAAAATATTCGTGTGGTTATGGGAACGTTTGTTTCATTCATATTCTCTTCCACTTCCGGATGGATAAAGAAATTCCAAGTCTTGCGATTATTTTTTATTTGTTTAGCGATTCCTTGAGGCGAGACATTACAGGACTTAGAATGAAATTGATATTTTGAGAATTTGCCAAGAGTGGTAGTAAATTTATATGATTTCTTTTCTTTTGATTTTTACGAGTACATACTTGCTCCATGGGTGTGATGGTGAAACGTTTGTTTTAGAGTTTTTCAATTCGAAAAGAGGAGGATTGCAATTGATTTATGGACTATCACACTTTATCGTTTTGTTTGGAGAGCTATCTACGTTGCTAGGATAATGAAATTCATCCGTTGAATATTTGCCAGCATGTGCAAGAGCCAATAACCGATAGATGGATTGAAATTAAAAATAAATCGATTCATGTGTATGAATCTCTGTTTCTTCATAAAGTACCAAATTTATGCAAGTTTATGAACAAACTTGCGCAAAGAGTTTGCATATTTGATTAGGCATTTCAGATCCACCTTCATAATATTCAAAATTCGTTCGTTAAGTTTTTAGTTTGGAATTTTTCAAAGAAGGGATATTCGTAGCCCAAAACCTACGCAAAAAGTTACCTTCTGTGGTTACAAAATCGGAACGTGTTGGGCATAAAATCACACGCTGTTTATATTCATGACGGATCAACTATTTGAATTTTTTTGAAATTGATTTACGGTATTCATAAGCGAACTTTGTAATTTCATCAACTTCTTTCAAATACATTTTGCAGGAACTGATTATTATCTGTTCAATAGTCTATGCTTGCAAAGTGTGGAGGTAGTATATTTTTGAGGCAGGGAGCTGTTGGACAGTTTTGTTTCTAAGAAAATTTATAAGATAGCGAAATTGAGATACCTTACCATACCCCATTGTGGCCGCCGTGTTAGCACACGGCGCCCCACAATGATCTGCATATCCTGTTATGGTTCATGTTAGTTGACTCCCTGTGCATACCCTAAATGGTTCAAATGTCTACGCTCCGACATAGGCAAATGATGTTACCATGTCTAAGACCCCGGATGATATATTCGCCCTATTCGCTTGTTGTTAAACCAGCGATTGCCTATACTGCCGTGGTCTGGTGGACAAAGACTAACGAAGTCACTACAGTCAAAAAGCTAGAGCAGGTCCAACGTGTAGTCGGAAACTGCATGACGGGCTGTCTACGCTCCACCCCGACCACTGCACTGAATGTTATCCTAGGCCTACTACCTATTTAGGTAGAAATTCAAATGGAAGCAAGACTGAGTATTCATCGTCTGTTCCATTCGAAAAACATCGACGACCCCTATTCCTACCATGGAGGTCACCTGTCCCTAATTGACGGTGTGGAGTCTGAAATATGGCTTCCATAAAAACTTCTCTATCATCATCCCTCCAAGAGAAGACTGGGAAAAATGCAAACCGATTCCATCGCGACTTCACCTATAGTCTGGGATACAGCCAAAGATGTATACAGGGACTGGATCTGGCTTTTATGGAGAATCGCCTCAAGCGATATTCGCCAATATTCCAGGCGGAAGGCGTGGTAAAACTATATTTATCTTCTCAGACAGGCAAGCTGCTCTTAAAGCTCTGGACTCGTCTGTCATAAAACCGAAGCTGGTCCTGAAAACGTAAATAGGCTCTACTATCAAAGCAATGTCCCGTCTCAGGCGGGTTGGTTTTTAGTATCATGCCACACTGGAATTTCGATGACTTTGCGCGACACGTAGGTATCCTACTTATCAACTTTCCTTCCGTTCAAGAATGGTTTCAGGCAGAGTCAGCCTGGTTTGGGATGTGGTCGAATTTATGGTTCCAAAATTAGTTCAGGATCCGGTTTTGGTATCTTCGTGGAAATCGACAACTCTAGAATTTACTACTCGTTAGACAATCCCGCCATTATTTTTCAAGCGGAGATCTATGCTATCCTAATGGCGACGATACTTCAGATCATTTCCATTGTTATTGTACTGCATTTTCTCGTGTCGGATGGCAGAAATTTGGCGCTGCTGTGCTGAGTGCTGATACTTTAAGCTCATCATCGCTGAAATGAATTGGCCCCTTTCAATGTTCTTAGGCACCTAAGTATTTAGGTGACGAAACTTGCCTAGATTTGCAGTCAAATCGACCAATCAGAGGCTGTTGACTTTCTCCGAAAGTCGAAGAAATTCCAGTAAAATGTGTAACACAGATTTTCTTCGTAGTACAATGAACCAGTTGCGTCTGAGAGCTCCAGTAGAGTGTTTCCTCACCCGACGCAAAAAAAATAAATTGGTGAATGAAAATAGTCGTGGTCGTTTTGAATCCAAAACACTCCGAAATTGTCGAAGTTTTTGCGCTGATGGGCTTTCTAGAAGAAGATTTAACAAAAAAACTTGACAAACTTGACTTGACACAGTTGTACAGCACCGTTAACCGGTATAGAAAAGTGTGAATCAGTCGTCTAAGATGGGTAGGACATATACAGCCAATATGTAGGTACTAGCTCCGAGTTATTGTTTCATAATTAGCAATCCAACACCACTTTATCTATGTATATCTACGTACCTACAGAGGAATGTCTATTACTACGTAATAGCAACGTTCTCTGTGTATGTTTCTCTTTTTTCTTATATATGCTTCGCTTATACTTCGACTGAGCGAATATGTGTTGCACACGGTATTGTTGTTACAATCAAGGTAATTTAAAAATATTATTTTATCTATTCTGCAATTGATCTTCTGAAATTATAATTCTTTTCGACACATCTACGAATGAAAAGCTTTAATTTGGTGGAAAACAAATAGAATTGGTTAACAATTAGTAGGCGAAATATGTACCACAAAATTTCTTATTTATTACAATTTTTATAGTTAAGGAAGTGGCTAGTGGCTATGGCTTATTATCTCATCTATACAGTTTGAGATTTGCACTTCTGACTAATGTTATTGCTTAGAAAATATACCACAGGGTGGTTTCGGTTTCAACTATCGTTAGGCTCTGTGCATAATCCTTAAAGCAGGAAAATACATTTTCTTCACAAATTCGGGAGGGACTGTATAAATTAACTTTTTTCTACAACTATATTATAACACCAAAGCTCCTTCAACTCTTAAATAACTTACGATTTTCAAAGACAACGTTCGGAACTGGCAGCTGAAGCGATTCCATTTAAGTATCAACAGCTCACTGTAATCACATCTACTCTTTAAAGAAACCAATCGCACCTTAATTGTTGGCCAATCAACTTCAATTTTCAAGTCATTGGAAACATTTAACCTGAAGCACCTAACCAAACACATTCTTTCCTCAATTTCGAATTTATATTCCCCCACAGCTAACGTAACTCGATGCCAAAGTTTACCTACGACAACTTATTTTCTCCTTTTTTTTTATTTGCAGTCTCGCCAAATAGCTCAACAACTGCCACAACAATATTTCAACAACAACATCATCGTCAATCATCGATGCATCCTGCACACATACGAGGAACCCAAAGCCGTAGAGATCCTCTCTCAAAAACTATCACAAATAAATTGAAATCCTTAGAAAATTACCTCTTCGCTTCAACGACTATGTCATTAGAGTCGGTACCGACGACACAGCGTTCACCAGCCACGGTAACATCAGTTCAGGAGCAGCTGCTGACATTGCCATCATCATCATCGCCGCCAACATCTAGAACAACAACAGCAATAATAACAACGTCATCGTCGTCCTCATTATCATCCTCATCAGCTGTGTCAGCAGAAACATCCTCGTTGGATATAAATTCAATCAAACGATGGAAACGAAGTCACAGTATCGATGGTGGTACAACTGCTGCAAATATTTCTTCTGTGACCGGAGCAATGGTGCATCATCATTTCTCGGAACAGAAAACGACGACTGAGTCATATCCTAGTATGTTCTTCCAAATGAATTCAGAGTCGAGATCGAGATGGCAAACAACACGAAACCGTATTCCACGTGATGTCGAGATGAATGACGATGGGGGTGTGGATAAATGTCACAAGTTTGTGGAAGGTGAACCCGACCAAAATATTATGTATAGCCCAGACTATCCCAATAATTATCCAAAAAATATCAATTGCACGAGAATTATTGAAGGTAAGTTTTGCATTTTGGGAAAGGGGTTTTAAGCTTTCATGGTTGTTCTGAGTCACTGCATTTGGCAGGTTCTCGTGTGCATAGACAATGAACCTAATCACCAGAATGTAGGTCGACTTGAGCAAGAAGTGCATTGATTTTTCCTCAACTGCTTATCGTAAGTTCTTATGCAAGATAGTTTTATCTGTGGGTATCTTTTTATGTATAATTTTTATAAATTGTTCTATAGCTACTCTTATATGTGGGCGCAGTAGCGCAGTGGTTAGTGTGCTGGACTGCTGTGCGAGGGATCCCAGGTTCGATCCCCGGAAAAACACAAATTACATCTTAAGGTTTTTTCTACTGCGCCACCTCTCGCGAACGTCTGACAAACATCCGAGAGTATAACTGTCCTGAAAAAGCTTCTCAATTCAGCCGTTCGGACTCGGCATAAAATTGTAGGTCCCTTCCATTCGTCCCAAAAATAGAAACTCACACAAGCGAATAGTTGCGAGAGGCTAGGCCTTGGGTGTCTACCGCCTGTTGCGCCACCTATTTATTTTATTTTATAGCTACTCTTATAGTACTGTAGATACTTTCTTTATAGATGAAGGATATTTTCGTTAAGTATTTTGGGATAGTATCGAAAACGTTATTTTTCAAGATATTTTAGCGAATTACCACCAACAGATAATTAACAAGCGTAACGGCAGCCAACATCAAGCATAAAGGCAAAATAAGGACACTAAAAGAAAATATTAACAACATTAGGGGACTATAGGATCCCATAATGTCAAAGTCAACTCAGGAAACTGACATTTGCAAAAAAAAAAAATCATATAATGGTCTTAACCTAGACACCAACAAATTCATCAACTAACCCAAAATTATCTTGGATGCCCCAAATATACAAACTGTTTCTCCGTTTTCAATTCATAGGTGGGATTCGTCCTTCAATGTTCTACTAAATAAATCTAATGTCTATGCCGCCCGCCAAGGCGTCACTGTTGGTTTGCGTGTTGGATTTGGAGTATGTGCGAGTTTGGGTGATTGAAATGGAAGGTTCTTTATATTTTTGTTATTCGGGATTTATTTAGAAAATGCGAGATTTTCTTATTAGAGTCGTTGGTTTGCCGGCAATATTACCGCTAACGTTTGCCTAGCCAGCTGAGTTGTTAAGGTAAATCATCCACAGCGATGAGGCTTATTTCTCGCTCTGCGGTTAAGTGAAGAATCATTGGGTGATTCTGAAGAAACTATATTGCATCCGCAAAAAGTGATTGTTTGATATGCGTTGTGGTCTGATACTACTACTGGCCCGTAAGAAGGAATGACTATGATTCCGATCTCCTATGAAACGACAGCTTGATGTGAAACTTTGTATGGCTCATTGGACACTAATACCGAGCTGCGATAAAACGAAATCCGGTGAAGCGACAGGTTGATGGGAAACTTCTTATGACTCGCTAGGCAACAATTTCAAGTTGCGATAAAACTACAGTCATTTTTGTACTTTCTTTTTTCGCTTGGTTTATATGATCAATTTTCAACGGGTCTACCCCGATATCTGGAAAAAAATCTCGAACCTAAAAATCTCGAATAACAAAAATCTCGCAAAAAAAATCTCGATTAATATTAAAAAGTGAGATACCTATGAGATACTGCAACCCCCCTGCTTGGGTTTACTGTTTGGATAGGGTCTACCCCGATATCTCGAAAAAAAAATCTCGAAAGCAAAAATCTCGAATGTAAAAATCTCGAAAAAAAAATCTCGAATTTAAAAAATCTCGAAATAAAAAATCTAGAAAGCATAATCTCGAATGACAAAAATTTCGAAAAAAAAATCTCGATACGTATGGGGGGGCATGCTGCCCCCCCCTGCTTGGGTTTACTGTCTGGCTATGGGATGGGTGCAAAAAAAATCTCGAATTTACTTTTTATTTTCGAGATTTTTTCGAGATATAGTCTTTCGAGATTTTTGTACATTCGAGATTTTTGCTTTCGAGATTAAAAAACAAACTGCTCGAGATTTTTAGCCTTCGAGATTTTTGGCATTCGAGATTACGTCATGATCCCGTTTGGATATGGGGTGGGTGCAAAAAAAAAATCTCGAATTTACTTTTTATTTTCGAGATTTTTTCGAGATTTTTTTTGCGAGATTTTTGTTATTCGAGATTTTTAGGTTCGAGATTTTTGCTTTCGAGATTAAAAAAAAACTTTTCGAGATTTTTTGCCTTCGAAATTTTTGTCATTCGAGATTACGTCATAATCCCATTTTCGACATATCGTTGGTTCTAGATTTTAGTCCATCTTTTTAACGTCATGATCCCCGTAAAAACATATCAGAAAGATTGACGTTTGGAGGCTTAGTAGTTTATTTGTTGGCGAACGTTTATTACTACAAACTCGAAACCGGTTACCAAATCCAAGATAAACTTTGGCCCAAAAAGGTGCCTGTCCATTTGAGAGTACTTTCGCTAGTACACTCTCGAGAGTTACTCTCGGGTGGCTGTCCATTTGAGAGTAATATTTTCCAGATTTGAATAGCGAGAGTTCTTTGATAGAACTTGGAGAACTCTCATAACCGTGTCCACTTGATATTTCTTCTGCTAGTTATCATTTGAAATTCATTCCTATACCATGTTCCCACCAACGTGATTTAGCTAAATGCGAAAGAATGCAGCTGCTTCAATTACTGGCACTAAGGGTATTCACTTAAACGCGTAAAAGCCTCATAAACTGCATAAATCAAATCAGGGGACGATTCGATCGTCATCGTCTACTTGATGAAGGGTCTACTATTAAGGTGCCTGTCCATTTGAGAGTACTTTCACTAGTAAACTCTCGAGAGTTACTCTCGGGTGGCTGTCCATTTGAGAGTAATAATTTCGAGATTTTAATCTCGCGAGTTCTTCGATAACATTTTGAGAGTAGATTCCCTGAGAGTACTCTCATAACCGTGTCCACTTGATATTTATTTTACTAGTTAAAATGTATTCTAACTATGTTTCAACCAGCGTGAAGGGAAGCCATACCAGTACGTGAGTGTGTATTGGTAACGCTATGAGTTGATTTATTTCCTACGATATCCATTGTTCTGCCATGTCGACTGTCGACAGCTACTCACAAAATACGAACCGTGTTGGAATTTTGAGAGCTAATCTCCGATAGTGATCAGAACATGTGTCCACTTGCGAGTGACTTTCAAAAGGCTCGAATCTCGAGAGTAAAAAGTTAACTCTCCGCGAACTACTCTCAAGACTATGTCCACTTGCGAGTTTGCTATCGAGAGCTGCTTGAGAGCTGCTCGCAGCATTTTTACTCTCAAATGGACAGGCACCTTTACAAAAGAGCTACAAATTGTAGATGCTCATCAGGAGGAATTCAGAGATTTTTGCCAACAAGTGGAATAAAATAATTGAATCTGTTGGGCCCACTATTTATAAAAAGGATACCAAATTAAGGGAAGCCATACCAGTACGTGAGCGTGTATTGGTATACCACTATGAGTTGATTTATTTCCTACGATATTCATTGTTCTGCCATGTCGACTCTCGACAGCGATTCGCAAAATACGAACCATGTTAGAATTTTGAGAGCTGACCTCCGATAGTGATAAAAACATGTGTCCTCTTGCGAGTGACTTTCAAAAGGTTCAAATGTCGAGAGTAAAAAGCTAGCTATGTTCACTTGCTAGTTGCTCACTGCTCCACCTACAGCTTCATGCAGCCATTATGTAAATAGCAAAAAATTGAGCATAGATAGAACGTCGAGTTTTGATATCCCATGTGTATTTGGTAAGGCTTGCGTTATGGTTTTTTTTATTGATTTTTCGAGTTAGTTACTTCATGTTGAAAAGGCAACAAGTTTATATAGGACGTGTGTCTTTATTTGTTCCAAAATACTCGATTATTAGGATCACCATTCAAATCATTTGTAAACCTCTCCCTTAAATGTCACATTCTATGTTCGGCATTGGACAGCACATTGACCTCCATACAAACGTATGTACGTTTTCTCAAGTACTCGTTATCCAATGTTTCAAATGCATACATTCCAGCATACGCAACACTGTCAATTCCCACCGAGATTCTCTGGTCCCATTACCTAAATCTCTTCAGTGCGCTGTACACCATTTAATAACCGATTTTCACTTTATGTTGATTCAGGGACTTTTGCATCCGAAAAACGGAACATGTTCATACATATTCCGGACCTCGTTCCTCATTAAAACCATTTTACTAATTTTTCCTAACACTCTTCTTGTCAACTTTAATAAGTGTACAATCAGCAAAAAGCATTCTGCAAGTACAGCAATATGCATTCAATTTTCATTTTGCTCTAGAGAAGAAAAAAAAAAATATCGTCCTTTCGTTGGTATAGGTCTGTCTACATGTTTTTTTTTTCTCTGTTTACCCATACTTTCCACGGCCTACATGTGAAAGCAGCCTCTGCTGCCACTGGATGGCGCGGCGTCGACAATATTTGGAGCAACGAGGGAAAAATTTAAGGAGACAATCCTGGGTAAAGGTATCTACCTGCAATCGAGCAGTAGGTACACCGTGTCGACAACCATGGCATGGATAAAAATTATCGGAACTGTCGACCTCATTTTCTGAGTGGTTTGCATTCTCCTGGCATCTTTTCTATCTTATAATATGTTCAACTGAATTTCCAATTCGAAATATATTGTCGAGTACGAAAATTCCTTCAATTCACCGAATTTCGCGATAGAGCCCTTCAGTAAGCGACATAGTTTGTAGCAATCGCATGGAGAAGCATTAGCATAGCTTTGTGGATAAAGTGGTTAAGGTCGATTTTTACCACCTTAAGTATCTGCTATGGGTTGTTTTGAAAAGTGTAGGTAGCTACGGGCTGCAGCAGGAGATCAATATTGAAAATTTATATTGTTTTTGGCATTCAATTTGGTTTGGTGGTAGAAGCAGGAGTGTGGACTAATATAAAAGTGTTTTTCGCTTTCCTTCAGATATTCGTGTCTTTGGTGATACCAATCCGGCTGTTTTCTTTTCCACTTTTTGTAAAATTTTTTCTCTACGTTCTGGCTTGCGATCAGGCTTACTAATGGTATTGGGGTAGTATGCGTTCATGTAGAAGACTCCTGGATATATCGATGGACTGGTAACACAACGCATTCTAGGGCTTGTACAAGGTTTTGTTTGTAGTTCGTTAGTATTTCATTTCATCAGTGAAAGGTATTCGAGGCAATGAAATTTATTAGTTCCTCTTCACATCTTGTTTTGAATATTAAATATTGTTCTCTGTAATTTAGTGCATCATTGAATTAGTTTGAATCCATAAGATTCAGTTTCAGTTGAGAGTTAAGTAGCTTTGTGATGTTCGGGCTTCTTTTACTATAGGTAGGTAAGTGCATCGCGTTCAAAATTTTCATGAATTTGTATTATTTTGTAGATTTTATCTTTAACATGACTCAAATTTAATGGGTTCAGCGATACAATTTCTCCACATGCATTTCCCAAAGCTTTCCATTTCGAGACCCACCAGTCCTCGTTTCTTTAGCTCATGGAGTGCCATTCGTTTTGTCAGTCGGTCATCGTGATGAGATAAAACCTTGACAATGTAGTCAGCTTGTAATTTTGGCGTGCTAGTAAACATTTTAGGGATATCCGTTTCCAGATACAAGTCATAGTTCGGAGTTTTTAGAGGTAAATTAAAGAGTTTCTTCAAAAACCATCTGTGAAAGTTTTCTATCGCCACGTATTCGTTGATTCCCCACACCTGGGCAGCATAGCTAAGTGAACTCTTAATAATAGCATCAAATATTTTGTATTTCGCTGATTCACTGGTTTGAAAATATGTTTCTCCAAGACATATTTAAAAGACTTTGTGAAGGTTTAACTTTAATGTTAACGAGATTGTTAAAATCCAGGGTTTTATTAAGATGCACAGGTACTTTTCCATTGAAGTGCCAGTGACGTGCATTTTGGTTCCGGGCGGACCTTGAGAACACTATTATTTTTGATTTATCTGCATGAATGACAAGTCCCCATTTACCACAATATTCGGCTAGACGATTGAGCTGGAGATTGTCTGGGCAGAGACAGCAGAGAGCAGACGGCATAGGACAGGATGTTACAACGGGTGAAAGTTATAAGTATAGGCCAGATTACTATGCCGCACCGGTTGAGTCATAACAATGAGAGCAAAACTATTTTAATAGCGACGAAGAATTATATTCCAGGGGAAAAGGAAGGGGAACTGAGATGTTGACGTCCCTTATGAGTATACCCACCCCTAACATAAAAGCACTTCACAATTAAAATTTAGCAGTGGCCATGGTGCAGTGATTAGACTCATTTTTTGTGATTTTATTTACGTAGGTTCGAGACCTGCCCTGACGAGGTTGCAGAAATATACTCGCCATCGACCATAAAGAGAAAACGAATTATATCAGATTTTCTCCATCAATACAAAAAAAAATAAGTTGCTGCTTTTGAGGCGGTTTTTCATAAATGACAACCAATTTTTTGCGCACAGAAATGAAGGACCTCTGATTCCAGCAAGATTACGCTGCATACCAAATAAACCATTTAAAAATCGATCTTCGAGCACAAAACACAAAAGTAGTAATCAGCCGTTTTGGTGACACGTCACGTCGCTTAGTCTCTACAAGTTGACTCCATAGGACTTTTTCCTTTGTGGGCATCGCTAGAGATCGGTGGTATGCGAGCAATTCATCAACGATTCAGAAATATTCGAATGATATTGCTTAAGCCGTTTAGGAAATACAGTATCTAACAAGCAGTCGATTTTATTGAACTGGAAATAATGCACCGAAAGGCTTCTAATTTGAGTTACGATTTCGAGATGGAAGAAGTTGGTCAAAAGTCCACTTGAGATAAAAACTAAAAAAAAAATTGATTACTGATATTCTTCACACGACCTCTCCGAGTAACCCCAGCAGTACAATACAACCAACAAATCTCATTTTGACAGCTTGTTTTGACGTTACAAGTGTATCATTCTGTAAATTTGTAATAGTTAGAACGAACAAAGAATTAAAGACCTACAGCTAAAGCTTAGATTTGACGTCAGGTTAAGCCCTTTTAAAAACATAATTAAAAAGCTGTCTTAAATTTGTCCCAGCTTGACCAATCTACAGGAGAACTCTGAATTCCCTCTTCTGTCAATTGTGAATAAGAAATTCAGAACCTTTATGACAGCGTTATTTAAAACCTTATGGGTACCTCAAAATGAAATACAAATTTGTTTTCATTTCCTAAAGACATTTGTATCCATTTTCTTTCATCATACATATCTCGGTGGCTAAGTCATCTGTCATCAATCTAAAAACACTCAAGCGTAACACATGCCCCAAACAAAAGTTCCAAATGTGACTGTCATTCTGTACGTTCTATATCTTTCTTACGCAAGCACTTGAATCAATGTATCCCGTCATTTGGACAATGTTTTTCCAAGTTCGTGTATTATTTTTCTAGTCCTGTGTCTACATGTGTTTAAAGTCATCTGCAGAAATACATGACTTTTATATTTTCAACTCTTTTTTATTTTTATTTTTTGCCTTGAAAAATATATATCATAGAATAAAATATCCCTTTATTGGATTTTCTGTTCGTCGTGTTGGTAATAATTTCAATGAAGAAAGAAAGTTCTCCTTCAGAAAAGGGTCCTAGTATAGAGAAACCACTGCAGTAAGGTATATATTTTCAGTGACTCTAAGCGCAGAGTGGCTTTTAGCTGTGATTTTTCAATTTATTAGATTTTCTTCCCATCCTTTGCATTTGGAAAATGGAATTGAGGGAGAATAACTGTCCTTCGAGGTCGAATAGATATGAAATATTATTCTAAGAATTTCTCAAAGAACAATAACAGAAAACACATGAATTTTTCATTTGTACTTATTTGGAATTATTTTGCTTTTTCTTTTTGTTTCGTCTCAATGAATCTTTTTAGCTCCCAGAGGACAACTAATACGATTGGACTTCCGGAATTCATTTAGCATTGAAGAGAAGGAGGATTGCAAATTTGATTATTTAGAGGTGAGTAGTTTTCTTAGTTCATAAGATTCTTCAGAAAAGGATTTGATATGCCCGGGCATAGTAGTCGCAACGTGTTTTAGATTTTTGCCGTAAATTGAGCCGACTTGCCAAAATATGAGTTATGCTGGAGTTATGTGATGAAGTTTGCTGTAAGTTATTGGACATGTGGACTTGAACAGTGTGGCAGTTCCATGTCTCGCTCGGTACGACTTTCCTAAGAATGCATGTGTGGTTCAGCCTTTATGATACGAATCCAGAGAAGGGGAGAGATAAACTCTCCCTGGGGCCGCCTGTTTCAACTGATTTTCTTATTCAACTATGTCCGAGAGTAGGAACTATATTTCTTATGACGGGCATCTTCAATATTCCACCGGGCTCAACATTTTTCCTCTCCATGACACGTTTATTTGCCTCGCACTTAACGTTGTTAACAGCCACTAATTTAAATAATTGTAATCTTCACTATTTTATAAGACTCTTTTGTCTTAAAGTGTAAGTTTTCTATAAAATAAATCTAAATCTTACTTACTTACTTATCGGGCTCCCGACCCGTGAAGAGTCTCTGCCTGAGACACTGCAGCCTTCCATCCTCTACGATCCCGGGCACGCTGCTTCCAGTTGTCCAGACCAAGCGCTCTGGCATCCGCGATGGCTTGGTCTTTGAAACGGAGGTTCGGTCTTCCTTGTCTTCTCGAACCTGGGGGCTGGGATTCGAAGATCCTCTTAGCTGGAGCATTATTGTCCATTCGCTCGATGCGGGCGAGCCAATGTAGTCGACGTGTTTTGGCTTTTTGGACTACATCCACATCTTGGTACAGCTCATAGAGTTCGCGGTTATATCTTCTTCTCCATTCGCCCTCCTCGCACGCAGGACCAAAAATCCGCCGGAGTATTTTTCTTTCGAAGGAGCCCAGTATTAGCTCTCCCTTCCTGCTTATCGTCCAGCACTCGGCGCCATAAAGCAGAACTGGCAGGATGAGGGTTTTGTAAAGCACACATTTCGTCCTTCGAGTTAGGAGTTTTGAACCCAGTTGTTTTGCCAAACCGAAGTAGCAACGGTTTCCTAGGGAAATTCTTCGCCGGATCTCCACTAGGGTGTCGTTCGTGGAGTTCATATTTACTCCGAGGTAGGTGAACTCCTTTTGTACTAGGCGGTGGACAGATGCTTGTTTGTTTGTTGATAGCATGTATTTAGTCTTGTCCTCATTTACTTCAAGGCCAACGGATTTCGTCTGTTCTTCAATCGCCGTAAACGCTTCTATCACGGCACGCTGGGAGCGACCGATGATGTCAATATCGTCCGCATAGCCCAGCAGCTGGACGGATCTGTTGAAGATAGTGCCTTCCGTGTTGACACCTGCCCTGCGCACTATCTGCTGCTCCAGTACGAAATTGAAGAAGTTGCATGACAGCGCGTCTCCTTGCCGAAATCCGGTGCAAGTTTGAAATAGATCGGAGGAGCTGCTTCCAAACTGCACATTGCAGCGCGTGTTTTCCAGCGTCACGCGATACAGCTGAATCAGTTTTGCCGGGATTCCGAATTCGGCCATCGCCATATAGAGCTCCTGACGATGTATGCTATCATACACGGCTTTGAAGTCGATGAATAGGTGGTGAGTTTCGACTTGAAATTCGTTGGTCTTTTCCAGGATTTGCCTCAGTGTGAAAATTTAGTCTATAGTCGATCTGCCACACTGGTACGTGCCGATTAGTGTGTTGCAGAACGGTTTAAGACGTACACACAGTACGTTGGATAGGATCTTGTATGCGACATTAAGCAGGGATATGCCTCGATAGTTTTTGCAAGACATAGGATCGCCCTTTTTGTAGATGGGGCATATGGAGCTGATAGTCCAGTCATCGGGCATGTTTTCTTCCACCCATACTTGGTTGATGATTCGGTGCATGCTCCCTACCAAAACATCACCACCGTATTTAAAGAGCTCCGCTGGTAAACCATCAGAGCCTGCGGCTTTGTTGTTCTTAAGCTTTTTTATAGCTAGGCCAACTTCTTCTATACTAGGTGGTGGAACTAGTTCTAGACTCGGGTTCTCTTCTTGCCCTATCACTCTCTCTACATGATGCCCATTTAGCAGTTGCTGGAAATGCTGCTTAAACACATCTACTATTCCCTGCGCTTCGGTGACTAGGTTTCCTTCGCTGTCTCGAAGAGCCTGCGTTCCGGTTTTGTAGCCAGCAGCCAGTTGCTTGGCTTTTTTATAAAACCTCCGGATGTTATTACGATCGCGCGACACTTCGATCTCCTTGAGTTGGGACGCTGCGTAAGCCCTCTTCTTCCTACGCAGGATCTTCTTTTCCTCTCTTCTCCTGGCTCGATAATCTTCTCTCGCTGCCCTTGTTTTGCGCTGCAGCGCTTTCTTGTGTGCATCTTCTGTCACCTTTTTCCTGTACACGCATTCATCATCATACCACGGGCTCTTTCTCTGGGGTGGCTGGTACCCTACAGTGGTTTCGGCTACCTCCTTGATGATGTCGCGGTACTGGCACCACTGATTGTTGGCGTCTGTGGTAGGTGAATCTAAATCTATCTAATCTAAATCTTCAATGTCCAAAAATTTTGCTCTTTGCATATAGAAGTGTCTTTAAAAATGCATGCTGAAATTTGCATAAATTTCCTTTGTACCACTTTCTTCCTGTATAAATGCCGAAAATCCTTTCAAATGTCTTGAGGAGTAATATTCAGAGACCATACGTCCACAATAGACTTTCACTGAAGTGTAGCTTGGTTTACTTTGTTTGTGAATAAATACCACCAGCACTTTTCTCCATGCCATAGGTACGTAACCTAACTTTATGAAGTCAAAGCAAAAAATTCCCCGATCCTGTATGTGAAAATTACTAGAAACATTGATGCTAGCAGAATATGACATTTATATGAACATAATACAAATAGGTTTCGAACTTCAACTAAAACTTCCTCAGTCCTTCCGTCTTTTGACAGCATATTGCGGAGCTCAGAAGCTTCAGTGGTCTCTGCAATCGGTTTACGTAATACTTTCCAAGATGTCCTTTTAGATTACTGATTAACTACTTGAACTCTCTATCTTCTTCCCCATACAATCCCCTTCCACGTTAGCCCTATTGTAAAAATGTCGTACATAGGTCACGTGCTTTTGTAACGAACGTTACCGACAGAGTGACCAACCGTGGGTAAAAATACAAAAAAGGAAATAACGATACTCAGGGTTATCCCTCGAGTCCCACGTTGGGCGCCAGCTATAACAAACTTTACTGATGGAACGGCCAACTGTGGGAAAAAGTAAGAAAAAGGAAATAACGATACTCAGGGTTATCCTTTAAGCCCCACGTTGGGCGCCATCTGTAACGAAATCCCAATGTTGTTGCTAATGGACATCTAAGAGTGTGCAAAAGAACAGAAAACGATGAAAAGTCTTCTATAAATTCCCAAAGGACGTAGAAAGGAACATCAGCTGTCCATGGGAAAATCAAACATCTACTCGCCAAAGGCGGTCGAACCGCTCCAAAGAGGAGAATCCCCACAACATACCCGTCGGTGGTTGACATCAGCAACAACTCCCATCGCTAACTCTTCTTCCACCCGGGCATACCCAAAACGTACAGTTCCTTTGGGTCTGTAGATGCAGACTAGCAGACGCGGGTGTCCAGTCCACTTGCGGCTCAGGCATTATACTTCTCTCCCGGTAGCTAGCCGATGGGTGTGTGATCTTGCCACAAGTTCTGAACGGGGGTGGTTAAAAAAAACACACACACGTGGCCCGATCTAAACTAACTGCTCGTTTCTTTGTCGCTGTACACGTCACGTTGGCTGTTCGCCCATCGCGCCATTAGCTCGCTTGGTTCTTCTTTCTCTCTCGAACTCGTGTGTTTGATTTATTTAAATCGCTCTAGCTCACCAAATTATGTTTGGAAAAATCTGATTTCGGCTTTCGGCATTAAAAATAAGTACCAGGCCCCCTAAAACTTTTTTACCATAACTCTTACGCTTTTTAGACCAAGGCTCTGACATACCCGATGTCTGGTTTTTATTCGTTGCATATCCCTTCTATGCTAGGAGTATATTTGAGCTCGTATATTTTCAGTATCGAACGCATTAGAAAATCAAAGTTCTTCTAAAATAGTTCCGTAATTTGCAGAACCTTTTACAGAAGTTCATTAACATTTTGTAAAATTAGAAAAGTGTGTGGAAAGGTTTCATAATACATCGCGCCAATTGAAAATGTGGCCTATTATTTGTTCCGACCTTGTATTCCATATTCCGCAAATACCCATGAAACCGCAGAACAAAAAAACTCCAAGGAAATTCAATTCGAAGCTATACGAGTATTGCAGTTACTGACAATGACAACTTTAATCCACTTTCAGTACAAGATCTTACCTTAAGAGAAAAACGCAATTTCTCCAACAGGAATCCCAAGTGTGATCCCAACTAACGTAAAATATGAAATACAAAACTCTAACTACAGTCTTTCGGTTAGTGCAGAACAATACTTCCAACCTTGTTGAGAATTTCTGTAACTGGAAAACCCTGTAGCCTGTACACAGTCGAAGGAGCGTAAATAGAATTAAATAAAAAATAAATAAATCTAATCTCCAGTGACAATCATCCAGTGGCTTTTATTGTCAGTTCCGAAGCGACGAAGAGCTCCTAACCCCTATTCCGGACCGTACTGTGTTAAAAAATTGTCATGAGCAATGCCATCATCTCTAACACTGAAAAAAAAACACACACACAAAAATCCTGTGCCCAAACAAAAGGCAACCCAAAACACTGATGATGAATTCGCTCAGTCCCCGCCCAACATCCTGGCAAATAAAAATGTTGACGAGAAAAATATTTAATTAAATGATTTTATGTTTCGATGCATTGTTTGACTTGAAACGTCCTTTTTGTTTGTAACTGAAAAAAAAAAACAGTACAAAAAAAACAACGGAACTCTTTCAGGGGGTGAGTCCGGAATATCTAACTCACTCGAGTGTCCTGAGAGATTTCTTCTGCTTTTGCTGTTCTGTTATCTTTTCTCACTCTTTTGTTCTTTTTATTATTTTGTATCCTTACCGCAAGAAAACGGTTTTATTGTGATTGTTCGGGTTTGCTTTGTAGAGCAAACACTCTGCCATCAGCGCGGACAGTCAGCCGAATAATAGTTAATTTGTATGTCCTTGTGGTTCCTGTGCCATAATGGCGGGTTGTTCATGTTCATTTCCTACGGGACTTGCGATAGGGGTGGTTTTTATAGGGCGTTATTTTAGGGATAACTGATGTAATCTACGCTCAAGTCTTTCATCTGGGACACTGAAAGTGTAGTGTAGATGTCTCTGAGGTGGAAATTATTAATGGGAAGTGTTTAATTCAAGGTTTCTTCTTCTTCTTCTTCATCTCGAGAAACTGTAATCGTTGTTTTATGGCAGAAAGATACTTTTCCGCTTTCTCCGGAATGAACGATATTATTTGCGTAAGGAGCTTATTTTTCGTGGTTTTTAATTAGCCTCAAGATGTGTCCCACAAGTAAAAAGGAATTGTTGTCGTTTTGACTGGGATTTTGTTGTCCTACCCGAATGAAGAAAGTGCGCTATGCCGAAACACTATTATATTTTATTCATATACAATTTAAATTGAAATTTGCTTGCGAGGATATGAATCCTACGCGTATTCGTAAGAACTGTATGTTTAGTTACAATGTAGAAAGAGATTTTATACAGAAGTACACTGCTTGACTCTGAAATGAACGAAAGTTGGATAAAATTCTGGAAATTATAAGAAGTTCCCTTGGAGATGTCTTCGTTCTCCCCGTTTATCTCCGTTTTGTTGAAGGTTAACATTATAATGTTTTTCAAAGAAAATTACTTTAGAGATTAGAGCCCCGACATTGTCCTGACGAATTCAGAACGCCAGCAGTAATCAGGACAGACCAGCAACCTCAGCATCGTGAAAGGAGATATTGTACTCTAAACTGCTACAACTAGAGAAGAATTTCTGTGTAAATAAGGCCTATAGGCAAAGCTGATCAGGCCAAAACTCAGGCGCTACTTCTCGGGAAGATCTTGCAATCATCCGAAGGTATAACTCCGTTTGCTTCATATTTCACTTCGGCAGTAAGACAGACTTGTAACTGGCGCTTCCAGGCTCAGCAAAAATGAGCGTTAAATATTTCCTAACTAACATGCACTTTAATAGGGGAAATAAAACAACTTCTTCCGAATAGTCCCTTGTTACATAAACATACCGCAAATTGCTAACGCCTTATCCATTTTGATCCCTAATAATTTGAGCATAAGAGACTCGCGACCCTTGTAACGGACAAGTGGGACATGATGATTTGGCTGAGATTATCGCCGCTTCTGCCTATCATCATACCATCCATCCCGTTTCCTGTCGCTTCAAGTGCCCAATGATCTATAGAAAGTTTCGTTATACCTCTCCCATGTCTCATTCTGGGAGGAATCCACTCTAGGAAAATCCACTTAGGAGCTTTCTTTTTTAACCCTAGAGACCTCATTACTAATGATATCTGGAGTTTATTACGCTTCAGGCGTGGAGAAATATAATGTTCCGGATGGTATCACAATGGACCTAATATAGGTCTAAGTGTGCTAGCCTATGCTGGCAGCCACTTCAACCTAGCCTAACCTAACCTCTAGAGCTAGAGTTATCTCAACAAGAGCGCTATCACCTCCCGTTTCCTGTTGCCTTTTCGTTTCATCCGACTTCGGAATTACTGCCCAACGAGCTATAAGATGTTTCATCGTTCATCTCCCAAATCTCATTTTGCCCAATCTTCCTGATCAAGCGCCATAATCCATCCCGTTTCGTGTCGCTTTTTCGTTTCATATGAGTTGGGAATTACTGCCCAACGAGTTATATGCAGTTTCAAGGTAAGAATTTCAATGATTTCCAATACATACCTCCGTTTCGTAGGCCAATCTATTACGCATGTTAGGGCTCTAGTCTAGATAGCTAACAGGAAACATTGAAAGCTGCATCCGTTGAAGCTGAGATCGGTCGTCAGCCTCTGTAATAGTAACCAAGAAAAAACTGTACATTTTTGTTCGTCACTCTCAATCCCTACTCAATAGGGTATATCCTACCCAGTGTTCAAAATGAAATGTTTAGTCCGGCTACACCAAAAATTGATGAATGCGGCTCTGAATTGTGACAGAGAGGGCTTCTTTGACAATGTGACATTAAACTTGGCTAAAGAACGATGGAACAACACTTCCGGTTGTACTATAACTCGTTGCTTGTGGCCCGCAATTGACACAAAAATGTCGAAGATCCTAACATCTTTTGATAGAAACCAAATCCGAGTGCTCGTCGGGGTAATAACCGAACACTGCATCATTGGGAACATATAGGCAAAATAATATATATCTTCACAAATGACTTATCTGCAGAAGTTGCAGAGATGAAGAGGAAATAGAAATAGAATCTGTGGAACATCTCCTGTGTCACTGCCGAGCCCTCCAAGAACGTCGCTAGTCTTCTATGGGAGCACGGTTCTTCGACGGCTTGGAAGATCTAGCAACGATACCTCTAACAGGTTTAAAAAGATTCATCAACAGATCCGAATGGTTTTGTTAGATGCATGTCCTATATCATGTACTACAAAAGGGTAATCACAATGGGCCTCAATGGCTTCTGGGTGGAAATTGCATATATTGCAAACTGCCCCTCTAACCTAACCTAACCTATATGGGATTTGAATAATGAATATCCTCTTCAGTGGAACACTGCTGCCCATTCGCTTCGTGTTGCTCAGCTCTTGAAGTCGACAGATATTGGCATATAATGTGATTTATCGTTGACCAACGTCTTACCTATCTACACCGATAGGGGATACTATTGACATATTGCGTACCCGACATCCGTATCCGGCATCAACTAAGGGCAGCTAAGGACAGGGCTATCTGGAGACCATTGTTAGTAACAGCCTAACAGCCAATACCATGTCAAGTGCTCAACAAAACTCTATAAGCTCACAAAACTCATGTGAATTTTAATGTCCTCATGGCCATTTCGCTACCATATCCACTCTTGTCCACCAATCGAAGTGATTGCTCCTACACCCAATAAGTCAGTATTTTTAAATTCGCCAGCTAGCAATATTTTTAACGCATTAAAACCGACAAACCGCTTGTGATGATTAAAACATCCACCATTACGAAGATTTCCATTTAAACGTTTGTTATTTTTTGTACACATTGAATTTAATTAAATTCCACCGCCCAGCCTGAACAAGGATAAACGAACATTTTCATTCATAAAATTTATTTCACAATTTAATCAAGACCTATCCCACTATAAGCTCGGATATACAATATACATATCTCATTCATTTGCATCCCCACAGATACGTGACGGCCCCTATGGATTTTCGAATTTGGTTGGCAGATTTTGCGGCGAAGAATTTCCACCTATGATCACATCGAGAGAACGACATCTCTGGTTACATTTTCATTCCGATGAAAGCATTGAGTATTCAGGATTTACTGCCGTCTACGAGTTCATCGATCGACCAAAGGAAGGTAAGTAAATTCCATCAATATGATGCACATCACCACTAAATCGAAGTATATGTAATCTTATCAATTACAAAACCGAAATTATTTTCCCAAAATCGATCAAAAATGAGTGTGGCATCAAATTATAAATATAACAAGGCAAGGCATCTCTTTTATAGTAAAACTTCATTCTAGCTATCAGCACGGAGTTGAATTGCACTATTGAAAGCACCGATGACTACGAAGGATACATCAATTCGACAGATGTTCCACAGTATGTTCTGTCGAACGTCACAAAATACAAGATACCACTCGACTGTATGTGGATCATAAAGGTGAAGGAAAATTGGAAGGTAAGGTGTCTTCCTGTTTTGAATGCATCCCTGATTGGATGACGCATGCAAATGCAAGCTGATAATCAATAATCCGAGACCTAAATCCCTTTTTTTTAGATTTCAGTGAAGTTTATACATTTTAATTTGATCAAACCCAACGATTGTGATAAAAATTTTATTGATATATTCGGCGAGGATACAAACATACCGTCTAGGTGAGTTGCTCATGATATATGCATAGATTTGGTCCTTTGGAAATTGTATGCGCCTTTTTCTCTCTATCTTTGTCTGAAGAGTGAAAAACTTTTGCGGTTCGACAGGAGAGGCGGTGTCATCGGAATCGAATGTTTTACATATACGATTTTATGCTGAGCAAGTTGCTATGAACTCATCGTTTAAAATGTTATACACATCATTCAGGGAGAAAGGAACTGCACAAAGTACGTGAGAATAATTGTCTGTACCTATATTTATGGAAATTGTTGTGTGTGCAGTTTTGTGCGAGAGAGAATGTAATTTTTGAAATGTGTTTTGTTTTTTGTACCTATAACTTGCAGATTGTGCAGCGGACGAGTACGATTGCCAGGATGCGACTTGCATATGGGGTGGATTGTTGTGCAACAAGCGTGACAATTGCAAGTTTCGCTGGGATGAAGAGGGCTGTCCGGTAAGTCGTTGTAACTTTACATAACACAACATCTGTTCTTAAAAGACATTAAGAAGTTCAGTGAACACATTGTGTACTTCGATGGCCAAAACACATTTAAATTTTCAAAGGATATATTATTTTATTTCGGTCCATATAGTAGGTACCTACCCCATATCCATTACTCGCGACTGACATATTAGAAGGGACTTGCATGATACTCTTTAGGATACGTGTCAGAGTCAGATGTTCGCGAGTCGTGGAGGACTATAGGTGTTATTCTTATTTCTCATTATTCTTATTCTTATAACTCAAAAGTTCATCACTTTAACCACTGAAGCTAAATACGGTTCTATAAGTACGCCAACTCAAGAAGTATCTGAACCTCAGTCGGTTGGTTTAATTCCCTTAGCCTTATCGAAGTTTATTTATAACGCAAGTTGCAATTTAATCGCATAGAATAAACATCTCAAGAGCTTGATAGAATAGGCTTGAAAGGAGTTTCTCAGTAGGTATAGGTACCTACTTAAATATGTGGTAGATGCGCGTGCAAGTGATGGTGACTAAAATAAAAGCCTTTAAGTCTGAGCCATAATGACATAACCTATTTCACACAATTTTCGTCAACAGAATGAACCTTAAAAACTAACTAATTAACGCAAAACTTACGAGTTCTGAACCAGCATCTTTATCAGTCCCTAAAAGTTAAATAAATAAATAGTTGCCGCAACAGATAATAGGAACCCAATACCCAAGGCCTAGCTTCTCACAATCATTCGTTTATGTGAGATTTTATTTTGAGGACGAATGGAAGGGACTTACATTTTATGCCGACTCCGAACGGCTTAAATGAGAAGCTTTTTCAGGGCAGTTACTCTCGGACGTTTGGCAGACGTTCGCGAAAAGTGGCGCAGTGGAAAAAACCTTAAGATGTAATTTGTTTTTTTCCAGGGATCGAACCTGAGACCACTCGCACAGTAGTCCAGCACGCTAACCACTGAGCCACTGCGCCTACAGCGAAGGAACCTACAGTTTTATTCCGAGTGACTAAATTTAGAGTGGGCGCAGTAGCGCAGTGGTTAGTGTGCTGGACTACTGTGCGAGGGATCCCAGGTTCGATCCCCGGAAAAACACAAATTACATCTTAAGGTTTTTTCTACTGCGCCACCTCTCGCGAACGTCTGACAAACACCCGAGAGTATGACTGTCCTGAAAAAGCTTCTCAATTTAGCCGTTCGGACTCGGCATAAAATTGTAGGTCCCTTCCATTTGTTCCAAATATAGAAACTCACACAAAACGAATGGTTGCGAGAAGCTAGGCCTTGGGTGTCTACCCAAGGTTTGCCAAGGGTTGGACCAGAAGAATCTTCGTGCACCTTCTGTTGATGATGGGGTTTCATAAAGACGCAGTGTTTAAGGTAATGGCTTTCGGGCTATTCAGATAGACCAAACTGGTTGCAGACGACTCGCATCAATTCACAAAGATTTTGCAAAACGCCATTTTTACAGCGATTGTCCCACTACAACTTAAAATAATTTAATTTTAGAAGCAATACCTACCTGCAATCATATTTGGGCTCTGTTGACGCGTTATGGGTACGTTTATCGAGAAAGTATTCAAAAAATATTTCAATGGACCAGTTTTGGAGTAAACGTATTGACAGTCAAAGAACAACAGATAAACGTAGGCTATAAATTGGTTCTTTGACTTGCCATATGGATCTTTTATCAAGGTTTAGTTGTATTGGGCTAAACATGGCTATGTTGACCCTGAGATAATACTAGGCTCCAAAATGAGCCCATAGCGATAGCTGGGAAAACGAATTTAAAAGTAGTTGGTGCTGCCGTATGAGGTTATAGTTATTTGGGCTTTTGGTTGTGGTTGTCAATTCACAATTCACAAAGCAAAAAGATGGCCATGGAAGATAATTCACCTTTCCGATAAATCAGAACAGTTGCAGAGCTAGTGAATAGTGATGGATGTGACAAAAAGGAAAAACTATATATTTGCGGATAGACCCAAATACACACGATAGTTCCTGAAGTGGAAAGCTGGGATCAGTTTATCGTTTATCCGATCCCTCATCGTAGCAGTCATCTACAAAATTCAAAAATCGTCTCATTCTTCGACACGCTGACGTTGACGGCAGTATGTAGATAAAATCTGACGTCAGCATGTCAAAAATTAACATGATTCTTGATATGTGTAATAGTTTAGCTTTACAATTAGACTGGTCTTTCGGTCAAGCAGTCTGTGGGAATTTCATAGAAATAATATTGTGAAATATCAAAAGACCTGATGTTTCAACAACTTAGAGAGCGGTTTATTGTTAACACAATTTGAACAAATTTACCAAAGCTTTCGATAGACATTATGGTATGAATTACTTGGAAGCATCTCAAGAGCTGCATTCCAGAGCACCAATTTTTGACAACTTTTTGGAGCCAGAACTCATGAAATCCGCCGAATGTTAACTTTTATAAACTGGAGTGGCGTGAAATCATAAGATCTTGAAAGTCAGGCCATTGGTCCATTTCTGGCGATGATATTTTCACTGAACACTTCCTTCAAAACATCTATTTCTCTTCAGTATAGCATGTGGTACTATCCGGTTGTCACCAAATGGTTTGCAGACAATATGCAATTTTGCTTATTTTTTAAGTCACCAGGAAAGATGTGAGCCTCATCACAAATATCCAAATCACTGACAGACCACAACGCAATCATTGACCGTCTGAAGATTTACCAAAGATACCTACCTACCTACTTTATAAAAGTTCGTACAAGCTGTCAGTTTAACTATCAGCTGTCTAAATTCTAATAGTTGCCATATTAAAAAAGAAAACATTCTTTAAAGTATACCTACACTTGGAAGATTCCAACAAAATGTTGAATCTATCTCCGGCGCAATATAATCCAAATATTACCGCGGTCAAAGGAAGGTTAAAAAAGAATGCGATATAATTATAAATTATTGTTGAATATGTTGCCGAACGAATTCGACAAATTCTATTGACTGCAGCCAAGTTATAGTCATCGCCTTGAAACTGAGAAATGTTTGAACTACCAAATAACAGTCGATCTCCTTAGTATAGGAGCAATTGTAAAAAAAAAACGGAGCCTGTGCAAAATTCCAATTGGAGATTTTATTTTAAAAATTGGTGAGAAAAGTATAATCAGTGGGACAACCTTGAAAATTCAACAGAAGATAACCCACACGATGACTCTATTTTTTTTGGTAAGACGACGTTAACTACACAATAGAGCTCGAACTTTCGTGAAAGCTCTTTATTAATAAGTAATTTCTAAATGGCCGGGAAGAGTTAAACACTGTTTCTACAAACTATACTAAAAATGTTGATGCGTGGAAGTAAAAAATATATACCTACTTCAGTAACCGATAAATTTTTCTATTTAAAAATGTATTTTTCTATTTAAAAATTTATCACCCCAATTGAGAGACATAATAATGTATCTGAATAATTTTTTCTATACTACCGGACTACCTTTAAAATTAAAACTATATCCGTCGGTCGGTTATTTAGCAAAGAAAAAAAGTCCGAAAAGTACCTACTTGCTGGTTCCCTACATTTCTCCCAGTTAATCTGTCCAAATAAAAAAAAAATATTCTTCCCTATTTTCCAAACAATTTCAAACATTCCAAACTGTCTTCATTAAAAAAAATCCATGAATTCCTTATAATCCTCCTATACCCACTCCACGGTATACTGATTACAGCTGAGAATGTCTAAACTTTATGCTCAAAACTATAGAATGTATAAAATTTGGCCACAATTCACCGACTTTACTACCAAAACCACCACCACCACCACCGCCATCAGATTACGAAAATCAAATAAAACTGTCATCCTTTGTTAAATACAAAACAGATGCCGGACGGTCAGAAAAGCGAACAAAATCTCCATCTTCACCGAGACCATGACCAAATAGACGGCGAGGCAAAAAAAAAAAATCAAAAAGCCGTTTAAATTACCGTCGACTTAAGAGCAGATTGCCTTGGCCAACTTTTGTGCTTATCCTAAAAACCAACCGAACCACAACATCCTACCTTGTCCGTTTCCTTCCGCAGGCGCTACCCGCACCAAAAATACCTATCGTACCACACCAACACCATATTCTTCTGAAAGATTAACGATTTCCTGCGAACAGTTAGACAATGGAGTAGGGCAAAATAATGTTCGCTCCCTCAACAGGCGCGACAACTACTACACAATACCAATGGCAAATGGCAAAAATGGCACACACAGGAATGGCAGCCATTTCCATTGCTTTCACTTTTAATTTCCTGCCTCTAGCTAGACTATATCCTTTGTATATCTATAACTATATAGCGATGCACTTATATCCCGTGTACTTATGTCATTCTATATTTTCTTGTATTCTTCCCACAGGAAGAGGGTGGCGGACAATCGGAGCATGTTACCATCATAATCGTTGTCTTTGGATTAATTCTCGGCGGCATGATTGTGACATTCCTTGTGAATTGTGTACGAAAAATCATGAGGGATCAAAAGATCATCAGGGTGAGTACAGTAGTTGAATGGTGTCTTTGTGTTGTCGAGTGTCCTTGGTGTTAGAATGGTTGTGCCATACTATTGTGGTGTCAACCAAAATCCAACAAAAGCCAGTTTCTATGCAAGTGGTTGACTATGTTATGTTATGCTATATCCCAAAAACGCTTAGTTCGCATATTGCTGTTGTTGCTTTTGTTGCGCTTATCGTGTCTATGTGTGCATTTAGCTCTGCATGTGCGTTTGGCTGGAGAACCCTTTTGGAGCATTTAGCTGATTGTTTGCCATTTTACCTGATATTCTGTTTGCATTTTTGTTTTCTTTGCTTTATCTCCGTGTGTGCCTTTGTTATAGAGACAACATTTCATTATGTGGGATATGTGTTCGTTTATTATCAAAAGATTGCAAAGGATCCATGAAAGCATATTGTATCCTTTCGCAACAATCAAGGAGTAAAATGCGATATTCAATTGTGTACGCATCAATACTGAAGTTGGAATGAATGGTTTTGTTGGATGTTGTCGTATATTAAGGTTACGTCTATACGAAACGCGTCTGACGTGGCTAACAGGAACTTTTGTAATCAATATGATTTATTTTTTAATGAAATTCTTTTAACTCGATGTACTGTCGTTATTTTAATGGAACTTTTTGGTGGAACTCGTTGGTTTAATGGAAAGTTCGAACAAGGTCAACGTGTTGTGTATCCGATGTGATTTCTGGCAGTTCTTATACATTGGGTTTAGATACTTTCCACGGATCTACTACTGTATAACTGAATTGTTTTCAGTCAACGTTTGGTAACGAACGTCTGTCTGTTTGTGTGTGGCAGCTTTAGCTTCGAGATTTGACAAATTGATGTATGATTGTATAGTAACTGCCCGTTAGGAGTATTTTGAAAATTGTAGGTAGATTTGGAAAACGCCTTCTATATAAAATAAGCACTCAAAACTCTGTATGTGGCAGCAAAAGGTGTGAAATTCAGTAAACGAAAGTAGATTAGGTATAAGAACTTCATAAAATGGGGGCAAGATAGAATATGGGCGTGCCACCTTTCAAAACGCATTTCTCAAGAACTTCATACTCGCAGAGATTCGGGTGGGAGATATCTCTGTCTTATCATCTTGAGTAGCCGTCACGATTTTAAGGAGGACTGCCCTTAGACTGCTTTTAAATCCCTCAGCTTCCGTTGGGGTATAGTAGGTAGGTACTCATTAATTTGTGTGATTTGTGACGTGTGAATACAAAAAGGGAGAAAGCGTTTACAATTATGAAAAGTCACGAAATAGGTTTCCTCCTTTAACTCCATTTAAATATAACCCAATTTCGTACGTATTTTTAAGGAATAGGTATACCTACGATCTTCAAGCAATTGTGATAACTACTATGTAGGAGCTGATTTTTGCAATACGGAGAGCTCTGAAGGAAATACTTGGCTATAAGGACATCAAGAACAACCAAAATAAAATGAATGAATATAATGTAGTTGACGCAGTAGTTTCATATAAGACCCTATAGGTCTAGCATCTAACAACCATTCATTTATGTGAATTTTTAGTTTTGTGACGAATGGAAAGGACCTACAATTTTATTCCTGATCTGAATGGCTGAAGAAAAGGAAGGGTCTTCTGAACAGTTGTTGTAGCTATTGAAAATTTGTATGTCGTTGACGAGAGGTAGCTCAGTGAAAAAACCCTGAAGGTGTAATTTCGAGGTTGAACCTGAATAGACTTAGCTTGTAATGGAGCTCCCTTGCAACACAAAAATTTTTTCCAATAGCTTGAAGCAGCTAAATTAAGGAGAAGTCATTCTAATCCAAAGCATTCTACCGAAATGCGCTTCAACTTAAAGCAATTGCAATTTCCGAAGCGTTTAGTTTTATGAATAGAAAGCAAAGGCCCTATAGCTAAAAGAGCAGCTAGAGTGATTATAAACGCTATTATTTGATGCAAATTTATTTTCCGAAGGTTGGTACGTAGCTTTAAAATTCGCGGGCAGAGCCAGAGGAAAATCATAGGGCTATCCTAGAGGCGTCACAAGACGGTACGCACAGGTCGCCTGCACACGACGTTCCATCAGCTTTGAGCTCGATTTAAAAAAAAAAAAAAAAATGTCGGGTCGGGTCGATGTTGGCCATTGTGTTTTGCCGTGCATAAGAAGTCGGCATTTTGCAGACTTCAACTTGGCGAATTTTGCGTCGAGACTTGGGCCTAAATACGTTCAAGATCCAACTGACCCAGGAACTCAAAGTTAATGTTAATGAAATGTGACCATCTCACCCGCTTTTGGCGGGTTTTACCCTCTTTTTTACCGAAAAACCCTCCACCCGCCACCACAACCATTTTCCCGATTTTTGATAAAAAATCGGAATTTAATTCTCTTAAGAAGAGAATTAAATTCCGGTGCCGATTTTAGACCGGCGGCGTCATTGAAAAGATTGGGAACCCCTGGTATAGTCTTTTTAATATGCCAACAGACACTGACTACCATCGTAAAAACTATTTGGGTAAGTCTTGTTTTGGTCGAAAAATGGCGCCAATGTTCATCGAAATGACGGAAATTACCTTCTACGTAACTTTTAGTGTGCGATTCGAGCTAACATTTAAAAAACGTTTTCAATATTTTTCAAAGTTTGTTATGTCCTTTTGAAAGGACTAGCTATGCCTCCCGATTAGTAAGTTATAGAATATATTGTTATTCTATCGGCTACCTCGATGGCAGTAATCCATCTTGTCAACTTAATTTTTCAGTACTTTTTCGACTATCTCACGAATAGCCCACATCGTTGTTGAAGTGTAGGCATGACATCGGTCATTAACAGTGCCCTACTCGGTGTCAGAGTTACTCCACCATTGTATACGAAAAAACGGCGTTCCCTCTAAGGACCAGAGTTAGTCTGAGTATTGCAGGAGTTATAGATAATTCCCTTAAAAGAAATAAGTCCTATGCATCAAAGGTCAAGCGACGACAATAAATAGGCGCATTACGATTTATGTATACATTGTGGACAAAAGATTATTTGTGCCTTAAAAAGCTACAGCGGCAATGCCTGCCAATTCGCTAATTTTCCCAAGGACATTATCCCAGATAGAACATTCTTCTGCGAGATAGGTCAGGACAGTGTTGCAAAAATAGTGTGGAACAGTCATTCCCTCATCATCCCTTCCGCTACTGTTATACAGAAGTCATTTAACCTTCTAGCATATGACTCGATGGTCTATGACTCTAATGTCCAGTCATGGTATAAATAGCAGTGTTGACGTGCTATAGTAGATCCTTCAATATTTTTGGATTCCAATTTGGACAGATTTGACTGAAAATACAGCAGGTAAAGCGTTACTTCCTGTTACAGTTTGTTTAGTTGCTAATTGCATCCAACTTTTGGGTGTTTTTTTTATCCTTACCATTTAAAGGCTGTCAGTTTGGTTTTGGAGATAAATCGTTATAAATGTTGACACATGCAGTGTCTAATAGCTCGATTGAGCCAAATTAATATCCTACCGATGCCAAGCTAACAATACCCTCCCACAGATGCCATTGATTTAATTTATGCAACTCCACGAAATAGATAGAAAAACTACAGCAATATCGTTTTCCTTGAGGTATACCAGAGCATTTGCTGAAAATTCCCAGCAGCAAATTTCATCTTCAGATTACGTCAGAAGATATAGTCAAGACACACAGGAATTTCACGATGTTTTTAGTGCACTCTTAACAATACCTCAATAAACTACCATGTCCATGCCAAAGAAGTTTCGCATACCAATGTGTACGTGGAATCCCAATACGCGTCAGTGACTTTAGCATCGCTACAAGTGAAGAAGAAACCATTTAACACATTGGACACATTTTTCTCAACGCTTGTAGAATGTGTGCTACCAAAAAGCGAGGATTCAGTACTCCAAGAAAAATATACCTTCTCCGAAGATTCAATACTCGCACCCACTCATATCGAACGAGGTGGAAACAATTGCATAAGTAGTAACCCCTTTTAAGGGATGAAAATCAAAGGAATTCTTGTCACATGTTGCACAAATCACAATTCAACTTGTCACATTGGCTTTCCCTCTACTTTTTCTCCTCATCTTAATTTTATTTCACAACGAATGTCCTTTGCGTGTACGACTGTTGTCCTATGTTGCCGATCGATCTCTAACACCCTCTCCTAACACTCATGACTGCTGATTGTGGGTATAACCCGTCGCACGTATTACCCAGCCCCCTCATAACATTGAGCCACTCAGGGGCTTGTGTAGACTGCGTATACATTGGGACTTGGGAAATGTATACTTGATCTTGGGTTGTTTGTGGGTGGATGTCGCTAAGGGATGAAAATTGCAAAATTATATGGGAAATTTGTGAGCAGAATTGCAAAGAACTAAAAGCTACTTTGCATCCTGGCAGTGTGTGTTGAATGAGGAGAGAAAGCTATTTTTCTTTTTTCTGTGCGTATTCGAGTTGATTTCGTAATCATCAGATCGTTGTTTACATTTGAATGGGTGAACGTTAGGTAGATAAATTTACGACGGGTCTACCCAGTACACACCCCTTAGGCGTAGTTAATGTTTTTTAAAGAAAAATTACTTTTGCTCTTAATGAATTTCTTTTCCCAGTTGCTAATGCAAATTAAAATATCTTTTAAGCAATAAATTGTAAGTACTAACGGCAGCGTGCGTTGGCTTAGAAGTAATTTAGTTAGAAATGATTTTTCCAAGCAACCAATGTCCTTAAGACATTCGTTCCACCTTGTGTCAAAGGATATGCGTGCTGTGTCGTCCTGCTCATCTTGGTATGCTGCCAGTATGTATCGTGTTCTGTGAGATAATTAACACGTTGACAAAGTGAAAGTGCGTATTTATGAAGTTAATTTTGCACACGTGATGCGAGGGGATGTCAAAGGAAGGAGACAATCTTCGGTTACACATGATAGCAAATGGAAGCTTGAATTATTTAATTTACTTGGGTAGGTAATTGAAAGTGTCTTCATGCTGAGTTATTTCTTTCTAGACGCCGTAAGGATAGGATTCAGGGCAATGCTTTGACCTTCACATTCGACTAGTTAATGAATTTTCCTTAAAGGGGATCCAACTTGATTTGAAGATAGGTGGTACATTTGGCAGGACATTTTAAGTGAAATACATTTTTTTTTTTGGGAATTTTCATTTCTTTCCCGACATTAGTAGATATCTATAGGTATATATATTGTATAGGTTATACAGTTATGGTGCTCATATACGGACCTGTTGACGGTTCAGCCAACTACTTTTAATTACGTTTGAGTTGTGATGAGGGCTCTGAAAAGTATTACAATTCAGAAATAATTATGTGCATAGTTCGTAAAAAAAATTGAATTTTGAAAATGTGGGGCTGTTTAATTTTTGAAAACAATTGAAATAGTTTGACGAAAGTGAACTGAACTATGCCCGTCCAGTGTGCAGCCATCCCAGGAAGACAAGCGCTAAACAAGTAAACAAAGACCAACAAATTTCAATTTATACTATACGGGATTAGCAAAAACCCAAAAGAAGCTTTTAAGTCGGCATGAATTTATTCCAACGGCAGACTTTGGCTTTGAAGTGATGATCCCTTTTTATAAATCCGCGCCGTGGATAGATTCGCTTACAAAAAAACATTGTATATACTGAGTATTTCTATATGATCTCGTGGACAGAATGTGGGAATGAGGGTTCTCCGTTCTTCCTTATCTGCAAGTGTTACCATTTTATTCTCACCATGATTGTGGTGATCGGCATCTGAGTCTTAAAAAGTTGTTAAAGGTCTCGTGGTTTCCGATCCCTTTATCGCTAAGTTCAATCAATTGTTGCGTTGTTGTTTTTTGGGTGATTAACTATTCTGCATACTTACAAGACTCTATTTAGAGGGTAGAAATGTTGTCGTAATGTACACGGCGGGCTTTATTGATCATATCATAACTCTCAGGTATGTTTAGCTGTTGTAATGAATGCGCAACAACTTATAAAAATTCATTTACCAATATTGTAAGAATTTATAGTTTAGGTACTAGTTAATTTATAGTGGGCAGACTTCAATGAACGACTGACGAATTGCTGTACAATGTACAATACAATACAAAAAGTACAATCCTTCCGGTTAATAATGGAAAATAATTTCATTCAAATGGCTGCCTCGGCTGGCCATGCAGCAGCCTACACGATCGGTCCAATTTTTAAGCACATTATCGCTTGTGTGCAGCTGTATTTCACCAATGGCTTCACGAATATTGTCCTTTAAAGCGTCAATTGTCTCTGGCATGTCGGCGTAACACTTATCTTTTACGGCACCCCACAAATAATAGTCCAACGGTGTCAAATCGCAGCTCCCGGTGGCCAAACGACATCAGCTCTGAGGCTGATAATGCCATCTTCAAAAACAGGGCGCAAAACATCGAGTGTAGCTTCGGCTGTGTGGCACGTAGCGCCGTCCTGTTGAAACCAAATGTTGCCAATATCCTCCTCCTCAATTTTTGTGAACAAAAATTCGTTCAACATGGCCCGATAATGATCGCCATTGACTGTAACGGCCACTCCTTGCTCATTTTCGAAGAAAAATGGCCCAATTATACCTCTGGACCAAAATCCGCACCAAACAGTGACTCGTATATCGGTTTTTCAATGTATGCGTGCGGGTTTTCTGTGCCCCAAATGTGACAATTTTGCTTGTTTACATACCCGCTGACGGTGCTTCTCTTCTTCCAAAATCCGTATACGCAATTTTCGCACACATTCTGCAACATTACCATGATTTTCAAAGTAATGTCGCAATATTTCCCAGTGTTGTTTAAGCGTAGCTATACACAACCATATTCGTTCAGCGGAAGGATAAAACTAATTATCTGTCAAATCAGACATGAGCTAAGTGTTACCACTCGCGAAATAAGCACTAGTTGAAAAAAAAAAAAAACCTTAGATGGCGGACCCTTTATATACCTGATGAGACAATCATTGGGTCGGGTCTCTCTGGTACTAACGTTACATTCTTTTAGTGATCTTAACTGATTCTGGTGTCGCAAAAGTGCAAAAGGTGTTGCAACTACATATCTACATCATACGTCCGATTGTCTTTAAAATTACTCCTCGAACCCACGTGAGGCAATCTGAATAATTCTGGGCAAAGACCAATATCTTGTGGAGATCTATTAAATCTTTGCAATATTCATTTTATTTATTCATTTATCTAACTGATTATAAAATTAAAATGTGGAATAATGTAAGATTAAAAGTTCTCATTCATAATTCTTGTTCTGTAATTATAAGCTATCCTACTGTAAGTTGCAAAGGATCTCCAGTCGGGGCCATTCGGAATATCTAGAACTGCTTCTTTTCTTAGGAAGTTTGCACCGAGATAAACTCTTCTGATTTCGGCTAGAATAGGGCATGAACCGATAAAGTGAAAGATGTCTTCTTTTTCCATTGTGTTACATAGCGAGCACTGAAACGGTAGGTCAGCTCGATGCGGCATAAAGTTTATATTCAAAAGTTCTCCTCTTAATCGCAGCACCATCGATTATATCCGATACACTTATGTTAGAGTCTTTAACTTTGAGTTTCTCGAGATTTAGGCTTTTATAAACCAAGCGGGTGTTTGATGGTCAAGCTTGGTTAATAAAGTATTTTGTAAAGGCATGTTCGACATCATTTATAAATTCCTAATGCCTCTGCCCCATTCCGCAAGATTTGTTTCCAATAGTGGCGAGCACATGTTATGTTTTGCTGCCAAATTTTCCCAGTCGGCATGGAAATGTGACTTTGTCCTTACAGCTTTTAATACCAATATTTTTACAAACCGCCTATCATGCTCACCAGTCAAAACTTTCAGCATATACTCCATATTTAGCTTTAGCGTAAATGCAAAAAGTTGTGAATATCCACCCTCAATATATAACATGTAGTTCGGTGTGTTCGACGGAAGGCGGAACAGCTTTTTCAGAAAAAATCTCAACAATATTTCTACGCCTTCAAAAGATCTACTTCCCCAAGCTTGAGACCCGTAGGGCCGTAGTATCACTGCTTCAAATACCTATCTTATATTTCGCATCAGTTGACACTTTTGTATTGGGTAGAATGTTTTTCCATGTGCTATTACAAAGCCTTTTCCCTTCCGACAGTTTAACTTCAAAGTGTTTTCTAAGGGAAAGGCTGTACGACAGAGTAACTCCTAGATATTTGTAGGTTTTTACAACTTCCAAGCTTTCACCACGGTAACTCCAACGCTCACTTCTAGCCAGGCGTCCATTTCCCGTTCTGAACGCAAGTACTTTGGATTTATCAGTGTTAATTTGAAGACTGTTTGTTTCACAATATATTTCCATTTTATTTATCATAAGTTGTAGAGACGATGGCGATTCAGCTAAAAGGACAATGTCGTCTGCGTAGAGTAGCGCTTTAACTTCCAAAGGCCACTGTAAATCTACAACCTTGTAAAGCTCTTATAAAACTGAAATTTTTGATCATTGTTAACCAATTTTGAGTAGCGAATCTTCTGAATATATCAACCTCCTTTAGTGAACGACGATTTGACAGATTTCGTTCAGGCAATGTCTGAAATAAAATCCTCGTTGATGACTTTAACACATCCTTAATATTCCTAATTAGTATGTAATGTATCATCGGAAATAATAGTCTTCACGACGCCGGCCGGCCGACGCAACTGTTCTTTTAGACAGACCTAGTAGAACTTTATTGACAGATAAATCAAACCGTCAACGAAATTTATCATTTTGCCATTGACTTTAGGCACTCCTCCAGAATTCTAGATGTCCCATCCGAATGAGCTATATACATAGCCAACATCGACTATTGTAGGCAAGATACGAACGTTTAGCTAAAGAACAGTCATATAGTCCTCGACGTTAGAACCTTCCTTTCCTTCCAAGGAGAAACTTGCGGTTTCATACCTTCAAATATCTTATCGCTGAAGTTTTAGCCAAAAATACTCCCGATCCTGAGGTATTTTTCTCAAATCTAAATAAAATTAAAAGGACAATCAATCTAGTTGCATGTTCTCCCCAGAAGCTGTAATTCTTTAAGGCCTATAATTTCAAAATAACAGTAAATTCAACACAAAGATGGTAGTACCAAAGAAAAAGGAGCAATGAAATATAACTGATGCTTGGCTTATTCCTTTGACTCTTTTTCTTGCTTTCCAATTTCCCAACTATAATAATCCTGCTTCTGCTATAATCTGTCAATTTTTCTTTCATCAACTACATTCAATATGGTTACGTGCTGAACTGCTGAAGGCAGCACCCACCCTCATTGCTAAAGTTAATAGTTGTCATTTCATTTTTTTTTTCATTCGTTCGTCCTTTAAAACCCGATTCATCCTTGACAGTATAAGAGCAGAGTGCATTGGTAACTAGTTTTCTGCAGACTTCTATATTGATTTGTACAGCAAAAAAAACGATTCAGCATTTTAGTCGCCTGATAATGCTCTCCTTGCTCTGTCAGGACTCTTTTTATTTGAATCCAGCTTAGTCTGCTTGGTGTCTGTTTCCTACATTCATATCTTTTTGCAATGAAATCTTTTGCACTGTAAATGTTCGCCCGTGTGTGCACATTGTTCGCTATTTCAATTTAATAAGATTTTATTTTGAAATAGTTTTTCTACTTGTCCTTTATTCACACACGCTTGAATCGTAGCGCAAAGTATTATCAAGCTTAGTGTCAATATTAGATGTAGGTATCTTTGAAGATAAATGGCGAAAGGATCATGTGTTTGAACTCTTCCGAGCACGTGCAATCTGAAAATGTATTTATCACAGCTTAGTAGCTTGTCACTATAAGCACTTCGTCTGTAGATTAGGATAATTATATGGCAACCATGCGAGACAAAGATGCAAGGACATTTTCAGAGGTAAGAATGGTAGAGTTTGTTTTTATGCATTTTTCAGAGCGCATTGGCATTGGCCCTTTAGAGCGATATAGTTCAATATAACTTCCCCCCAAATGTTTGTAAGTCACACTTTAGCCTTACCCCAGCTAATTGCGCGCTTTATCCACATATACATACATATATATATTTCCATACCTTTTCCGTTGTAGTTAGTTTAGATACGTTGTGCTCTATTTGTATCCAGCCATATGCTCTACCATCCTCTACCACTGTTTGTGCATACACGCATCCTGCATATTGTTCCGGTGTTGTGTTCACATCAAACAAATGACCTAGCATTTCCGAAAACGCCCCCCAACAACACCCCTTCAGTTGATACTGATTGGATTTTTGTTTTCCCTCTCTTTTATTTACGTTCCTCACTCTATCACTCTCTCTCTGTTTCAATTGAGTTTTTTTTTTTTGTGGTGTCCTTGTCGTGTCATGCTTTTTATTCACAGGAAGTTCCTGCGCTCTCGGCGGGGATTTATCATATTGATTCATATATCCTGGATGCCCCAAAAACAGCAATCTATGTTGGAGTACAGGACGAGTTTGACATTAATTATCCGGAGAACCTAACACCAGCATCAACATGCCCCACATCATCGTCGTCATCACCATCCCAAGTGTCCGAAGGCGAATTCTATCATCATCGTCATCACTATGACGAGATATATAGCGACAAGAAGCACAATGGCAGCAACGACATTAATAATATATACAAATCTAATAATTACACGTACGAAAACAATCATCAACAGGATCATCATTTGGACGCTTCATATCAGGCGACCCAACCAGCTTTCTAAAAAAAAAAACGAAACCAAAACTCTAATGGCAGAGGAGTATCTTACAGATGAAAGATAGAAAAATAAATTCATTTATTGTCTTATTCTGTGGTTATGGTCTTTGTACCTAAGGACATAGCTATTATCCATAGCGACAACCTATACTTATACAATTGCAAATGATTTTCGTGTTGTATTATTTTATCATTCAATATTAAATTACAAAGAAAAGAAAAACCAATTGGATCCAGGAAAATATTGGATCCTTGCAGATACACACCTTCCCCAAACTATTATCATTCCTGCGACAGTGACGATGCGCTTTTGTGGTTATACATATTTTATTGTTGTGAGCGTGTGTATGGTATTTTGTTAATTATGTATATTGTTTCTCGCTTTCTTCGGTATGTTTTTATTTTATTTATCAAAATAAAAGTGTTAACGTAACAGGATGTAATGAGTTTTTTTTTTATTGTAAGGATATTGCTTTGTGTTATTGCAACCAGTTAACATTTTTTTTGTGATTATGATTATGATAAAATTTTGGTTGTTTTTGTTTTTAACAATTTTTATTGTTTGTCTGTTTGCTAAAATGTATTGGATTAATTTTGATCTCTAAAATTTATATGAAATTTAAATAAGTTGTCGAATCCTTTATAGGTTTTCAGTTTTTATTGCTTATCCTATATTTTAGGTTAATCAAAATATTCATTCTCGAATAATAATTATTTTTTGTATATATTTCTAGGAACATATCCGACAGTCAAGAGAAAGCAAATTGGATGAAATGGGTCGTCTGTCGAAGGCACGTTCTAAAGACAATGTGTCGGGAGTCTTATCGCCGAGGTGAGTACATACTATGAAACATTTTTCAAATTTTTAAGACAAAAAATTGCGTTTGAAATTAAGTAAATTCGGTGGAAGATTGAGCTCTGAACTGAGAATAGTAGGTACATTTTTAACTTTTACTTTTGAATTTACAAAACACTATTTTCAAAAATTAGCTCGGAACAAACCTGTAAATGTTTACAAGACGGCATTTTCACATGTTCCACCTTTCGGAAATGCCAATTAATATTTGATTATCTTTCTTTATGTACCTTCTCCGAGTTTCGATTTTAAAAAAGACGGTCGGTGAATTTGCCGACTGAACACTTTAAAATTTGAAAACGACTGTACCAACGTGAATATGTACTTCTATCTGAGGGGTTTTTTTAATTCCTACGCGAAGGTTAAGGAAAAAATTTAAGTCGGAAAATTCTCAACAGGTGGCGCTGTACATTTCGATATCTCGAATACCACCGACTGGATTGAGCTCAAATTTACAAGCCATCTTAGGTATTGGCCCGGGATAGTCGCTGTGAAAATTTGTCAAAATTGGACAAAGCGGCGTGGCATCTCCCGTACAAAAAACATCTTCTATGGGGTGAAATTCGATGACGTTATAACTCTATAACCGCTGGGCCGATTTTTATGTTTTCTATACAGTCGGCAAGTTCCTAAAATAATTCGACATTTCAATAAAAGTCACCCCCCCCCCCACGGCTCGAACCCTCGCTACGCCCCTGGATACAGGGAAATGGTTCGTTGGAGCCGTAGGACGTGCGGTGGGTTAATAGATAGAAGATGCGGGAGTTTCATAAATTACGAGGGTTTGTATTAAAAAAGATGGAGTTGTAAAGAGAAGGGCAATAGAGATGTCTGCAGGATCCCTGCGGTCCTCAAAGGTATTCAAGTTAATGAGTTTGAAGCGGTTTTGATAGGGAGCCAGAATTAGACGATCGTTCCAAGAAAAACCGCGGAAAGTAAATCGAAGGAAACGTTGGAATATGCTTACATGAACTAGCTGAAAGGGTGACCACCTTTTCTCTAGTGTATACCTATTCAAGGAGGTGGCGGTCGAAAAAAAAAAGGTGGACAAAGATCTGGTCACGTAGGGGCCGGAGAATTCCTTTGACCACCGTTTAATGAACCCAAGGGATGAATTAGTTTACGAATTATTTCCCCAATATGCGAATAGAAATTAAGATCGCCATGCATCGTAAAATAGGTATGCCAAGGTCAGGAAGAACTGTACGATAGATATAGGTTGATCATTAAGATGGTATAGACGGGGAGGGGACTTGTTGTACCTACGTGATCAGGTGATGGACAGGCATAAGAACAGGCAACAAATAGAAGAACTATCTAGAAACTTGTACAGATATCTTGCGTTAAAGATACGTGTTTGAAAAATTGTATCGTCGGCATAGAGAGATATAGAGGAGTGTTTAATGGACCTTTCAATTTATTTAAGATGAAGATAAGGGGACCAAGGTGACAGCATTTTGTGGTAGACCAGAGGTTGCCAGGAAAGGGGCAGATAGGACGGACCTGAAGCGAACCTATTCCAACATTCATATAAAAATATTGTATTGTATACATTGCACAATGACTCAATTAACAACAAAGTCAATCACCCAATCAAACACCTGGACCTGACGCCACTCAACATAATGCTGACACCACAAGAAAGAACATAATCATTAGGTAGCTACACATGCTTCTTTTGAATGTGCGATACTTACGGTGTCTACTTGAGCCATTTGTGATTGCTGCAATATGGTATCAAGTAATGAGTCTATGTCTCGTAAGACGATATTTGATGACACGCGACCCATTTAATATGGATATGCATTGGAAATGCTCACGGGGAATTGGTGTATAAATGATTTTTAAAATAAAGTTAGACTTAACAAAGCTCACAAACAGTATTTGTCTCCTCTGGCAGTCCCCTATGGCATTCGTGCCCTGCCCTATGATCCACTTTACAACGATATAAAAACGTCTGCGTCTTTCATGGCTTAGGGAAAGATTATGGTCGAAAATATTCAGTTAAGTCAAGCTATACAATAAGAAAACTTATGATAGATACGTAGCAGTCTCTGAAAAACACTTCGTACGAATCAAATGCTACAGAAGCCCAATTTGCCGCCGTTTGCCTAAAATCATTTTACAGAATTAATGAAAGATTAAAATTAGTCTTTAATCCTTAAATAAAGAAAAGTACCTAACTAAGATAAAGTTACCTGTGTACGTTTTTTTTAAGTCAGTTAACTGAACTCAAATTGAATCCCTTCGAAATACATATACAACTTTTTCATAAACGGATTTCAGAAAATAACTTCGATGTGTCCACAAGTCTCCTTCAAATCGTCCCAACCACCAAAAACACTTTAATTATATAAAATACCTCAAGTGTCCCAACTCATGGTAAATAATATCAAAAATAATTTTTGAAACATCCGTTTGCCTATACAACCCTTAGCTTTTTCCATTAGCCCTCATTATGTTGCCATCAGGTGAATTATTACGGACCAACAAAGTTAGTCCGCCTGCCATCTCATTATATCCGAAATACTAGATCACCCATGGGAAAAGGGTTTAGCAATATTTTTCTACCCATACCCATACCCATGCCCATTGCCCATTTATCCTTTTTTCGCAAATGAACATTGAATTTTCTATCTGAGAACTTGCTTGCATCGAGCACACTCTATCCCATTTGTATTCGTTCGGGACAAGAGATAAACATGTTTGAGAGCACCACATTCTACACACACACACAGTAGGTATATTTGGCATTCAAAAGATAAGATAATTGGATCCATTTGTTTTCATGACATTTCCCTGTCACTCAATAGTCAATGGTGATTCATGGCATAGCAGAATCTCTTGCTTTGAGTTGATTGTCAGAGACTGGATCGAATTGGGCTTCTGGGATGTATTAAGCAGATACAGGCTTTGGAATTTATGTGTGGTTTTGCTTTTCGCAGTGGAATAGAGAAACGAATTGTGAGTAATAAATTCGTTATCATTTTATACTGTTATATTTTGTGGAATGGATTGTTTTATGAAAATTCATATGCGGGAATGGTTTATCTAAAGGAGAGCCTTGTGCCTGTCAGATCGTTTAATAGTGTGATGAGTTGAGAAACAATATTTTGTTTGATCGGTTTTTATGGACATTTTTATATTTGTTTTGGCATATTTTAATAGAGATATAAATTAAATGATTTATTGACAAGCTATAGATAAGATACCTGTTTGTGCTAACATATTTTTTAAGGATGAGGAATCGATGTCGTGTAGTGTTTTTTTTTTTAAAGTTAATTAGAAAGTAAGGATATAATGTTTGAAAAAAAATAATTGCTGAAACATGTTTGATGTTATGTGAACTGAACCCAGGATAGTCTTACCTTGACGCATTAATACTAAATCGTCTGAGTAATCTGTACTCTGCAGTCAATTTTAAGTCAATTCTCCCAACATCACCGCATTTAGTCGTGATCTCGTAGGTGTTCTGTAATGTAATCCACTAACCTAGGATAAGCGAGTTATTACAGTATACAGAAAGATAGAATGCCCGACTAACAGATGAAGATAGTAACGACCTGCCCCCTAGTCAATAGGTAGGATCATCACGGTCTTTTATATTGCAAGACTAAGTTCATGATGGTCTTGCATGCAAGATTGGATTCGTCTCATGACATAGTTCAGACGAATTTTTGCGAATTTTCCGAGTCTTGTGTGTTAGCCCCTGCCACAGTTCTATCTCCATAGATTAACTCTCTGTTCCTGAGGGAACTACTTATCATCTGTATATGCGATATGGTAGCATATCGAAAGTATTTTTCTGGCATATCGCATATCCCATATCTACGGGAGTTAGAAGCGTTTCTTACGTCTAAAGTTGTATGATACTGCGCTGATCCTCTTAAGAAATTCGAACCTTCTATACCGCTTCTTGATGAGTGTCTTTTTATGAAGTGCAGCATGAATTTAGGTGCAGATTTCTCGGTCGTCTGGGTAAACACTAAAACATTTATCCGGTTAGCAGGTTTCGCCGGCACCGGAGCAGTTGTTCTGCTTAGAATATCGCAGTTGAAGTTGAAGATGTCGCAGAGGACCGCGGAGTATCGACCAGATGACGTACCACGCTGTACTAAATCGCTATAATAAATCGGCATCAATCGGCGGTGTTGGCAAAGAATTTTGGTAAAAGATATATTTAAGGTGCCTCCTTAAAAAGTGCAGACAGTGCATTGGCTGTTAGTTGTTGACCGCCCAGCGCATGTAACCTACGCTCAAGCCATCTCTAAGATAATCTCTCGTTTTGGCGATTTGCACTGGCCGCCAAGGTTGCCTAATTTAACGAGCCCATACTTCATTTTATTGGGTTTTTTGAAAGCACGAGTCTATGTCGACAAGCCACAGATTATTGAAGCCCTCAAAGAAAATATCCGTCAGGAATACGAGAACCTATCACCGTTCTCAAGAGTGATGGAAAATGCTCCTCCTTGAACCAGAAAACTACCACTTGATTTGGAGTCCATATTAAGCTATTTATTCCAGCTTGAAAAAGTTCAGATTGGACATGCTGGATACAGATTGTTTTCATTAAAATTCGGAATATATCTGATTTCCAATTAATCCCATCAAAACTTCCATCGAGTAGGGCTTTTTTTTCGAGAGTCTTCAACTATACCTTAACTACCAATGTCCTGTTTTCAACCACATCTCATTCGATTGTCATTTTAATCAGTGCAAACTATTTTGGAAGTCGCTTCAAAACCTCATTAGCTCACTGACATGTTCGAAAGTTTATACTATTAGACTTCCTTTGTACTCAGGAATCTCTGCAGCCCAAATTTAACTGACCCTACAACATTCCCAGCCAATCTGTTGCTTATCCCATTTCTCCCAAGATGCACTAATATCGAACTGGATAATTCAATTCTGCCAACGAATTTTGTAGTCATAGAAGTTCTTACAAACTTATTTTTGACTCGGATTCGATAAACTCCTATTCGGTGGGCTTTATGTAAAATAAAAGGTTAATAAGACAGTCTAACATTCGACATGGTGTGACAATGGTTCAGGCAAACTTTAATATTACTGGATGTGCGTTCCTTTGAAAGTATTTCTAGCTAGAGAGTGAACTTTTTCCAGAATGGGATTCAACCGAGCCAAGCACTATTTCACAATCATCCTACTTTAGGTATAGGTATATTTTAAGTCTTATAAATTTTCTAAAGCGCTGCAGTCTAATAAACGCCATATAGCTGCGACCAAAAAAACAAAATATAGGCTCATCTTGCCCTCGTTATTATAATGAGATATCCCCTCCTGTGCTGATTTTACAAAACTGTCTCGGACGGATATAGCCTCAGACGTATTCTTTTTTGCTATACAAAAAACTAATGATTCAGACAAAGATTATCTCATAATTCCATGATTTACAGAATTCGTGCACTTTGAAGTCTCATTCGTTCTAATTCATTTGATTTCCTTTTTACCTTTCCCATCTTTTTTAGACAAAAACATTCACAGACATCTCTGCAAATCCTTGATGATGTTTCCCAACGCTACTATCGGGAGGTGGTGCCCATATCCGTTCAGACTGGCAAAACCGACCTAAAAGACCACAGTATCCTTCGAAATCATCACGATATGGTTGTGCAAACGAGCCTCTGCGCTGACTCTTCAACACCCGAACGTGCAATCACTGGCAGCGGCGATAGTGGTGGCGTCTGTGATATGGGCTGTCAGACACGGTAAGCTAGTATATTAACCACTAAAAGAAAACCGTTATCCTTGTCCCCATCCAAAGAGCTTTCTGTAATAAATTGTTCTTGATCACAGTTTTTGTTCATGGATTCTTTTTCATTCTCTATTCCTTTTAATTAGCGAATCGTTGTTTCAACCTCTAGCAAGGCAGAAATCGATAACATCCTCATCACCGAATCAGTCGACGGCGGCTGCCATTCGCTTCTCGACATTCGGCTATGATATGCCACCACCCCCACCTTTGGGATGCGGCCAGAAATCCGGTACGCTATCCCGACAGAGTAGTACAAATATACGCCAGCCCTCGGAGAGCATTGAACTGGAAGAACGGCTTCGTACTGCATCACATCATTCACAGCATCATCACAGTCATAGTCATCTGCATGGCGGTGGTGGAGGCGGCGGAAGTGGTGGTAGCTTAGATCCTAGTCAGGCGCCAACAATGCGACCGCCCCAGGAAATGTGCCATCACCACCATCAACACCAGCAACATTTGCAAAAACATCAAATGCAACAGCAACAGCTACAACAGCAGCAGCCTACGAATCCCGGAACAATGGGCAGTCATCAACATCAGCACCATCAAGCACCACCTGGTGGTGGAAAATTAGGTGGCGGCGGCAAACACCATAAGCACGACGAGACATCCAAAGTGTTCATTGATATCAGAAATTCAGCACCAGACGTTATAATTATGACGTCCCATTGACAATTAAGGAAATGTCAACAGTTTTCTTATGGTCATTGTAGATACTGGGCAGATGAACCTATTATTAACCCGTATACGAAGAGGATAACATCGAGGACATTGACGCCCGCCGACCTCATCACAAGTTGGTACAATCAAGTTGCGACGACATCGGCAGTCCTTCTGAGTTTTTTTTGTAGGTCATTCTGCAGGGCAATGGATTTTAACCCGCTGATATTGAGACTTATCGAATGTCATTGTGTTTGTAGCTACAACAAGTATCTATAGCATGTAGGTGGGTTGTTTTAGCGACAAGGGTTAATTGGGCTGTACATATTGTATTCTAGATGAATAGGTTTTAGTACGTGTGCGTGTGAATGCGGGAGTGTTTATGGAGTACAACTCCAGTACACATTGAACTTTTGTTAACATTTTCAAATACTAGACATAAACTAATTTACTATTGATGACATTTTGTTAATTTTTCCTTCTAAACCAATTCGTGAGCCATGAAAACAGCTAGATACTGAGTGTCAAATAAATTTTGCTAACTATGTTTTAAACTTCATTACCAAGGCGATATAAATTTAAAGCACGATTTCATTTAATTATACATTGGGACCATTTTTATCTTCTTTTTTAAATTTAAAATTTTTAAAAATGATACCTGTAGATAGGTGTAAAGATGGCAACATTTCAAAAAGATGAAAGGTGAAAAATGCTTACACAAAATATATTTTGAACATTTGTACGCACTTAAATACAAAATTTTAGACCAAATTCGAAATAAGTATGTATGTAGCATGGTAGGTATAGGTACTACTTAAATTAGATAAAAAAGTGTCAAACAATTTTTTCTTAAATTTTACTGATCCGATAACTTGACTCAAGAATAATATTGTTCATAAGTTTTCGTATTTTAGCAAAATCAGTTTTCTGTAGCGAAAATTTGACAACATTGTTGGGATGCGGTGCAAAATCGTAATAAATCCAAAAGTCCTTAAGTTTCTGTAAATTCTCGATTTTAAAGTTTTCGAGTTAACTTAAAAAAAAAACCAACCATTCATTACAATTCTTTACAACTTTTAAGTTAGTCAGTTGCCTTCGACTGGCGACGTTTTTCTAATTATTTTTTCCCGTTTTCCTGAAAAATACCTTAGACCTCAACCTCAACTTGGAGCGGCCCCATTTCGTGTGGTGTCACAATGGACTTACGATTTTTGTACAAGTGTGACTTGAATGTGTCAAGAGAGTCGCCTAACCTAGTTGCAATTTTTTCTATGACGGAAATTTTATTCATATAGGTAAAGGTTGGTTTTTATGAGGGTTTTTAAAAAATGGCAAGATTTAGACAGTTACTGAATAAAAAAATAAACTCAGCTGTCAGATTATTTGTTGGGCAAATCATCAGGCGATCATGGTTATGTATGGGATAGCACATCGGATAAATGGCCGTCACTGTTTTGCTGGCAAGTACGTAGTACTCTTTTATTGAAATTTTCTATGACCGTTTCGCATAAATGAATTTCATTAATACACCTCTTAATTTCCTTTTTCAATGCGATAGTGGTCTTGGGCGTGTTTGCATAGGCCTTTGACTTCAAAAAAGTCCAATGGCGTTAAATCGCAAGATCTGTGGCCTGTACCACAAAACTACAAGTATACAGGCGAATTTTAACAATTAACAATGGTTTTTGTACCAGAAAACCTGTTGTATACAATACTTGTAGTTTTGTGGTACAGGCCCCTGGATGTCCAATTAATATCGCAAAAACGGTCGATTACACGATTAGGAAATGACTGATGCAGTAATTGAATTGCTTCTCTATCTGTATGGCATGTGGCACCGTCTTGTTGAAACCACATGTTGGTCACATCCATATCTTGTAATTTAGGCTGGCACTAAAAACGATAATTGTTAATGCCTGACCAGCTGCATTTTCGAAGAAGAAAGGTCCGATAATGCCTCCAGCCCAAAATCCATATCAAACAGTCACGCGTTGTGGATGCATTTGTTTCTCAAAAATTACTCGTGGGTTTTCTGAACCCCAAAAGCGACAATTTTCACGAATAACGAAGCCATCAAGATGACAATGACCTTCATCACTGAAGATGATTTTGTTCGAAAATTGCAAACTGTAGCTGGCAAACCTTCATTATTTTTAAAATATTGCTCAACAATGAAAATGCGTTGTTCTTTTTCCTCCATTTTTACCAACCCAGAACTGTCAGCTGTCACATTGTTATCTCTTTTTTTCCGTTGGCATCACTGTACTATTTTCATGTGAAATTGTATGGTAGTTCGGTTTTGAATATAAAAGTAATCATCATTAGAGTCACGACAGCAGGTGTTCATTCCGATTCATTCCGCTTGTGAGACATCCAACGTTTTTTGTATGGGAGCTGCCACGCCCCTTAAATTTCCAATGCGAATCGGCGATGTTCAGCCGAGTTATGGGCTTACGAACATAGACACCACTTAATTTTTATACAATAGACTAGCATTTATCCAGCGCTTCGCTCCCGTGTCAAAAGTAGCTAATGTGCTTTGCTACGTGGTTGATAGGATAAAAAAAATGTTCACCATACAAACTGAATACTCGTTTCCCGTCGCTAATAACTCCGGCTCCAAGTAAAACTTTCAAAATCAGAGATCAGAGAATTTTTAATTTTTTTTTTCTACACAAACCAAGTTTGTCGATCAGATGAAAAAAAATGTTTCTATATAACCTTGGACAACTTTTTCCTTTTTGGATTTTAAATTTCCCCAAATTGCTTCTAAGTGCTCACTTTGGCCATAAAAGGAATTTTAGTTCAAAATATCAGCTTTCTAGCTCTTACCGTTTGCGCTTTGTTCACCAATCAATGAGGATAAAATGTTTAATATAATGAGGTTACCAATTTTTTGTATAATCGGGTTATACACCCAAAATGTGCGGAATTGTTAGGAAGGACATTTAGCTAAGACTTTTTAAAAGAAGAAAAATTACCAGTGATTTTCTATTTCTTTTTATTACATTTCGCAATTTTACAAACAAAAAATCAACAAAATTTTATTTATTTAATAAATTTAATCATCTATATAATGTTATGTACAATGATTTTAATCGTGATTTGATTCCTATAATTAAAAATAACATGGTAAGGACTCGCTCGAAAATCGTGGATAAATAAAATGCATAAACCATTTCCTTATACAAAATAGATATTATGTAATGGGACCATTATTTACAAAAAAAAAAAATAGTAAAAATCAAATAGCTACCATAAAATAATAACGAATCAGAGAAGAGCACAAAAAAGCCATCAATAATACAAAAAGAAATTGTTGGCTTAACTATCCCATCCACATCAGCATACAATGGCAGCAACTATCACATCACCAATTATAACGATAAGCCTCTGGTATCAAGCTGTTTAAAAATATTGTGTAAATAAATTGGGAGTGGGCATGAGTATGGAAGCAGCCCTTAAATATCAACTACCTTCTCACACATCCTTGTGTAGTAAATTACTCACAGGGCCTTTTGTTTCTGTTTGAAAATGTAGGTACGGTATTTCTGTATCCTTTGTCTGTATTAATTATTGTTCAACTCATTGGTAAATGAATAGCCTTTAATTATATCGTTTTTACAATTGCGTTTCTCAGTTTGCGAAATGAATGAATTTTCACCGCTTTTACTTATTATTTATTTATGTTTCCATTTTGTATTTTTATTTCGTATTTATTCCATGCATTTTAAGCGTTTAAAAAGAGTTATCCTTATTTAACCCTTTTATGTAGATACTTGCGTCTGTATGTAGGTACCAACAGTTTGCAGTGCATATCCACAAAAGCTTTGTAAATTGCAACTGTCACTACCATACAAAAAAAACTACCTTATTTAATTATTTAAGAACCTCACTTATATGAATAAGACAAATAGGCAAAAAAAAATCTGTTCTACATTTATATGAAAATTGTAAAAAACATATTAATAATGTTAGTTTAGGTATATTAATTTAAGTAATAAAAATATAAATATTTAAATCTAAGTGTGTACATTTAATAAATAATATATTAAAATTTGAATAAAATAATAGAATGTAATATTTACTAAAAACGATAAATGCAGGAACTAAGTTTAATTAAAAAAAAACAAAGAATGTCTATAGTAACAATATAATTGTCGAACAAATTTTTAGATAAATTATTAAGAGAATTTTTTTTATGATAGAAATATTTTATTAAATTAATTACATTAGTTCAATTTATATTTAAAGTATTAAGCTTTCTTTTAATAAAAATCTAATATAAATCAATAGTTATTGTTAAGTTTAAATTTTTTTCTTCTTATATGAAAAATTTAATTGATATTTTGTTTTGTTTGGTATTACGAAATTTTAAATGAATAATTTTTATCACTGTTAAGAAAGTAATATTAAAAAAAAAATAATAATAACAATAAACATAAACTGTAAAATAAATTATAACATTTGTTACTGTATTGGAATAAAAACAAGTCTAATGGTGAATATTTGAAATTATGGTGTTTTATTTACATAAGTACCTATACTTTGGACGAAGATTTGTGTAGATATAGGGTATAAGTATTCGATTGTAATAAATTTCGGGGTTAGCTATTAGGCCGTTCACGTACAATGCTTTTGGTGTGTCAAATAGTTATTTATGTTCATCTACCTTAACTATTCGATAGACGAACTTCAAAAGTTGTATCGAGTGACAGATGTTTGTTCAAATTTCACATTTATATCGGATTATTATAATTGTCGGCACTGTCAGCTCCTTGAAGCAGGTTTCTGATGGTGGGGGAATGTTCGGTCTCTTTCGTCCAAAAATTTCAGCAAAAGGAACAATCCTCCAGATTGGGGGTTGTGTGTTGGAGTAATTTCCCTACCACAGTTTTACGAAAACGACAAGCCTTATTAGGTTTGAATCAATTTTTGACGATCTAGTCAACGAAATAATGACAACGAGTTTCGGATTGTGGAATATAAAGACCTGAAAAAAAAAACGGTGTGCAGCAGAGCAATTAGTAGACACTCTAGGTAGGTACAAAACCGATATTAGTCCAGGAAAAGATAAGATGATGCTTAATCTAGCTGTTCTGTGACTTAATTCAACATCTATTTGGGTGACTTAGGTAAGAAGGCTTAGGCTTCTGTAATATAAGCCCTCAGATGGTCACAATCTGTATCAGAGAGAAATTAAAAAACAGGCTGTCAACATCGGCCTGGCCGATGCTTTGATACCCTCCACTGCATAAAAGTCATGCAAAATGTTTGTCATGCTAGTTAGTATCTATATGTATACTGTAGGTACAGGTACAATCATTTGTGTCTAATATTGGTTTTCGATGGTACCAGAACTACTTGACCGACATAGACGATTTTTAATACCAACCTGACGACGGTAAAAAGAAGTTCTCTCACAAAATTTCATTCACCTAAGTCTATTCGTTTGGACGCTATCGTGCTTTCAACAGACAGACAAACAGACGGACATGGCTAAATCGATTCAGAATGTGATCCTCATTCAGAATATAATTATATACTTTAGGGTTTCAGGTGAAACCTTCTTGGCGTTACAAATATAATGAAAATAGTATACCTTGCTGTGGAGGGTAGGTTGCTATCTTCTGTTTTAGAACTGCGACGTAAAAAGATTCGTAAGGCTAGTGTCCCCAAAAGGCTGCCAAATCAATTGCGACAGCGTCTCTACAGATGGAGTGATGGGACAGAAACAGAACTCACAGAATCACGTTCTGGATGTGTCCTTTTTGTTTACAGTTGTTACACACGTTGACGCTTGGCTTAATTCCATGCCCAAAAGAAGGATTAATTATGGTCATTTCGTAGAGTAGGTAATTGCAAAGGACGAACCGAAACAAAAGAAGAAATTCGAATCCATGCTGAAACTTTTGAATTTTGGGTTCCGATGACAATTTTCGAATGAATTAAAAAAAATATATTAAAAACTAAAAAAAAAGAAAATTCCAAGAAATTAACAAGTATGGCCTGCCTGTATGCAACTAACTAATAACGTGCGTGCATCGACAGATTTTTCGCGATACGGTTACCCGTTGGAAGCTATAAATATTTTGAAATTATTTATTTTTCGCGATTAAAAGCGTCTTTTGTGCGAAAGTACCTATACTATTTTTAAAATTAACAATAACAAAGCTTAGTTTCGTTTAAAAGCGAATACCGATTAGTGACTTGTTTAAAATTGCGTCGATATGATACGTAAAATCTTGAATACCTTTTTTGTTACAACAACCATTTTCAATCAGTGTTGTTCCTCTACATGTCGACTTTAATTGTCGACTTTTCAACGTAGACAATATCGTCAACAATGTCGACAATGTCGAAAATGTCAACAATATGTCGACAATGTCAACAATACCTTTCAGATCTTTCTTTAAATATGTCCAAAAAACAAGGCTTTTGAGGAGCTAGGTTTTGTTTTGGTGAAAACAAACAACAAATACTCAGCACATTGCACAGTTTGCAGGAAAAAATCTTCAAAATACTGCTGAAACCCGTCTTCGCAGACACAAGGTAAATAATAGTGTATTTTAATTTCCATTGATTTACCAAAAAATTAATGACCAACACAAACTATTCTTTTAGATGGCTGTTTCTGTTACAAATATTGGTGAAGGTGACAATCAGAACGCAATGGTTATCAATACTCTTGTGAGTATTTTCTGGTATAATACATTTTAGTTTGAATTAATTCTAAATTTGTACCTAAAGGAAGAAGACCCATTGAGAAGTAATTCAATTCAAGCATTATCAACAGCTCCAAGAACGCTTTCGGTTGTGAAAAGACCGAGAGATTAAATAAAACACACTTGATTCGATTTCTCGTACAAATAATTTTTATTTTTATGTCAACACACGAGCTGTCACAACACCGAGCACAATGAGAATGCCGGAAACCACACCCAAAACTGTCATGGCCGATTCTTCTTGCCTCTTGTGCTACATCATAGATGGCGCTGCGGCGACATATTTTATTATTCTTCTTTAGGGTGCGTTTCCACTTAAGTCTACTTATACAAACTAAAGACCATTACAACTCGGCCTATCTGACCTCATGATCGACCACGATCATAATAATAACATTAATAATGGATAAACTCACTTAAGTACCTACTAATGTAACATCATAATAATAATAAGACTAGTGTTGCTTTCAAAAATTAGCAGTTGTAGTGCCCGGATCTTTTATTGGTGTAACCCACCTTCGTATTCGCGTTGCTTCTATAACATTGTCATATGGTAACTGTGTCAGCTGACAATTATCGATGTCTCTTACTACATAGCGGTCATTCGGTAATACTTTGTAAATGACATATGGGCCCCTATACCTTTGAATAAATTTCTTATTCATGCCGACAGAGGTGTCAACATGTTTGATTACCACAAAATCACCGGCTGCATACGTCTTGGCTGGTACGCTATGCTTCAGAAAGTATCTCTCATTGTATTCTTGGGATCTTTGAATAGAGTCGGACGCTTGTGACCGGATTACATCAAGGTCACGGGTCGTTTCGGCATCAAACCTATCTTCCAAGTATTCAGTAAGTTCGTCAATGACAGGTCCACGCTGTTCTACCCCAAAAAGTAATTTGCTTGGAGACTCTTTCGTCGAGCTATGGGTGGTGTTATTGATGGCATATTCTGCCAGTGATAGCTTAAGAGCCCAATCCGCATGGTTGACCGGCTCACTAACTTTGCTCAACATTGCCTTGATCACCCTATTAACCCGCTCAACTTGGCCATTAGCTTGCGGAGAAGCTACGGCAACTTTGACATGTTCCACATTATTCCGTAGTAAATAATTTGCAAACTCGAGTGAAGTGAAACAAGTTCCACGATCTGTAATTACGCGCCTAGGACGACTATAGTAACTAAAGTACTTATCCATTGAAGCGCACACTTCTTTAGTGCTAGTCGAGTTGACTGGATACAACCGTACAAATTTTGTGAAAGCGTCAATAACCACTAGGATGTGCTTTCTTTTGGAAGACAGGGCAGGCAAAGGCCCGAAGTGATCCAAGTGGACGGTATCAAACGGAACCGGTTTCTTTGGAATGCTGTACAGATTATGGTCATTGGAACGAGCAGGCACAGAGTACATAATGCACTTGATACAGTTTTTAATAAATACCTCAATTTGGTTTCTCATATGAGGAAACCAATAATTTTTCCGAATTTTGCTATAACATTTGTCGATGCCCAAATGACCAACCTTTTCGTGTACCATTCTTATCACGTTGTCCCGCATTTCGGATGGCACGCAAAGTAGCAATCGATTTTCTTCAATCTTACGGAAAACTAAACCATCTTGTAACTCATAATGCTCTAGCGTATCCACTTCCAACCTTTCCCGCAACTTCTTAATTTCCGGATCTCTATTTTGAGCCGCTTGAATATGTAAGTCTACCTCGTCACTGGTAATAGCAGCGACTACGTGACAACGGCTCAATGCATCTACGTGTCCCATGGAAGCCCCACTCCGGTGCTGTATAGTATAATCATAGTTTTCGAGTTCTAATGCCCACCTAGCAATCCTAGGGTTGACCTGCTTCTTGCTTAAGGTAAGGGTTAGCGAATTGCAGTCGGTAATTATTTTGAAAGACAGACCCTCCAAATATATCCGAAAACGTCGTAATGAGTAAATTATGGCTAGGGTTTCTAACTCGAAACTATGATATCTAGATTCTGCCGGAGTGGCGGTTTTAGAGAAATATGCTACCGGGTGAAACTTTTTATCATGCTGACGTTGCATTAGAACTGATCCAAACCCTAGACTACTCGCGTCACAATGTAATTCGGTTTCCACCTCAGGACTGTAAATTGCCAATACCGGGGCAGAAACAAGTTTGTCACGTAACTCTCGAAAGGCATTTATACAGTCGGTAGAGAAATCATATTTGTTTTCTTTTCGTAATAATTCTAAAAGAGGTTTGGCTATTTTTGAAAACGAAGGTACAAAGCGGCGGAAATAAGAGAACAGACCAATACATCTATGTAATTCGTTCCGATTACTTGGCATCGGGTACTGCTTGATGTTTTGAATGTGTGCATCGGTTAATCGGATACCTGACGCATTCACCGAATAGCCCAAGTACTCCAATTCATCGTAACCAAACTTGCATTTATTCAGTTTAAGTTCTAGCCCTTTTTCGTAAAGGCGGCGCAAAACCTCGGTAATGACTTTCAGATGAGATTCGAAGTCAATTGTGGCGATCAGAATATCATCTAAGTAAATAATAAGCTTGCCTGTCTCAATCAAATCCTGAAATATTTCATGCAAAAACCGCTGAAAATTAGCGGGTGCATTCTTTAACCCAAATGGCATTTGCACATATTCGAACTGCCCATCGGGCGTCACAAAAGATGTAAACTGTACCGAGTTCTCATCCATTCCCACCTGATGAAAACCATCTTTCAAGTCAAGTAACGTAAACCATCTTTTATTTCCTAAGAATTCAATGCAGTACTCGATAAGCGGCAATGGGAAATTATCCCTAATGGTCTTCTTATTCAGTGCACGGTAATCGATACACATGCGCAGCTCACCATTTTTCTTCTTGGCAAGCACTACTGCAGATGCATAAGGCGACTTACTTTTACGGATGATCCCTCTTTCCATCAGATCTTTTATCTTCCTACAAACTTCCCTTCGTTCAAATACCGAAAGTGCTCTTGGTGAGCAATGGAACGGCGTATCATCCGAAAGACAGATCCTCATTTTATAATTATGGAATTTACGTTCTATTCCTATCGGGTTTAGATAACATTTATCTATGACTTCTTTCATAGCACTAGCTTGGTTCTCACTTAACCGCGGGCAGACATCAACATCTGATTGCGGTTCCCCTACATCTATCCCAAGAATCGGCGAGATACCTTCATCCACAAAGCGGACAAGCGACGGAGCAACAACAGCCGGCAGAGCCAGAGCATCGGGTTGGCGGACACTTTTACCATTCATCGGACTTTTCAATACAACTGTATTGTCAATTAAATCTTTATCGCGCGTTTGGACTTCCGTGCTACTACAACTACTAAAACTACTTATTTTATTACAGTTAGAAGTGCCAAAATGTACATTTTCAGAGCTTTTATTTAACGAAAGTCTACGTTTATTTTCACAAGTGTGCCTTATTTGGCGTAAATGAATGTCAAAAATACTTAAAAAACTACGTCCCAATATTAACGGCAACGACATGGAGCAATCTGGAAGTACCAAAAGAGACACTTTTCTAATAATGTTTCGAAACTTGATAAAGCATTGAATCGTACCGTATGTATAAATTTTGATTTGACCAACTCCAGTGTACTTCGTTTGTCTTAATACTTCAGTTATATTAATGTCGTTTGGGACCAAGGAACGTTTAATAACGTTAATTGCGCTGCCGGTATCAAATAAAGAAAAACATTTTATAAATTTAGCACTTCTAACTTGATTGACGGAGAAAGCAACACTTACCGTTTGCATGGCACTGATGGCACCAGCCAATTCTTCATCATCACTGTCTGAGTCATCCCTCAGTGCTTTGGTGACGGCTGCTACAATCCGTTGGTGTTTTCGATTTGCTTTCGGGCAGTTGCTGTGGTAATGCCCAACCTCATTACAGATGAAACAGGCATTAGGTTGTCTCAATGGTTTGGTGCAACTGCTTTTGTAGTGGCCAAACTTCGAACAATTGTAACAACGTACCTCGGACAACTCCTTCGGTTTAGCAGGCACCGGCTTAGCTTTGCTAGCTACGACAACAGTAGGCAGTTTTGATCTCCTCTCCAATTGCTGAGTGCGTTTCTGTTCATATCGGTCCAGCCTTGCCATTAGTTCGGAGATTCTGGAGCAGTCGTTGATCAATGTTATGTTTGGGCTTTCGTCATCAAAGCCATCGATGATGAAAGTAACAAGTTCAGCCTCAGGAATCGATATTTTGGCGGCCAGAGCTTTCATGGCAATGACGAATTCCATACAGGACTCGTTGGGTCCAATGCGTCGTTGCTCCAATTGCCTATAGACGTCTCGGTATGTCACCTGGCGTCCAAAGGTTTCTACGAGGGCGGCCTTCAATTGAGCATAATCGACGACACCCAAACTTCCCAGAAACTCCTTTGCAGTCTCCTTCAGCAATCTGCGCACGCCCAGACACATCTCGTCCGGCGTAAAACCACGGGTTTCAGTGTAGTGTTCGAATTCGTTGAACCATTTACGGATGTCACACTGACCTTTTCCCGTGTATGGATTAATTGAACTTTCTAGGTGTTCGAAGTTTACACTGCGATGACGATAATTATCGCTTTGTGGTCTGCCTTCGATTTCGCGAATCTGCTGTTGTAGAATTAGCATTTCGCGTCGCATGCGTAGTACGTTGATTTCTGCCTGCAGTCGACGTGCTTCGGCTTCTTCCGGAACAACCACGGAGGGGTGGTGTGTGAGTGGTTCACCTCTTGCATCATTGAAAAATTCATCGTCCAGTGAAGTGGTTAATGCGGCGGCTGGTTCTGCAGTTGGTTCGGCGGCTGGTTCTGCAGCTGGTTCGGCGGCTGGTTCTGCGGCTGGTTCTGCGGCTGGTTCAGCGGTTGGTACGGCGTCTGGTTCTGCGGATAGGTCAGCGGATAGTTGATGTGTGGGTACCAATTCCCCATACATCGTACGTAACTGCGCAATTGTAGCGCTTGGTGGGAAAGTTATATTTTCCCTGGCGAGTGCGTCGACCATTGTTTGCCGAGATGTGCGCGTGTCCGACATAGATATCGAGAAATAAAAATTAATCCAAGTTATTCGAAATTTTCTGAGGCTAGACCCCACATCTGAGATGAAAAGACCGAGAGATTAAATAAAACACACTTGATTCGATTTCTCGTACAAATAATTTTTATTTTTATGTCAACACACGAGCTGTCACAACACCGAGCACAATGAGAATGCCGGAAACCACACCCAAAACTGTCATGGCCGATTCTTCTTGCCTCTTGTGCTACATCATAGATGGCGCTGCGGCGACATATTTTATTATTCTTCTTTAGGGTGCGTTTCCACTTAAGTCTACTTATACAAACTAAAGACCATTACAGTTGGGTTCTTATATCTTATTGGCAATTCTTCTAAAATAATGAAGTTTGATATTAAGCTTATAAAAATTTATATAAAGTTGTTCTGTTTTGTTTTTTTTTTAAATTATAATATAGATGGAGGTGAACATGTTTAGAGCTGAACAAACTTTTTTTTTGTTAAACATCATAAAATTACTTTGTTTTGTTTTTAAATAAATATATACGATATTGAATTAAAAGTTGAATACAAAACTTGCTTCTGTTTTAATGATTTATTAGGAAACTTTACAGGAAAAATTAATAAAAAACTTATTCTAATAATTATCTACATTGTCTACGTTGTTAACATGGACATGTCGACAATTGAGAATTGTTTACGTTGAGTTGTCTACACGTAGACAATCGTGTAGTCTACATTTTTAGTCTACATGGCACAACACTGTTTTCAATACAATTCGACTACTTTTTACTACAATTCAGTCCAATTCTAATACAATTGGAAAGACAATAGAATTGCAACTCTAATTTAGCACCACAGTAGAGCTAAGAAGCATGCAATAAAATATATAAAAAAAATATATTTTGAAAAACACAAGCCTACTATTAGGAGCGTCGAAATGTTGTAAGCTTTGCTAAATGATTACGCCTAAAAGCAGTGAGACTTTGAATTATTTCGAATGTACAACTTGCGCACAGAAACACTCCAACATTCTGTGAAGAGCGCCAGAGGCAATTTAGCTTTTCCAACATCGATTGAGTAGGAGCATTGAGTTTATACCATATATGTATTGATCTTAAAGACCAGAAACCCGCTGTTAAGCAGAACGTACCATTCATAGACGACGATAGACAACACGTTAGTACCTACACCTGTCCAAAAGGAAGTAGGTATGGATAGCAATAGCTAAGCTAAGGACCAAGCTAGTGGACCTGAAGGTTTACTTGCTGAGATTTTCAGAGCATCTATAAATGATCATGTACCAATACATTTTGGCAAACCGATCCACAAGACTCCGTCATCATCATCATAGCCAACTTTGGAGGTATCAGTCTGATTAACATTACATACAAGACTTTATCTGCCATATTGTATTAACGTCTAAAATAAAAATAAAAAAAAAATAAATAGTTGGCGCAACAGGCGAGTATACACACTAGGCCTAGCTTCTCGCAACCATACTTTTGTGTGAGTTTCATTTTTGAGACGAATGGAACGGACCTACAATTTTATGCCGAGTCCGAACGGTACCTATTATCTGCTCTTTGATTTTGAAGCAACATTCTGACAGCATCTATAGAGAAAGGCTATACAGACCCATATCTAGCCTTGGCATCCCTGCAAAACTCCCCCATCTGTGTAGGATGACGATTGATTAAGCTCGCTGCTGCATCAAGGTTGGTATGTAATGACCTTGCCGAGACTTTTGTCAAAGAGGACTTAGGCCAGGAAACGCGCTGTCACACGACTTCTTTAGTATGATACTTGAAAGCATTGTTCGAAATACCTACACAGATCAACACACAAGGCACGCTCTTTCAGAATTGGCAATTAGTTGCATAAGTGGCTGCTGATATTGATATAATTTGTAGAAAACAGCAAGCAATCTGTAACCATCAAAATGGGCTTAGCGGTCATCGAGGGCAAAACCTAATAAGTATATGCTGCCAAGATTGGACACCCAACATCGACGAATCGGACTCGAACAAAACGTAACAATATAATAATAATATAATAGTATAACTTTGACGTAGGACATTAAGGAACTTTGTCTTCCAAGGGTCTGCTATAAGCTCTAAAGAAATTACATGAAGAATAACACTTATGCCAATTAATGAGATTCAATGCAAGGCCTTGATTATCCTAGTTCTGTTGTATGGCGCTTGGATTATATCTTAAGCTGATGAAGATAACCTCCGTCACTTCGAGAGAATGATTTTTAGTATAATTTTTGGTGCTGTTGCGTTGGCGGACTTTGGAAGAGAAGATTCAACGACGAACTATACAAGAGGGACATGGAGCGGATGGAAGCAAATATTCCATCTTCTAGTCTAACCCGGATGGACAACACAGTAGAGGAAGGCGCACAAGCAGAGGGAGACCTACATCGACTTCGAATAAGCAACTGGAATCAGTTTTCTAAGGATCAGGCTAACTTGGGAGGCTTGGTATTCGTCACAAGCTATATATAGCCTTCTAAGTAAAGAAGTAAGACGACTAATAAGTGATTAAAGGCCATTTTTAAACTACCTTTAATGTCTTATCCAACTGTTCCTTATAGGAGTAATCATGATAGTTGTTGCAGAAGTCGTGGACCGTGCAAACTTCGACAAAACTTCGACGCTGCGGGCCCCCGCCGGAAAAAATCGCAAGTGTGCACCGGCTGTAAGATGTATCGTGTTTCGGGTGGTGTGTGTATTTGGGCAGAACACATTCAATTATTCAGTCCGAACACCATACTAGCCTATCTGTGAAAAGCACCCTGCATCTTGGAAGATTCGTGCGTTCATCCTTTAAAAATGTGGTCTGAGCTGTCAAAGTCAATTGGTTACAAAAACTGTTCGTAATTAATTTCTGAAAAAAAAAAAAACGCATAAAGCGATCTCGCAGCTGCCCGCCTTTAAGAGATTTCACAGTAGCTAATTTCAAAAGCATCAACATCAATGGCTTCAATCATTCAATCTTTCACTTTATATCAATGTTACATCAATCTACCTATCAATGTTTTCTATTTCGATCCCTAACCCTATGCATGCACATCAGGCAACTTTCCACTCATACCTACCTATAGAGTCGGTTGTAATTGACCACATAGACACATGAAGCGCGCGGCGCGTTCAACGGATTACACGGCGCGGCTTTTGAACATTGACAGAGTGGTGTATGCTGGATTTTCCTAATTTCGATTTTGCCTTAGAATTCCCAATATACTGCACCCCCATTGAGGGTGAGCCCATGTGCAATCCATTGGGAAAAAGGAAACATGACCAAATAGATAGGCACATAATTAGGCATCCGAAATATGTTAACCGCAGTGCGTTTTGTCAACCGAATGTGATTGATCACTCGCGGGAGTTCCTCTGTTGGACGTATAATTACTTCCGAGCTTGTGGATGATTGTGGTGGTTGCTACTACAGGACACTATGGGCAATCACAGGATATACAACGCGGCTCTTTGTAAACCACAAACTCATGAAAATTGTTTCATGGGTCGTGTAATGCGGTGTGGTCTGCATCTCTGTATATTTTGTCATTATTATGGTTGTATAGCCAAGCCAGTTATTTTTGAATACCTTTTGGCGTAGATTCAACAATTTGCGGGTGAGGCTAGTGCGGGTAGTTGAATATTTTAATGATGGATAGTTGAAAAACATATGAAATCAGTTTCACTTGCAGGCAATTGTTAATCCGATTTATTACTCACCTACAGCTATAGTATAGATATTTTATTTTAATGGAGTATTTTTAGCTATTTACCTCAAAATTACACCTTCCGATGGCATGAATCAGCTACGCTAGTGTGTCAAATTTGCAAACTCGAACAATGTCCACAGTCCACTTTCATAATTCGCAACTTACCACGCATATTAGTCCAGTAGACGGTGTAAAATATTGAATTCCATTATACTGCGGAACAATGTGGTCGTGGCCATAAGCCCGACCATATTGTCCTTTAATGTGTATAACCAGGAATTTAATACATTACATTGAATTTGGAATATTGAATTACCTCGAATAGGTTTGGATCTTCCTCAAAGCTATCCCAAAAGCATGAAATTAATTTTCAAAACGCGCCGTTAGAATAATTCAATTACAACGGGGTATTACCCTTAACAATGCCAAACTATATATGAACTACTATATCCGAATATTATCGCAACGCTTGAAATTCCAAACGACTACCATCCTTTGAATAATCTGCAATTATGGCTGCGTTATGTTTCGCACTCTGTACAAGTATCTATTGGTGAATGGGGTGGACACCGTTCTCCAGTAACAGCATGTAGAGTCTACAAAGCCGAACTATGCAACCAGAAAACTATATCGTATTCGATTTTCAATATTTCCTACAATATGGATACAACCCACTCGTACTCCTTAGTCCTTACTCTCACTGTTCACTAAATTCTTCGCTCAGTTATAGTTGAAGTCCTTATCCTTAACCGATTGAAAATCACAAAGGAAGCCCTCCAAAGCCGGAGCAATGTTCGATGGAAATTTATGTCGATGGGGGTTCTGGTCTTGGTGGTATCGGTATGAAGAAGTATACGCTCTCAGTAATCGGTATATAGAGTTCCTGCAGTGAATTTGATAATGCAAACTGCACTGGATGCACCAAGAAGGAATTCCTTTATTGTAAATGTGATGCATAGCGAGCGTAAAATAGCAATGGCGGAGTGCTGCATTGTTGGGTGAGAAGTATGAATGGGAAAGTTACGATAACAGCGGGTAACTACATGCGCTGAACTGTTGAGATGTTTTTGCGTACATTTTTTTCAGAACATGGGCGACAAAATACATTACAAGGAGGGAAAACTGGAACTCAATTAATTGAGTTTGATGGTTGTGGGATTTTGTATTGTTAACGTCTTAAGCCCTAGGTATGGCAGGGGAACGTCCTGTAACAATAGGCATCAGGACTAAATTCGCCAACATAAGCTGGAGAGGTCCTTGTCAATTTCAAAGCCGATATAGGAAACGATGAAACAAATGCTGGTATTCATATTCTGTACATGGCACCACTGGCGGGAGTGCGACCGACGGGATGAAAAATTGATACACGCAAGGAAATGTAACCATTAACCAACAGTTCTCTTGGTCGTGGGAGTAATCCCCATCGATCTTCTAGAGGAAGCATGAAAATGCGTATATATGTATGAGAGAAAAGAGGAGGTTAGAATAGAAACGGCAACACAGGATTTTGGCAAAATCGCTGGAAAAAAGAAACCAGTCGAATATGGACTGCAGATCGAAATCTTGTCGTGGTGGACTGGACGCTTCGGTGATACAGGGAGAAATATTTCTAGCACACTTAACCCCTTTCCGGACACTAGACGGGAGCTTCAAGGATTGTCGATACAAAATGGGAAAAACAACGAGCAATCAGTACTATTGTGAATCGACTCAAAACAAGGTTGAACACACATCTTTTGAATGCAGCTTATGGCTTGCGAGATAGACCGATGCAAGAAACGGATATAGACAAAATCTCACCTGACCGTCATAGCATGGGCACTGGAAATTGGTTTAGAGATATACCAGAAAAAGTGGTGAAGGTAAAGAGCGGAAACCAAGACATAAATCCGCCCAAAGCCAAACCATTGAAGATCAAAGTCTCTATTCTGAATCCTGATGCAATGCAATACGCAGTTTTGTTGATTGTTTGCTGAAGATAGAGTATGGGTCAAGGCCCAAAGAAGCAATTAAAACACGTTATTTAATTGTACAAACTTTATTAATAATTATTCAAGTTACTGGTATTTATTTTAAATTATGCTCAATACTATTTACGCAGCCACAGCTCCAATTGTTGCCACCACCAAAGTACGACGTGCCGAGACCGAGTAAAAAAGATGAATGCTATTGCGTTTTTCTAGGAATGCCACAGATTACTTTTTACGAGGGCATTTTCCAATGATGCCACAGATTACTTTTAATGCAGGCATTTTCCAATGATGCCACAGATTACTTTTTGTCAACCTGGGTTCTGGTCGCGTTCAGTTTGTCGTTGTTATGTCGTCGCCACATCACTCCCCCGCCAGTTGAATTCTAAGGGTTGTATTCAACGATATCTACTTGGGCAATTAATCGCCCGACCCGTTCGCGTGACCCTTTCCTGTACCGTGTGGTTCGCTGTAATAGGTGTTTGGTCGTTTGCATTTGTATTTCTGGTTGCGGTACGTACCGGCTGTAAGAGCTCTGTCCTTTTGTCGTCTTCGAATTCGCCGAAACACGGTTTGAGGCGATCGATCCCGATTATCGTGTTTTTGCCATTTATTACTACTTGGAAAGTTTTTGCGTCGCGCTTTAGAACTTTAAAAGGGCCTTCGTAAGGACGCTGTAACGGTTTCCGGACCGAGTCAACTCTTACGAAAACGTGCGAACATTGTTTTAGCTCCCTAAAAATGAAAGGTTTGAAACTATTGTGTCGTGACGGTGCTGCTGGCCGAACGCTATTGAAATGACTAACCAATTCTTTGATAAATTCAGACTGAGGTGGGGCGGTATCGCTAGCTACGAGGAAATCCGAGGGTAAACGTATGTTTTGTCCGAGAACTAATTCCGCCGCGCTTGCGTTGAACTCTTCTCTATGAACCGATCTGAGTCCCATCAGAACATTAGGGAGCTTTCTCGTCCACTGTACATCGTTATGGCACTTCAGTGCTGCCTTGAGTGTGCGATGCCAACGTTCAAGGAAACCATTTGCCTTTGGGTTATACGCGGTGGTACGATGATGTTCTATCCCAAGTTTTTTGCATAGCTCGTGGTAGAGGCCCGATTCGAATTGGGACCCTTGATCGGACACTACGATAGAAGGAATACCGTAGCGTGAAAACCATTCTCTATATAAGGCATTGGCTACCGTTTCCGCGGATATGTCGTGAATTGGGATGGCTTCTGGCCAACGTGTATACCTGTCGATTACGGTTAACAGGTATCGATACCCTTCTGATGGTGCAAGAGGGCCTACCAAATCAATGTGGATCTCGTCGAAACGCCTAGCTACCGGCGGAAAATTTCCGAGCGGGCTCCTGACGTGCCTGGATATTTTTGATTTTTGGCAGTCTAAACAGGAACGGGCCCAAGTTCGACAGTCAGTGTTGATATTAGGCCACACTACCTTTTTGGTTACCATTTTGACCGAAGCTCGTACTCCTTGATGAGATAGACCGTGAATCTTTTCGAAAATTATTTTTCGAAATTCTTTTGGGACGTAAGGTCTTGTTGTCGTAGTTGAAACGTCACACACCAACGATTCCTTAGTACCTGGGATTTCAACCTTCTTAAGCTTCAGGGAAGTTTCTGACTCCAGGAGCTGTTTCAATTCCGAGTCTGTCGATTGTGCTCTGGCAACTGCTTGAAAGTCTATTTCCGATGGCAAGAATATTTCGTCCAAACGAGAGAGTGTGTCTGCCACCACATTTTCTTTACCCGGAATGTATTGGATGTCCGTAGAGAACTGTCCGATAAAGTCGAGGTGGCGAAGCTGACGAGGGGAGGCCTTTTCGGGTTTCTGCCGGAAGGCGAACGTTAAAGGCTTATGGTCGGTGAGAATTGTAAAAACCTGTCCTTCCAGAAGGTAGCGGAAGTGTTTAATGGCTAAGTAAATGGCTAACAGTTCCCTATCATAGGTACTGTATTTACATTGAGCGGCATTTAGCTTGGTTGAAAAAAATGAAAGAGGTTGCCAGGCTTTGTTCCTCCATTGTTGTAAAACTCCGCCGACCGCAAACTCGGATGCGTCCACGCAGAGAGAAAGCTTGGCACCAGGTGACTGAAATGCGAGCATAGTTGCCTCGCATAGTTCTTTTTTGCAACGCTGGAAAGCCGAAATTGACGTGTTTGTCCATTTGATAGATGAACTATCGTTCTTTCTCTTTTTGCCTTTCAGGTATATGGTCAAAGGGTGCTGAGCCTCTGCCGCTTTCGGTATAAAACGGCGATAGAAGTTAAGCATGCCGAGGAATCGCCTTAGCTCACAAACGTCTTTCGGCAGGTTGCAATTCGAAATGGCCTGCACTCTCTCAGGAGAAGGTTTAATTCCCTCTTTAGAAATTAAATGCCCTAAGAATATCACGCTGTCTTGGGCGAATCTGCACTTATCGACATTTATAACAAGACCGAACTTCTCTAGGCGTTCAAAAAGTATATGTAGGTGATGTAGGTGCTCTTTTCGGTCGTTCGAGGCCACCAGAATGTCGTCTATATACACGAAGCAAAATGATAGATCTCTAAGGATTGTGTGCATAAAGCGTTGGAATGTTTGTGCGGCATTTCTAAGTCCGAACGTCATTCTGGTGAACTCGAATAGACCGAATGGCGTGGCGATTGCTGTCTTGGGGATGTCGTTAGGATCTATTGGGATTTGGTGATATGCCCTAACCAGATCTATAGTTGAAAAAACTGTTGTTGCGTGCAACTGGTGTGCAAAATCTTGGATATGTGGAATGGGATAACTATCCGGTTGGGTTGCAGCATTAAGCTGGCGATAGTCCCCACAAGGTCTCCATTCACCGTTTTTTTTCTTAACAAGGTGTAAGGGTGTAGCCCATGGGCTGCTACTTGAACGACAGATGCCTTGACGTAATAGGAAGTCAAATTCATTTTTAGCGATTTGTAATTTTTCGGGCGAGAGACGGCGAGGCCTGTTGGAAATAGGTCGGGCATTACCTGTTATAATAGGGTGTGTTACGCCGTGTTGTACCGGACGTACGAAAACATTGGGACTAGACGCGATATTGAACTGTTTAATTAGATTACGGATTTCACCGTCGGTTGAACCGTGAGCGATCACGGAGAGTTTTGGTGTTGTACCGCGTTCTAGAAAACCCTGTGTGCGTAATGTGGTATGTGGATCAACAAGTCGACCATTCTTTATGTCGACCAATAAACCAAACGCCCGTAAGAAATCTGCACCCAAAATAGGTTTGCTTACATTGGCATAGATGAAAACCCAGGAAAACTTTCGCTGGAGGCCTAGATCCACTGGAATTCTTATACATCCATATGTGCGCACCGGTGAGCCGTTAGCTGCCACGAGTTGGCTGTTGCTGCAAAGCAATTTCTTTTTAGCTGCGCTAACCGGCAGGACCGAAACATCAGCGCCGGAATCTATTAGGTATTGAAATTTATTTATGCGGTCATGAACGAATAAGCGACAGTTGGGAGAAAGTGAGCCCGTGTCGTAAGTCGCCACCGACTGGGCTTTTAGTTTTCCGAAATGTGCCTGTTACTTGTCCTAAAACTGCAAGGGGGAGCGCAATTTCTGGCTGCGGATCCGAAACGCCGATGAAAGTAACAAAAACGGGAATTGTTACGTTCCCGGAAACCTGCCGTTCTAGAGCTATGAGACGACGAGGCTTGCCTGTTGTTTTGCTGTGAGCGATAGTTTATTTGGCGACGCAGTGCCGTTATTTCTCGTTCTAGATCTTGGCGAGTCCGGTTATTCGAAACCGTTGGGTCGTTGCTAGGTTCTAGTGCTGACTCGCAGTTCGAACTGTTGGTCGCGGCTATTTCGGGGAACGTTGGAAGAGCTCCTACAACCTTATCGGCAGTTTGCGCGAGCGTATCTAAATTTTCAGGTGAACACGATAATATGGCTTGAGCCGTAGCCGGGAGTCGCTTAACCCATAAGGTTCTCAATACTGTATCGGGAAGTAAACTACCTGACAATGCACGCATTTCCCGTAATAATTCGCTCGGCTTTCGATCGCCTAATACCGCTTCGTGAAGGAGTTTCTGCAACCGTGAATCTTCGGATTCCGTTAATCGCGACAAGACTATCCTCTTCAAGTTTTCGTATAACCCACTTGCGGGTGGGTTTAATATTATGTCCCGACATATGTTAATTGTGCGCGAGTCTAGCAAACCGAGGGTAGTAAAATATTTAGTGTTATCGGACCTAATCTGGGACACCGCGAATTGTCCCTCTAATACAGCAAACCACACGTCCGGATTTTCGGGCCAAAAAACTAAGTTTTTAAATGCTAATGCACTTACCTGCTGACTTGCGGACTCGGTGGCGCTTGCTGATTCGCTGGCGGGAGTTGAACAGGTGGGTGGTACGTTAGTTGTGTCCCGTTCTTGGTTTGTGGCAATATCTCGTTCGTTTTGCATGGTGGTGGTGGCGTTTTTGAAGACCGTCGCTTTACAATCTATCAATCCAAAAAAATTACGTTAGAAAAATGTATTATTTGCACAAAAGAATGTTTAAAATTTAACTGGCTTGAAGAGCCACATAAAACACAAAGAAAAACGACACAGAACAAACGAAACAGAACAAACGAAACAGAAAAACGACACAGAAACACAAACGGGGCAGCTTATGTGAAATTCCCTCGATGTCTTCAACTTTCTTGTTTCAGCGTGTGTAATGTTGATCCGCTTGAATTTGTTCCGTTTAGCAACGGGATATGTCAACGGCGTGCTATTTGTAACGGGGCTGTTGAGCACGCTGTGTAAAGTTGATCCGCTTGAATTTTGTTCCGTTTGGCAACGGGATATGTCAGCGGCGTACTATTTGTAACGGGACGGATATTACCGTTTGCGACTTTCCTCTTAACTTTGTGGTAGCCTTGTGGATGGATGTTCAGCTACTTGCATTTGTGCGCAAATTTTAATGACAGGCGCTTAAAAATTTTGTTTGGTGGTGTGATGGCGTTGTTTGCTGTGGCGGAGCTGCGCTTGGCGTATCACGTCGGGGTCACCAGTTATGGGTCAAGGCCCAAAGAAGCAATTAAAACACGTTATTTAATTGTACAAACTTTATTAATAATTATTCAAGTTACTGGTATTTATTTTAAATTATGCTCAATACTATTTACGCAGCCACAGCTCCAATTGTTGCCACCACCAAAGTACGACGTGCCGAGACCGAGTAAAAAAGATGAATGCTATTGCGTTTTTCTAGGAATGCCACAGATTACTTTTTACGAGGGCATTTTCCAATGATGCCACAGATTACTTTTAATGCAGGCATTTTCCAATGATGCCACAGATTACTTTTTGTCAACCTGGGTTCTGGTCGCGTTCAGTTTGTCGTTGTTATGTCGTCGCCACAAGAGCAACAGATGAACAGATGAAGATAGCCGAAGCAAATCCAATAAAAACATATCTAGGAGCAGCCGAATAAGGAAGTCTTCCTTAAACTCGTCCAGCAATGAGAATATAAACAGTGAACAGTTCGCCGCCATTAGGATGCTTTACTTAAAATACCGTCAGAGTCTGTGTCAACTATGCGGTCCCTTGATCCCAGACTCAAGTTGTCAGAAAGTCATTAAAAGTGTAGCCCCTGATGCTGTACTATAATAGAACACCAAGAAGAAATGGTTTGGTTACGATTGTCAGTGAGAAAAACGACTTATGACTCATTTGGGGAAAGGAGCAGGAAAGAGAACAAAATTCTTCAAAGGAAAAAGAGGTTATACGAACTAAGAGGTTGCTGTCGATAAATGTAACTCTGGGAAGGAGGTATGAATGTTGTTCAAAGAAGTTAAAAAGAAACATGGCAAGGTCTTAAATTCCGAGCCCAATACCACAAAGATGACCGAGTTAACATTGTTGTTTGAGTCACAGTCAGTAGATAGGTAATGAGAATTTGAAAAGAACACTTGTGTAGATTGCTTAAGGGGAGGAGAATGTACCAAGATTCCTCTGACAATGTTGAGGATAATAGATACGACTCTAGTCTATGACTGTTGAATGGAATTTTAGCATCGTTTGCCCCATCCTGAAGAAATGCGTTCCGCCAACTACAGAGGCATAAATCTCGCCAACAAGATTTTGTCCACGATCTGTCAACGCCTGCAGAGGATCGTCAGCAAACTGGGACGCAAAATCAACCATCACAGTACGGAAGATATTGAACAATGTAACGATTGACTTGTTTTTGGGTTTTCCGTCCGTCCGTTTCTGTTATTAGATTAATATTCATAAGCACTTTGGAAATTATACTGTTGTTAAAATTGTTTCAGTTAGTTTTTGTTTTGAGAAAAAAAATAAAATTACTTGTCTTGTCAGTAAAAATAAAAACATTCACGAAAACGTTCATTATAAAATAAATTATAACTTCTCTCTCTGAAGAGAATTAAAAGAAAAAATAACAAACATCCTCCATGCTTTTAGTCTTATCCATTGGCTTAATCTATATCTAAAAGGTAAGGGCTTTAAAGATTTTCAGTTTTTCTTTTGGTTTATTGTAATAGTTTTTGTTTTATCTCATATAGTCATTCTTTGATTCTTCGATAATTACGCGTTGTCTTATGAAAGCATCTCAAGAATAAAAAAACATTAAAGAATTTTAAAAAAGCAAAAGCGAGGAAGTAAAAGGAGGAAAAGTTTCAAAACTCACCTAAGGAAATAAAAATAAAGCTCAAATAGAGAAAGAGAAAAAACAGAATAACGTTAAAAGTGCATAATTCGAAAGCAAAAAAAAAAAATATTAATAACCTAAATTTTAATAGTGTTAGTTTAAGTTTTCTTTTATTATTATTGTTATTTTCATTTAAGTTTGTGTTGTTAAGTTTAATTTTGTGTTGTTTGTGTTGTGTATTTATTATTTAATTATTTTTAATTCTAACAAACGTTTAAACTTCAAGAATTCGTGCGCACGGATTTCATCAAAATTTAAGGTACAATTTTTATTCATTTTTTTTTTATAATTTTTGTAACACAAAATTTAAGTTAAACACTAATTCATATACAAATTTTTAATTCTTAGTTTTAGTTTTTATTTTGTTTATTAAATCAATAATTAGTTTATTTTTTTTTTTGTTTAATGTTTAGAAATTAAGCCATGTTTATTTTTATAATTAAAATTTGAAATTTAAGTGTTTTTATACACTTAAATGATGGCTTAAATTTTCTTGGATTTTTTTTAATAATTTTAATTTTTTTTTCATAATTAAGTTCTTTATTCTTTTCGGAAAAAAAGATAGGTACATAAATTTAATAATATAATACATTAAATACTTTCATAAAAGAATAAGAACGGGTCAATCTGTAGCCAAAAGTTGACTAGAGGCGAATGACCTTTCAATAAAATTAGCAATGATATTAATTGTGGGGTAAGTAGTACAACAATTTCTGAATAAATACCATTTAAACAAAGTGTGAATTTATATAATTAATGCAGTAAGTTTTTGACGAGTGAGCTATCCATGGTCAAATGCCATTTTTTAACTTTAGCTAGGAATAAATTACGTACATTTAAAATTCGTATGTCTTGCGGCAATTTATTAAAAAACTTTGGAGCTGAGACAGTAAAAAAGTTCGAATAGTGAGTTTTATTTGAAGTTGGCACATTGACTAGAGATTTAGTATTTACCCTTAAACTATACACAGTTGAGCTTCTGATATTATGTAGAGGAATAACCACTGCGCATAAAGAACACCTTGAGTACCTTATAAACATAAAGGTGTCTTAAAGGCAATCTACATGGATGGGGAGGGTGGCCAAGGAGTCGTTTCGTCAACATTTTGGACTCCCAATCCAGATGGTTTCCCTTCGGCCTTAGACCGGAACTATATTTAAATTTTAGTGTTGGAATTATTTGTTTTTGTTTATTAAATTTGTACTGTGCTGTCGCCTGAACCAGCCCTTAGCCGGGATTGCTTCACCAGCAAGATTTGCGACCCTTCTCAAAAGCAAAGTTACAACAAAAAAAAATCAATTTTCTACTTTAAGGCTGCTTTTAGAAGCGTTTATAGTAACGAGATATTCAGAGCCACTGCTAATTTTGGCATCACCGTCAAAGACGTTCATTTGTGCAGAAATACGCTGGATAACTTTAGCTTCTCCAGAAAAACAACGGGTTAGAGGACGACCTTAACTTGGGTGCTTCACCAAACAAGAGGCCACCTTAACTAACATGGCATGCTCATATTCAACTGGAAATCTTACTTTATAGCCATTAAAAGTAAAAGAAAAGTAAGATCACATTCACTTTCTGTACTGAATGAGTTTATTTTACTTCCAAATACTTTTATAACTTTTATCATTACTAAATTAGCATAAACTATCCCAAATAAAAACGCAAGCATGTGCTTCTTGTGTAGAACCTACACATCAAGAAATGGTCAGTGCGCCCAAAGTAAAGGGGCAACGATATGCATACGCCTACAACTGCCAAACCACTTAGCGCGTGTATAAGGTAAAAATGTCAACTTGCAATATTATAACTCAGTTCTTATTATCGAAAAAAAAAAAAAAAATTTCGACAGTTTTTCATTTTAAGCGAAACCGGTGTCTTTAGCACGGCAGGTATTTAGGTAGAGACATATTTTAATTTTGTATACCGAAACTTCTCATTTACAACTTTTTGACGATTTATTTAATGAGCTTCTGATTGTTATTTTCGGATAACGTGAAATGATCATTAAAATAAATGTTTTGTTAGTTAAATAACTTTTTTTTTTTTTGTTAATTCAATACTTTATCGCCAATTAAATTCTCGTGTCTGACAGAGGTGTAAAATCTTAAAAAGGTTTTTTTTTGTGCTGTAAAAAAAAAGATATCAAATACTTTAGCACTCATCCCACTGTGGGCTGAGTGGTTCTGGTTAGTGTGTGAACTACTATACTGTGCGAGGGGTATCAGGTTCGATCCCCGGAAAAACACAAATTACAGCTTACATTCTGTTTTAACTGCGTCACCTCTCGAGAACGTTTGACAAACATCCGAGAGTATAAATGTGATGGAAAAGCTTCACAATTCAGTTGTTCGGCTTCGGACTCGGCATAAAATTGTAGGTAGGTAGTCCCAACAAAAAAAAAAACTATCACAAGCGAATGGTTGCCATTGTGAGAAGCTAGGCCTAGGGTGCCCAGGACCTGTTGCGCCATCTATTTATTTATTTTATTTGCTCAGTTGTAATACTGCTCCATTGTTAGCAGAAACTCCTTTTTTAGAGTAGCGTGGGGAATATGCTTCCGCCCTGCAGCCCCCCTTGCTTGGGGTCACTGTTGGGTTTGGAGTATGGTATGTGCGAGGTATTGTTTATATGCAAAGTTTCTAAAAATCCATGCTAAACTCTGCATATAGCCAACCTCGCAACCTCGTTTGTTTGAAGAGGCAGCATGCTCCCTTACAATTTCCACGGTTTAAAATTTTATTTTTTTATTCATTCTAAAGTTGGGTCTTAGTTTTTAAAAACCGTGGAAGTTAGTTTAATTAACATATGAATAAAATACCACGTCTTCTTAGAGATACCTAGTGGAGTTAGTTCCATTTGGGACTTAGTTCGTAGGGCCGAAAAAATGACGAAAATAATTTTGTAATTATAGGTAACGTTTGCTACCGCACATGAAAATCTAGTACAGTATTCACTGCAATTCATTCGAATGAAAAAATAAATAAAAACCTATGTCCTATGTGAATAGATGGAGCAACAGGTCCGTATAGGCACTCCAGGCATAGCATATCTATCACAACCATTAGTTTGTATGAGTTTTTATTTTTTGGGTCGAATTGATGGACCTAAAATACATGCCGATGCCGGAATGGCTTAATTGAGAAGCTCTTTCATGACAGTTTTTTACTCTCGGATGTTTGTCAGATGTTCGTGGAAAAAACTTTAAGACGTAATTTTCGGTTTTTCCGGGGAAACCAATTTAAGAGTCCTGAGACCCCTCGCATACAGAAGCACACTAACCAATTAGTGTGTGGCTACCGAATCAAAATGGAGAAACAAGTGTGGGGACAGGCAAATATTGTGAAATTAATAAAATTATTTCAAAACTATCCCAACTTGTGATGCAAATAAAAATAAGATTAATAAATATATTTTGTTCTATAATTTGTATTTTGCTTAATGATTCTCGGTCAAATAATTTTGCCAACACTTTCTTACCTTTTCGCTATTTTGTAAAATACTTTTCATGAATACATTTTCGAAATGTTTTGAAAACAATAAAAAATATTTTCCGAATGTTGTTCTAAATGTTTGTTTGAACTTTTTGGCATCAACTTTTTTAGATAGATAGATAGATGATAGATAGACTTCTGAACAGTGTGGATAGATTTGCTATTTCAATATTATACACTGCCGCTCAACTGAATAGGTTCAACATTTAAAAAAAAGTAAAACGACAATATCTCTTTAACCAACTTTTCGATTTTAATGAAATTAATTTTTTTTTTTATATAGAATAATCAATTGTTAATGAAACACGAAAGTTTGCGGTTTCTAATACACGTATATATATATTTATTATTATTTTTCGAAAAACATATCAAAAAATTCCCATTTATTTTGGCTCATCAGAATAGGTTCAATGGCAATGACTTTAGTTTGTGATCTACAACAAATATGTAACGACGTCAATTATTTGGCTTTTTTAAATTGAAAGTAATTACTGTTGTTTTTTTCTAAAACTGGTCGAGGAAAGCAATTGAACGACTTTGAAAAAGGCCAAATAAAGGGATATTTCGAATTTGGTTTAAAGCAGCGGCAAATCGCTTAAAAGATTGGCCGAAGCCAAAATGTAGTTTGTAACTTTATTCGGAATGAATTAAGCTATAATAACAATATGAAAGGAGGGCTCAATATGCGACAACACCAGCAGCCAGAAGACTGATCATCAGAACTGCTTCAAATTTCCAACGTTCTGCTGCTAGAATCAGGAAAGAATGCGGTGCTAATGCAAGTCTGGCATCTGGAAAAGGCATTATTCGGAGTGCCAAGCATTTGAAGAGACTGAAAGTAAAAAAAAAAACACAACTCAATGATGTGCGCAAAGCTGCACCCTGCACGACTTCAGTTTGCTCGAGAGCATATGACGTGGAACAAGGGTGGCAGACTGTCGTGTTTTCCGATGAAAATAACTTCAACCTGGATGGACCGGGTGGCTATATCTATTACATTCACGACCTGCGAAAGGATGAATGTGTTTTAGGTAGCCACCACACCTGTGAAGGGACCATTACGGTGTTCCGCACATATCGTATTATGGGTCTTGTGAGCTACAGTTTGTTACATCGCAAATGAACGCGAATGTATACAAAACTGTAGGTACTAGAAAATGCTTTTCTAAATTTTTCGAATATTTTTGAACGCATTCCATGGACAACGGCCCCATTCATACCTACTGGTAGGGTCGTTAAACAGTGGATAAACAACCAAAATGTAAAATTGCTCGAGTGGCTGCCATACTCCACGGCAATAACTATCAATGAGGACAGTTGGGGACTATTGTCCAAAAAAGGATATGAAAGCAGGAGACAATTTGATGATCCTGCAAGCCTAATTGGCGCCATTAAAAAAGCCGGGTCAACAATTTCGCTTGAAATTATTGAAAAATAGTATAAGTATTTTCCAAATCGTATCTATGCAGTTATATTGAACAAAGGAGGTAGTCCTACATACTAAATTATACTTAAATATGTTATTAAATGTTAAAAAGAACCAAAACTGTGAATAAATACTTTATATAATTTTTTTTTTTTAATTTTAAGTTTTTGAACCTATTCAGTTGAGCCAAAATAAATGGGAATTTTTTGATATGTTTTTGGAAAAATAATCATAAAAATATAAATACGTGTTTTAGAGACCGCAAACTTTCGTGTTTCATTAACATTTGATTATTCTATATAAAAAAATTGATTTCATTAAAATCGGCAAGTTGGTTAAAGAGATATTGTCGTTTTACTTTTTTAAAAATGTTGAACCTATTCAGTTGAGCGGCAGTGTACATCCATTTGGTATCAACTTTAACTTACCCTAAAACCACATTTCTGGCCCTGAACCACAACCCACACAGTTAGATAACAAATTAATTAAAAACACAACTTAAGCACAGACAGAACAAGCACAAATGTGAAAAAAGCGAAACTGATTTGAACTAGCTATCGCTGTACGTTCCACACAGCGCACATTGTGAAAGGGTGGTCATGTTCCGAGTGCCAAAACAGTTGCATAGCCTGCCCCAGTCGCCAGATCTAAAGCCAATTGAGTACTTTTGGGATGAGTTAGAAAGAAGAATTCGGAAACACAATATTACGAACAAAAAACGTTAAGTAAAACGATGAATGGGACCAAGTAGACTCCAGAACTACTTTAAACTTGGTGAATTTATTGCATAGATATGATTATTGAGATCCAAGGCTTCCCTACGAAGTTTTAGGTTGAATATATTCATAAAATTTCATTAAATTTTTGTCAATTTTTTCAATCGAATGTGTACGGAGACATTTTTGAGATCAATCATGAAGTAATTTTTAGTTTTGTTTTGTTTTTTTTTTTACTTTAATAATTGAATTGGTTATAAAAAACTTTTAAATTTTTTATTTGTTAATACCGGAAGTATACTTGTACCAAATTTCAGCATGATATATGCATTATTCATAATTAAAATTACCAATTGAATTCTTTTACCGTAAGTATAGAGTGTACGGAGACTTTTTTGACTGATTGTACATAGTAGGTATCTACACATAAAATCGTTCTTGAAAAATGCCACATTCATTTATCCGGTGTCTTTATTAAGAATATTAAAAAAGTTTAATGTTCACCACTAGTTAAAAATGGTGAATGCGTCTGAAAACGAGTAGGTACCTAACTACAAATTTCTTAGTGAGTAGATATGTATTACAAAGGACTTCAGAAGCAAAAAATTAATTCGAATCAAAGAGTAACTTTGCTCAGGTGAATCATTTGTAAAGCTTTTTTCGAAGTACATATCAACTTGTAATCGTGCATTTTTTCGGTATTTCAAGATAATGCTTAAGTTATTGCACAAGATTGACATTTTTCAGTGCGGATGCATTACCACAAATCAGTTCACACCAATCATTCTTGACTCAACATCACCAAACGTCAATTTATTGATGTAACCATCACTAAGATAAATCTTTTCCTCAAAAAGTTTCAATGGATTCAAACTTTATAAAATGAACGCCCATCCAATGTATCAATATCAATTGCAGGAACACAACTCGCGTGTGCACTCACCAAGTCATCCTTCGAAATGATTCCCCAATATCGTGGTCGTGGTCGTGGACTTGTTCTTTGCCTTTTCATTATAAGTATCTCACTTTACTGTGTTCAATCTGTGGGTACTGATTTGCTCAGTAATTTAAGTACTCTAATACCACCATGCTCGGCACGCGACCTAGTCGAAGTATTACCTCGAAACTCAGATGTTATTGTTTACTTTCATAACAGATACAAAGATGGTTCGTACATTTTCGGGTGAGTAGCTATAGATACTTAAAATATTAAAACTTTTGATCGCCTCATTGTTTGTTTATCTTTCGTAGATATATTCTGAGCACTGGCGAAAGACGTTATGAGCGTGCAACACGCCATGCTAAGCAACTGTACGTGGATGGGTTTTACTCGCATAGGGAATTTATAAACTCAAGATACGTTTATAAGACGACATGGTACACTGCTGGAAGGAAGGGATACTATCCCAAGAAGGGTATGTTTTAAAATGTGTTGAAAGTGGTTTTCCTTAACTTTTGGTTTCGTTTGTGTATGCGTTATAGTTGAAGTTACCTATAATCCGCCCAAGATTCCAACTGTATATAGAGAACAAGAATAATGGAAATTTTAATCGTTTTGGATTTTACTATGTCAAAGGAAAAGCATGGACGACTATAATTTTGCAACAAACCAATAACAACTGTGAAATCCGGAGTCTTACCGCAGGACTTTCGTTATGCAATTAAGATTATAAGAATACACTTTCTAATGACAAACATAAATTAAACTATGTCTGAAATTTCAATTTTTAAGAATAGAATTATTATCCGAATAAGGACGCTTAGGTATATCTTACCATTGAGTGAAAAATGCAAAATGCAACACAGCTCTAATGGAATTGGCTGGACGAGTTTTGAGCAGTCAATCATAAGATCTATAGATTCGGAGAGATAAACGGTGTAGTCAACACAGAGGATGACAGTGATCTATATCCTATAATTATGACCTACTTTAATGTAGGTATTTGGAGCTAATGTTGTTAAAGATTTTCATAAAGAAAGTGCAGTCAAGGGAAACTACTTCCGAGGACTTGTGGACATATTCGATATTCCTTAAGAAAACATATTTTAATCTATCCAGGCTATTGGAGTTCCACGGAGCTCGTAGCGAAGGCCTGAGGACTACCAGTTACGACCCGCCATTTTGTAAATTAAAAATTGAAACATATACATACAACATACTTAATACGGTAATTTCTACAGATAGCAATTATTTCGATGTGGATTCCATAAATGTCGCAACTAACATCAATATAAGGCTCCTCAATGCAGCCGGTCGGTCCATTAAGATCGAAAAGAATATCACCGAGACCTTTGAAGTCAAAAAATAATTTAGACAAGGCTCTAACTTCCTCCATATCATACTTTAAAAAATTATTCGAAATTTACAAGGGCCATCATTTTTCAAATGTTTGAGACAGTGGCAGTAAATATTTGGGCAGATTTTTAACAAGCATAAACTGAAAAATCACTTAGTCGAATCGGACTAAACGTCTTAGCATACATCTATAACTTTGAAACACTTCACGACTTCATTTAATTCTGCTATCAGATATTTCAGAGAAATGCTTTATTTTCCTTGTCATGCTATTTAGTATAAATTAAGGCTTAAAAAGAGACCTCAAACAACCGGAGACATAGTGGCCTATAAAGATGATGCTAACTGGTGAGCCATACAACAGTGGCCCAGGTCAACCATCAAAAGCATCAGTTCAATATACTTAGGTATGTATACAAAACGCGGAATTTTTCTATGGCATAACTCGTTAAAAAAATGTAGGCAACATGTTTTCTTTATCACTATCATGACGGATGGAGTTTCAAAACTCACAAAATCAACTTCGAAACTTTACATCCATTATGGTGGGGCTAATGATTAGGATTCTCAGTATAAAGGTGTGAGAGCTAGCGTCATTTTTTTTTTTTACTATTCGTTATCTGATAATAATAAAACAGTTTGTCCTGACTGATTTGATTAGCGATTGGGGATCAACGACCAACCCAAACGGTAAGAGTTACGAAGCTGACATTTTAAAATAAATCTCCAAAAATGTATGGCCAAAGTGAGCACTTCAAAACGACTTGAGGAAATTCAAACTACAAAAGGCGGAAAAGTGGGGTCAACGTTTATATGAAATAATTCTTATTTTTCATACGATCGACTTCAAATTCGGTTTGTGTACTCTAAATAGGAAGTAAAGAAAATTGTTTTCTCAGAATTTGGAAATTTCGCTTGGGGCCCGAGTTATTAGCGACGGGAATAGGGTATTCAGTTTGTATATTGAACATTTTCATATAGCACACTAGTTAGTTCTGTAACGGGAGCAAAGTGCTAGATAAATGCTAGTTATTTACATACAAACTCGAACTTGAGTTATGTGCTCTAAAAGATCCGCTTTTTGTTGGGTTTCAGATCTACAAATTGATCTACAATAGTTAAGCCACGTAATCGATTCTTAAAATAAAATAAAGTATTAATCGTCGAAAAATAATACGGTTTGTTGGCACGAGTACGATAACTTAGGCGCCAAAAATTGATAACGGTTTTTTGTAGAGGGGTTAAATATAAGAATTTTTTACTTTTCTATCTGGCTTCGTTTAGGCGGGAGGGGTAATTTAAATAAAAATGAAACATAAAATGAAAATAAAATATTAAAAAACAATGGCAACACTTACAATAAAGGACTTTAGGATTTTTGAAAGCCAAGAGCCTGTTTTTTCAAATTTTTTTTAAATCAAGTTATTTTTATTAACAGTTTTTGAAAAAAATGCTTTCAAACTTAAAATTTAAGGAAAAAAATTAAAAAAAAAAAGTTGTATGCTGATTTTTTCAATATTGAGAATATACATACTTAATTTGTTGGTAGTTTTTACTGCCTAAATCAATTCTTAATCGAACACTGAAAACTACATTGATTTATGTCTTCTAATTTTTGAGAAAATGTAAAATTACTTTTATGTGTCACAACGCTTAGAGTACAAATTGTTACCCTTGCACATTGAAATGAGTATGCAACCCCCCTGCTTGGGGTCACTGTTGGATTTTGGGACGGGTGCAAGGCTGAGTGTGAGTATATGCAAACTTTCTTTAAATTATATTAGTTTACCCAATGCCAACAAGATTCTTCAGTAACAGTCTCTGGCCTAAAAGTTCACATTATAGGTAGAGAAAATTTTGCTGATTTGCACTATAGACAATTTAGAAGATATTCCTAGCTATGAAAAATGCTATAGTACTTTGTTGTTAGTGTTTCCATTGATTTTTAATATTTTATTTGCATTTTAAGTTTTATTTTTTTTTTTAAATTACCCCTCCCTCCTAAACGGAGCGAGATAGACCCCGCTCCCATAGCGAAAAATGCTTGTATTTAACCCCTCCACGTAAATCCATCATTAGTTTTCATCGCCAAAATTATTTTTGAAATTATTTTTTTCACAAACTACATACATATTAACAGAAATAACTTGATTTAAAAATAATATTCAAGAACAGATTCCAGGCTTTCAAATATGATATAGTCTTTTAGTATAAGTGTTGCCAATGTTTTTTAATAATTTTTTTTTTTTTTTTTTCATTTTAAGCATTATTTTTTTTTAATTTCCCCTCCCGCCTAAACAAAGCCAGATAGACCCCCTTCCCATAGTAAAAAATGCTTATATTTAACCCCTCTACAAAAAACCGTTATCAGTTTTGGGTGGCTAAGTTATCGTACTCTCCCCGGTTTGTTTTAGTCACACCTCCACAAACCACATAGAATAGACCGTCGACTCCTCCCACATAACGGACTTTGTGTACAAGCTGTGTGCGGGCCCAGGATTTGTCATGTATTGGTGCTCTACAAAATCAAAGGAGCGCCATTAACGCACGCATACTTGAAAACTCCTAGGCCCATGGTATATATCATGGAAAGTCATTGCCGCCATTGATTTTGACATTTCACACGTATTCACAGACAGGGGAATTAATTCCGGGGAGAATCGGGTAGGTGCACAGAAGTCGGCGGTCTAGTTCTATGTGGTTTGTGCACACCTCACTTGACGTACGAGTAGATACACTTTGGTAATACCGACTTTGATACTTTTGCCTAGTCGTCTGAGTTCAACGACAAACTACGTGCAGTCCATACAATAAAAAAACTCATTGACTAGGCAGTGCATTTTCGTTTCTTTTATTAAGATTTATGTAAGCCAAAGATCACAATTCACAACTCACACGCCTTGAACAGAACTAACCTAAAATAGGTCTGAAGGTCTCGATGTGACCGAGCCAATGTAGTCGACGTGTTTTGTCTTTTTGGGCTACATCCACATCTTGGTACATCTCATAGAGTTCGCTGTTGTATCTTCTCCTCCTCGCACACAGGGCCAAAAATCCGCCGAAGTATTTTTCTTTCAAAGGAGCTGATCTCCCTTCTGGCTTATCGCCTAGCACTCGGCGGCATAAAGTAGAACTGGCAGGATAAGGGTTTTGTAGAGCACACATTTCGTCCATCGAGTCAGGAGTTTTGAACCCAGTTGTTTTGCCAAACCGAAGCAGCAACGGTTTCAGAGGGTAAGTCTACGCCGGATCTCCACTAAGGTGTCATTCGTGGAGTTCATGTTTACTCCGAGGTAGGTGAACTCCTTAACTACTTCAAAATTGCTGCTATCAATAGTGACGTTTTGTCCTAGGCGGTGGGCAGATGCTTGTTTGTTCGTGATAGCATGTACTTAGTCATGTCCTCATTTACTTCAAGGTTATAACTTACAGTCGTATATCTAATTGTCTCTCCATTGCAAATCTCTTCTTAATTAGGTACTTTCAAGCCAGCTAAGCCGACATCGGCTGATATGTTGACAGTCAATTAATTTAATAGGCAGTGAAACATAAAAATCACTATGGCGATCAGTATCGATGTACAAGACATACAGAAGCACCCAGAAAAGTACACCATGCATCGAATTAGTCTCAAAAATATAATTAACCTCCATTGTCCGATGACTTTGGCCCACAAATCCAATGTCAGGCCATGAATTTCGATTGTATATACCTTTCTCTGGAGGACTCATTGCAGACAGCTACCGACACATGCAATAGGACATTTTTCATTGCAAATTTTTTTATGCACACAAGTCGTATTGGAGACCACCTTATAAAACTCCCCAGGGGGGCTTTATATTGTCTGATCGCTATCTTCGTTTAGCTGAATTCTGTATACGTAATCTGTCCTGGTGTCGTCAATTTAAGGTCTACCTGTTGGCGGTATAGGATACCACTACAGAACATCCGTCAAGCTGACCTTCACTGTTGATTTAACAACGATCTGTTTTATGGGCACAAAATAATTCAAAAGAGATGTACGACTTTAAAAAGACTCCTTTTGTTTAGGGTCATGTAAGAGTATTATTTATTTTATTGGGCCATAAAAAGACGTGCAGAGTGGCGGCAGCATTCCATTCATCAAGTGCAATTATACGTAGCGATATAGCTACAACAACTGGTTGCAGTCATTGTCATTCGGTGGGCTATCCCAATCCCACTGGTGGAGCATCATCAATCAATTTCAGTTGTCAGTGACCTGTCAATACATGTTAATGGTGACAAATTTGATTTTAGATTTGCTGGCTGCGGAGGCTTGTGTATACTGTGACTTGCAAGGCTATAAGGGTTACACAGATGGAAACTGGGGTATTACGTGTATATTGCTGCCGTCCATCTGTTGGCATGTCAGCACCTTCCGGCTCATTAATTATGAGAGCTATACGCATGACATTTGGACATGTTATATAAATGTTGCAAAACATGGTAATTGTTGCGAGGCAGTGAATTATGTGGGCTAGAGAATACTTTCCCGTACAGTATTTACTCAATCAAAGAGTTCAAAAAGATATAAGATACACAAATCAAAAAATGTTCCGAAATTCACTCCACTTTGCAAGAATTTAATTAAAAAGTTCAGGCAGGTGCATGCCATGCAATAATGCCCCCAAAAACAATGCAACCAATATTACACCTATCTCAATTTATCCATGAGGGCAGCTCTTCACTCCCGTCCGTGGTCCGTCAGAATCGATTCAATTGGGCTCTCAAATTTCCAAAGGGCGTCTGAAAATTTAATTGAATGGAATACCAGAAAGCGCAGTGTATCCACGGCCACAGCCCACAGAATTCATTCAACAATTCAATTACATTTTCCAGCACTTGCAGAACAAGTCGTCCATTGACTGGGCTTGGGATATGGCAACGGACAACTAGCCTCCTTCCAGCAGCAACAAATACAAATCTACAAAAGCCACCCTAGGGAAATTTCCATTCGAATGCACTGCTGTCGCCATCTTTTGGGGTTTAATTTCAAAATGAATTATAATCCTCACAATGATGATGATCTGATTCATTTCCAACAAGAGTACGAGTACATTTCGAATTAATTTTCTTGCGGTTGTGGTGGAGGACATAAAACAATTGCTTTGGATATCATGGTCTCATTCGTATAGGTCCTGGTTTCTATTTTGATTCCCGAATTGTCGATGATATAAAATGTAATGCGGAAACTTTTGCAGTCAGCGGTGGTTGTGGTTCAATTATGAGTTTTCCTGTTTCTACTCAAAGAGTATCAACGCAAATAGAAAGGCTACACTGGCTTTGGAGTGTGTCAATTGACGCCGTACCCTATGGCCTATTCTATAGTGTACTTCAGAGTTGATAACGTTTACCTTTATACCAACTCCTACACACTCAGCTGTAAGTATTTAGTGTGCGCGCCGAAGACTGTTTTTGGAGTTAATTAATTTGGATACGATACAAACAGACTTCACTTCACTTCGATATATATGAGACTAGCATATATCCGGGGCATTGCTCCCGTTACAGAAGTACCTAGAGTGATCATGATCATTGCTACACACTTAGTAGGATGAATACAAAATGTTTCCGATACAAAATGAATCCATATTTTTATACAGGAGTACACAAACCAAGTTTGAAGTCGATCGGATGAAAAATAAAAATATTCACATACAAAATTTGACCCCCCTTTTTCCCCTTTTATGGAGTTCGAATTTCCCCAAAATGTGTCACAAAATGCCAGCTTCCTGGCTGCTAACGTTGGGGCTTTGTGATTAATCAATCCAATCGGAAATCAGTCAGGACAAACTGTTTTATGTAGGTAATAGAAGTTATATTTTAATGTTTTGTAGGTACCGTGGGGCTTCGGAGAATGTTCCTAACACCATTCGAGGTATTTGGGATTAGAGGAAGGAATCACAGTACACCAAAAAAGATAGATCTTGGCACCTGTAGATATCACCTACATTTGTATCACCTACTGTTTGAAGCATAAACAAAAAAAAAAGTGTTGTCAAAGGCTTGCCGAGTCTTTGATTCCCTCATCATCAAAAGTCATCTCACAAAATTTCATTCGGCTATGCTCTTTCTGTGGAGGGTATAAAAAGTAGAACTCTAGGACTACCTGTTTACAACACTATACATATTTGTGTGACATATAAATCACTTGACACCATAATAGACAAAACGCAGTTAACTGACTACATATTTAGAGAAATTAAATCTGGTGTACCACAAGGCAGTGTTCTAGGAACCAAATTGTTTCTTCTATTTTTGAGCGATCTACCAAAAGGTGAAGAACTTTTGTGGCGATGAGAACTTTTGTGGGTGCATGTCATAACGCCCGGTGTCATAACGGCCTGGAGCGCTGCACTGCCCCCCCATACGTTGCGGGGGGCATTTTGTCGTTTCTTTATTCATTCTGGAATTTTTGGAATTTATTATTATTCCTTGTGGGAGATGGAATAAAATATTCTCTCGTTTGACAGATAAACTTGAACAACAATAATGGCAGCAACAGCAGGCAATCAAATGGGTGAGCCTGAGCATTTGTTTCAAATTTATAATATTTTTTACAATTTCCAGAATTGAATTCTTTTTTAAAATGGTCTCCTGGGGGACATAAGTGCCTCATAAACTAAACAGCTGATTGTCATTCTTTTCATTCCAGTTCTGTTTCTTTATATATTCCATTCTGGATATTCCGGATAAAAAATTCGAAAATTCTATCTTTTCTATTCCTGATCCGGAAAAAATAAAGAAACACGCTGATAGTGTCATAAAGCCAACAAAAAAGTGATTTAAAGCCTGGAGGCCGCTATGACAATTTTAAAAGTGTCATAGCGCCCCAGGGCGTTTGCAAGTGCAGTGTCACTGTTTAGTAGAATTAAATTTGCGCGAAAACCCAAGAGTTGCTATTAATAAAAGGGTGACAACATTAGGACTCCCAAAACACTATAGTTTATGCTATTTTAAAGAAAGACTTGAAATTTATTTTTTTTGTTTAATTCAATTGAAGCAATAACTACTTTAATTATACAAAAATTTTTCTGATGCAATGTTGGAGGTATTCTATACAGCGACGAAGCCCAATTTTACCTAAATGGGAACGTCAATAAACAAAACTGTAGCTACTGGGCTCCACCAACCCTAAGTAAACGTCTAAGACACCAACGGCTCTGACATTGCCCCAAGAGTAAATGTTTAGTACGCTCTATCGACAAACAAAATCATCGGACCCTATATTTTTTTTTTTTTTTTTTTAATTTCGGAAAATATTCGATAAAAACAGTATGAATGAAAGCGAAAAGTTGCGAGCACATCCATCTAACTCGTCACACACGTAATTTCAACTAGAATGGGCGACTACAACTACAACACCGGTCTAGAGCCTTCATAAGCTGGCTGCGTGAAGATTTCCCAGGAAAAGTGATCAGCCGCTTGAGGGTCGTCCACGCCTTTTATTCCATATTTCAAAACTTGGCACTTGGATTTTTTTTTATTGATGGTACTTCAAAAGTAAATTCTACGTTAATAACCCGCGCGCCGTCCGTAATTAAGTTAAACAAAATATTTGCCGTGAAATTGATGATATTCAGCCAAACCAGCAACTTTCAACTAATTTTTTTCGAAGACCTAAAGCCTATAAACATAGTGACTACTAATTCTGAGTAGGTAGATAGGTAGGTACTGGTGGTAAAATTTCAATTGGACTGTTCAGCTGTCAAATTGGTTGTCGTTGGATAAAGTGTTGCCAAGCTCTAAAAAATCAAATGTAGATAGCTATAGGTATTTTAAAGTTTAAATAAGGTATTGAAAATGAAGACGAAAAAATAGCTGGTATATATATTATAATTATTATTAAATTTTCTTTTAAATAATAAGAAAAATATTATTTTCTAACATAAATACATAAATAATACCCATTGTTCATGACAACTATAAAGGACATAAAAATGCCAAAAACCCATTCAAATTTCATCCGGCATTGTTGGATCGTCGACCGACAGTACAAATATTTCATAAATTGGTACCTATATTAAATTGTAGGTACCTCAACAGAAACAGAAAATCAATGTTATACTCTTAAGTTAAAATAGCTAAAGCCGGCAAAATTTTTCTTTCCGGTATTGGCACGTGCCTGACGATAATACATAGAGTGTGGGTAGTTCCAATAACTTGTGCTCAGTTTACCGCCACAAACTAATGCTTCATCATCAAGCACGTGTAGGTGATTTCCTGATAAATAGCCACCCTGAATAGAGATGAGGAACAGTACATAGGTAATGAAATTTGGTGTTAAAAAGTTTGTGTACTGAATTTAAACTATGTATCTATGTATATGCTATATGGAATACGTTAAAGAAGCGATGATATTTAATCGGCTAGACGGCTAATACATATTGTTTAATTGCACCTAGCTATGTACCTTTTCCGGAAGTTTTCTGATACTAGATAACTAAAGAATTTTGTGAACGAAGGACCCTTACCAAAGGTCAGTATTTCGCATAAAAGAATACCAAATCAATTTGATTGCAATCAAATCAATCACAATATCTACATTGAAAATAAAAATCCGTTTAACCACTCACAGGTATGAATAAATACTAACTGGACTGATGTACATCACATAAGTATGTTCCTTACAACAAATTACACAACACGCACGACAGAGATTACATTACATACATTATGGTGTCGTTTCGGATAATTGTTGAGGTTAACCCAAAGTTGGCACGAACGTGTGCACTGTACGTACAAGTGTACACATCATTAATGCTTGTAACGTATTGCTCCAATTTTTTTTAACTGTACTGCACCTGGATTTTATTGTTTCTTCTGGACTTGTCTTGGCTATTTTTTTTTTGTTTTTAATCTCCTGGGAAAGATGAAACAAAACCGCTTCTTCAACAGCTGGTTATCAGTGATGTCACTTTATGTTTTCAAAATGTAATAGATTGAAAGGAAAGTAGTGGTACCTAGCTAGTTTAAACAAAAAAAAAAATCGTAGTAAATTTAAAGTTTACGTTCCAACATTAAAATTCTTCAGAAATATTAAGCAGTGACACATATTTCGTTCAGGGAGTGATGCCATTCGCCTTGAATCTACCTTACAGCAATCTGGAATGAAGATAATTTTTCAGAAGATGAATCAATTTACTTCCGCACTCACGGCTCAAAAACCGAAGACAGAGGATAAAAGTACACTTATCTTGGCTCAAGAAATTATATCTGCTTATTTTCGGACATTGCTCAAGAAATGACTTTGGACACGCTTCTATTCTGAAGAACTTCTAAATCTCAACTCAACCGAAAACACACTGACTACAACACCATTCCATCTCTAAATTTTAACAATAACTTTCTCGCCACCATTCCCTCCAGAGCAATCTGGAATGAAGACAATTTTTCAAAAGATGAATCAATTTACTTCCGCACTCACGGTTCAAAAACCGAAAACAGAGGATAAAAGTAGACTTATCTTGGCTCAAGAAAATATGTATATCTGCTTATTTTCGGACAGCCAAGCAGCAATCAAATTCTTTAGTTGCCTTCGACTTCGAATGCCAGTTCAACATTCAAATATTTTGGGTGCCGGCCGGGCCATAGAGACCTTCCAGTTAATTGTAAGGGAGATAAACTCGCCAGAATAGGAACAGCTCAACCCATCCTGCCGAATAAAGATATTTTGGGCATACCAATAGTTTTCTTCTAAACAACAATAAAAGCTGAAAGATATGGAGAGCGCAAATCTTAGGTTTACAAGGGGCCCCACATGTCTAGTAACAAAACAAATTTGGCCTACGCTGAATTTAAAACGCTCTAAGAATTTGATTTCTCTCAACATACAGCATACCGGCACTATAATATGTGTCATTACTGTGTCATTACAATGATCCGTTTTTCTTGGTATCACAATAATTGACCTATGGTAGTCTAGGCACGTGTTGGTGTTTCTCAGCCGGCAGTGGCAGCCACTTTCGACCAAACCAAATCAAACCAATGCACATATTTACGTATCACCTGCGACGCTCAGATGAACTCGAAGCGAACGAAATGCGAATTGCCTGGTTAGCCTGAGGAATGAAAATTTTAATGAAATGACAATAAAAATAAAGTTTATTATTTGAAATTTTGTGGAATCGGATCGCAGCGACACCTACCGAGTCCAATTGTGAATCTAAACCATCCTTAGATGCATTTAAACACACACACAAAATTTCATTAAAATCGGTACAGCCGTTTATGAGGAGTTCGGTTACAAACACGTACCTACAGAAGAAATATATATATAAAGATAGCTATTATCCATCCATAAATAACATTTGGCAAGCGAGTTCAAAAGTTTATCTACTTGTCCTGTAGCTGTTTTCATTCATGTCAACAAATTAATAGCATTTGTGACACACAAGTTCGCTTAGTCCAATATTGGCCCACAAATTAATTAATTGCTTTGGGGGCCCACACACTCTGCGACGATGGAGACTGTGTGTGACTTAGTATTAAATTAAAAAATCAATTAAATGCAAATTAATTTTACACCACTTTCAATCAATTTGATTAAGCCGCTTTATAATTTGTGACATATGATTATAAGAACTACCTTGAATTTTGTTGGACAGCTGTCATTACCAAAATAATACTGCCCTCAGAGGGATCAGCTCAAATTAAATTAAAACGTCAATGAAAATGAGCTTTAGGCCTTCCAGTTCTCGACTCGGTAGTCAGTTGTATTACATTAATTTCCACAAATTATACTTACATTGACCTACTTTTGTCTAAACTCGTTAGCCATTAAACGTGTCGGCTACATGAACCACCCATTTGACACCTTACATCTGTATATAACTCATGAATTACCATTCCTTCGTGAATGACTTCAAGAACGCAGCGTTTAACTTTTTTTTTGCTCAAAAGGATCATACACAACCCATGATTGACGATATCAATTACAGTAGTCGATTTACTTTTTTCCATAATTGACTCGCACCCGTGCAATTATTATGCCAATGGTGGGTAGTTATATGGTAACTGATGTCAGCAATTACGAACCGGTATCGCTCAAGTGACCTTCAAAATCAACGTGCGACACTTAACGCCCAAAGTGAATGAAATATCACCTCAAATGAGTCGAAACCACCAGCAAGACCGGTCCATAGGTTGGAAGCATTCCCCAAATCGTCTATACTCAACTACAACTGCCAGCAATCGCTCAAAAAGGTTCAATGGACACCAGTGTGGAGCTGGAGGACCCAAAGTGAGTATAATTTATTATGCCCTGCCCACTGTGCGGTGTAAACCTTTGCATCCATTTAGTTTGTTTCAGAGATTCCTATCGCACCTCTGTATAGCAGAGAAGCCCACAAAAATGGTCTTTACACTTAAACTTTTATGTTTACACATTTTTTTTTTCCTCTGGTTAATTTGTTCTTCTGTGTAGAGAATTCCAATGAGGGGGCTATAATATGCGGTTTTACTGACAGGTTGGTTGGGTCGACAAAAATTTGGAAATGGGGTTTCGAGAAGTTGTGGCTTTGAAGAACAAATTAACGTAACCGAACGAGATTTGAATCTAAGGTCAATGGACTTTGTTTTCTTTTTCTGTGGATGGACACTGGAGTCTGGACAGTCATTCTGTTCGCAAAAAAGATGAGGCACTGTCGATGCATTTTTTGAGTAAGTCATTCATCTTGCGTCAGATTGGGCGGTGCGGTCTCATAAAAGACGATTTAATGAAAGGAAGCTCCCAGTCATTTCCTTTAATGACAATCTAATTGGTTGTTGATTATACTGCTTGTGCGGATCAGACAGAGAAATCTTTCAAGGATGCCTGAAGGAAGTCAGGTACTTTATATTTCTGATGGGAAAGAACTGCACTGAGTAGATGTATCATCGAAATAAAATATTATGATCAGGAAATAAAATACTGCTTGACTCTCGAAATTTTGGTAAACAGAAAAAAAGTAATTTCGCCGACGAATTAAATTTGTTTTAAGAGCTAAATGTGGTAGCAGTTGCAGTTTGTATAGATAACCTATTCAGCTGTGGTGTTGACAATCACTGTATTGCTTACATACGAATATTAGCGGTCTATAATCTTTACCACTTCTAAAGACTTTTAGGCGGCGAAGACGACTAATAGGCAGAACAAACCTGGACGATAAAAGCCAAGACTTCGGTCCACCTGACCAAAATGAACTTAGCATAGCAATATCTGAGCTCAAGTCCAACAAGTCTGCTAAATCAGAGGGCCTGAAGGTCGAACTATTTAAGGCAGTTGAGCGCCTTATTTTCACTAGGTGAAAATCGTCTTGTTGACATTGCTCCCAAAATTCTGTCTGTCATACTGTGTGAACGCCAAAAGCCATTTGTCAATGAACTGATAGGATACCAACATGGTACCGACTAAATATTCACACTACGATAGATCCTAGAAAAAATCCAATTACATCATAGTCCATATTTTTTATACCCGCCATAGGTTTATCGATTGCATCAGGACCGCTTATATGATAGCTCATTTATATACAAATCACTAGATAATAAGAAACGTTGCGCTGGTCTCTTCGTAGATATCACTAAAGCATTTGACATGGTTAACCACAATGTACTCCTTCACAAATTATATTGTGCAGGATTTCGTGGATTTATGCACAGTTGGTTTGAGTCATATTTGAAGGACAGAATTCAAAAAGTCAAAATAGGTAACTTTGTGAGTAACTCAAAAATAATAAACTTAGGTGTACCGCAGGGTTCTGTTCTTGGTCCAATACTGTTCTTAGTGTATATTAATTCCCTATTTAGTCAACCGTTTGTTGGTAAAGTGACAGCCTTTGCAGATGATCTAGGCATTGCATATCAGTCAGATAACCATTTAAGCTTAGAGGCCGATATAAATCAGGATATTCACATTCTGAGAACATGTTTTACTATGCACAAGCTTGTTGTTAGTAACAAAACTAAATTGATGAATTTCAGCTCAAGTATGCAAGAGTCCCCTGACTATGAAATACACTTTCATGAGCAGAATTGTAGTAGGTACGTCATGTCAAATTGTGTTTGTGAATCTATAAGGACATTGCTGAATGACCAAATATCATGTGGGATAAATTGTTTCAAAATTGAACTAGTCAATCAGTTTAAATATTTGGGTGTTAATTTTGACCAAAATATGAGCTGGTCTGAACATATTTCTAATTTGAAGCAATATTTTCGTTCTACTGTCCGAAGCTTTTATCGTCTGAAAAAATACTGTAATCATAGTACTTTAAAAACAGTTTATTTTGGATTATTTCAATCAAAACTGCAGTATGGAATAAGTTGCTGGGGAGGTGCCTATCAAACGAAACTGCAGCCATTGGTTGTTTTACAAAAGTCCGCTATCAGGATAGTTTGTGGGGCAAATCACTTGGCTCGTTCTATGATTTTATTCAGAACATTGAAAATTGTACCGCTAAAATATTTGTATTACTTCAAAGTTTTAAAGATTTTTTTTATAAGAGGTGGCTGTATGCAGAGTCCAATTTCTAACACCCGTGCTTTGCGTAGTAATTCAAGTAACTATGTCATTTTACCTACTTTTCGCACCGCTTTGTTCAAAAACTTCTACTGTGTTGTATCCCGTAAACTGTTTAATAGCCTTCCTTCGAATATTCGTGTAATTAGATCTTTGCCCGATTTTATATACAAAGTCAAAATTTGGCTTCTCGGTTTCGATCATGAAGAAATCAAAGTTTTGTTGCGCTATGTTATTTGATTTATTTAATTTCTCTTTCTCTTTCTCCTTATGTATTTTGTTTTTTTTTTTTTCTTTTATTTCATTGATAAGTATATATATATTTGTGAAGTATATTTGAATTTAATACTGTTCACCCCACTTCTACACGATATTTTTCAAGAATATATAAAACAATTGTTAAATTAAAAATATTGAAATAAATAATAATAATAATAATAATGATAGCATTTATGGAGACTTTATAGAGCCATAGAGTTTTATAGAGCCATGTGATTTACATAACAGAAAATTGGGCACTGTACAAATGCGTGCTGCACAACTTCCTTGTCCTCTCAAAAATTTAAGAAAGTGTTGAGCTACGTATATTAGGTAATCACCATGTATTCCTATTCTTATAACTCGACACTGACTCGATCGCGAACTCGGGAAGTTGCCCTTATGGGTGAAATGCATAGATAACTGAACTCAATATCATTGCCCCATCCACCGAGGAAGGATTTCCCTGTCCATATTCATTGCATTGGTATTTGTATGTTGCCACTTTACAAAAGTGACAGTATGAAATTGATTGATGGTTGGAGAATGACAAATTTTTGGTATCCTACCCCTAGGAGGCCCTCTGCAGTTCGGTCTTCGGTGCCGAACAGATCTGGTGGTAAATTAATCTGACTCCGTCCGAAGTGCACGTTACACTCTTAGTCGACGTCAGTCTTTTTTAGTGGAAGGTGTATCGTCACTGATTTCACAAAAAAGTAGTACAGCGTGTGCTATGACAGACTAAACCTACAGTATCATTGACGGAACTAGTCTTCTTTGACATCTGGGTCCAGCTACATATTCTATTCGCCTTTGTTCTGACTAAGGCTTCTGTTTTACCTCATTTATAAGACAATATATTATAAGCCTCCTAGGTTAGAATGCCAGGTATTTATCTGTGTATTGTTTGTGAATGCATTTCATTCGTAAAACGAACATGGGTTGACTTTAAATTATGTATTTAGTTTCGCTTGACATTTTTGTCCATTCTGTTATTATAGTGTTTACAGCATTTTGAAAGTTGAGGCATTTTTGTTGCTTTTTCTACTCTTTTTCCAACAGCATGTAAGCGTTATCAGTATCACCTGCAAAGGGAGCTATATTGACTCGCTGACTTTCGGAAAGATCATTTCTTAATAATAGCTACCTAGTACTGGACCTACTTAAATTCCTTGGGGTACAATAGCTTTAATGTTGAATGTTTGTTGTCTTGCTTTAGTCTGAAAATTCGGTTGAATCTATAGGACTCTTAATTTCTCGAAAATTGTTTTGGTAACTTATGGAGCATACTCTATCCAAAAGTTACGCCAGAAATATAGTACAGAGAAGATACCTGAGATACCTGATCAATAGTGAAGTGTCTCTGTACCTATGTAATTTTCTTCAATAAGTCTTTTCAGCAGCAATTTTTTGAACATTTCTGACAACAATAAGAGGTAGCCTCACTCGGTGGTTTGCCTAGTTTTGGGATCATTGTAAACTCTGCAATTTTCAATATGATCGGTACCTTAGCCTGAATGCAATTTTTAACTTCATTCACAAGCCTTGATCCAAAATACTTACATATATTTTGGTGTTTAAGCAAAAAAAAAAAAATACGGTGTACAATCATTTTCTTTCTTAAAACTGAAGTCCCGCCTTTAGATGGTTGATAAGGTTGTGGGGAGTGATTAGTTAGTTAGTTAGTTTAAAGTGGTTCTCGGTAAGAGATTTTGTTATAAAGCTAAGAATGTTAGCGGCGCTGGTATTACCTAGATCACTGAAATCATTGAGAAAATAGTTTCCTAAGTGAGCCTTTATTAAATTGGCTTGGGCAGGGCAACTGCAAAGAAACTGAATGATGGACTCATCCTCCTCTTCTTACCTACAACTTCTGCAGAAGTCATTGTATGGCAGACCTAGCCCTTGTGCGTGTTTACCTAATGTGCTAATATGCAGTGCCCGGAGATAACATTAACGACTTTTGGGATGCTGGATCTTTTCAGTTGAAGAAGAAGCTCTTTGAATCTCATTGTATCCAGAGCTGGCCAGATGAGCCTAGCAGTATCACAGTATCCTTGACGTTTCCATCTAAAACATGCTCTGCTTGCTACGTGCGCGGTAATTTTTGTTTAGCTTATACTTATCTATACGCCAGAGGAGCCTAGCCTTGCTAGTTCATCTACTCCACAGCTACCTCTGGGAAGTCACAGTGACCAGGAACCCAGCAGAATGTGAGGTTGTACTGTCCAGCTATCTCGTCAAGAGGTACGCGGCAATCTTCCACCGCTTTATATCTTATTTCACTGGATATTATGGATTTGATTGCATCTTGGCTATCAATGTATATGACGATATCCCTTTGTGATACCGAATTAATCGACAGCCACTTTGAAGCTTGACGATTAGTTGTGATTTCAGCTTGGAAGCCACTACAGTGTTTCGAAAGACAGAACGAGAGGCCCAGATTCAGTTCTTCTGAAAAGATCCCTTGGAACTGTCTGTGAATATATAGAGTGATTTGTCGTGTAGGACATTTTGCGAATCCCATTGGTTCCTGTCCGGTATTTCATGGTTGAAGCCTTTTTCGATCGATCGAATCGGTAGTAATGGGCAAGGAAATCGTCTGTACAAGGATGCTGGCGTGTTCAGTCGTTTGTTTTCTCTAGTGCTTCTTTACTAATGATGTCGCAACTGAAATAGTAGGACACAATCATGTCCCCAATGGAGTGGGCTATTAGTCCCAAAGTAGGTATAAAGTTAATCGGCTTTTTGGCTTCCAATATTAATACGGTATGACACATTTCTTTGCGACTCCTCTACACCTTCTGTCGTGCTTCTTCCAAGATTTCAGTTAGGATGGCAATTAATTTTAGATGTCAATTGTGTAGATGTAGATTGGAGAGTACATGACAGAATCCATTCATCGGATATACACTTTTGTTGCGACACAATTTTATTAATGCGTGTATGTACAAGCTATCGACAAAATCGAAACCTACTTGTTTGAAAATCATAGCAGCCGAGACTTAAGATACCACAACTTTGCTCTATTTAAAGCTATAGGTATAGCCAATTTTAAGTTTTTGTATTTTTGGTCAGTTTGACTGGATTTCTTGTCTCGTATTTAACCTTGTTCGATTCGGAGTTCGTGGCTTCGATATGCTGCTTTCACCGAGATATGCCTCTTGCTTAGTTACATGTGCTTGTCGGCACTCATCGTTGAACCAGCTATTAAACTCTTCGATTCTAATAGCTCCCCGAAGGCGCTACTAATACTCTTCCGCCCACGTGAACATACTATATTATATGGGTTTTCTTTTAAATTAAAAAAAAAATCACCGGCATAAAATATAGACCTCCAAAGGGCATCCCTTTTTAACAGGCATCCTAATTGGAAACATTTCCTGAACGACGGTGACATTTTGTGTGCTAACTCCAACACAACGACTAACATATTTTTCTTGAAAATTTGACTTCCTTATTTTGTTACGAAATACCGCAGGTTCTACAATGACATTACATGGGTCTGAAAATGTAAGGTATGCCGCGTGCCACCAATTCTCGAAGTAACGACGTAACTTTTGAAGATGTACACCTTCAAATACATCACTTGAGGTATAAAGCTGTCAGTATTCATCTGTCATTATCTTTTAACCCTCGTTTCAAATAATGCATGCTCAAAATTCGATGTACCTAAATGATTTTTCCAATAAATTTTATCAATACTGAAAAAAAACCTCAAGTCATGGTCTGGTCACGGACCGTCATCACAAACGCCCCAATATCCATTCATTCGTTCTAAAGGTGCACATCATTCGCTGAAATTTGATGCTAAAAAAAAAATTATGGAAACATTTCAACTTGTTTATGTTTATGTTTCTTTTCATTCTGCACGAAATGACCATTAAAAATAAAGTTTGTCTTGACTGACACACATTTTGACGTTTTGGAGTGCGTACCGTACATCCATCTGCAGCAATATCTTCTACATTGTTTATGATATGGTATTATGGAGGGAAGGCGAGTGTACGATTTTTTTTTGTCTGTTTTGAAGGATTAAGGAGTAACAATTTGGAGCCTCTTCAGATTTTGTCAGATAAGTCATAATTTTAACAGTAAAATGCAACGTTCTGCACATGGGTATATAAGGTGGAAACCTAAGCGAACTATCATCATTAACATTTGAACCATCTTTGCTGTGGAATGTATCTCGAAAAAGTTTTGTTGGTTCTTGTAACCATTGCTTGCTATTCAGACATTTGGAGTGTGAACAGTTCAAAAAGGCGTCGAACGACTGCATCTTGGATAGAAAGTAGTTCACTTGGAGCTGTGATGGCCGGAAACGAAGACGATACACGAAGTTATAATTACTCAAAATGGCCACCGATACATACAACAGCAGCGGTGCCTCCGCAACATCCGCCACACAGCCCAACTCATCATCCGACAGTACGGCCACCACATACTCACGAGATAACCATTGTTGATCAGTACGACCACAGATACCCTGACGGCAGTTACGAATTTAGGTTTGGGTCTTTCGCTTAACCGGACACACTGACAATTGAGTTTCTTATTACATATTTCAGATATCAACTTACTGACGATACTGTGCGCTATGAACGAGGATATTTCGTGTCCTATCAGTACAAGAATATTTTAGTTGTAAAGGGGTACTACTCGTATCGTCTTCCGGATCTAAGGTATTTGACGGTATTTTATACAGCTGATCAAAATGGATATCGCCAGGATTCATGTAAGGATGTTATTCAATTTGCAAAATCATTCATTATAATAATATTCTTCTTAGCTGACTTCTCGACAATTCGGCCTCAGCTACCTAGGTCTTTGAAAGTCCAAGGAGATTCGCCATCAGAAGAGGACTCACATTCTGGAGAAGAAAAATCAATTTTTGAAGAGGAATAATGTTGTAAAGAATTTCTGCACTTAAATTAAAGCCTTTACTGAAAATAATTACAACTTTGTTTTTTTTTTTTTTAACTGAAAAGTTTTAAAAGCCGAGAGGCTACAAAAATTGTTTCCTACATGAGTTTTCTTTTACCTAGACATGAGTCTCCACAAGGACTGATTCATGGTAATATTTTTCATCACATTCTCACGAAGGCTATATTTCTAAGACGAAATTCGTTGTGTACTGTGATATCTTGAGAAAGATCTAGCCGATTTTCAACAGCAACAAGACCTCCGACCTAATTTATATAGAGCTTAAGCTAAGACGGCCAGAATCAGCAATCGTTGAGTTCAATTCAAAACTGGAAACAACTTAAATTGCAAATCTGGAAGCCAATGGTATCAAATAACAAAATGATATGGCCCCGCTAGAAACGTGGAATCCCGACAGAAATAAAGCGAGGAATAATGCTTGGCCTCATGCTTGAAACTTCATCCCCCTGGATATATGCTCTTCCAATAAGGCGATCAAAAGCGCAATTGAGCTGAGGGAGTGTGGACTGTGGTCATTATATTAGAGGTCAAGGGCAGTAAAACAATTCAAGATATATTTTGCGACGAAATATCAAAATACCGAAAATTCGGTGACCTTATGTTGGGTACCTACTATGGCATGTGGATATTCCGGGCAATCAACAGATTGAGGATTCTCATAGCTGCTTCTTTTATGTACTGGAAGGTCTGGAGAACATGGATCTTAGAAACCTACTAAGTGGACCCAACTGATGTTCTAAGAAGTGAAGCTGTAGAGACGTTAATTTATCTACCCTGCCTACCCTACCCTACTCTAGTAGAGTTGAATGAAACATCAACCAGTACAGAAATTGAGGCAGTAAGCCAAAGACCGCTCTAACTGAAGAAACTTCCAAACTAGAGCATTGTTTTCCAAGCGAAAGTGCTAGCAGTAACGAATGCTGCCAATCTAACTTAAATCATACTTATGCATGCATACTGCAAAGGTAAACCAGTGGAGACGGTATTACACACATTAGTACGTATAATATCGAATACTCCCTGTTCCCTAAGGAGTATACGATGGTGGCCTTCCTTGACATAGAAGGAGCTTTTAACAACGTCAATACATCAGCGATAGCAGATGCGCTTTCAGTTCCGAATGTAAATAGCTCACTTTGTGAACTGATTAATCTACTGCTTAATGGTCGGATTATTAACTCAAAGCTGGGTGTGGTGTCCAAAAGATTTGTTAGTACTCTACTCTACTGCCCTCTGTTAGTAGAGGCACTGCGCAAGGTGGTGTTCTATCCCCCTTCTTTGAAATTTGGTGGTCAATGATCTACTCATAATCCTGGAAGGTGAAGGATGTACGGCCATCGCTTATGCAGATGATGTTGCTATAGCCGTCTCAGGAAGGCACTTAAATACTCTAAAAGAACTCCTACAAAATGCTTTAAAAAAGCTACCTAGCTGGCCGAGTCGTTGTGGTTTAGGTGTGAGCCCTCACAAAACTGATCTGGTGCTATACACCAGGAAATATAAAGTTCCGAAAGTCGACCCTACCTCAATCAATGACTACACCACCCCATATCTAAAATTTTACAAAAACGTTCTCGCTCTCCTTCTGTCTACCAGATTACTGTAGCGTGTTCCAGGCGGAAATAATGCGATTAAAGAGGTCTTATCTTGGCTCAAGAAAAACGTCGTATCCGTCAAAGATATCTGCATATTTTCAGACAGCCAAGTAACCATCAAATCCTTGGATTCGATCTCTGTAACTTCTCTAGTAGCCCTCGACTGCCGACCGTCTCTTACGGAGATGGCCGAACAGATCAACATTCACCTAATTTGGGTGCCGGGGCATAGAGACATTCCAGGGAATTGTAAGGCCGATGAACTCGCTTGAATAGGAATAACTCAACCCATTCTGCCGGATAAAGGCTCCCTAAGGATACCAATCGCTACTTGCAAACAAAAATTGAAGCTGAATGCTATCGATAGTATACAAATCTTAGGTGGACAAGTGGCACCAGCTGGATTTGAAACGCTCTAAGAAATTGATCTCTCTCAACAGATTGCATATCCGCACTACAATAGTTGTCATTACTGGACATTGCCTTATAGGTAAACATGCCTCAAGGATAGGCCTTTTCACAAACGACTTGATGAGGAAGAGGAGGAAACTATCCCTCACCTTCTTTCCCCAGCTCTCTCCCATAGAAGGAAGCTTCACCTAGGAGCCTTCCATTACAACGATTTGGGCGATCAGACAAACACAGACATCAGAAGCCTCTTCCGCTTTATAAAGAGCTAAAAATGGTTTAACTAGTAACTAGTAGGCAGTTCTCATATGATCCTTTTTCGTGGTATCACAATGGACCTATGCTGGCAGCCACTTTCAACCAACCAACCAACCTAAATCATGTCATTACCACTAGAGCATATTATCATTTTCATTGAAAGTCAGGCGCATCTATAGCAATTAATGCCGTAGACATAACATCGAAACTCATTGACTCGCAGTGTTAACTAAAACTCCGCTGAGTCACCGGCCAAAGGGGGTGTCCTGGGAAAGACAGCTGACGAACTATAGCGACATCAGAGGTTGCCCACTCGAACCTGAACGAGCCGATAAACCAGTCTGTACTCCATTCTGCTTTTTAAAAGGAATAGTGGATCAACAAAATCTGAAGGCACTAAAGACTGAATGACGACGATCCGTGAAGAGGGTGCAGCCGCAGCGACGAAAGAAATTTTTTTTTTTTCTTTTTTTCTTATTTTAATATTTGCAGGTTTTGGAGGGCACAAAGCTGGCTGAAAGCACTTAATAAAAATCCAGAAGACCAATGCGACTGCATAGAGTAAACCCCCAGTGGACCTAAAGGGATTTTTTAATAAGGACGGGTCGTTATCGAAATGGAATAAAACAACCTTTGTGTGAGGTATTAATAACATTTTTGTACCCGGTACCACACTTTGGTGAGGGTATATTCACTTTGTCATTCCATTTGTAACGCCCATAAGGAGGCGTTGTAGGTGTGACAAACTATATATCACAAACCAGTAAGAATAGACCGCCGACTTCCAGTGCACCTACCCGATTCCCCCCGGAAGAAATTATCCTGTCTGTGAATACGTGTAAATGTCAAAATTAATGGCGGCAATGATTTTCCATGCTATACCATGGGCCTAGGATTTTTCAAGTATGCGTGCGTTAATGGCGCTCCTTTGATTTTGTACAGCACCAATACATGAAAAATCCTGGGCCCGCCGGCAGCTTGTAGGCAAAGTCCGTTATGTGGGAGGAGTCGACGGTCTATTCTTACTGGTTTGTGCTATATATATTATTGATCAGCATCACTTTCTTAGTCGATCTAGCGATGTCCGTCTGTCTGCTTTTATCCACCAAACTGAGGCTAAGTTCGAAGATGAGCAAGATCGGATAAAAACTACTACTACCTCCCATACAAAAATATCAGATTTATATAGCTTTTTATGTTAAAAATTAAATTTAAATAGCTACAGTAAAGATAGCAAGTTTAAACTTTGCACATATTGTTTTAATAATATTTTAAAATTTTTGACAAAAAATGAGCTTGGTCAAATAAAAAGTACCCATACCTCCCATACAAATATATAATTTTTTAATACTAAAATATTTTTTTTATTTTAGAATAATATAGTATAGTATTTGAGCTTCGGCATAGTCGAAGATAATTGTCTTACTGGTTTTTTATTTGAAATGTCCATGTATTTTGGTTTTTCTTATAAGCAATAATGCTTTTCAATGCACGCCACTATGGGCTTATGTAATACAACATCTTTCAAATATTTTCCGCGGCTTCTCACTGTGCCAAGGATCCAAGATGTCCAATTTTTAATTACTCTGCCGCATAGATCCAACTGAATTTGAGCGATGGTATTGGTTATGTTGGCTTTATGGGCTTTGGTCGAATGACTTGACATAGACCAGCGACTTCAGGAAAACTAACAGGAAAAAGTCTACCGAGGCTAAGACGCGCAATCCTAGGCGGCTATTCACATCGCCTCTACGAAAAGTGATCATACCCTCAAATTCACACAGCATCGTGTCGACTATGCTGTGTGGCACTTAGTCCCGTCCTGCTGGAAGTACACGCTGTCTTGTCTATCCTCCATATCATTCAAGGGCCAAAAGAAATCGGTTAGTTCACCGTTGAAGGTGATTGCATCACCAACATTTACAAAATAGTGTAGACCTTGCCACTTGGTGTGTGGGTTGGCGTCATCCAAAAATAGTCGCTAAAGATGATTTTTCGATAAAAATGTGGGTCCTCTTTCAAACACTTCGAAGCTCAGTCAGCGAACAAATGGTGTTATTCGTGGTCATTTACCTACTTAGAGATCTTGACTCAGTTGGATCTTGTATGTGTGTAGGCCCAAATCCCGACGCAAGAAGTTCTTCTGTACACTTTCACTAACCGTCGCTGATCTGGCGTTCCTTTGACTTACGGGTGTTTGATGATTTTTTACAGAACCGGTTGTCTCGAATTTGCACTGACAAACATTCATTTTGATAATAAAGTTTTATCATTTGGATGTGCTCCTCAATCGTGTCACTTGTCATCGTGATTTGGCAATAATAACTGAGTAATAATGACCAGATTAGCAGATAACATACCAAACCGCTTGGCCCTCACATCACAGGCTGCCATCCTTTTCTATAAACTAGAGCTGAGTGTAATGAAAGAGAATCTTCTTCTTCATCAACGCATTTACTTCACCTAACCTATACAAGAGAGTTGTACATCCAATTCGTTGTCTTGAAAAGTATCCTGCGATTCATTTCAAATTCATGTGACCCACTGATTCATTCCACCACAAGTTGCCGCCATTCTGAATTTAAACTGCGACAAATGCTGCCAAAATTATTAAGAAAAACGGATTCACATAACAAAGGATCCGTCAAAACAAAAGCACAAAGCCAATACCCAAAATAAATGAAAAATCACCAAAATTAGTTCAAATGTTAAACTGTACAAGAGCACCGACAAGAAAGACCGGTCCATAGATGGGACAGCACAAATCATACAAAATGCCTCAACTCCAGGTTCAATGATTCAACAATGATACCATCCACTTTGGAGAATAAAAACATACTTTAACCCTCGCATTGGCTTTAATTTTTTTTTATAGATTGCTATCGCACTTATGGAACCCGAAAATTTTGTTTACACTTGCAATTTTTATGTTTATAATTTTTTGGGTTAATTTTTTTATTTTTTTTTGTTAAATTCCTTTTCTTTTATGGGGACTTCCACTCAAGAGGAATGGAAATTCTTTAACAATGTATGAATATGTGTGGCTTAATGCACCTGTGCTTGGGGCGACACACTGCCGGGCCCGCGGTGGCTTACAATATCCACGAAAGAATATATTATGTCCATCGTAGGTCGATGTACTTTGTTTCGCTTTTCGGCAGAATGATCGTTGGTGCGGGGAATGCCAAAATGCTGCTAACAACGTTTTCTCATAAACGGATGCGATGATGCACAGTATGATTGATTTTAAGACGGAGATGTCAGTTGTACCGGCCGCGGCGGAGTCTCGTTAAAGTGATTTAATGGACTGAAAGACGGTGTTAAGTACTTTGTTTAAATTGTCATTTAATTGCTTGTTTTGTTGTTACAGCTTGTGGTTGAGTCAGGCGGGTGCGGGGGAGTGTTTTATTTTAGAGGTAATGCCCTGACTGTTAATTCGAGGAAGATGCACGTGTCTACCATATTGAAAGAAAATGTGCAAAAGGAGCATGAGTGCAGGTCTCATGCAAGCTGATATCAGTTTATGATTTTTCAGTGTCACAGTCTACATAAGTTTAAAGTCTGAATCCCTTGCAATAGAAAGATACTTCCTGCAAAGGCTCACTTAAGCAGCACGTGGCGAAATAAATTTTGAGAAAGAGGGTGGCTCCATCAAAGGACGCGAAAGTACCTAATTACTCTATCGTCAAACTTTGAATTAGTTTATTTACATTTTGTAAGCCAGCGTGCAGTTTTATGCGTATAGATATCTCTTCTATTTTGAACAAGCCAAAAACAGCAAATTTTCGTTGTGACCGGCCATTATTACAATTTTACAATATCTGCCGCCAGATTCATATGCATTCTCAATTTACATCGAATTGGGATGTTTATTTTCGTCACCTTGTACTTTTATTACATTTTGACTGACACACATTTTCGTGTTTGAAGTGATCATCTTATAAGCCACATCGTGATCCAATGTTTACATATCGTATGGCGGGGTAGGGGAAATAAATTCTTTCTTCGTTCTCGGACCACTTCATAAAATATATAAGGACAGTATAAAAGGACAGAACCAAATCCAGATATTATCATAAGCACTTAAAGTTCCATCGCAGTAAAATGTATTTTAGCAAGACTTTGTTCGCTGTTCTGGCCATTTTTAGTTGCTGGATTGTAAACGGTTTGGATATACGACCCACAATTTCGCCAGCTCTAGGTCTTGGTAGTTCTACAGCGAAATCTGTGTTGGAGGATAAGAATGTCGACGAGCCACCAGTCACTGTTTTGGAGCAATACGATAGAAGATATCCCGATGGGAGCTATGAGTGGAGGTTTGAAGCTTCACTATTATGAATTTTTATACAGATCTATTAGGAATATAATTTGAATGTTGATTTCAGCTATCACCTTAGCGATGGAACAGTGCGCTATGAACGGGGAACCATCGCCCATATTAATAACGTAGACGTGATAATAATAAATGGATACTACTCATATCTAGTGACCAAAGATAGATACCGAACAGTGTACTACAAAGCTGATCAAAATGGTTATAGCCAGGAAGGGGGTAAGAGTTTTACCATATTTTTGAAACACTTTTTAAAAACGTATATCCTTTAGTTATTTTTTCCGCCGTTCAGCCTACTCTACCGCAATCTTTAGATGTCCGGGTAGATGGTGTGCCAACGGCAGGACCAAAAACAACAACGACTAAGGAGAATTTAAGTACAACAACGCCAATATCACTGTCAGCGCCAAAAGTGACAACAATTAAAAATTAAATTAAAAACACGACGCCAATTCCATTGATACTGTCAGCACTAACACCAAAACCAATCAACGCACAACCATGATTTTATCTAAGAATGGATGTGTAGTCGATGAAAGTGTATATAGTTTTGAAATAAACTGTTTGTGAACCTACAGAATCACTTTTTTATATTACTATTTCGACGAAGATCATCATTGGTTTTGAATTTTCTAATTTCGAAACGGAAGAGCGGGCCGAGAAATATTTCATCGGCGTATTTAATCGAAGGGCGCTTGTAAAAGTAATCATTGGTCGAGCCTTAAGGTTTGGTTTAGCTATTCATACCTTAGCTAACAAAGAATGATGTGAATTCCTGCAAAAGACATCTCGAATACCTTTTATCGCGGTTTATGTATCAATATGGGTTTTAAGTTAAACATCAACCAACATTATATTGTGGTCCTTGCCATTGTTCAACTTCCTGCTAATCTAATACTATTTGTCATTCCATAGAGAACCATTAGTATAAGGAAATACTTACAAATGCAGTCATGGCTTCCTCATCGTATTAGTTAAAAACTTGTCCAATATAACAATTAAAAAACTGGGTTCAAAGTTTTCAAAGTCAAATTATACATTCCCGGTTTATGATCTGTGTAAAACGGATCAGTAGATTAAAACTAATAGCTGAAAATGCATTAGTGGGCGCAGTAGCGCAGTGGTTAGTGTGCTGGACTGCTGTGCGAGGGATCCCAGGAAAAACACAAATTACATTTCGGTGTTTTTTTCTACTGCGCCACCTCTCGCGAACGTCTGACAAACATCCGAGAGTATAACTGTCCTGAAAAAGCTTCTCAATTCAGCCGTTCGGAATCGGCATAAATTGTAGGTCCCTTCCATTCGTCCCAAAAATAGAAACTCACACAAACGAATGGTTGCGAGAGGCTAGGCCTAGGGTGTCTACCCTCTGTTGCGCCACCTATTTATTTATTTATTTATTTTATTTTAGCTGAAAATGCAATTATTGCGGTATTAAAGTCCGCAATTTAATGGCTACAATTTTTCCGTCTACAAATAAATAGTATTTTTCAGAAAAAAAATTGGAAAAATCGAAAAAACGTCTGAAAATAAATAGAAATCATCAGAAAAATATAAAAATTGTCTGAAAAATTAAAAACCCGTCTGAAAATATAAAAAAAAACAATTGCAGAAAAGCACGACCATTCATTTATCATATTTACAAAAATATCATTGGCTTCCAAGAGCCCATGTTTGATATACCTATTTTGTATGATTTTGTTTTATGGACTTATTCTTTCCTTCTACTCCATTGTTGGTAGAAGGAACACCTCGGATATGTCCCAAATGCCAACCTAGTAGGTAAAGCTTCCACCCACTGATTGACGAATTAGCTAATAAATTCGCCATTCTTTCCCATTTAGACAAACATAATTGAAGGCCCTTATCGAATACTTCGCAAGATGTGGACTCATATAAAATATTTACATCTTCTATCATCTTTGAAGTAGCGTTGTTAGCGACATACTTCTTAATAACGTCAAGATTATATTTTTTTCAGACAAAAATAACGCTGACGATTTATTCAGATTTTCAGACGAAATTTCAAGTTTTTCAGACGAATATTTAAAAAAAGCTGACAAAAACTAGCAGATGAATATGAACAAATTAGAAGATGAAAATAATTTTTTTCCAGACGAAACCCATTTAATAAGTGTCCGTTGATGTCCTTATAGGGTATTGTTATTTGTTTTGTAGATTTTGTCTTTTAGGCGCAGTGGCTCTACTGTGCCGGTGCCGGTCTTAGATTCCACCCTAAATAAGAAAATAAGTAGTTGGCGCAAAAACACTTTAAGGGCACCCAATGCCAAGCTCCTCACAACTTTTCTTTTGTGTGAGTTCTGGCTTTATTTGAGACGAATGAAAGCGACCTACCATTTTATTTTGGGTCCGAACTGTCGGATATTTCTTAAACCTTAACGTCTTAAGATGTACTTAATATATATTTTTCCGGGGATCGAACCCTGCATTCTCGATTTACATCAAATTCGGATGTTTATTTTCGTCGCCTTCGAGTATTAAGTACTCATACCTACTTATACTTTTATTGCATCATGGTTGACACACATTTAGGTGTTTGAAGTGACCATCTTATAAAGAAACCATATCGTGCGCCAATGTTTATATATCGTATGGCGGGGGAGGGGAAATTAATTTTTTCTTCGTTCTCGACTAAGGCGGATGCCTTAAGCTTAACAAAATATGACAACTCGCATCAGGCGGTATAAAAGGACAGAACCAAATCCAGATATAATCATTAGCATTTAAAGTTCCATCGCAGTAAAATGTATTTTAACAAGTCTTTTTTCGCTGTTGTGGCCATTTTTGGTTGCTGCATTGTAAACGGTTTGGAGATACGACCCACAGTTAAGCCGAATCTAGTTCTTGGTAGTACTACAACGAAACCTGTATTGGAGGATAAGAATTTGCCACCACTTGCGCCACCAGTCACTATTTTGGAGCAGTACGAAAGAAGATATCCCGACGGGAGCTACGAGTGGAGGTATGAAGCTTTACTATTATGTATTTCTACGCAGATATCATAATTTTGACTATTGATTTCAGATATCTCCTTAGCGATGGGACAATTCGCTATGAACAGGGATTCATCGCCCATATTAACGACGCAGACGTCATAATAGTAAGTGGACACATCTCATATCGACTTCCCGACAATAGATACCTAACAGTGTACTACAGAGCTGATCAAAATGGTTATAGGGAGGAGTCAAGTAAGAGTTTTATAGTATTTTTGAAACACTTTCTAAAAACAAGCTTTTCCTTTAGTTATTTATTCTGACGTTCAGCCTGCTCTACCGCAAATTCCAGCAGTCAGGGTAGATGCTGTGCCAACGGGAGGACCCAAAACATCAACGACTAAGAAGAAATTAAATATATAACAACCATTAAAAATTATATTAAAAACACGACGCCAATTCCATTGATACTGTCAGCACTAACACCTATACCAATCAACGCAAAACTGTGATTTTATCTAAGAATGGTCTATAGTCGATGAAAGTGTATATAGTTTTGAAATAAACTGTTCGTGAACCTTTTTTATCTTCATATACCTACCTATTTATATTTTTATTTATATTATATTTATATTCATTGGTTTGGAATTTTCTAACTTCGAAACGGAAGAGCGGGCCGAGAAATATTTCATCGGCGTATTAAATCAGCCCTTTATAGAAGAAGTATAGTAGAACAGTCGAGTTTTAATAGGTTTGGTTTACTTATTCATACCTTAGCTAATAAAAAAAATTTGACTTTCTGCAGAAGACATTTCAAATACCTTTTATCGCGTTTTATGTACATGTCAAGAAAGGTTTCAAGATAAACATCAATCAACATAATTTTGTTGCCTGCCTTTGTTCAGTTTTCTGATATTCTACTACAACTTTTCTGACATTCTGACAAATGCAATTATGGGTTCCATATCGTTCTGGTTGAAGATTTTTTCAATATAACAATAAATAACTGGGTTGAAAGTTTTCAAAGTCAAATTAGGAAGGTATTACCCATGATGAACAGTGTTATGTTCTCTACTCCTTCTGATTTAGTAGACTTACCGAAACGGATCAGTAGAATCATGAATCATGAGGAATAGCTCATCTTTTAGGGGCGCTGACTCTACTTCGCCGGTTTTAGGTTCCACTTTTGGTCCTACATAAACCTGTTGCGCCAACTATGTATATAAATAAATAAATAGTTTGTGCAAAAGGCCTGTATAGGCCCCCTAGGCCAAAGTTCTCACAACTATTCGTTTGTGTGAGTGCTTATTTTATTTGGGACGAATAGAAGGGACCTGCAATTTTATGCCGAGTCCATAGCTACTCTCCGACATTTCTTAGACGTTAGCGAAATGTGAAGCAGTGAAAAAATCTCAAGATGTACCTACCTACATAGATACCTTTAATTTATAAGTGTTTTTCCAGGGATTAAACCGGAGATCCCTCGCCCTGCCAGGAACAAAAGTTACGTTTCTCTTACGAATATCAAGAGCAAGGTCGAAGCGAAATCCGTCGAAGCGCGTTTGTATCACTTGCTTCGTGGCTGGCACTGGTATATTCGCCTGGCACTCAAAATTAAATAAGGGTTTTTCAATTGGTACGGGTCGATGCCAGTCAGATTCGTCGGGAGCATTACCGCGGTCCATTACAGTAGAGCAGTCAATTCCTCTCCGCGCACAAGAAATCGGCCTTTCGCAGATTCCAACTTGGCGAATTTTACTTCGGGACTTGGGTTTACACACGTACAAGATCCAATTAATCCAGGAGCTGTTTGTTCGCTGACTTGGCTTCGGAGCGTTTGGAATATGACCCCAATTTTGGCCGAAAAACGACGAGGGGCATTTTTAGATGAATGCGGGTATGTTAACAAGCTAAATTACCATAAATATGGGACTACGATATTTCAACATCGCCCCGTCCTTATTGAAAAGCAATTTAGTGAATCTTCAGTAAGATCAGCTTCTATTCACACATCTGAGCTTTAGGGCACCGTAAAAATATTTCAACCTCTCTAGGGAGTCGCTGTATGAAAAATATTGGGAACCCCTGGCTTAGATTATTATGTTCTTGTCTATAAGGACAATTCACACATCGCTCCCATTATTACTATTAATATAAAATGCTAATTCTGCTATAGGTGCCAAAATATAATATAATTTTGAGATATGAGTATTCAGAAAATATCTATAGGAAAACTCGTGGTTTTCGAGATACAAGATTTTGAATGATTTTTTTTCCACGCCTCTTTGTAACCTTCAGTCCTCAACCACCCTACCACTTGTAGATAACATTTAGTGTCAATTTTTAACTTTTAAAATTGGGCTGAACTAAAATTTCCTGATATAAAAAAAAAAATGATTAAGTGTGAGCGCCACTGGACAAAAGAAATCATATCAGCTAAATCTTTAGAAAATATAATTATGTTCTTCTAAGAGAATACACCAAAGTGGAAACGCCAAACTGGAGAAGTTTCAACTTTTTTTAAGCGAGTAGCATGTTTTCTTCAATCTTGAAGAAAGAAAATGCTCATTCAACCCTTATGTAATTTTGTTTTGTATTTTGAATTAGTAAAGTACCTACCTAGGTATATTTGAGAATAGGCAGAAAAAAATACATTTGGGTTAAAAATTGTTCCAAAGAAGTTGGCTATAAATGATATAGCCTAAAACCACCTCACAGTATTAAGAAACATTTAAAAAAAAGTTTCATTTAAATCTGTCCAGTAGCCTTTCCGCTTTGAGGTAACAAAGGTAATTCCTACAATTTTATATACATACTAGCGGGCCCGGCAAACGTTGTTTTCCCTGCTCGTACATTTTCATTGTCCGTGAATTGTTTTGCGTTCGTTTTATTATTTGAAATTTTATTTATGATTTTTTTTTAGTATTTATTATTTGAAATTTGAATCCAATTGTGAATCTAAACCATCCTTAGACCCATTCAAACACACACACAAAATTTCATTAAAATCGGTGCAGCCGTTTAGGAAGAGTTCAGTTACAAACACGTACAGAAGAATATAAATATAAGAATATAAAGATGATAATGATAATAATAATGCTATATGATAATATATACATACATATATAATATGTATATAATACATGTATGTAGATATAAGGTCCTAAGAGGCCTTATCTCATGCCAGCTGATACTATTTTATGATTTTCCAGTATTAAAGTCTAAGCATAAATTTGAAGTTTCCTTTGCTATCGAAAAATACTTCTTGCCAGTTTTGAGGACAGTGTAAATATTAAAATTGTTTATTTTCCCGCCCCATGTTGACTGATTTACCCAAAGGCTCACTTAACAGCCAGCGGCGCTATTAGTCGGCACGTGACGTGACGATATAAATTTTGAGAACGAGGGTGAATCATAAGGACGCGAAAGTATCTAATTACTCTAGTGTCAAACTTTGAATGAGTTTCCTTACATTTTGTGAAACAGATGTGAGCAGTTTTAGACGTAGCTAGACATCTCTTCTATTTTTAACAAACCTTCAAAAACCGCAAAATTTCTTTGGTGACTGGCCAGTGGCCATTAATACAAATTTACAATATCTACCGCCAGATGCATATGCATTCTCGATTTACATCAAATTCGGATGTTTATTTTCGTCGCCTTCGAGTATTAAGTACTTATACTTATACTTTTATTGCATCATGACTGGCACACATTTAGGTGTTTGAAGTGACCATTTTATAAACCATATCGTGCGCCAATGTTTACATATCGTATAGCGGGGGAGGGGAAATAAATTCTTTATTCGTTCTCGACTAAGGCGGATGACTTAAGCTTAACAATAATTAATGACAACTCGCATCAGGCGGTATAAAAGGACAGAACCAAATCCAGATATAATCATTAGCATTTAAAGTTCCATCGCAGTAAAATGTATTTTAACAAGACTTTGTTCGCTGTTCTGGCCATTTTTGGTTGCTGGATTGTTAACGGTTTGGATATACGACCCACAATTAAGCCGGCTCTAGTTCTTGGTAGTACTACAACGAAACCTGTATTGGAGGATAAGAATTTGCCACCACTTGAGCCACCAGTCACTATTTTGGAGCAGTACGAAAGAAGATATCCCGACGGGAGCTACGAGTGGAGGTTTGAAGCTTCACTATTATAAATTTCTGCACAGTTCTATAATATTTTGAGTTTTGATTTCAGATATCTCCTTAGCGATGGGACAGTGCGCTATGAACAGGGAACCATCGCCAATATTAATAACACAAACGTGATAATAGTAAATGGATACTACTCATATCGACTACCCGACAATAGATACCTAACAGTGTACTACAGAGCTGATCAAAATGGTTATAGACAAGAGTCAGGTAAGAGTTTTATAGTATTTTTGAAATTTCTATAAACAAATTTTTCCTTTAGTTATTTATTCTGACGTTCAGCCTGCTCTACCGCAATCTTTAGAAGTCAGGGTAGATGCTGTGCCAACAGGAGGACCCAAAACAGCAGCGACTAAGAAGAATTTAAGTATAGCAACGCCAATATCACTGTCAGCACCAAAAGTGACGACCATTAAAGATGATATAAAAAACACGACGCCAATTCCATTGATACTGTCAACACTAACACCGAAACCAATCAACGCAAAACTGTAATTTGAACTAAGAATGGTGTTTACTCGATGAAAATGTATATCGTACCGAATTAAACATTTCTTGAACCCAAAAAGTCACCGAGAAATATTTCATCAGCGTATCTATATCGTTGGGCCCTTATAGAAGTAGTCATCGGCAGTGATATTACATGATTTTTTATAAAATCCTTACAGCACCATTGAAAATTCCCTATTTTTCCCTACAGTTGTCTTGAGTTTCCCCTATTATGGTTTTTCTTCCTAAAGTAAGCTACCTACTCGAAGTTTAACTGAAAATTGTTAAATAAAAAATGTTTGATTTTTTTGCATTTATAATTTTTTTATTATACGAAGTTTATAACAGACTTTTCACATAAGTTAAGGTTTATAGCCAGCTACTTATGATGATCATACACTTCTTTAGATGTCATTTTTTAAAAGTGATTTTCTGTACATTCTGATGCATATAAATCTGATTCTGAATCTATTTTCATCCTATCGAGCAAATTCTTAATAGCGTCCACCTGCAACCTGCTGCATTGTATTGCATTTTCAATTTACATGTACAGTGAGCGTCAAAAGTGAGTGAACACCGATGCTCCTTTGAGTATTCTTTGGAGTATGGAAACAGGTCTAAAAAAACAATAATCTGTAAATAGTTTGATAACGAAATAACAATAACAAAACGTAATTAATCTTACAGCATCCAATTTTTTATAGGCAGATATTTAAACAAAATTGTTTTCAAATTCCAAAAACGTATGAAAACAGCATTGATGTTCACTTACTTTTGACGCTCACTGTATATTAAGAAAAAATAGCACCGAAAGGCGAAAGGACGAAACTGAAATGAAGCGAAGAAATTGGATTTAGAATTTTCTCTCAAATCCATTCACTCTTTCTCTCATATAAAACGTTTCACATTCGCAGTATTCGCACATGAAATTACTGCGAAATTGAGAATATTCCATAAATTCCATAGGCCATTTGTTTTGTATTGTCCAACATTCTGTTTAGTTCCAAATAGAAATGAAATAGTGTTGCTTGGTGGGACTTAGGAGGGAGTTTGTAAACTCATTTAATTGAATGCGAAATGAATTTTTATAAAAAATATGCAACATTAGAAAAAAACAGATTTTTATCAAAAAATCCCTACATTTGGACAGATATGAAAAATCTGTTATTTTTTCCCTACGGGCTTATTTTTGTTACGAAAATCCCAACATGTAGGTTTGTTTTAGATATTCATAAATAAATAAATAAATAGGTTGCGCAACAGTGAGGTAGACACCCTAGGCCTATCTTCTCGCAACCATCCGTTTGGGTGAGTTTCTATTTTTGGGACGAATGGAAGGGAGCTACAATTTTATGCCGAGCCCGAACGGCTGAATTGAGAAGTTTTTTCAGGACAGTTATACTCTCGGATGTTTGTCAGACGTTAGCGAGAGGTGGCGCAGTAGAAAAAACCTTAAGATGTAATTTGTGTTTTTCCGGGGATCGAACCTGGGATTGATTTGTGTTGTAGCGCTCCGTATGGGCGCTCTGTGGCTTTATTCGGCCGACTGATTCAGACAAAATACGAACAACAATTTTTTTGAAAGAAAATGTAGGTTAGGTAAAAGCCGAAGTAATAGGTGCACAAATTAAACCCGAATTTACCTGATTTTTGCTCTGGTTTGGGCCGTTTGCGTTTGGGGTGAAAAGAAATCTTAAGGTGTAAAGATTAGAGAGACCCGACGCCAGTCAAAAACTCTATCCACTGGGATAATGTTCCCGCAATTTATATATTAAAATCGTCCAGAAATAGTTACCAATATAATAGATAACATCCCCTTTTTCACCAGCCCATATAATTAGAGAGTTTTACAAAAATCACTCTGACTGTTACCCTTTTCTAAACTTATCCCAAATATTGTGAATCTTTTGAAAAGATATTAGGTAACTAATTTCAAAATAAAACTCATCCCAATTTTGCGGATAAAATTATGGAAACAATAACAATGACACCAATTTTTAATGCCACGACAAAGGGGCGTGGCACCTCCCATACAAAAAAAAATTGCAAACTCTTTTTCCCGACACTTCCAAAATCGGTTAATTAAGCTGAAACTTACACAATATATAGACTAAGAGCCCACAGTAATTTTTGGGCGTGATTGATAACATTGATTGATAAATAACTCACATAATTAGGTAGGGCTCATGTAGTTGTTCCTAAATGTTACCGTCTTGCATGCTGTAGTTGGGGCCATTGTGAGTAATACCATGTCAAAAATGCATTTTTTTCTGTATTACAAATAATTGGTATAACAACTTTAATATAATTTCAAAATGTAGAGTTCAGTGCCCTGATTACCAATATGGTGGTCCAAGACGTTTTGTAGGCGGCCTTCTGCCTGCAAGACGCTCTTAAAGTAACTTAAAAATCGATTTTTTAAAAATTGTGATAACACTTTTTTTTCTTCTCCTATATATAGAACTAGCCATCCTGATGACAAATATGGTGGTCCAAGACGTTTTGCCGATTTTTCAGGAGTTTATGACTATATCTAGGTTTTAGCAGATCGGCAGTATTTTTAGTCAAATTTATTCAATTTAATGGAATCCATTCTTTGTCTACTCAATTTCTATCCAACGTTACTACTGAATTTTCGAAAAATCGCTTATCCACTCTTCACAATCTGCATTTTCCAATTCCGGGTTTACCAAATTCGGAAAGCTTATAGAAGAAGGCCAATTGGGGATTTGAGAGATCAGCAATCCATGAGCAAGCAAAATTGGGCGCTCAGAGAAGGCAACGTTAGACAGCCACAAAAAATCAGCTCTGGAGGAGTCAGCATGCGAAAAAGTGCATGCAAACATAATCAAAGGGCAGGGTAGTGCCACAGTCAAGTTCTCTAGAAAAGGCACTTAGGTACCCTTTTTACAGGAACAAACTCAGGCTGTTTTCGACCCCCCTCTAACTTCGGAACCAATGAAGCCAAAAAAATCTAAATTTAAACATTAAACATTTACCAAGCTCATTACAAAGGTCCACCTCACCAAATTTCATCCCTATAGCATTAGTGGTTCTCATTTCTCAATATACAGGGCTTAAAAAATCGCAAAAACCGTAACTGACTCACTCACTCACTTAGATGATGATCATCAAAATTATGAAGCACTTTCGGCTAGTCTAGAATCTTGAAATTTGGCAGAATGCTAGATCTTGTGGTGCATACACTGAACAAGTACAAAGCTTGAGATTTTCTATTCAAGGGACGTGGTATACGCCCACTTTTGAAAATTTGTTATTATTTATTTGGGTCACGTCCCATATTATATTTTTTTTTTTTAAATACTTCTCTCGGGAAAGGCGAACCTATAACGCTTCAACAGTGCCCCGAGATGCTTGCAGATGTATGTTAGTTCTGCACTTAAATTGCTGCAAATTGTAGTGTTATGGAAATATATCCCCAGGAAGCGAGTTCCAAAGTTTGCATGTCCTGTAACAGAAGGAGTTTTGGAAAGTTGATGTCCTCGCGGTTGTCAAGAGTGTACTGTATGGTCATGAGCATTAGTAGCATGTCTTGTGGGGCGCCCAAAAGTTGCATTTCGAGGGATAATGTTTTTGAGTTCCTCGGAACATCTACCATGGAAGTACCTATAGAACAAGCATAGGTCAGCAACTTGCCTTCTGTGCACCAACGGTTGTAGATTCGATGTGAGTGAAGGGTCTCCAATAAGTCGAACTGCTCGTCTCTGTATGCTGTCAAGTAGTTTAAGTGAATGTTTTGGGGCCGAGCTCCATATATGGCAACAGTATTCCATGCCTCGTCTAACCTGTGCTTTGTAGAGAAGGAGAAGTTGCCTTGGGCTGAAGTACCTGTTTGCTCTAAATAGGTAGCTCAACTTAGCGGACGCCGATCTTGCGATGGTCATCCATTTGGATCTGAGGAACTGTTGATCCATTTTTCCTAGAAAATATTAAGAGCTGTGTCTTGTTTGCATTAAATACAACCAAGTCGTCTTTTTCCCACTTCAAGATTTTGTCCAGATCATCATTCAGAGAATTAATTTGTTCACATCTCTGACTGTGTGATGTAGCCGCATTCACAGGCCCACTGTTCGAGATGGAGGATATAAGAGTGCTGTCATCTGCAAAGCTGTAGATATTATTATTTGTCGATCCAAGCAAATTGTTGATGTGGAGAAGAAATAGAGTTGGAGAAAGAATAGATCTTTGGGGCACTCCTGCATTCATAGTAAACGAATTGGATAATACACCATCTAGAACAACTTGGATCGATCTTCCCAGAAGAAAATATTGCGTCCATCCGCGGAGTTGTTGTAATTTGGTAGAGCGATAGGACTTGCAGTGTACAGAAAGGAGAAATTCAAACATTTTATAATCTCTAATTAGTTAAAGACTGTATCTTAGGCTCTACAATTACCTCGCAAAATGTCATCGGCGTATAGATCAGCCGAGATCAATCACTCTTTCCAATTGGTGTTTTTTCAGGCTATAAGTAGTGATGGCCTCTCTCATATTATAACCAACGAGATATTATTAGAAGACCTTAATCAATCAGGTTCTGCTGTATGATGATCTTACCTACCGACAGCAGATAAAAGAATCTCGGAACACTTTGAGAGAAAGATTCCTTCGGTGATATTCGCTTCAGTTTGTATCGATGGCCTCACACCAAGAGGAGATTTAACGATAAAATTTAAGAAAGAAGATGTATGGATAAAAACGCACGGGCTTATATTGAGTGACAACAAAGAAGAGGAGAATCCCACCTCAAATGACGCGCACAATTGAATTGAAGCTGGCTAGATGGGCTGGTTCTTTGAGGCAGTGGTTCACCCCGGACTACAACCGACATCAATCTGCTCATACTTAGTTCCGCGGTGACATCATATTTTGTTCAGGTATACCTAGAGACGCCCATGAAATATGATGATCAAACAACAGACAAAAGGTCAATTCACATGATTAATACCTACTTCCGTATAAAATTATAATATCAATGTAGGCAGGCACCTGTTTAAAGATACAAGTTCATAAATCATAAATAAGTTGCTCACTGGATGACATGTTTCGCCAAATTTGTCAAGTTTCATATCAAGGATCAGAGATCATTTTCATTAGGCAGGTATATATCTTGAACACAAAAGACTTAATACGGAAACCGAATCCACTGACATCATTATCTTTCATTATGTTCCATTCTGGATGTGAGTGATGGCATCTGAAAACGCCCATTGGCACGTGTGTTAATCTGCCTGCTCCCATCTTATGTTACTCCTACAAATAATCACCCAAAAGGTATTTTCGAAACATTCCCTGGCCATGAATTAACAAAATAAATCAGCGCTAATTAGCGACACTTACAAATTAACAACATTTCGCAATCGTTTGCTGTTAATCCAAGTCCTTATCTGATTTGGGAATTCCACTAAGAAGGTTTAACCGCCGAAATTGTGCACTTTCTTTCCCCTCTTTTCAGTGAATCACATTTCCGTATTTCAAACTTGGAATTCGTCTATATATAGCCACTCGGCAGCGCCAGTGGATTAACATACATTTTATTTTAAAGTGTTGGCCAAATTTCCACAACCCAAGTCACCTTAACTTTATAAATTACTTCTGTTGAAGTTCTTTCGCCAACCAAAAAAAAATAAAATAAATCCCAAATCAGGAACATGTCCCCAATCATGTTCATTGTAATTTATTGTTCGCATAAATTGTGATGTAACTCAACACCATTCTGACGGACTGCGAAATATAGTATACGCCAAAAATCGGCATGCAAAGCGGCAGCATCATCAAATTTGGCTTATCTGGTTACATGGTAACAGTAACACACATTCACCGCCGAAACCGCCAAATGAAAGGCGTCGCCGTCGCCCCAACGCTGTTCGTTCGGCAAAGTTGAAAAGTCATCATTGTGCTACCATGGTTTCAATAGACAATTTCGGAGGTGAACCACATCCCCACAGGAGGAGAACAATTCGCTCATCAATCATCACTCAATTGGTTTACTTCGATTGGTATGGTATTCGCCGGGAATGAAGTGGTCAATGATAGGCTTCTGCGGCCGCCATACATCGACATCGTTCATCCATCCATCTGTGCAGAGATACTCGTTCATTTATCATCACCCTTCCAGCAGAATCAAGTCAGGTGAGTAAGCGCAATTTGTCGGGGCAGCAATTCCCAACGAGCATGCGCAACCTTTAAGCTTCGCACTCTTGCCTTGCCGTTTATATGAGACGGGGATTTGTATAAAAACCACGACACCGTGCAAATAACTGGGACAATACCACCGGCAACTTCGACCGGGAATCACGTGCTTCTCTATCCGCCACTCTGAGTCATACAGATACAGTGTTTTTTCGCCGCAAAATGGATAAAAGGATTTGCACTGTTTTGATATGTTGCTGGGGATTATCTGTCGTCGCGGCACGTACGACCTCGACGACGACGGTTAACCCTTACACGCCTTCAAGCCGAACGGTGACTGCTGATCGCCGAGATTACCGCAGCAATCAACCGAGGATAATTGAGCAATTCAATCATAGGAATCCTGATGGCAGCTACGAGTTCAGGTGAGATAATGAGGCGCAAAGTGGATCTCGATCGTGTTGGAATTTCACGGATACGACGACACTCTTTTCTTTTGTAGATACGAACTGAGCGATGGTAATACACGCTACGAACGTGGATACTTTCTTACTCGTAATAATTCACCGAGTTTGGTTGTGACCGGTTACTATGCGTATCGTTTGGATGATGGACGTTATACCACCACGTTCTATAACGCAGATCACAATGGATACCGCCAACAGACTTGTAAGGAATTATCTCCTGCCGGCGGGATTGATTTCTGGTTGTTGACGATTATTTTGTTTTGATTTTATTTAGCAACATCTTCACAAGGATGGCCGGTCTTACCAAAGTCGATAGATGTGCCAACAGAAGATGCTGGACTTTTATTGGACCATAATGAAATTGGAGATGAATTGAACGGTACGGATTAGAGCTGTGGATTGTGATCGTGATTCGTGTAGTTCCTGTTTGAGTGAGTGTTTAGGTATATATTACGTACGAGTATTTTTAAGGATGTGGACACTGAAATTATTTGTAAAATAAATTTAGATACCTAGTGATTAGATAATCAAATCGAAAGATGTTCTGAGTATGAAATAAATTCAAAAAGTCATGGTGTAGTTTAACTGAATTGATCTCCAACTGTGAGTTTTTGTTATCTGCAAGTCAAATATTTTTGAGAGTCGAAACTAAAGTGGGAGACAGAGAATGAGTCCTTTTCTGACATCTCACAAAAATACAATACAATTTTTTTTGTCGAGTTAGGAAACACTCCACTGGAACACTCATCAGAGCAAATCCAGTACTACCGATTTTACTGGAATTTCTCTGACCGAAAATGGCTTCAGCTATGAAGAGCTTACAGTATCAGGACTGATCAGACCAAAGGCAGGCAATAATAAGGAAAATGATCCGAAGTATCGACCCACACAGCGTCGCAGCGTTTGCCAAGTAAGAGCAAAGTGTTTACCTACATCCAATAAGTTATCTACAGTCTTTTCTATTTAGAGACAGCTGAAATGCCATAGACTTCTTACAGATGTTCGGAAGCATGCGTTTCGTGCGCCCACATCCTGTTATCAATGGAGGCCCTGACCAATAACGCATTAAGACCGGACCTAGGTTCAGGTTGCGAGAAATCATCCACTGATCATCACTTAGCAATATCATCGGAGATATCAAAGATTTATTGACCTTGCGGCCGATTTCAAAGAGTTCAACCATTCGCAAACTATTTTGGAACGGGAAACGGGGCTGAGCAAGGCCTTAAGCACAGCTGGACTATGGTTGCAGATCTAGATCTCCTTGAAAAATAGAGGAATGTTGGCCTAACGGAGAGGAATGTTGGCCTAGTGGAGTCTAGTGTTGTCGATTTCCGCGAAGACACCAGCACCGGACCCTTTTGGAGCCATCCATGAAGATTCGACTACATCCCAAGTCAGCTTCAGGCTGAAGTCACTGCTGAAAGCAAAAAAAATGGACTCTAAATTTGCACAGCAACCGAAGATACGATCTAATTGCATCAGACGGCAATATGGAACTATGGGGTCGCTGGATAAGCTCCAAGAAAAGTTATCGAAACTTCAGTGCGAATGATACCAAAAGCCACCCAACCTGAGACGGTAGATTGCTTTGATAGTAGAGCCTATATGATAAAGGTATCAAGGGGAGATAAATCAAGCAAAGCCAGGTGCACTCAGAAAAGCCCCCGTGGTATAATTGACATACTTGCGCGAATGTCTTCTGCACCAAATAATTATCATAGCTGTATAGATCCAACGGACCTATTTTAGAGATACGCCCCACGTCTTGCCAAAAGTATAACACTGCCAGAAAAGAGCGAGTGCCTTAGATGATACGACTTGACATGTTCTTATCTATAATCACTCCCTCTTTCCTATCTCTATTTAGATAGTGACGCCTTTTTGCATTCGCCATGCTCCATGCACCATAACACTGGATACAGAACCCCGCCTTGTGGCTTGTGGCCAGGCACTGTTCACCCCTACCCGAACATGGCAGCCACAGTCAGCATCTACAACCAAAGTTCTATTTATTAAGCTATTTTGAATGATCTAAAACATTTGTCGGATATAATTCCGCTCAGCTTTCGCGGCATTTGACCATATTTCCATAGCGTATATCTCTGATCTAAAATTTGGTCAGAGGAAAGTATGCCTGATGATTGGAACCTCAGCATCGTTTGCCCGATCTACAAGAAAGGAGACCCTCTAAACTGCGCCAATTATAGAGACATCAGTCTCCTCAACATCGCCTATAAGATCATATCTGCTGTACTGTGTGAGCGCCTGAAACCATTTGTCAACGAGCTGATTGGTCCCTATCAGTGTGGTTTTAGGCCCGGTAAGTCCACAACCGACCAAATATTCACACTACGGCAGATCCTGGAGAAAACCCAAGAAGTCCAAATCGATACTCACCATCTATTTATCGATTTTAAAGCCGCATATGACAGCATTTATAGAGACGAGCTATACAGAGCCATGTCTAGTTTTGGCATCCCTGCCAAACTTGTCAGATTGTGCAGAATGACGATGGAGAACGCTCGCTGCTCCGTAAAGGTCGGAAATAATCTCACCGAGACCTTTGATGTCAAAAAAGGATTTAGACAAGGTGATGCGCTGTCATGTGACTTTTTCAACATCATACTTGAGAAAATTGTGCGAAACTCGCAAGCCAACACCAGGGGCACAATTTTCCAAAAGTCTGTGCAACTACTTGCATACGCTGACGACATTGACATAATTGGCAGAACGCAGCGAGCTGTTACTGGTGCGTTTGCAAGTATTAGCACAGAAGCGGCAAAAATGGGTTTAGTGGTGAATGAGGGCAAAACAAAGTACATGCTGTCAACAAGAAGGGACACACAACATCGGCGAATCGGACAGAACGTCACGATAGGCAGCTATAACTTTGAGGTGGTTAGGGACTTTATCTACCTCGGCTCCGCTATAAACTCTGATAATGACACCACAGCAGAAATCAAACGAAGAGTTACACTTGCCAACCGCTGTTTCTTTGGCCTAAGAAGGCAACTGACTAGTAAGGCCTTGTCAAGAAACACTAAGGAGACTCTATATAAGACCCTCATCATCCCAGTCCTATTCTATGGCGCAGAAGCATGGACGTTAACAAAGGCGGATGAAGATCTTCTTGGTCGTTTCGAACGCAAAATTCTTCGAGTGATTTTCGGTCCCGTTTGCGTTGACGGGCTTTGGAGGAGAAGATTTAACAGCGAACTCTACGAGCTGTACAGCGACATAGACCTGGTCAGAAAAGTGCGTATCAGTCGACTAAGATGGCTAGGACATTTAGAGCGAATGGACACCAACGCTCCGGCCCGAAGAGTCTTCGATTCCAACCCGGAGGGACAACGCAGTAGAGGAAGACCTCGCCTTAGGTGGCGCGCACAAGTGGAAGGGGACCTCAACCAACTTGGAGTGCGCAACTGGAGGCGGTTAGCCAAAGATCGGGCTAACTGGAGAGGCATGTTGGTTGAGGCCCAGGTCCACCCCGGACTGTAGCGCCATCTAAGTAAGTAAGTATATCTATGAGTATTGAACCACTAGTCTCTTATTCTGTTTCGTGACTCCGATTTCAATCCAACAAATATAGCTCATGATACATTTAAGATTTGGCGAATTAAACGGTTTTTTTACTCCAGACTTCTGATAACGGAGTATTTCTTTAGTGCCTCTTTTTCAACGCAAGTCCTCTGAAACAGCTTGGGCTCTTCCTCTTGTTATTGCCTACCAGAATTATTAAAACCATATTAAACCATATTGGTGTTCGGAGAGGCTTTCTGCCTTTTCAAGCCCTCCTAGAGACACACATTAAACATTTCGGCAAATAAGTCGGTTCGTATGTTCTATCTACTATCTATCGCGTACCTTCTTAAATTCGTCGAATAAATCCTCGCATGTTATGATGGCTATAGGCGCGATCTCGTGAGTACCTTGACTGTACTAAATTTGGTAATGGTCACTATATGAGTCGAATGATAGCTCACAGTCACACACGTCAGCATCTCGTAACCGGCTGCTGCTTTCAAAGATGATATCGATGAAATAGCCAGATATAGCTGTACTAAAAGTGTCTGTGCTTCTCCTATTTACTAAAACAATATCTAAAGAAGAAAATCATATAATAGTGTGATGTATCTGTGATGCTACTTGTCAAATGCTGTGGTGTCAGTTACGACTCGTTAGATCCAAAGGTGTACCCCAAAAAAACCCAACCTCTATAGTGCACTGTGGCATTGTGCACCTTTTAATAACAATGACACTTAAGAATGAAATTCATAATTAATTACCGTTCTAGCAAGCGGTATCAGTCGCACAGAACCCTTCAAAATTGCGGTGTTGTTTTCGCATATACATAATGTATGTAGATATGAACATGTTATTACGTACAAGTGTAGACACTTCAAACCAGCATCATGTCACATAAATCAATAAAGCCGACATACGAATTTCATAGTCCGACAACAAAAAGAAGCATCTATCAGATAGAAAAATCTCCTCCCTCATATCACAGGCCCTACTTATCATACCATTTGTATTCTCATCTACGGATATATGGGACTACAATGATTTAGAGTAATGTTGTATCTCATGCCTATCCGGTAGGACGTGACATTATTTTGGCTTCTTTTTTTGTCATCGTATATGTTATAGAAATAATAATATTCAAATTAAGTCATAAAATTTCAGATTTATGATTGAACTAGATTATGATGGTATGACGTGGTGGCCCATTTGGTTCTTAATGGGCGAACCTTTTCTGAATTATTGAACATTTTTGTGTAGTGCGTGAGAAATTTAACCACTTGCCAGTTAGTACACATGAAAGTATCTTGTTGGTATGTATTTTATATATAATTTTGTGAATGTCATTAGCATGGGTTATCTCAATAGTTTATTCTAGGTTTATTCATCTGGAATATTTTGAATGATGTATTTAAGGAGGTACATTTTTATATGCAAATATGCCTGCGAGAGGAAAGTCAATTTAATTGTTAGAGGTAATTAATAAGTGTGTAGTGTATAGTAGAGAAATTCGTTAGGTAATTTTAGTCGTTACTTAAATGGGTGAAATTAAATTGTCCCTCAAATTTCAAGTAGCCACCAAACTATGCGAGTATTAGTCATAGTTGAACCACACAAACACAGCCACACCCGATCCTTGCAGTGCATTGGATTTTAATTATTTTAATGTAACAGTTATTTAAATTAAGATTGCTTAGTTATGTATAGTTAGTTCTCCTTCTTATACGGCGAGTCCAAGTTTTAGGCTAATCGAGCTGCCTTTAAAATAAAAAAAAAATAAATAGGTGGCACAACAGGCGGTAGCCACCCTAGGTCTAGTCTCTCGCAACCATTCGTTTGTGTGAGTTTCTATTTTTGGGACGAATGGAAGGGACCTACAATTTTATGACGAGTCCGAACGGCTGAATTGAGAAGCTTTTTCAGGACAGTCATACTCTCGGATGTTTGTCAGACGTTCGCGAGAGGTGACGCAGTAGAAAAAACCTTAAGATGTAATTTGTGTTTTTCCGGGGATCGAACCTGGGATCCCTCGCACAGTAGTCCAGCACACTAACCACTGCGCTACTGCTGCCTTTACCTCCATGAATAGATATAAAGAAAAATGATGGGAGTTGGAGTGGACGCCCGATGCCCAAAGTTTTTGTGTGAAATATTTTAATTGAGGTACTTTTTGGAAATTTAAAAAAGAAAAAAGGCGTAAGAATAACAATTCCTGCAAAATTCGTCCTTTTGTGTTGTTTTTAGATTCAGAATGGGTCGTGGAGTGCATTGCACCAATGTGGAAAGAGAAGTTATCGATAATCTAAAAACCGAAGGCGCAATTAATGAATTGTTAAAAAAAAAAGGTTTTTCCGCAATTCATTTTGAAGAAAAACAAGAGAAACGAGGCAGAAGGCGAAAAACCTTCCAAAAATTCGATCAACTTCGGCAGGCAAGAAAAAAATCCATTTCGATCCATCGTACCATTCTTCAGCAAGAAGAATATCCAGAACCGACTCCATTTTGCAAAAAGACATTCAAGACAGACTACTTAATTGGAAAAACGTCTTGTGGTCTGACGAATCAAAGATGAATTTATTTGGATTTGACGGAAGCCCAAAGAATACTGCTCACGATCAAAAAACACAATAAAAACCATTAAGCATGGCGGTATCATCATTATGCTATGGGGATGTTTTTCAGCAACGGATGTTGGTCTAATATATTGAGTGGGAGGTAAAATGTGCGCCACGGACTACGTATAAACATACTAAATAGTATAATGCTGCCATACGCGGAGGAAGAAATGCCAGTAAAGTGGGAGTTCATGCAAGATAATGACCCCAAACACTCGTCAAAACTTGCAAAAAAGTGGTTCCATGACAACAAAGTTCCTTTGATGGAATGGCCTTCACAATCACCAGACATTAATCCAATAGAACAAGACAGGCAGCTAATGCGTATGACCATACAGTACACTTGACAACCGCGAGGACATCAATTTTCCAAAACACCTTCTGTTACATCAGAGAATCTACTATTTGGAGCAATTTAAGTGCAGAACTAACACACATCTGCAAGCATCTCGGGGCGCTGATGAAGCGTAATAGGTTCACCTTTCCCGGGAGAAAAATAAAAAATATGGGAATTATTAAAAAAAGCAATATGTTGTTTAAGTCCAAAAATAAGGAAGATTTGTGAAAAAAAGTAGAGGCCGAATGGTATGTTATTGATCTTTCGATTTGTTCCAAACCGTGCCGAAGTTATAAAAACCGTAAACTACAAAATATTGAAACAAACCTCATTTTACTCATTAAATTGTGCCTATTTAGCTTTAAGTATAGGTAGGTACCTATTGTTTTTATTTTTTCCAAGCGTAATAAATGAAAATAACTTTTTTTTCACATGAACTTTTAGAAATAACTTTTTATTTCATTTATTTTGAAACATAATGGAATAAATATGAAATAAAAATTATAACATTCACAAAAAAAAATATTTTACAGAAGAAAATTTGAAAATTAAAAAAAAAAATGGTCGGTTCTATTATTTTTTCCATTATACCAATAAGAACTTTAAAGGTTGGTGATCTCAAAACTGTTTTTTTTTTTCTTTTTTTCCGACTTAAATTTTTTTTGAAACACAATATAAAGAAAACATTGTTTTGAATCATATTAATTTTAAATTTAACACTTAACACAATTTCCGCAAACGTTTGGCTAACATTCGAGAGTACATACTAGTGCTCTTGATTTTACCCGGGTAATACCCATCTGAACAACTACCCGGGTAACCGGGTACCTGGTAAATGCGGGTATTACCCAAGTTCGCGGGTACCCGGTAGTTTCGGGTAATGGGTACCCGGTAATTCGGGTAATGGATTTCCTAAATTCAGAAGTACCTGGAATTGAATATCGAGGTGTTATGAATGTTTTTCGAGCTACATCTATGTATACATATAATAAAATTGTAGATTTTTTGTTTGTTCCACTATCACGTAAGAACTACTAACCCGATTGGTATGGATCTTTTTGGAAAAGGTAGGCCTTATCAATAGGCACCATATAGGGTTTATTTGGTTAAAATTGGACAAGGGTGCGTGGCACCGCCCATACAAAAAAAAACATTCAAAATCTTATATCTCGAAAACCGCCGAATTGATTGTGTTGAAACTTACAGACAATCTTAGGTATTGGCTCAGAAATATTGCTGTGAAGATTGGTCAAAATTGGACAAAAGGGCTCGGCACCGCCAATACAACAAAAACATTAAATATCCATTAGTTCGACCACCACCTAATCGATTGAGTTACAATTTTTGGGCAATCTTAGGTGTTGGCCTGGGAGTGTTCACTTTTCTTCGACAGTCATGGCCATGGGCGCCAAAGTTTTTAAAATTTGTAACATTGATATGCATTGTCCTGATAGACAAGAATACTATCTAGGCAATACGATTCCTGATAATTTTGACTTTATAAATTTTTATTTTTTTATGCAAATTTTATCCTTGAGAAATTTCCTAAAAATGATGGCAACTTTTTTACGTACGATCAACAGAAGTTATAGAAAAAAGCCATATTTTGTCAGACAAAAATGGTCAAAAATCAGTTTTGTTAAAATCGTATACAAAGTAGATATATGTGGGTATCTACTACTGTTTTCGAGAAAGAGCCAATTTTCAAAAGTACCGTTGTTGGACATTTTAGTGAGAAACATAGTATGCAGTCATTTTGAGCATGCTTACTTTAACTCAACTATCAATTTTCGTTCAAATCGTTAAAACCATTTTCCAAAAAATCGAAATTCTAAAATTAATTTGTTTCGTAAAATTTGTATATATGGTTTTTTGGTTATGCTTACTTATCGGGCTCCCGACCCGGGCTAGCATAACCAAAAAAAAACCTCCTAGCCCTAGAGAGCCCAACAACTCTAAATACGAAGTTTAAAACAAATCCGATCAAGCATTTAGGCTGCAGGCCTATGGGACAGACAGACATACGGACGGACAGATTTGCGAGACCAACTTTTTTGAGTTCCGCCATCATCGTAATATCAGAATTGATTAAAATCGCGAGTTCGAAATTTTGTACGAAAAGAATACATAGGTACATGTAGGTATCTATCTTTCTCTTAATACGTAAGTATGCGAGAAAGTTATAGAATTTACTAGCATAGCCCGTGCACAATTCGTGGTGCAAATATATGGGCAGTGCCACGCCCGGCCCCTTTGTCCAATTTAGATCAAACCATCATTACAAACATCCCGAGCCAATATCAAAGATTCTCTGAAAATTTGAGCTAAATCGATGCAAAACTTTTCGAGTTTTTGAAGCATACACAAACCAACGTAACATTTTTATATAAGTAGCTAAGCATTATTTGTTTTAAATTTAAGTACATATGCACGCAAATTTGAACCAACATACGCAATTGCGGGACACACTTTTTTAGACTTCTGACTGCGGTATACGAAAATGCTAAAAATCCGTGCGAAAATGTTATTTGTAAACGTGCTTGGAGATAAAAAAAAAACTATGCGGGTACCCGTAAAAACATGGGTACCCGAAAAGGAGCGGGTACCCGAAAAACCGGGTACCCGGAGTAATCGGGTACCCGAAATTTTGGTACCCGGGAAATACCCGCAAATCTCGGGTACCCGGGTACCTGGGTAGAACCCGGGCATGCGGGTATCAAGAGCTCTAGTACATACCCATAAGTTCTTAATTCAGCAGTACGGACTTGGCATAAATAGTAGATTCTTCCACTACTACACAAAAAATTACCTAGGGTCCTATACAGTTTGCCATAAATTTTCTAAGAGAATATGCCAAATTAAGAAAAAAATATGCTAAATTGTATGGAGGAACTAAGCAAAATATGCTAACGTTTAAAAACAACTTTTTTATTACAAAAAAAAAGGAATAAATATAAACACAACATGATGTCTATCTATAATAAGGAACAATTATAATAATAATTTTTCTTCATTTTTATCACATTAAATCATCTTAAAAAATCAGCTGCTTGTAAAAGAGACAAAAAGTGTAGATGAAAGGGGTAGCAATTGTTTGCAAAGGAACACAAATTTTCAAACGAATTTATTATCAACCAGTAAGACAATTATCTTCGACTATGCCGAAGCTCAAATACCCGGTACTATATTATTGTAAAATAAAACCAGTAAGACAATTATCTTCGACTATGCCGAAGCTCAAATACCCGGTACTATATTAGGCGTATTTTTTGGGAAGTGAGTATAACAAAATCAAAAGTGAGCATAACCGTTTTGCATGTAAAACCAAAAGTGGGTATAACAAAACCAAAAGTGAGTATACCAGTTTTGCATGTAAAAGTAAAAGTGAACTAGCTATAGATTTCCAAAAAATACGCCTATTATTGTAAAATAAAAAAATATTTTAGTATTAAAAAATTATATATTTGTATGGGAGGTATGGGTAGTTTTTATTCGATCAAGCTCCTTTTTTGTCAAAAATTTTTAAATATTATTAAAACAATACGTGCAAAGTTTAAACTTGCTATCTTTACTGTAGCTATTTAAATTTAATTTTTGACATAAAAAGCTATATAAATCTGATACTTTTGTATGGGAGGTAGTAGTAGTTTTCATCCGATCTTGCTCATCTTCGAACTTAGCCTCAGTCTGGTGGATAAAAGCTTACTTACCAAATTTCAAGTCGATAGCTCTTAAATTACGGCCGTAATCGTGCGGACAGACAGACGGACAGACGGACAGACAGACGGACAGACGGACAGACGGACAGACAGACGGACATCGCTAGATCGACTAAGAAAGTGATGCTGATCAATAATATATATAGTTTGTCATACCTACAACGCCTCCTTATGGGCGTTACAAATGGAATGACAAAGTGAATATACCCTCACCACAGTGTGGTACCGGGTATAAAAAATATTTTAGTATTAAAAAATTATATATTTGTATGGGAGGTATGGGTACTTTTTATTCGACCAAGCTCATTTTTTGTCAAAAATTTTTAAATATTATTAAAACAATATGTGCAAAGTTTAAACTTGCTATCTTTACTGTAGCTATTTAAATTTAATTTTTAACATAAAAAGCTATATAAATCTGATATTTTTGTATGGGAGGTAGTAGTAGTTTTCATCCGATCTTGCTCATCTTCGAACTTAGCCTCAGTTTGGTGGATAAAAGCTTACATACCAAATTTCAAGTCGATAGCTCTTAAATTACGGCCGTAATTGTGCGGACAGACAGACGGACAGACGGACAGACGGACAGACGGACAGACAGACGGACATCGCTAGATCGACTAAGAAAGTGATGCTGATCAATAGTATATATAGTTTGTCATACCTACAACGCCTCCTTATGGGCGTTACAAATGGAATGACAAAGTGAATATACCCTCACCACAGTATGGTACCGGGTATAAAAAGTTAGACTTCAAAGTAACGGGAGGAGAAATGCCAAATAATGTTAAAATGTCAAACAAAAAAAAAACTCCCAGGTGAAAAATATAATTTGAATACATTTTCAATGCATTTTTTTATATACATTAATAAAGTTGTTGTATACGCAATCACACCTATCGGGAATTTTCTTTCTAATTTTTCGTACTGTTCTATTTTCATTTTAAACGCGTGAAATATGCAAACAAAAAATCTAGTGTCATGCGGGCTTAAGGTCATCATCTTCCCCGTCTTCATCATTGTACTGATATTTTGCCGAGTCTTTATTTTTTATTCAACAATTTTCTTGGAGTACCTAATAAAGTAACAATTAAAAAACTGTCAGACACTTGACAATTGACAGCTGATTTGAAATTTGTCGACCTATTTGGCATTTTGGTATTATGCGTGCTATTACTATTCCCATTTATGTTTTGATTTCATTAAAAGAAGTTACATTAATACCGAATAAATTTCATCCCTGGATGATTCAGCTAATATTGGTAATAAATTAGCAAATTCTTCGCGTTTATCACACATTTGAAATACCTACCTACTTTTTTACTACTGCAATTATTAATTATTGTTGTAGTGGACTGTAGCCCTTAAGGAACTAAAGCCCATCACCAATAATTGAAAAACAAAAACGTCACATCGTATACTGTAATTTATGGAAAAGAAAATGCATCTGTTATTTTGCATAGTTTAGGTACTATAAAAGCGTTCCGTAACTTTTTCGTAAATTTCTCTCACTGTGAGAGAATAATTCAACCCCAGCACCGCCATTTTGAGAGTCTTTTTCCATTTTTACTGCAAAAGTAAAGGAATACACCTCTAGGTAGATACTATTGAGAAGCTTTGATTTCATTCAATTGAATACCTAATTGTCATTCACATATTCAGTAATGACAAATACAGAAAATTTTGATGGATGCATATACCACGAATATGTTCATGATGGGTATAAACATAAAGTTTTTAATTTTTTTTTTATGTTGAATGTTGAAAATATGCTAGATTGCATATAGCATATTTTATTTATACTAATATGCAATTTAAGGTTTAAATATGCTAGATCTAGCATAAAAAATTCTAAAATGGCACCACTGGTCCTATATAGAACATTTGCACCATTTTGTTTATGCTAGACCTAATATTAATGGTACTTCCTATATTAAAATTAAAAAAAAAATTCAAATTACATATACCTACTTAGATTTTTTCGAAAACGGCTCTTACGATTTTATTGAACCAAAAATGATAATTGAGTTAATGTGGGCATGCTTAACATGACTGCATATCTAGTTTATAGACCCCGGTCTAACGATTTTTATCGAAATAAATTTTTAAGACAACATAAGCATTCTTAACAAGATCACGTACTTAGATTTTCTCAAAAAATGCAAATAACTTCGTTTTATAAATCCCAAATACCCAAATTCCGATCTATATTCACACACGGTAAATTTTTGTAAAGCTCGTATTTATGCAAATATGTATCTCGAAACGGATCTGCATATCACAAACACTACTTCCAACCATAGACCTAATCTTTTATCGGGGATCGCTTTTTAGCGTTTAACTTAGACCTTGGCTTGACCTGGATCGTCATTCATCAGCATCAACTTTATAGTCACTAACAGTTTTCACTTCAGAATTATGTAATCGCAGTAAACTCGAGTAAATTAAAAAAACAAATCAAATAAAAGAGGGTTTCCTATAGCAAAACTTCTAGTACCTACATATCTACATAAAGTTAAGTATGTACTAAACAAATTTCCAAAATAAATCAGAGCGGACTAAATTGAATTTTAAACATTTTAAATAGCTACGTTTTTTTCCGATTTATTGGCTGTGTATAGTCTAGCATTCAGCGAGATTTGCAATAAACGAGAAAGTTTCGTGCGACTCAGTCGTGCACTTTATTGAATTAAGCAACAAGTATTAGTAGGTACAATATTCCGTCTAGCGAACAAAATGCGACTTGTGTAATACTGACGACATACTTACTTAGGGGGCGCTACGGTTTGGGAATTGGGACGAACCTGGGCCTCCAATAACATGTCTTCAGTATTATCCCGGTCATTTGCTAACTCGCTCCATTTGCGCACTACAGGCGAAGTCTTCTTTCTTATATCTTCTGGGTTAAACTGGAAGACTGTAAAGTCTGTAACATTTTTGTCCATCAGTTCTACATGTTCTACAGATGGATAATCTTAGATAACTGAAGTGCAATTTGTTAGCCCAGGACAATGTCGCTGTACATCGACAGGAGCGGGACCCAACATTTTACAAAAAATCTTTCCCTAGAACCATATCTTCTTCTACTACCATAAAGTAGATACACGGCAGCTCCTTATCGATACATTGCCTCCATATTTTACTTGTACTAACCGGCAATGGCCACTACTGCATATGAGTGGGAAAATCCCTCCTGCTCATCATGTTAGTGTAGGTCTGCCCATACAGCTCGACGAGTGAAGCAGATGGATTGAGTGAATGGTCCGGAAGGACGTTCGGTCGATTTTGATAAGTGCTTTTAATTGTGTTAGACATAGACAACTGACTTCAATATTAGTTTGCGTAGATATGATTTTGTTCGTCCCGTCATGACCCACATGTGGTAGTGGGACATCATATCTCGGTCTTTCTGAGGGGTCCTATTCAAAAATACAAACTTTTCCCAGTCGATTTGGACTATAGCTGTTATAATATGTCATATCGGCTTTAGGCTCTCCTACGTTGGTAACGGTATTGAGTTGCTGATCATTTGAAAGGCCAGTCAATCTTGGTCACTTCATTGTATGTGTCATTACAAGTATGCCTAAGCTCTTGGTGTTCCATTAATTTCGGTCAGTGGCTGCCTACTCTACTCTACCTTACAGTGACTACAGCGTCATCAATTTCAGTCCTGACACACCACAACGTGCACGAAACTAAATAAATTGTTTAGTCTATGCAACCAATTGGCGTATGCATACACATAAGCATGTGCTGTGCATATATACAACGTCATACGAACCTAATTGAACCAAATTAAGTCCACAAAAATCCCCCCATAAACAACGGGAAAATATTTACTTAGAAGTGTTCTACTAAGCTGCATGGGATTCACTTTTGCATAGACAGGCATCCACCGAAATCCTGTGTGAATTAAAATTGGGGTATATGCTATTGTCCTCGGGAGCCCATCCACAATAGCCACAACGACTGCCGAAAATGTTTCCCCTCATACATGGCCAGCACACTTGACAACTAGGACACACGGGTATCAAGGATGCTCATATTTATTTTTCACAAACACCATTTACTCAACCTGTTTGCAAACAATTATTATTATTATTAAATTTTCCAGTGGCCGCCAGGATGCCTATATACCATATGCCTCTATACAAGCGGCCACCAGCACCATGCTTATGTTGATTTAAGTGAACGAGTTGCATGCCACAAAGGGATTCTCTCACTGGCGTATTCACAGCATACACAGCTCCATCATATCGGCGCACGGTACCCTCTGGGAGGGCAGGCAGCCTGAGGATTCTAAAAGAAAAAAAGGATCTCCGAATGCATGCAAGATGCATGTGCGCCTAGTCGACGGTGAATGTGTTGGCACAAAGTGGACATGGTTAATTGGAAATGGGTTCCAATACCGAAGAGAATAGAAAAACCAACCGCTCATCAACAGTATAAAAATGGAGCACTAAAACAGATGTATACCAACAGAGTAGCTAGGAAAACGAAGGAAGAATGGAGAGAATCCTGATTCCGCTGTTTAGTTTGTTACTTGTTTGTTGTTTGCTGAATGCCTGGACTATAAAGAATTGGGAATTCCATTAAATTGAAAGCCATGCCATGCGTGGAGTTACAAAAAAAATCTACCTCCAAGGATTCATTTTTGTTTTTACACAAAAGTAGCTATTTTTTTTTCTACATCCTGGAGTGGTAAACTGTTGAAAATAGCCACAATCATAAACCTTAATGAACAGTTGCACATATAGTGAAGTGTGTCTATTGCCTCGAGGTCCTTTGCACCACTCTTAGGTATATGGATGTGGAATGATTTATTAAAAATTCACTAAAGGAACTCATGACCTTAGCTGTGTTGTAGGTAAATACATATATACTCTACTCATATAAGAGAAAACTTATTCCTTTCTATTTTCCGCTATTCAACACGATTTCCTAAGTAACTTTCCGGTACATGGTAGCAAAAGAGACCACTTGAGGGCTGTTTAAAAAATGAAAAGCAACTTTTTGCTGGGGAGAGATACTCGAACTAAAGAGGTCAAGATTAGCGGTAGTTTTGTTGAGAATTTCATTTTTAAACGACCTTGAGTGGGAAAAGTAAAGGGTCACTATATGGAGGCGGGTTTTGTGAAGGCACAATCGTAAAATATTTTTCTTCGTCAAGAGTGTTATGCTTTCACAACGATATTGAATTATATGAGTAAGTGAATTGACAGAGGGGCTTGCGGAAATCTTACAAGGTTAAGAATTCTTTCGAACATTCATATACGTTTGCAAATATAGTATAAGAAAAAAGTTACTTAAGTCATTACAACTTTGTAGATATGTTATATTAAAAGAAATAGGCCTAAGGCGATAAAATTTTACAAGAAATAGCGGGATTTAAAAAATAAAGTTGACTTTAAGTGGCCCGTCTTGGTCACAACAGAATCAATAAGAGGTAGTTTTTCTTCATTAACAATCGGACCAAGATGAGGGTTTCTATTCGTAGTTTGTACTAGAGTACGATTAATCAGACCAATCGTTCTGGATTTCGCGATAGCTACTTGGTCATTAAAGGTCATTAATAAACGAGAAAGAGTATCGGAGAAAAACCAGAACCTTGGGGATCACCAGCATTTATATGGAGAATTGCAGTTTTGAAACTATCCAACACAAGTTAAATTGAATGGCCAAAAAGATAGGTAATCCCAACTAACATTTCAGCTTCGATAAGCTTCAATAGAGGATTACTTTTAGTTTCCAAAAGAATCCTATAAAACTTCGGTAAGGCCCGAAAGGCGAACACTTATCGAAAGTATTTTATCTATAAAGCCTCTGAAAAGACTTCTATTAGGACTCTATTAGCTCAATAATCGAAGCTTTATCGAAACTACGAATTTGTAAAAAAAAAAAATGTTTCATTTCCATTCATTTTATTTATTTCTTCCATTTAGGAAGTTATATTATAATGTTGTATGTATTTATTCTCTCTGATTGGGGTTTTTTAGGAATGAAACATGAAAAGAGGTAACAAACCTAAAGTATATGAAAGAAAAAACCCAAATTCCCGCGGGATTCGAACCCAGGCTTCTAAGTATCAGAAGTACCTTACTCATCATCTGCGCTATCTATACATTTATAATAAAACTGTAGGACTTTTCTTTGTCAGCTAAAAACTCAAAAACTACTGGACAGATTTAAATGAAACTTTTTTTAAAATGTTCCTTAAGACTGTAAGACTGCTATAGGCCACGTCCTTTATAGCCACGTCCTTAGGAACAGTTTTTAGCCAAAATGTATATTCTGAAGTGAAAATATATACATACACATATACCTTGCTACAAATGGACGTTTATACTTTTGCGATCGTCAAACAAAAACAATACGTATACGGTATACTATACATTCGAAAAGGGTTGATTTGTTTTCGCAGTGAGTGCAGCGCTATGGTCAGTTATATATGTAGGTATGTGTATTATGATCGAGAGACGTATAATACAAAACAGGTTTCATTTCAGAATTTCATTCGATAAGTGTAGGGTTGGGGTAGGTAGTTGTTTGGATTCCATAGGAAGAGGGAAACAAAGGAAAGGAAAGGAAATGCAGTATTATAAACAAGTAGCAAGATCATGGAGAGGGAGGGCGATGCAGAGGGTGCACATTGTCGCATATCGCCACGCAACGCAGTTGGAATTTCATTCTGATGACGTATGTATTTTTTGAAGTGAAAATATGTAAGTACATACAATATTATACATTGCTACAAACGATCGTGCGATGCGACAGCACAAACAAAACCACACTATTTGTTTTCGCAGTGGTCAGTTGTATATGTAGGTATGTATGGTATGGGATGTATGGGATGGGGTGCATGTGGCAGTATGGCATGGGGTATAGTATTAGGTAGTTGTTCGGATTCCATAGGAAGGAAAGGAAAGGAAATACAGCATTACAAACAAGTAGCATGATCAAGGAGAGGGAGGGCGATGAAGAGGGTGCATATTATATATCCAATACATTACATCCATTATCGATATCGCCACGCCAAAATTGGACAAACGGGGGTGACGCCTCCCATACAAAAAACATCTTATATGATTTTCATGATTCTTTTTTTGTTTTTTTTCGTATTACTGTATATTTCAGGTTTAGGCAGAAAGAAAATTCCAGAAAATAGATTTATTCTCATTTTTCGCATTTTACAAAAGAACATTATTATCTAAGACCTAAGCAATACAATTCCTGTGCACGGGAAAAGCTGGGCGGGTACAGCTAGTCTGTAATACACATGTTGCAAAGTTAAAACTTTACCAGTTGCAACTTTTCTGTATACCAAAACAAGCTTCATTAAGAGTTCCATTAGCATTATTTATTTATAAGCTTCTTTAACTAAACTGCAGAAATGTTCGCCTACAATGTTTTATTCTTCCTCCCTCCATATCTATAAAGCTTCGCTAGTAAAATAATGCAAGCCACAAACAAGTCTTCCATAAAGTTTCGATTATAATGACTCTTGGAAGTTTTATACAAGTTTACTTATTTATTTATTTATTTATTTATTTATTTATTTATTTATTTAAAAATCACTTACAAAGTAAGACAAACGTCTTTTAAATTATTGCAAGCCTTAAATGATTACATTAGTGTTTCCTAATTAAAATTAAAATCAATGTGATAATCGAGGGAAGCATATATCAATCTCTATATAAACATAAATTTAAAGTTTTAAATACATAATTACATAAAAAACAAAAAAAAAAATATATATTAATCCTATGGAACTATAATACCTACTATGTGTAATTATTTGCCAAATACATGAAGAGACATGTTTTAAAACGAGTTGTGTTTCTAATTCTTCTCAGCGCAATTGGTAGGGAGTTCCAGAGGCGAATAACGTGAACAAAAAATTGTCGTCCCGATGTAAGATAACGATACCGAGCTGTGGTTAAGACAAAAGAACGTGTCGATTGGGGGAAGTTAATTCTGTTGTGTATATACTCAGGTTGTTTGGTTTCGATGACTTTGTGCAGGAAGGACAGTGACCGAAATTTCATTAGGCTATCGAGGCTGCACCCACATATGCTTTTAGAGAACGCGGAAACATGATCGTAGTAACGCAGACTGTAGACATAACGGGCTATATTATTATATGTCACATTCAGTTTTCGATTAGTCTCATAATCCGTGTTACAAAAAACTTCGCACCCATATAATAGCACTGGTAGTAATAGAGTTTTAGCTAGTAGTAGTTTTATCCGTTTAGGAATAAAGCTTTGGGTAACCCGAAGAACGCGTAGGCTTCCATATATTTTACCAGCAACACTGTTGATATGATCGTTCCAAGTTAAGTTACGATTGAATATTAGCCCGAGGTTCTTTACTGTGTGAACATACTCTATAGTGTCATTGCCAAGTTTTAAAGCAGGTAAAGTTGATACATCGAATAGTTTCGTATATATAGGGAGTGATTTTGACTTGAGGGGATTTAAAACTAGACAATTGTCTTGAGACCACTGTGAGATAGACGACAAATCAGAATTCATTAATTCGATTGCCTGTTCCTTATCACCAAAAGGTCGGCTTATGATTAGTTGTACATCATCGGCATATAGATGAATAGAGCAGTGCTTGATAATTTGCGGAAGTTCGTTAATGTAGAGCGTGAATAAAATTGGTCCAATGATTGAACCTTGAGGTACTCCAGTAGGATTATTAAGGAATTTCGACGAATTACCGTTAATTTCCACACATTGCTGTCTTCGACTAAGATATGAGAGGATCAGCTTTGAGGATTCCACAGAGAATCCAAAATATATCTGCAATTTTTCAAACAGAATTGAATGATTGACTGTGTCAAAGGCCTTAGAAAAATCTAAGAGTGTCAAAAGACTCACATTGTTACTATCCATCGACACTCGTAGCTCATCTGTAACACAGAGTAGGGCTGATACGCAGCTACGCTGTGGACGAAAACCAGATTGATGAGTAGCCAGTAAGCTGTGCTTGAACAAATATTTTCGTATTTGTTTTAGTACAGCTTTTTCGAAAGCTTTAGAAAAGTATGGAACAATAGCAATTGGTCGAAACTCCATATCAGTGCCTGTCTTTTTTTTTGGTATAGGAATAATTCGCGTCTTCTTCCACTCCTCAGGAAATTCGGAGGTTGTTAAGATCGTATTAAAGATGTGAGTAATAAAGGGTAAGATATATGGAAGCAACATTTTTATAAATCTAGGATTTATCCGATCAGGGCCAGTGGAATTCGACTTTATAGACAAGATTGCCTCAACGACGTCTTCCTCATAAAGCCTTTCGAAGATAAAAACACTGTTGACTTTAGATAAATATGGATCAATAGCGGATGGAAGTCGCTCGGCAATGAGATTATCATTTAATGTAGGCGCTGCGATAAATTTTTCATTAAGGGCATTACAGTCAATGTCATCTGGAGTTTTCAAAGAGTCCTTCCCAATACCTAATTTTTTTAGATTATTCCAGAGTTTTTTCCCAGGAGTTAATGAATTTAATTTGTTTTCATAGAACTTGGTTTTTGCTGTTCTAATTTTCATAACAACTTGATTGCGCAGCATGCGATAGGTTTGTTGAAGAGTATCTAATTTATATCGCTTCCACTGACTGTAGGCCACATCGCGTTTTGACATCAGAACTATAATGTCATCATTCAGCCAGGGTGTTGAATTGTACTTAATGGTTTTTGTTTTTAAAGCAACGTGTTTCTCAAATAGCACATTAACATAATGCTGAAAGAAAGCTACTTGCTCGTTTACTCCCTGCAAATAATAAATTGAGTTCCAATCTATAGAGTAAAAGTCGTTTACCAAGTCAGACGGGTTTACGTTTCTGAAGTCTCTGTAGTGAATACTTTTTTCATTTACTGTCGGAACAAAATCCAAACAAACAAACAGCAGATCATGCTTCGAGAAACCCGGTGCCGAAAGTTGGTCATAGAGTAGTACTTTATCAACATCGCTGCTAATAATAAAAAGGTCTAAAAGAGAACTTGAGTCTTTAGAGTGGTGAGTGGGTACAGATGTATTAATGGAAAATAAGTTGAGCCCTTTAAATGTATTGGTAAAATGTCTAGACCTAAGCGGATCTAAAAGGTTGCAGTTAAAGTCACCGGAAAGAAGAACATTAGGGTAGTAACAAGAAAGAGACTCAAGCACTTTTATTAGAGGTTCAATACTAATATGATTATATGGCCGGTAAACAGAACCAACTAGGATACTCTCTGTATTACAAATAACATTAACAAACACAAATTCAAAAGGACAATTAGGAATGTCTTCTGATTTACAAACTGGGTTACAGCGTAATCCATCACGTACATAAATAGCTGCACCTCCGCCGCATTGAAACTTCCTGTCCGCACGGAAGAGCCTAAATCCATCCAAAGAGTAAACATTATCATTTATTTCGGGGTCGAACCAAGTTTCAGATACTGAAATAATGTCTATTGGAGACTCCACAAACAGATACCTAAGTTCCCCCAATTTGTTGGTCAGGCTTTGCGCGTTTATTTGACAAACTCTCATTCCATTTTTCTGTGCACTTAGAATTCTAATCATATTAAACAAATTAGTGTTCTCGCCATCACCAATGAAAAACCCACTACTTGCAGCTATATTGCTTGACATAAGAATAATTGAAAACCGTAGCGGCGCATGAGACTGAATCAAAGACACAACAAATAAGAGCAATAAACAAAAGTATTTGGCAATAAACTACACACAAGTTACACATATTACAGAACATATTTTAATAAACTACAATTTAAATAGATACAATAATAAATAAGTTGCAATTTTAATGAAAGAATATACATAAATTGAATTGAATAAGACAAAAAATATACGTTTATAAGTTTGATTTCAATGCTACTGATCATTTCTTACGACGAAGTCCGGTTGTCTACGTACAGCAGCATATAGAGAATCGACGTTGTTGATGGCATAGCTTTCCTCATTGGCAGACAGCTTAATAAAAACTGAGCCGCGACTCGTGTACACAGAGTGCAGCTGATGACTTCTACGCATGCTTATGGCACGCTGCAAAAGTGTACGGGTGCTTTTGGTTAAACTTTCATTCAGGAAACAGGCATGGTTTGATTGCAGTCCAAGATCGCGTAGGCAGAGTTGTTGTTGCGGTTGCCCTTTTCGATAAGCCGCTACAGATTTGAGAAGAGTGTTTCTCTCCTGGATACTTTTAAATTTGAGAACAATTGGCGTTGTCGCGTCCCTTCTTCTGTTAGTTCGTTGTTGGGACCGAAAAATGTTCTTTAAGGTGAGAGGTCTGCAGTTAACGGTCAGGCATAGTTGATTGAAGAGCGAAGTTAAGTTTTCTTCGGGTCCACTAGGAATTCCAAACAATACAGCATCTGCAGCTATCTCCTTCTTCTCCATTGCGTCGAGCTGTTCTTGTAGCGTATTTAATTTTGAGTTCAGAGCGTGAGTCTGAGTGTCAGATGGTTTAGACTCAATGCAGTCAACTCGGTGCGTAATAGACAGTGTTGCCACTAAAAAAAAGTGAATCCGGTCAAATCTGACCGAATGACCGGATTTTTATTTTCTAAATCCGGTCAAAAATTCCGGCCAAAAGTTAAAATGAGCATTTTTGACCTGAAACCCGGTCAAATAGAGAAAATACCTATACCTACCTTTACAATTTACGAATTTTTATGTTCACCTGCATTATCGATGTTTAGAAAACGTTTTTATAATATGTGAATTTTGAGTTTGTGAACTTGTTTTTTATTTCGTTTGTTTAAAATTTACTGAAACTAATTTTTCATTTTATATGACATGTTTTAAGTTCTGAAATGCACTTTTAGTGCATGGCCATACACGCCTTCCAATGACCGTTGTGTCAGGTAGATTTTGAGTGAGTAAAGGAGAAAGGTAAATAGCTTAGAAAATCTACTTTCAGAAATAATTCTGGCACGTTCTTTTTCGCACCATTGTGCTTTCGATACAAATTTTCATGATATTTGCGTTGATAGAGTGAGGACGTCAAAAAACGGGCGTCCACTTTGGCTTAACCATAAAATTTGTTTGTGTTTTCAATTTCACTATTATTTTACCTGCCAAATTTTGTTTCATTGCAATGACGCCTGGTTTTTGTGTTTAGCCAAATCGTTAATGAAAATGAAAGTCATAGGAGGACGTGTATGGCCCGGCCATGTACTAAGGCCGTGTGTCAATTGGCCTAAATAATATTATTCTCGGATAATTTTCTGACACTTGAAAAGAGTAGTTCACCAAACTCCAATCTGAGATTTATCGAATTTCACAGTTTAATTAATTGAAATTCGTTGTTTAATTTCCTCTTTAAAATTCTAGCAAAAGAAAACGTCAAGAAATTAGCGTATAAGATAATTTATTATCCTGCTTCCGGAGCAGAATTCCATGCGAGATGTTGTAGTCCCATTATTCGCATTAAATTGGTTTCTGTTTGAACTTGGGAGCATGTTCGTAATGTATGGCAAAGTTATATTAAAATTATAGAAATCTATCTTTATTTATAGTCAGTAGGGCAATTTTATTTTTCCGGTCAAAAAAGGGTTTTCTGGTTAAAAACATTTTTCGTTCCGGTCAAAAAACGGTTAGACCGGATTTCAAAATTTTCTCCGGTCAGAGCAAACAGAATCCGGTCAGATATGATCGGAATCCGGTCAGAATGGCATCACTGCTTATAGAAGCTTGTATAATAATATTTAATCGAAGCTTTATAGAAACTGTAACTTCCTCTTCTTTCGATAACTACAACAAACGAAGCTAGAATTTATTTTTCTAAAAGGCCTTAATAAAGTTGTAATAGAAGTTAAGACTTCGGTAAAGAGTTTGCTTCTGCTAGAAGCTTTACAGAAGCTCTAAAGAAGCCTTGACCTCTTGAATCTGAAACATTTGTGCCTTAAGGAAGTTGAAATGTTAGTTGGGATCTCTAATGCATTGAAGACGAGACGCGTCGATCCCATAACCAGGCATTTTCGATAAAAGAGCTTGGTGCCAAGCTCCGTCAAATAATGTTTTCGAAATATCAAGCGTAACAAACTTCTTATCACCAGAGTGGTGAAGAGATCGGGGCTCCTCTTTTCGGTGAAATAAGTCATTACCAGTGCTGCCACCCAAACTGTATTACTGGTATGAGAAGTTTCCGTGATTTTATAAACTGACAATATTTATCAGCATTTTCAAGGCCTTGGAAAGAATGAACGTAAGTGCATTGGGTTGCTGGATGAAAAAGAATTGCCTTTCCTTGGGACGGTCTGGACAAATGCAGTTTATAGGACAGGTAGAAAAGCTTATATGCTGTGCTTTTGGCAGCGTAGAAGAACACCTTTTTAGAAATTAGGGGGGATATACTATCTGGACCAGCAGATTTAAGATATTTTAATACTGTGTGAGTGCGAAAATGTATTTGTCCCAAGCAGATTTGCTTTGTCCAAAGAGCTGACAGCTGGAGTGTCATTGAACGAGTGTAGGGATTGACTACGTGGTGCAGTTCCTTATGTTTTTCAGGAACGAACAAAATTCTTTACTGCCAATGGATTATTTTGTTTCGTTGCTTTTCTTCGTGGGAATACTTTGCACATCACATCACGGAGTTACAGTCATTATACGGACTCATCGAAAAATGTTCTTTTTTCTTCGGTTGGGTTTGCTTTATAAGCCCAAAATATCAATTCTCTCAACCTGAGAGCCTCTTTCCAGCTCGAGTCGCTTTTTTATAAAACCCACAGGTAATATTTAGATCTCAAGAAGAGTCTTGAAATTGCTTGAGCTCCATTAGGTCCACGTACAATTATCTTTTTTCTTTCTCCTTTTCAATGATCGATACTTTTGACTGCTTGCGCAACTTTGTTCACCTTTTTCCGGTAAACACATTCAGCAAAATACAACGGACTCTCTCTTTGACAATGTCGCCACAGAGAGACTATACAAATGATTGATTGGCGTCTGCAGGCATATGTCTGAAATGGGTTTCATAAGAAACATAAAGTTAATACTAAATACGACACCTAAGGATTTTTTTTAATCTATTGCTGAAAACAAAAACAAGTGTCACTTGTACACCATTCTCTAAAGCCCGTAGGTTGAAGTTAGCTGTTAAAGTGATGAAAAAGCTTTGCCTTTTGAAGGAATCCTAACTAGCGATAATAGTTGTTACTCCTCGCTTCCCCACTCAGTTATCTGTTTCCATCAACATTCTATTTACGAATCCCGACTATCTGTTTGTCATAATATAATCTGGCCACTGTCCCTCCTCATTCACCTACAGCCAACGGACTTCAATTCATTATTTAGGAAACCGAAATCCTATATAATACAACCAAACGCAAACACCTTATACACTTCCCAAAACACTCCATTAGACGAGTCATTAAGCGAAGCCCTTAAATATCGAATTGCTCTCAAATCTCCGGTAACTCAAGTGGCCATCTGCTGACCGACATTCCACTGCAATTTATAGCTAACACACACTTTCATTAACCCCATTCCAACCAAAATGGCCTGATTCACAATCACCCGTGTGGCCCACCACTATCGCAATTATTAACATCAACAATTGGAATGTATACAATGGCTTCGGTCACTTCTGGAAACCGAAACACACACATATCCGCCGGCAGTCCTATAATATGATGGCGAGAACTAAATCTGCAACCAACTGATGGTGTACCTAGTTCGAGAGTGCTCAAAATTATTCCACAAAATTCAGAAATTCAAATATATATTTTGAAATAATGGCAGTCTGACTCTGGGATGCAGTAATGGATACGGATTTCCGCTCGCCCAGATCCAGTAGTGTAAGCAGCCTACAAACCATTCGACCGCTGGCGAGGCCAGATTATGATCAATGTAGTAGATGCATTCATCTACAAAGCACTTTGCATCGGTTAGCATTTGCCGTCAAAGAATAGGTATCCACTATATGGCAAGTATTATCCTAGGTCTTATAGTAGCCAGATGGCGCATAGTTTTGCTCTGAAATGTGCTGCCTCAGACAGTCCCTTAAGGAAGATTAATATGCGTATCCGAAGTTATATTTGACCTTATTCCTGGACCAAGTGATTTGTTGCTACAATAATTCGAAGGCCAGTCTGCAAGCCATTAGGAATATAGAAGGATATCTATGGATCTCTTGAATGTCAGTTGTGTTATTATTTATGGACTTTTGTTTAGTCAGGTGCTTATAGGTGTTTGGTGTAATAATTTCCTTCGGTGTATCTTCGTATTTCATCGGCTGCCAACTTTAATGCAAGTTGGCCCATCTGGGTGTGGACTTAGTCCGCATCGAGTTGATTGAGTCGCCTTCGAGCACAGCTTTACACAGCCCTTTTGCACACAATTACGGCAAAGTTATGATTTATTGCCATCGCTTGGCTGCATGGTTCTTTTGGATGTGTTTATTTTTTCATGTCCATTACGATCGGTTGATAACTTAATTGTTGTATACAGAAGGCGATGCTTAATGGCATGTGCACTTAATCTTTGGGGTATATTCTTTTCTGTAGCCAATAATGGAAAATCGTTACACTTACGGTGTGTCGGCCAATTAACAATGAAAAATTGCTTCATCGCGACCTTGGCGAAAACTCTATTATGTTTACACGACTAATTGGTAGTTGGAAGTGCGCTATCTTATCAAGTGGGATGGTTTCACAAAGCAAGTAATTAATTTCCTTGGCAATTTAAATTTAAAAATAAAACGCGATGGCATTTCAATCTGGAATAAAGAGGATGTCGGGATTAAAACGAACAACTAGGGATACCTGTAGGAGCTCTAATTTGGATTAATTGATATGAGGTATTTTTAGTTTTCAACTGATATTACTTAAGCAAAGTTGATAATCGAGTGTTTATATGCCCATGCTTAGAAGAAAAGAATATCACATGCTCCAGATCGAAATTGAGTATTGATAGCGATGTAGATAAGCCTCCAATGAGTCGAAACTAGTGTCGACTTAATGAATGTAAAATGCGCGAAAATTCTAACCAAACTTATCAAAAGTTAAATAAAAAAAATATAACAAATTACCGAAGGAGTTGGTTTAAAATATGAGATACATGCATCAGAAAATGCACAGCATCAAGAGTTGACCTTTAAACAAAAATCTATCAAATGTACCAGAAAATTAATTTAAAAAATGCGACAAATTATATAAAAAATATTATTCGGAAATGCCACCGCAAATGCAAAATGGCTAAAAGGGGTCTCCAAAATTTAACTAAACACTCGAAATAATTGAATTTCTACATAAAAATTTGCCACTCTCTGAAATGCCTCAAAAATCGATATGAACACAATTGGACTTACATCAGTCAAAATAAACCAACACCGTTATAAGAACTTTTCAAAAACTTTGCCGAAAATCGCACTAGAAACTGAACGAAAATCGTTAAACACATTGATTATTTTCTTCAGAATGGTTTCAGAAAACTCACTAAAAACTCGTCCATATGCGCAAATAAGCGTCCTTCGAAAACACGTAAATAATTTGACTAATAAAACCCGTTAGGTTAGGTTAGGTTAGGTTAAAAAGGGGTATGAGAGAGATGTCTCATACGGCCCTATGCACCGTAAGGGCCCATCGCGATCCCTGGGGGAACCAATTGCAGTGACCTACAATGGAAAAACATCTAAACACTTGCCCTTGAGAAAGCCCCAATTTCCCTGCAAAGTAGCCCCTTATAGTTGGTATTGTCTATGTCCTCTAGATGTGGGAAGAAGTACCTGCCCAGAAATTTCCTTCTACTGCGACATATTGCCTAATATTCACAATAGTATATGTGTTATGTCCTCTTCGGCTTGCAGGTCATCGCAGAATCTACAATTGTCCGAGTCTGCCAGCCCGAGCCTTTTGGCATATTTCCTAAGAAGACAGTGCCCTGATAATATGCCGATCAGTGTCCTGAGCTGTTCCCTGCCTAGTTTGAGGATTTCCCAAGATCTTTTACGGTCGTATTGCGGTCAAAGTAGCTTAGATACTGCGTGACCGGTGAGGCCCTCCCACCTCCGGTCGGCTTCCTTAAGTTATTTTATTTTTTTATGATGCAAGGAGGTGGTTTTATATCCACATCTCCTCCATCTAACATTTCCCCGACTCTTCTCGCAAGATCATCAGCTTGCTCATTTCCAGCTATACCCCAGTGTCCTGGTACCCAGCACAGTCTCACTCGGTTCTGACTGCATAATGCCTTAAGCATTGTGCGACAGGTCCTGACTAATTCAGAATTGATTTTCGTAGATTCCAGTAAAACCCGTTGGTACACATTCAAAATCAACTCACAAAAGCTACAAAGTATCGAACCGAAAAATCTTTCGGAAATGGATTGAAAACTATCTGTCAAAAAACACCCCAAAACTATTTTCGAAATGCGTATCAAAAGTCGAATTTATATTTTGGTCAGAATATTCAAAAATCTATTTCGAAATGCCTCCAAAATATTCATCAAAAATTGCGTCAATATTACCTACCTACACTAAAAAACAAACTCAGAAACGCAAAAAGAATCTATATGAAGGCTTCAGAAATTGACTGAAAACATAAGTAGTGGAGAATGGCGTAAAAAATCCGTATCAAATTTTGTGCCAAAAATCACTTTTAAAATTGGCGTATAATAGCTAGTGTATTAAAATGTATTCGGAAAACCCGTCAAAATCTTAAACTGATTTAAGCCAATGTTAAAAATTACATTCAACGAGTAACTCTACGAAAATCAAAATTATTAAGTCTAAAATTGGGTATAAAAATAATAAAAAACTTCTCAAAGAAACGTGTCAGAAGTTGTCACAATTTTCGAGTTAAGAGTCAAGAGATTGAAATCTGCTTCCAAATTATCTCAAAAATAAGTTGTAAACTAGTTCGAAACTTTGGCAGAAAATCGTGTATATACTTAAAAAGAACTAAATCTAAAAAAAAGTCGTAGCACCTCACCTTTTCACAATTAATTTGGACTACTAGTGTTGACCAATAGTGGGCTGCACTTAATGACCAAAATTTATGATGAGTGCGCTACATTCCCATAGTCATGCAAATGCTTAAAATCATTTTTAATTAATATATATATGTTTTTGTAACGGGCTATAGGTCTTGATTTAAAAAATACTCTTGTTTTGTATTTTTAAATTTCTTTATTGTAGTGTCCAATATTTCGACTTTCTTCGAAAGTCATCTTCAGGGACTGTCAAGAAAAAATGTTTTGACAATAAAATTTACAAATCCATTGACGAGCTGGAAACTAAACCGAGATTGGTAACCAAATACGTAGATGACCTTTTCGCGATAATTAAAATTGACCAAATAAATGAAACATTAAATAAATTGAACGCGTTCCATCGACACATTAAATTTACAAAAGAAGAAGAAACCAACGGAAGATTACCATACCTGGACACACTTATCATACGCAAGGGAAACAAATTAACAATTGACTGGTACCAGAAACCTATGGCCTCAGGACGACTCATAAACTTCTATTCGAAGCATCCTAAAAGAATTATATTCAATACCGCGAACAATTTTATTAGAAGAGTACTAAATATCAGCGACAAACAATTTCATAAGGATAACATTAAGAAGATAAGCATAATACTAAACAAAAATGGATTTCCAAAGAAGACAACGACGGATTTAATCAACAATTATTATAAAAGAGACAACATTGAGCTGAAAGAAAAGCCAAACATAATATATAAATCAATGACGTATGTTACTGACTTCTCGGAGAGATTTACAAAATCGGACATATATGACAAAAATAAATATCAAATTGCACTTAAGACAACAAATACTTTACGACAACTATACAGCAATACAAAAACAAAACTAGACAAGCTTGATAAATCAAACCTGATTTACAAAATTCCCTGTAGTGGAGACGGGTCCAACTTATGCAACAAAGCATATGTTGGGACGACCAAAAATAAACTACGGACAAGAATAGCCTCACACAAATCTGACCAAAAAGCTCTGTCTACACCATTAGAACAAAAAACTGCGTTAGCTGCCCATTGCATAAAATTCGGACATTACCCTGACTTCGACAACGTTAAAGTACTACAAGAAGAAACCAACTACATACGAAGGTATACAAAAGAAATGCTGCATATAATAAATGTACCCGCACAACAACGACTAAACTATAAAATGGACACCGAAAAATGCGCACATATCTACAGACACCTGATAAACAAGCAACAGAAGAAGAAGACAATGAGGACTCAAACGTCATAATAACTTCATGTTTTGTGCTAGTCATAATTTATTCAACATTGTGTACAATGTTTTAATTTATGTTCTATAGAAAAATTGTGTAAGTTTATTAATGTGCATATATGTTGATTGTAAATTTTATTGTCAAAACATTTTTTCTTGACAGTCCCTGAAGATGACTTTCGAAGAAAGTCGAAATATTGGACACTACAATAAAGAAATTTAAAAATACAAAACAAGAGTATTTTTTAAATCAAGACCTATAGCCCGTTACAAAAACATATATATATTAATATAATTGGAGGTCGTAAAAACTAAATCATTAATCATTTTTAATTAGAATAGGTTCTGCGGTGTAGCTAGTTCCGAAAGGCCCCTAAGGCAAAACAAATTTACTGACAGAGGAATAAAATTAAATTAGAACTGGAAAATTGCTAAAATAACAGTACTTTACAAGGTTTTTTATCCATAGATGAAACTAATGTGCATCGGTAGAGTAATGCGCCTTTAGTTAGATACTGCATTGGAAAAAAAATAGGACGTCAAGTTTTTTTTTTTAAATTACTATATTTATTTTCAAAAAAATATTTATTTGTAAAAAAAAAAATTACAAAGATTACTCAGCTTCTTTTATTACATATTTTTATCCCAAAAATATTGGTACCTCTCTTCAAAGGTCTTCAAGTCTTGATGGAAACGTTCACCATGTTCATCACTTACTTTGGTTCTCAGGAAAAAAAATGCAGGTGTGAATGTAAAAAATGAATTTTTAACGACATGTTCACACCCATTCTGTGGTACTTCCTCAATAAATTGGAAACAATTTCTTTAAAATCCACTACCGCTTTAAATGAATATCATGCATATTTCGACACTGGATAAGTGCGACTATCAAATTTGTCATCCTTTAATATCTTTCTAATTTGGGGCCCCACAAAGATTCCTTCTTTGATTTTGCCATCAGAAAAATTAGGAAAAAGGGTTTTAAAATACTTAAAAGCAGGTACATCTTTGTCAAGTGCTTTAACAACATTTTTTATTAACCCCAGTTTGATATGAAGCGGCGGTGCACAGCACTATAACTTAATGAGGGTACCTATATTAAAAAAACTTGACGTGATACAAAATTGAGACCTATATTTTTGTAGTAAGATGCTAGGTAGAAAACACATTCAGTATGAATTATCCTTGGGTAAAAGAAGTTAAAAAGATTCGTAAACTAATGTAATCAGTTAATGCAGTCTGATGATGAATTAGTGATGTAGTTCCAAATATCTTCAATTCCAACCAAAGTAGCTTTTTGTTATCTCAAACAATACCTTAAATGAAATTGTAACCAACCCGACATCTTACCCAGCGCACGCACCTTAAGTTACATGTATAGTAAGCTGCTAAGTGACAGATAAAATTTCGACGTGAAGAAAATAAATTTCCATCTTTCTACTTTAATAGCTACTTGGCAGATACGTGGTAGGAAAAAAAATAAAAAAAAGACGAATCTTGTAAATTATCCCTTTCATTAATCAATTGAAATGATTCAAAGTATTTTCAGAATTGTATTGGGAAATTTGTTTTTATTCCAAAGTTGTCTAAATGTCAGGCAATAGAAATCTCGGTAAAAGTTTCGTCAGTTCGCCAGTTCACAATTTAAACGAAAAACGTTGTCATGCCTCCCTTTCCGCTCTTAAAGTATTTAATTTCCATAGTCAATTAAAATTCTCTAAATTACATACGATTCCACCCTGCAATTTACAAATTCACATCCTAACAACACTGTTTCCAATTTTGCACTTTCAAAATGAATTTCCGTCCTCAGGAAATGCACAATTTTAACTACGGCAACGGCAACGGCACACGGTAATGCACTTCTAGAAACATGTTTCGTTAAAAAAGTTTCCACCTACATGATTATACAGAACAAAAAAAAGCAAAAACCATTTTAAGGAACAAATTCAATAATTGCCAGCGCCAGCAGCTATTACCAATCAAATCACTCTCGTTCGAAAATTCATTTAGAAAACGAATACCTCAACCAGCGAATGCATTTCACTCTGGGAAAAGTGTAGAGAATAATATTGTTGTCTCTGCAGTTCGCACAGGTGTGCAACAGTTTAGCCACCCTTCCAGCCACCATTGAGTGGCAAACTTTATTATTTAACAACAGCATGGGGTTTTCAACGACCGTCACTAGAGTTGAGCCAATGAAGCGTTTTCAGGCAAAATATCGAAATAGCAAAACTAAAAGTTTTTCAATTGGCCCAGACCACAGACAAAATAAAAGGAATGCAACCGAAAATCTGTGGTCCAATGTGGCCTCAATGTAGCCGATTTGCAAATACTACACCCAAAGTGGTGCTTTGTATACTGGTCAAACGGATGCACTGTTGCAGATGATCCTGGATCTCTGCTCTATGCCTGGGTGTTGTGGTGCGGTGTGCAATAAAAGGAACAACCACAACACAATTTGTGAGTAGCACTTAATAGGATTTAGTGGTCGTTATAATGTGACTGGATTACGGTGAATATATTTTGATTTTTCTTCCGTTATATATTTTATTTTTTGCAACTACGAAAAAAATTTCAGATTTTTCAATCAAATAAAGGTATGGGCGTAACTGACAATAACTATTGCGGTTGCCAACTTTCATCAGGACTATATTCTGAATAAAAAAAAAAATATATCCAGTTAATCAAAAACTGCGGTTCTTATGTTGACCTGGAATTATGTTAACAATTTGTAGTCAATAATTAATTTTGCGATTGATTGCAAAAATATTTATAGATTGTTGTAAATTTGGTTATTGTTTCAATAAAGGCAGCATAAGGGGTACCGAGTTAGGATTTGTTTTTGACTGTTATTGGGTCTGAGCTACCTAAGCCAGTTGTTATATAAGATTCTTCTAAAAACCCTTTATTTTGTACCCTCCTCAAAGCGATGGTTCTGTTATCCACAGTGTAAAGATTGCTGTATTGAGCAACTCAAAGAAGTAGTCGATCCATTAATATAAGTCCTGCTTCTCATCATGATGTTTGGTTTTAACTTACAAACAAAAAATATCCGGCGCAACACCTAGGGCTAGCTTTACACGCTCTCTTGTGTGCGGGTCTTAATTTTAGGACGAATGGAAAGACATTATCCGAGTAGCGCAGTAGAAATAAAAATGGTCAACCTACCTATATACACAGGCGATAGAAGTCAAGCGCCATAAATAGTTGAAATAAGGATGCTCACCCTGACCTACATTTATATAGATGAATATAATATATCTATATTTATATAAATGAAGATTCCGACTCACTGATCATCAACGCCCAGCCTGAACCATTTGCTCTGGAAAGCTGAACATTTACATAGAGGTTCCCTTTATGATGTATACAAGCACTAAGGAAGGATTTTTCGAAATTCGACCCCTAAAGGGGTAAAAGGGGTTTGTACTGGAAAATTTTTATTTTTCCGATTGACTTAAAACTCTGTTTGTGTATCTATATATATAAAAATCATGGTCAATTGTGTTTGTCGATAATGTTCTCTGTAATGCGTGAACCGATTTTGATTCTGGAAATTTCCCATGAAAGGTGACGTTGATACCATGGTTTATAAGTTCATACGGTCTTTGTAGGTGTATTGGTTCATGAGTTCTAGGGGCGTGTGGCAGCTCCCATACAAAAAATGCATTCAAAATCTTATTCCTCGAAAACCACTGAATCGATTGAATTCAAATTTACATACAATCTTAGGTATCGGCCCAGGAGTATTCCTGTGAAGATTGGTCAACATTGGACAAAGGGGCGTGGCACCTCCCATACAAAAAAAACATTCAAAATCTTATATCTCGAAAACCAGCAAATCGATTGAGTTCAAATTTACATACAATCTTAGGTATCGGCCCAGGAGTATTCCCGTGAAGATTGGTCAAAATTCGACAAAGGGGCGTGGCACCTCCCATACAAAAAATACATTCAAAATCGTATACCTCGAAAACCATAGAATAGATAGAGCTCAGATTTACATACGATCTTAGGTATTGTCCCAGGAGTATTCCTGTGAAGATTGGGCAAAATTGCACAAAGGGGCGTGGCACCGCCCATACAACAAAAACATTAAAAATCCTTTATTTCGAAAATCACCGAATCGATAGAGTTACAATTTTTGGACAATCTTAGGTGTTGGCCTGGGAGTATTCACTTCTCTTCGACAGTCATGGGAGCCAACGTTTTTAAAATTTGTAACATTGATATGCATTGTCCTGATAGACAGAATACTATGTAGGCAATACGATTCCTGGAAAAACAAAACATGTACAGAGTACAGAGCATTACAACAAAAACTTTTTGTCACTGATTTAAATGAATTTGCAATTGATTTTTTTTATTTTTCTATTTTGCACTACGAAGTGTGCAGGGGGTCCGCTAGTTCTCTATTAAAAATAAAGAAAACTACTTTCACCAATTTTGAAAATTCAACCCTTAGGGGGAAGGGTAAAATTTTGTATGGTAAAATTTTTATTTTTCATCCGATCGACTTCAAACTCGGTTGTGTACTCTATTATAGGAAATAAATATAATAATTTTTTCGATTTTATAAATTTTGCTTGCGGCCCGAGCTATTGGCGATTACCCCTTTTAAGGAGGGCCTTTTCTTAACTCACGAACCGTTCGTCGTATCGATTTGAAACTTGGTAATGCGTCCAAACTTCATCGCTGTTGAATATGCTGATCGATTCATCTAACTCCAGCGTACGTACTCCAAAGATATTCAAGCGGAATTCTGTAAGAATGGGGTTATACAATACTGTTAGAAAGTGGTACACATCCTCACGATCTTTCCGGTTGCATATGTCGCACAGTATAAGAAGATCTGGGCAGTGTGGAATATAATTAAGGATTTGCTAGCTAAGAAATATTTTGTATCCCGTAGATAGTGGCTCAGTCTGCAATAGTATGATCTGTGTTGAGATGCCAGCGCTTCACCAACAAATATTGATCATATAATTTTGGAAACTGTTTTATCCAATAGGGTGTTACACATATTTTTCAGAGATACTAATTGCTTCTTAAATACTGTCTTAGATAGGTTTCCTGCAACATATATAAATATAAAAAAGACAACTAACTGACTGCGAAGGAATCTCTGTGTCCAAATACTGAGGATCCCCGGGCCGCGGGCAAAAGCTAGTATATAAAGATTTTGATTCTGGAAATTTTCCATGAAAGGTGACGTCAATACCATATTTTATCGGTCTTTGTATGTGTATTTGTTCATGAGTTATAAGGGCGTGGCACTGAAAAATGTTATATCTCCAAAATCGCTGAAACGATTGAGTTCAAATTGATAGACAGTCTTAGTTACATGCCCAGCAGTGCTCCTGTCAAAATTGGATAAAAGGGCGGGGCACCGCCCATACAAAAAAAAAACATTCCAAATCTTATATCTCGAAAACCACAAAATCAATTGAGTTAAAATGTACAGAAAATATTAGGTATTTGCCCTGGAATGTTCCTGTGAAGATTGGTAAAAATTAGAGAAAGGGGACTTCCCATACAAAAAAAAATTCTAAATCTTATAACTCATTGAACCGATTGAACTCAAGGTTTTAAACAATGTTAGCTATTCTCCCGGAAGTGTTACCGTGAGTATCGGAAAAATTGGGCAAAGGGGCGTGGCGCCTTCAAAACAAAAAAAAAACATCGCAAATCCTATTCTTCGACGGTCATGGGAGTCAAAGTTTGTAAAATTTGTAACATTGATATGCATTTTCCTCATAGACAAGAGGCTCTAGGCAATACGATTCCTGGAAAAACAAAAATGTTGTGTATACCACAGATTGAAATGAAATTGAAATTATTTTTTTTATTTTTCTATTTTGCACTACGAAGTGTTCGCTAGTTCGCTAGTTCGCTAGTTCTTTATATTTACAGTATCTACTGAGCATTTTATTGAGGCATGGTACACACTTCCATATGGAATGTGTCTGACTTCTCTATATAACCTACACTAAACTCGATAAATGACAAACGCTTCACGGCTGATGACACGGAATACCTTTTCACGTTTCCTGTCGCTTTTTCTTTTCATCAGAGGTCGAAACAACAGCCCAAAGAACCATAAGAAGTTTCACTTCGTCTCACTCTGCTAAAGGAGAACCTGGTGAGGGAGAACCACATGCATGGGAGCACTACCTCCTACCGTTTCCTGTTGCTTTTTCGTTTCATAAGGAATTGGAATTACTGCCCAACTTTCTCCTCAAAAGCCTTAAGCACATAATTTTTTTTTGGGATGAGTCGGACATCCTTCGATCAGTAGTTCCATCGTATCACTGCGCTAGCTTGATTACTTCAATGAAATTCCATTTCCATCCTTTAAAACTGTGGACGGTCTGTATCAGTTCACTCCGCCTACGATTATTCCCAATTATTTCTAGGTATATATTGGACACGTGTTGCTATTTAAGACGTTCTACTCCTTCTGCGGTCTTAAAGAAAGATCAAATTTTCCGACCTTAGTATAGTTGAAAATGTAAGTGACCTTTTTACTACTACTGGCCATATCCTTGTCAAATTAATCCCAACTTTTAACTTAAGACTTGCACCAAGGCATAACAAATTATTATCAAAGAAGTGTGTGCGGTCTATTATCCATGGGTAACTTTTTTCAATTCCAATTTCATTTCCATCATCAAATCCTTTAGAAGTCATAAACATGCAATACTACCGAGAAGTTTCACGAAAATAAAGCCACCTTCCAACAATTTGTTATATATAAATGGAAAACTTCTCGTTTTTCATGGCATGTGGAAATTCTATAAAAGTTTCGCCATCTGGGCAATGTCCACTTTCAGTCGCATGGCTATTACACAAAAAAAAAAGGAAAATCTATATGCAAAACCCAAATCACCAAATCCTTTGCAAAGTCGTAACTTTCTACTTGATGCTCAACTCATGCTCATTGCACAACGACAAAGTTTAAATCTGTATTGCGGCAACCACATCAAAGTCGATTAATATGGCCGGCAAACTTTTGCCTTCCTCCTCGGCCCAACACTCGTATAATGCCACATTTCAGAGGATCTCAATTTTACGAGCAATAAGGAAAGAAAGAAAAGCCCGCGATGATTGAATTTAAATTGCACCTATCCGCCGAAACAATAAAGTGGCAATACAAATTGCTTGTGGTATTTAATCTCCGCATGGATTTGTGTAGGAGTTTTCTTTGAAGCGCCTTCTTGGTAGGTAGGTAAGCCGCAAATTCTTCAGGTAAAGCCGTTTCATGGAATAAAATTGTAATCCCTAAAGGACCTCTGTAATTATTTTTTTTAGCTCTCTTTAATTAACCAAGCGAGTGAATTCAAACGAATAATTCGACTCTCTACAAAAGTATTCCATGACAAGGGAAATGGAAATGGAAAGCCAGGACGGCCTCTTTGTTCTGTGTAGGTTTGTGAACAGGCAGCGATTCTGAGAATAGAAAATAGGAAGAACTAGATTGACAGTAATTTGAACTGACTGTTATGGACAAGTTTACAGGTAACGATGTCAATTACAGTCATTATGTGTTGGAGATTTAAAAAAAAAAGCCATACAGTATGATGTTGCAAAAATGCTTCAATTTTAACCAATTGGGTTGACTACCTCAGGACTTTTCAACGAGGTAATATCAGTAACATCAGCTCTCTCTCTCTCAAAAGAACTTTTCGTATGTAGCAACAGTGTTTCTTCTTTAATGTCCGGCCCACAGTTTTCTCTGGATATACATATATATATATATAAATATAGTATAAGTGGGTCTTTCTAAGACAACCACGTAACCTAACCTGTAAGTTAAGTTAAGTTAATGGTACTTTATTAAATCATGAATATTACATTAATTGCATTCAAATTGTGCATTTAAACATGGCCTAGCCGTCTGCCGTCCTAACCTATATATACTGCCAAGAACCACAAGACCAAACATACGCAGAGTTTTCACCACATGCCTGTAAAGTTGGACGACTAATTGGAGATTGGTGGATTGCCTGCCATAAGGAGGTGCCTCTGCACCCTTTTTTGGGGGTAAATTTGAGCTACTGTTCACTATAACAACCAGGAAATGCGAAAATGATAATCTTGCTGAATACTGGACCAAATACATAAGATATACGACAGGCTAAGTAATTCATAAGCCTAAATCCACATACAAAAGGTTACTTGAGCTAAAGAAAGAAGGCCTAAGAGCCTGGTTGGCACTAAAAATTACTGGGCCAATGGGGGGTTGTAAAGGGAGTTAACTCATTAGTACAGTACAGTAGTACATAACTCGCTACCTATTATAAGACCTATATAAGAGACTGACTTTGTTGTGGACAGCAAACTTCTCAATACTGTTTAGCCAGTTCCAGATGAGTTTGGAGTTGAATTTTTAGAAACCAAGGGCTTTAAGCGCTGCTTGGCTCTGACCGTATTTTAAGATTTCATCTTAGGCATTCACTGGCACAGAATAAAATTGCATAGACTTCAGCTTTGAAAATCGTTGTTGTGTGCCCAAGGGCATCTCAGATATTACAGTGGGGTTCACTGATCTATATCTCAACACCAGTGGACATTTATGAACCGTCCGTCTACAGTATCTATCGAGTGCAATTCTTCTAGCCAATGGAGCACCTAGTCTACAAAAAATATCGTTCCAGGATGGAAATTTCTTGCCTTCGACGGAAGTTGATTTTTCAGGCCATCAAGTCAGTCACACCTCACACGCATTTTTAGCCGCATTTTTGTAGTGCAGACTGCGGCTGTCTTTATAAGTACCTACTTGTATAATGTACTGGAGTTGGAGAAGGGTGCAGTAAACCTCTTGATGCAAGTCTTTGTATTCTTTGATGATTTGTCTTTTTCCACCACACCATCGAAGACTAAGTAATATTTTTTTGGCATTACGATACTGACTTAGGGCCAGTAAATATTTTTTTGACAAAGACCCAATTTTTCCGAATAGTCTGAAGCAATCCCATAAAACGGCAGTTGCTTTTTAAGGGTATTTCTTATGAGGGTGTAACAAGTCAGTTTATGATCCAGTGTTATGACTGGATACTTTACTTGCTTAAAAATGGAATTTGTATGAAGATAAGATAGTTTTTGTATGAAGATTCGCTACTTTTTGATAGTTACTGCTGACACCAGTTCCTTACTTAATACAAGACGTGTAATCGAAAGAAACAGAGATCTCTTTAACTAGATGATGGAGATTTATGACCGTGGCTTTGCTATATTCTGGTTAGCAAATGGAATTTTGATCAATTATTTTTTTATCATTAAAGTTTCTAATAAATTGATGAGGTACTATTGGTCTGAATGACTTCTATTCAATGCTTGATCTAATGATGGGAACAAGGAGAGACGATAAAATTTTATCATCAATTTGGAAGTTATGTTAAAATTTATGAGCCAACGGCTAACTTTGACCAAGAGCAAAGTCTTAAACGAACATAGTGGCTAACATTGACAATTTCTAAAATGCACTAGTGACTCCCTTAACACAAATTTCTCCGAATGCAAAATGTTCTATACAAACAAATCGTGACACAGTTTCCAAAGTATTATGAGTTGTTCAAGAGTGTGGAAAAAATATCCAACAGCATATAAATGGTCCGCCAAATAACTTTTTTTTTTTTTTTGAAAATGCTATAAAAAAACTACTGAATATTTTCTCAAATTTCTTTTTATATTTGAAAGTACAATCCTTCCGGTTAATAATGGAAAATAAGTTCATTCAAATGGCTGCCTCGGCTGGCCATGCAGTAGCCTACACGATCGGTCCAATTTTCATCCCGATTTTTTTGCGCACTCAAACTCCACTGTCTCAGCTATAATAACACGTCTCGTTACTATTCAAGAACCTTACATTTTATTATAATTACAATATCGGATTAATGTACATAATATTTGTACAATATACTATTTCAAATAACCTATTTATTTATTATGTACATATTTCTGAAGAAAAAATAGTTCAATTGGTAACTATTTTAATTCAAAAGAATTGGATGTTTTTTCTGTAAATTTTTGAATTTCTTGCTTTTTTGATTTGCTTGTCCCTGAACTTTTAAATAAACAGAATACATATTTCAATATAATCAGAGTTCCTATACATAGTTACTAGCCAAAATCTGTACCTACATATCCTTGTATTTTTTATTCTCTTTTCAAGAATCATTAAAAAAAGTTAAATTCTTGCCTTGAATTATTTCCTTTGTCAAATAGAAATTGATTGAGTCCTCTAAACTAAACAATAAAAATATTTTTTTTCAATAAAAAAGAATAGAAAACTCAGGAAGTTTAAGTTTGCATATAAACCGATATTATCGATACTATAGATTTTTTGGGTCGATTTTTTGTTTGCATCGATATTTTCATCTTGATAATAAAATATCGATGTATCGATGCGGTTTTGGATTATCGCGCAACACTAATTTCACCAATGGCTTCACGAATATTGTCCTTTAAAGCGTCAATTGTCTCTGGCATGTCGGCGTAACACTTATCTCTTACGGCACCCCACAAATAATAGTCCAACGGTGTCAAATCGCAGCTCCGCGGTGGCCAAACGACATCAGCTCTGCGGCTGATAATGCGATCTTTGATCGCAGGCCCACTTAGCGAAGCGAAAACGCATTTGATGGTCAGTTGGCTTCAATTGCTGAACCAATTGGACTTTGTATGGCGTCATACCAAGGTCTTTATGCAAAATTCGTCTCAATGATGTCTCCGAAATGTTCAATTGTTGAGAACGACGGTGAATTGATGTTGATGGCGCTTCACGCACACTTTCTGCCACAGTAGCAATTTTCTCGGGTGTACGCACTGTTTTTGGCTTTTCACGCTTTGGTTTATCGATGAGGATGCCAGTTTCTTTCACTTTTTTCACAAGATAACGAACATACGGAGCTGACGGTGCTTCTCTTCTTCCAAAATCCGTACGCAATTTTCGCACACATTCTGCAACAATACCATGATTTTCAAAGTAATGTCGCAATATTTCCCAGCGTTGTTCAAGCGTATACACAACCATATTTGTTCAGCGGAAGGATAAAACTAATTATCTGTCAAATCAGACATGAGCTAAGTGTTACCATTCGCGAAATAAGCACTAGTTGAAAAAAAACGTTAGATGGCGGACCCTTTATGTCTCCACCACTTTTTGCAAATCAAAATTCAAAAACATAGACAAGCAACTGGGAAGTCTTAGTGACATAACCAAAAAGTTACCGGATGAGTTGAAGTAGAAGTTTTTGACTTTAAAAAGTGATTTGAAATCTGACATTACCACAATTCTAAACCCACATATGTCAACGATTAATGACCATTTCAACTCCTTTCGGACCTACATTGATACCAACCTACAAAGCCCTTTAACTCCAAGTGCCTCGTCCCATCAATTCGTCGATCCACTACTGCTTGACATTATAAACAAAATCAATGAGGTCAGCAATGATGCCGCAGCTTTCCGACTAGTTATGGGCGATATTGATAAAAAACTTAGACTGGCATCAAGCAAAATTGATTTTATACTAAAGCTCATTCAGCCACAATCAAGCCCAGTCTGTAAAACGTCAATACGTACAGAAATCCTGGAATCAGCAGAATAACGAACCTCATTGAATCCTCAACCAGCATCAAAGACGACTTCAACAACACCAACAACCGCTACAACTGCAGCAATGTCCAGCTGTTGTTTGCTGGAATATTACCATGAAGGACTTATGGATATTTCAACAAGTTTCGACGTCTTACCATAAGTTCTGTGGGCAATAGACGGAAGGAAGTCCGCTGGATTTCTTTACCAACATACCCCATTATTGGAACTGGCCTCTATTATACCTACTCTATTCTTACGGCTTGCTATAAATATCATGCCACCTTGATGAAGTGAGAAATTGTGTTGTGTTTAAGATATTTAAGATACTTCTCTCCTATTTCGACAGCGACAATCTTTACTGGGTGCAATGGCTACAGTGCAATAGCTTTAGATTTGGGATATTCGTATATTTAAATTGAAGGTTCCACAGCCGCCTTCCAGATCTGTGTAATGGAATCAATTCTGTGTATCTTCTCTCGTCAAAAATGGAAAAATTATTAAAACTTCCTCAGTCTACATCAGAATGTGTTCGTCCCTCGCATACTTACATCTTAAAGACACAAAATAGAAAACTGCCTTTTAATTTAAAACTCAACTCTCTGAATGTGTTATCTGTCAACTGCCTGTTCCACAGCTCACATTCGATTCTACTTCAAAGAAAACTAGTCTCCTGACAAGTTAGTTTAAAATGACGCTAATAATTCCAGTGCCGAATGTTATCCTTTAATGCCACTCGAGGATACTTTCTTTCAACTTCACAGTCATGTCATTATCACCATCACCATCGCCATCATCATCATCGTCGTCGCAGTCATCATCCTCAGTCGATCTTTTGGGGGTCCTTTCAAATGTTCTCAATGATTGGAACATTTAAAAAGGATTCCCTATAGCTCACCAGAGCTAGACACTTCTTCTGTCTGCCTGCCATTGCCATCTCTGTCTAAAATCGGATCAAATACTAACTTCTACAGTCGGTATGGGAGAAATTCATTAAGTTGCAGTGTTGCGTCCCGAAATCCGCTTATGTCTTCTACTCCGAGTGATTTATGCTTTCATTTCGATTGTCTTACATCATTTGGGGGGTAGCAAAGTTATATTCGAGTTTATCCATGAGATACATCGTCGCGATAGGTTATGTCTTTCTTAACCGGTCTTATACCATTCCCTTCCATCCATATCAGTTTTCAGCTTATCCCCAGAACGATGTGCGCACCAACTTTTAAAGCATTAAAATTCCCATCTTCCGACAGAGAGTACTATAGTCCTGGCACTTTCCATTGTACCTATACGTATACCTGCTTATTTTTGTTTTTTTTTTGTACCGAAGCAAAAGTGGGTTGAAAAGATTGAAAATTTTACATGACACAGCGTAAAGTTCGTGCCAACATATTGCCAGCCATTAAAAACACGCACACGTTGTTTTAACGTGTTGTTTTGGCTATATGTATTTTCCTTAACGGATAAGAGTGTGCACGGAAATTTAATAAAAAAAAAAAAGATTTTTGTTGTTTTTGGTTTATTGTGAAAACAATGCAAACCCGCGTTTACATTTTTTCACACCCACTTGTCGATGGTGGGCGGGAAGTTTCTGAAGCGGAATTTGCAATTCTCGCACTCAATGAGAACAGAATACATGTTCAACTGCCACAGGATGCAAGTACGATGATTTACAATGAATTTGCTAGTTGGATGCGAAATCCGTGCCAGAGAGATGCAGCCCAGGATAAAGGGCGAACAAATAATATGAAAAAAAGAAAAATATTTTTAAAAGTGTTTTCCTTTCCAACACCTTTTTATAGTTTTTCCATTTTTCCCATTTTATTTATTTATTACGGTTGTTGTTGTTCATTTTGTGGATTACCAGAAGGGCGGACAAGGAGTATGTATGGGAAGGACGTGGTAAAGTAAAATTTATCTCACGATTTGCTGCAGCAATTTGTTAATGACAGTAAACGTCCGATAATTACAGCGAATGGACAGCTTAATATCGTAGTAATGAGGTCTTTATACGGTATCCTATCATGGTGATGCAAAAGGTTAAAAACACCGGTACAATTTTGTATTGCGCTTTTACTTGGCCGATTGTGGAACAGATGCCTTCTCTTTAACATTATCGAATTGAGATCTTATTTTGGAAATTAATATCCTACAGCTACAGACCACAAATGCCATATTTCGAGTGTTTAGACAGTCTCTTCCTTATATCTATTACAAAAGTAGGGTAATAACCACAGAGCCTTACAAAATGTGGCACAAGCAGAATACCTCGTGTAGTGTAACCGATCATCATTCATACATACATACCAAATTCTATGAAATTTGGTTTAAAGGGCAGGTAAAGGTGACAAAAAAGAGTGGTTCAAACACAAAACAAAAAAAAATTTCGGAACTCTTATTCAAATGTAACAAACCAAAGTTTTCCATACAACGTTTGGTTGTTGACATTAGGTAAAAATACTTCCCGCAAATAAGTTTCAGAATTTTTCACAATGGCTAACAATCCGAACTCTCAATTTAAACTTGAAGTTTTTTTGTCAGTGAAAATTATTTTTCCTATAGAATGTTCGATTTCAAAAGCCAACGACAAAGTTTCCTTCCACTGGGTCATTGTCGGAAGTCGTTACAATTACAAGTTCCTATCAACTTCGTCTTGGCCTCTTCATTTTTTTGACACACTCTTCAAATATGCATATAAATAGTAGTTCAAAAAAGTGAATTTTGAAAGTTTAACATTGAGATTGTCGCCTTCTTTGCAATAGGTAGATATTCTTTTGCAATTATCATTACAATTCTGTTTCGTTGCAAAATATTAACATGGATACAGTGTTGGCCAAAACTAAAGTACAAAATTGTAATGCTTTGGAAAATCACTAGAGAGAATGCAAAAATAATTTGATATAATATCTGATTACCTAATTTTGTTGTCGAATCATAGTATATCGCTCTTCAATTTACTATCACTACTAACTATTTTATTTTAACTCTTAATTTATTTAAGGAATAAACTAATTGACAAAATTTCAACAAAAATATAGTTCTAAGTTCTAAAATGCCACAATTTAACCGTTATCTGTTCGCAAGCTCGATTTTAACCAGTAGAAAGCCAAATACACAGTTAATTGCCATGAGCTGTACAGATTCGACAGTGGCAAAATGGCGCACAAAATGTATTCCGAGCAATTAAAAGAAAAAATCATCTCACTTTTAAAAATTTAAAAATGGCGAATCAATTGACAGTTGTTGACAGGCATACTGTGATTTTTCGTTCATTTAGTCTATTTCCTGATTGCGGAAGTGTCCAAACATATGTGTGACACCCTCCCTGACGAGTCTATAATCTACTTAATGTTAATATTCAGGGATCAGAGCTGCCGTTTCAGATTTTTGTTGGGGAGTATAATTCGATTCCTTTGCGCAGTACCGGGCAGTACTTTTTAAGAATGAACGATTTTTTTTTTATTTGATTTTGTTTATAATTTTATCAGTTATTGTGTCGGTTCCCATTTTTCGGAATCTTTACTGTCTATTAAATCTTTTTACGTAAGAATTGATTTTACGTACCCGTCATTAAAGCATTTCTTTTCTGATATTTTATTAGATTTAGTTCCAAAAATTTCCTTTCAGCAGTCGCGCTGCTATGTGAAAATGATAGGACCGAACCAATGAAATTTTTTTTTAATGGAAATATTTTTTCACCCAACTCGTTTTTCTGTTTGAAAACGTTGTTCGAAAATTGCTGTAGCTTTAAGTCTTTTGAAATATTGTCTAAATTAAGCAGATTTCGACATTCTTCATCTAATAGCTCCTCATCAATGCCTATACTAGAAAATTAGGAAATTGAGTCATTCTCATTAGTGAGACAAGACTTGAAGCTAATTGCTTTGGATCAATGCCTTGCAATGCAACTAAAACTTTGACATTGAAGTTGATGCGAGATAAAATTTGTTTGAATAGTTCTTTGTAATTCTCGGCAATTATCCTTAGGTAATATTTTGAAACCAACAGCCACAAGTAAATAAACAACTAACAACGTATTGGTCACTGACAGCACAGTGTCATAGCTAAGATCGAATGACAACTGGAATGTGGGCGCGCAGTTCACAAATCCATTTCACTGAAATTAGGGCAGAGACAGAATTTTTATAAAATAATACCAACTAAAACTATTACATATTTTAATTCGCATTCTTAAGGTGCCGTCACAGTTAAATTAGAGAAATCTATAGTTAAGTATGTCTAGTCTATAGAACAATATTATTTTTCTGGACAAAAAAGGATTCTCCGGTTAAAAGAATTGTTTGTTCCGGTCAAAAATCGGTCAGGCCGGTTTCTAAAAATTTCTCCGGCCAGAGTAAAATGATTACGGACAGATATGACCGGAATCCGGTCAGAATGGCATCACTGATTATAACTCTCCATAAATTACTCAGCTGTATGTATATTTTGTAGTCTGATGTATACATACTATCATTGTCGTATGCTCGTTTGCCTTTCAAGGTGATTCACCTTAGGAGGGTATGCAATTAATGTGTGCTATTATTGAATTTGTATTAAGAGGTCTAATACGCAAGTATCTTGTTGCACCGGATCAATTAAGTGATGACATGACAATTATGAATAATGAGTAAACAATGATGAGTAAGCAAAAGTCGATGTTTGTTTTTGCGTGATTGTTCAACGGGTGACGGCGAATCTGATAAACTTAGTGCGGATCGGATATCACTATTTACTACCTTTTGCTAATGATAGCACTCTCGTATCTTTCTTATCGAACAAAGTGCCTTTGAATGCAACTCGCACAATGAAAGATGTGAGCAAATTAGCTCTAGAGATCTGGCAAAAATATTTAATGCACAGAAGATACAGCTCGTCAAATTTTAAAAGAAAAATACATCGACTGTATTATGTACAAATTAAATTAGGTTAGCTATTCATCCATTCCAATAATTCCATGCACCATATCCTGGAGTCATTTTCAATTCGTTATTCAATACCACGCTTGTACAATATTGCAATATCAGCGTCCTCGGAGTTAAGTTAGAGCACAGAGGTACTTCAGCTCGAATGTATCCAAATGCATTGAACTCGGTCAATGCACTTAAGCAACTCGACAGCACACTAGAGACGAACAGTTCGGCTAATAGGTAATGCTATACTAACACCAACAGCAGACGCACAGACCTATAGCCAAAAAAGGATGCGGATATCTACCATGCAACAACACCCAATATAGGGTGGTATGCATAAAAAAAAGTATTTACTTCAAGTAAAAGGTTTAAGTAAATACTGAAAGGTAGAAGTGGAAGTAGTAGTAGAATTTGAAGTAGAAGCTCCGATTTTCAGTATTTACTTCGTTTCATTTGCTGAAAAAAAAAAGTTTTTACTTGATTCCAAATACTTAAGTAAATACTGAATTTATTCAAGTAAAAAGGTACTTAGAATTCGCCGGATATCATAGTAAATACTTATTTTTTTTAGTAGATGCTATGAAATTTTCAAGTTGGTCGATAGCAACTTGAAAAATTTCCAGTATTTACTGCAGAAAAACAAGCACATACTAGTTTTTCAAAAAAAGTATTTACTACAAAAATGCATGCGAAGAGAAGTAAATGCTTTTACTTGAAGTAAATATGCACCTAATCTTAGTGTTTACTTCATTTTATGCATGCCAAAAATAGTATTTACTTAGAAAATCCTCAGTAAAAGCATTTACTGTCTTTTATGCATACCACCCATAGATTGTAAAAAGAATTGACTTTGCAGGGCTACTATCGCAAGAGACTTCTCTTCAGAACTTTTGCCGACCATTAAGAGCTGAGAATCAGTGGCAACACTGTCAACGGGCCATCATAGGTGACTCCTCAGATGTTATGGGTATCACTAGGCGATAAGAACGCAACACAGTGTTCGATAAGGAGTACCGGCTGCCACATGCAAACAAAAACGCAGTGCGGTTTGAGGCAAGGAAAGTCAACCGTCGACCAAGTCTTTGCACTCCAGCAGATTTTAGAAAATACACAGTAATTCCAGATCGATATAAACCACGTCCTTATCGATTTCAAGGTCGCCTATAAAGCGTGTGTAGGGAGGAACTATTCAAACAGCCATGTCGAATGTCGGCATACCTGCCATGCTCCCACATCTCAGCGAGCTATCATCATGGGTCTGGCTATCAATGAGGACAAAACGCAGTATGCCAATATCAGTTTTCATGTGAGTTTGTGGGGAACACACGCAATTACTTTTCGCTGTCTACATTTTCATTACATTTTAATTTTTCCGAATTACTTACCTCTGTTCGTTAAAACATAATCATTTTTATTTGAAAAGACAATACATTCGTAAACAATTTATTGCAAAAAATCAATATGAAGTGCAATCTGTGTAATTTAAAAATTGAAAGAGTTGAACATAAAATACAATGCTCTGTCTGCAGTCTTTATATTCACGCGAAATGCGCTAACCTGATGAAAGATGACATCGAATTCTTGGAAAAAAGTAAGCAAGGGTACATATGTGGCAAATGCACAAGTGCGCGAAGAAAATCGTTCCGGGAAGATCAAAGTCCAATCCCAATCGCTGATACGCATGAGCATACAACGCGCACGGTCAGTTCTTCCGCCCTCTCCACCCGCCCTAAAAGTGCTGCGACTGAATTGAGTTCTGACTCTGCGTCCACACCTTCTGCCTCCACTGTGCCCGCCGCCGCTAGGAATATACCAACTACATCAGATGTACTTTCTTTGCCGGTCTTCTCTTCTTCCTCATCCGCTATTTCATCGCCTGCCGCTGCCACTGCGACTACGATTGCGACCACCACGGTAAACGCACCTCTCTCACCAGTCACGCTACCTATGTTGTACAACGAAATAATCAAGCTCCAACAACTCAACACTAAAGCTCTTACTAAAATCGAACTACTAGAAAAGAGTAATGTTGCTCTCACTAGTAAAGTAGATGCTTTAGAGCTAAAGGTAAATGCATTAGAACAAAATCAATTAGTGTGCTCCGTTGACATCGTTGGTTTGCCGAATATTAACAATGCAAATATCAAAGAGAGCGTTATCAAACTTGTTGCAGAGGGTATTGGCGAAACCGTAGGAGAATATGACATTGAATCATGCTACGTAAAGCGGAAGGCTGAGAATGGATCACCTAGAGCTAATATTGCTTGCGTTAAATTCTCTTCACTGGCAATCAAACAGAAAGTCATGAGCAAGATGTATGCTAATAAAACCAAGCTAGCCGCCTCCAAACTATTTGGTTGTGTGTCCAACAACATCAAAAGCAACAACAGCAAAAACAACAACAACATCAAGGACCGAATCTTCATTAATGACAGCCTTACGGGCTACACTCGTTCGTTATTCAAAAGGGCTAAGGATCTTAAGATTAACAATAAGTGTAAATATGTATGGATTCGTAACTCAACAGTGCTTGTGAGAATTAAGGATGGAGATAAGGTATTATCAATCAGAAACTGTAATGATCTTGAAAATATTTACAAGCCTCCCAATGGAGTTTAATAATTTAAATCACACATACAGTCTGTTTGATAATACATTATCTACTGCTGATTCTGATGCGCTTAATTGTTTTTGTATAAATCACTCTGTTGTAAATTATCATGGCTTCACTGTTATACACCAAAATATTCGTAGTTTAAGAAAAAATTTTGATTCATTTTGCTCTCATCTGGCTTCTCTTGATCATCTTCCAGATATTATATTTTTGTCGGAGATATGGATTTATGACTCTGAAAAATCACATTTTAATATTCCTAACTATCTGTTTGATGCGAACTGTAATAACTCATACTCCGCCGGTGGAGTTGCAGTGTTTTACCGAAGTGACTTGGTTTGCTATGTAAAAGGGATTACTTTGAAAAGTGCGGATTTACTCTGTGTTGATTTTATAACCCATGGTATAGAATATTCTTTTGTTTGTGTGTATAGGCTGCATAAATGCGCTGTTTCTGTATTCTTAAATGAGTTTTATGACTTTTTAGGAAGCATTAACTCGAAGAATATGGCTCTTTTAGGTGATTTTAATATTGATATCTCAGCTGATTCTTCCGCTGCTGATGACTTAGTGTCTACTTTGTCTGCTTTTGGTTTTTATCCTTTGTTATCTGATCCAACTCGTGTAACCGAATCGTCCAGTACTTGCATAGATCATATTTTTTTGCGTTTGCATAGGAATAACACAGTCGATTTTAAAACAGCAATATATGACTTGAGGTTAACTGATCATTCTTTAATTTGTATTCAGTTTGATCACTTAACTAAAATGCAAAATTCGGAGTCTTTCTCTGAGTCTAAAACTGTTGATTTTTCTGCCCTGAAATCTGCTTTAACATTTGAATTCTGGGATGAAGTTTACGATGAAAGTGATCCGACAATTGCATTTGATTTATTTCTAACTAAGTTACAGGCTCATATTTCGAACTGCAGCAGTATTGTCAATGTTAATTCCAAAAAGTTAAAGCGCCTTAAACCTTGGATGTCACTGCCACTTTTAGATAAAATAAAAAAGAAAAACCGTATCCGTGCCTCACTCAGCAAGCACCCCAATAACATAAGGCTAAGAAACTATTATCTTCGCTTATGCAGCGAATTGAAAACCGAGGTACCCAAATGCAAAGATGATTATTACACGCGTAGGCTGACTGACAACCTTGGGAACATTAAAAAGGAATGGAGGCTTGTTAATGAAATTTTGAATCGAAATGCGTCAGAAGTTCAACTTAAAATTAATAAAGACAACAAAATTATTTCAAGTCCGATCGATGTAGCTAATACCTTTAATGAGTATTTCTCAAAAATGCCCAATGCTTTTCAGACGGATAATTCACTTACCACTGATGACGTCATTCGGCATGATGTTTTTAGCCCGAATAGCTTCTGTTTCTTTGATTTTTCAGCATTCGAAATTCATAAATTGATTATGTGGCTTAAATCCACAAATTCAACTTCTCATGATTTGATTCCAAGTTATATACTCAAAAAAATTTCATTTTTAATTGCAGATGTCTTATGCTACATTTTTAATTTAAGTGTTAGAAAGGGTGTGTTTCCAGATTCCTTAAAGACAGCTATAGTTATCCCATTGTATAAAAAAGGAGATTCTTTGGATTTAAATAACTATAGGCCCATTTCTCTTCTGTCAGTCTTTTCTAAGGTTTTTGAAAGGGGTATGAAGAATAGAATAATGACATTTTTAAATAGATCTGAATTCTTCAGTGATCTTCAGTTCGGTTTTAGAAATGGTAAGTCCACAGAAGATGCCTTATTAAAATTCTGTAGTGAACTTTATAAATCAATTAATGAATCGAATATTCCGGCTGCTTTGTTCATTGACATAACAAAAGCTTTCGATATGGTTGACCATGAGTTATTGTTAACAAAACTTTTTAAAGCTGGGTTTAGGGGATTTGTTTACGATTGGTTTTGTTCCTACTTAAAAAATCGTAACCAAAGAACCAGGATCAAAACATATCTAAGCTCGAAATGCTATTTAACGATGGGTATTCCTCAGGGTTCTGTTTTGGGTCCTATATTATTTTTGATTTTCGTCAATTCTTTGTTTTCTCAACCTTTCAAGGGTATATTAACTGCTTTTGCCGATGATACTGCACTTTCTTATTCTAATAAAAATTATTTTGAAACGATTGCTAATATGAATTACGATCTAGAAATTCTCCGCTACTGGTTTAGGCTACACAAGCTAGTTATAAGCAGTAAAACAAAGTTTATGTTCTTTAATTTACTGGGGGTGTTTCCTGAAGGTCTCTCCTTAACTTATCATGCTCCTTGCTGCTCTAGGTTCCAATTATTTTCGTCAGTATTTAGATCTGATGTACCTTGTACCAATGGCTGTTTTGAAATTGAATGTGTTGACCATTTTAAATACTTAGGTATTACCCTAGATAAAAAACTTAGTTGGACTCAACATACTTCAAATTTAAAGCTTTATCTTAACAAAGTTGTCCGCCAGATCTACCACCTTAGTCTTTACTGTCCTCAATCAATTTTAAAACTTGCTTACAGTGGCCTAGTGCAGTCTAAGATTCAATATGGAATTTGCTGCTGGGGTGGTACTCATTCCAATAAAATTGAGCAGCTGCTTATCAGACAGAAGCATTCGATTCGCATTATTTCTAAAGTAGCCCGTAGAACACCTAGTTTTGCCTTGTTCACTAATCTCGGCATTTTGCCTATAAGGCATCTATACTTTTTGAATGTACTAAAAATTTTTTTTAAAAACGCTGGATATAACTCTGTAAGAGTGCAAGAGGACCACGATTTGAGAGCCAACAGCTGTCACTTTGTAAATGTTCCTAGAATTTTTAAATCACACTTTTGTCATTTTTATACAGTGATTGCGCCCCGTTTATTTAATAAATTGTCGGATGAAATAAGATGTGAGAGAATTGAATCAAAATTTGTAAGCAAAGTTAAAAAGTGGCTTTTTTCTATAAATCATTTTGAAATAGATAATATTATTAGTCCAATTCTTTGATTCTAACTTTAGGTATAGTTATGAAACAAATAATAGTAGAGTATTTATATCATGTTCGTATTGAAATACACAGAATAATATTCTTTAAATGATTAACCCCCACAAAAAAATTGTATTTATTTTTTTTTTAATTTATGGTACATTCGTCACTTATTCTTTTGAATAACAGAATGTGTCCTACTATTTCAATAAAATATCGCTTATTGCCAATAATACATTTTTGTTATTCACGAAGCCATTTAAGTAACTACTCAATATTGTTAGCATTAAGTTATATTTAGATTGAAATAAAGTTTGAAAAAAAAAAAAAAAAAAAAAAAAAAAAAAAAAAAAAAAAAAAAAAAAAAAAAAAATATGCTGTCATCTCAACATCACCCACCCGTGCAAAACGTCATTAGATATAACTTTGAAGTAGTTAAAGAGTTTGTCTATATCTACCTATAGGCTCTGCAATTACCTTACAATATGGTATCAAGCGAAGTATCATTCTTCCCAATCGCTTTTCCTTCGGGCTAAGAAGACATCTAAAAAGTTAAGTCCTCCTTCATAAAACCAAGGAGATATTATACAAAATCACAATCGACGTTGACTTATTCAAAAAGCTTTTGATACAAAGGCTAGACGCCTAGATGCCACATATGGAAAATGGAACGTATTTAAAACAACGCACCATCAAGGTATATAGAAATACATGGTATGATATTGCGCATGTTTGTTTGCATCTCTCTCTTCAAAGTGACGTCACCAGACGACAAAACATAGGCAACAGATAATAATTTATTTAATTTGTTTACTATTCTATTACACCGAAAACAGCACACAAAACATTATTGTTATTAAAAATGAAACTTGGGCTCAGAAAACTACCCGTATTTCAATATATTTTCACAGACACGTTAAAATCGTTGTCGTCAAGTGACGTAGGTACATACGCAGAAAAAACGAAAAATTAATCGCGGAATATCATACCTTGTAGTTCTATATACCTTGACGCACCATAGCCCATTGAGATTTTCAATTCACCCATTGAAGGACAACGAATCAGAGGAAGACCCTCTACTTCAGGTGGCGTGTAAAATTGGAGAAATACTTCATCTAGGTGTACGTATACCTGGAGCCAGCTAGCTAGGGACTGAGCCCGCTGGAAGGGCTTGTTATTTTTGAGGCTCTGATCCTGAGCCACCCCGGACTCTAAGCTCCATCTTCATTAAGTATGTTTAGTTTAAATCACACTTTTAAAAGCGGTTGTCACATTGAAATCTACTGCCAAAGTCGGGTTGTGTATTACAACCGACAGTTTACCAAAATCAAGTTTTTGGGTATTTTTGCTGTCCTGAAAAATGTTCACACTCTCCCTTTTACGGCAAACGCGGTTGGTATCGATTTTAGTAAAAATTTCTAAAATTAGAAACAATTCAATAAATAGTAAGATATACACCCCAATAGTACCCAAACGTTTTACAACCTACATACGTATTGGTAAGTATGCAGACATCCACATCATTTTGCCTCCTAAGAATATTAGGTACCTACATATTATTTGAAAACTAAATAGATTCGCGGTTAATAATGTAACTCAAAAATCAAACAAACCCATCCATTAGTGGGTCTTGCCATTTCTCTATTTATTCTCAATTGTTGAGGGAAGCCCCATTAGCTGTCTTCCAATCTGCTATCTATTTCAAAACCCAAACCTATTTATCTCATCTTAACCCAACATCACTTTTGAAACTTTGCTCCGACCATATTCCAAATGATTACGAGAAACTTTTCAACTTAAACTATCATTTAACTCCGCTTGCCGTAGATAAATAAAGGCATGTCCCATTAAATGAAATCCTTTTCAATCACATACCCAATAGTCAATAACCGATAGCCGGCTATTTTTCAAAAACTCAACCATAACATACTTTCCAACACCGAACTCTTTAGTATACAAAAAAAAGGAGATTTTTTCACAAAACTTTTAGTTTCCCGTATATATTTTGTATGCGGATCTTTATCTACACCCTCATCAATCGTGCACCCTCAATAAATGGCCTTCGGATAGGATAACACAAAAAAAACCGTTCAAAACTGGGCAATAGCTTATACCTGTTGAGGGTGTGACAGCCATACTCACAGCCGCCATCGACACGCTACATACAAATACAATACCATAGACAGAGACACTATCGCCGGACAGAGACAGAGTCACATTTTTTGATAAAACCGGTCAATGGGTTGCCTATTAAACCGATTGGCAGCCGCCGTAGCAATCATAGATACGCCAGTCTATCCATCAAGCGACGGTGATAGATACTTTTCTATTATGGTTATGGTACACCACACATACCTCAATAAATCGTGACTCCCGTTGATGCGCGGTAGTAATATTCAAGGTTGTACGGTGAATGACCCACAAATCTGCTACCAAAGCTGCCGTTAAATTATGAATCGAACTAAACCCGTCCCGCATCAGTGTCTATGTACGAATCTAACTGACTCAGTTCAAAGTATCTATAAATCGACCGAAGTGCAGTCATGGAGATAATCACTCCCACTAGACGACAAAATATAAATGTGATGCTGATTCAAGGGAACGCTTGCCAGTGAAGTTAAAGATTCGAATCTTTTTTGTCGCGACGGCAGCCAAGTTTATAATGGTCATTAATGCTATTTAAATTTATTAAGCGTTTTTGTTTGGATGGGAACGGGTTTTTTTTTCGAGAATCTGGCCAAGTCAAGTGCTAATTGAGTGAGTGTGTATAGTCAGTAGTATAGTGTCAGGTGTTGGGAAAGATTTATGTTCTTCACATGGAGAAAGAAATTAACTTTCACCCCCAAAGGGGCGGAGGCAGAGGGAACTATCTTCTGTTTTGTTTTCAAACACAGACACGGGTATCGATGCGATAGGGTTCATTGAATTTTTGTGTAAAGCTGGTTTTTTGTTTTGTTGTGCTTTTTGTATAGGAAGAAATGTATCTGTCGACTTGATTGATGTCGTGAGGTCTGCGAAGTGTGCCTGTGCATGCAAGTTTAAGGATTGATACATGGTTTTGGTTTCCCCAGAACAGCTGGATATTGACTTTCATTGATGCCTATTGAATGGCAGTCAGCTTTGATTTGTGATTGATTGAAAACTAAGTGGTGAATAGGAATAGGAAGTACTTTTGTGAGGCTTCAATGAATCTAGAAGACCGTTATCGATATCTATTTGCTTGGGTGTTAATTTATATAATGGTTTAGATGGCGTAAGCACATTATGTAGTATGATTGCATTGACAAATTCGAAAAAAAAAAAAAAAAATTTGTAGAAGCAGTTCTAACTGTCAAAAATACTTTAAAGTGATTTCAGAGGGGTTTCGAAAAAAATTAAATTGATAGAAAATAATGTAAGTAAATATGTAAAAGTAGAGGGGAAGGTTATGTGTAAGTAGCTTTATATGAGACTATTGGGTTTTGCGTCTCTAACACGGACGTTCTTATACGGACTGAGCGGGTGCCGGTCTTTTCGACAAAATTCATTTCGCAAATTTTATTTCGCATTTATTGAAATAAATTTAGTTTATCTCGCAATATTTGTTTCTCAAATTCTCATTCCGTCTTTGAATTATGTTGCTACGTGTTTATTTCGCAATACTTGTTTCGCAAATTCCCATGTATCCTATTCGTGTTTGTTGGTCAAAACTTTAAGTTTGTACAGTAGCTAAATGACGCTTATAAGAAAAGCACGTTTATAAGAAACCTGAACAAAAGCACCGTATACGAGCACATTTACACCAATGTAAAAAACATACATTATAAGAAACACGCTTATAAGAAAAACACTGATATTATGAATTGTTTTTACAACACCGATTCTCAGTTTTCCTCTGAAATATGATGTGTAGGTATAAGAAACTTTTGTATGGCACAAAAAAAAAGGTCCCATTTAAATGTTCCTTAAAATGTGAACGAACACGCCCTTAGGAAATACATGCATTTCTGAACTCTCAAAGAAAAGCCATAAATGTCAGTTCAATTTTGCTTGTGTTCATTTGTGAAATTGAAAAAAAAAAATTCAGGAAATAATATTTCAATTAAACCGAAACTTATACACTCCGCGCCACTTGAATAGCAAACCTCTAAGGTCGGTAAGCTCTATAGCCCACTGGTCCCAAACCAAGCATTAAAGTTCATTTAATTGTTGTGATTTGTCCAGAAGGAAGATTTAAAACTGAACCTTTAAGTATTAACAAAAAATTATTAGCTAAAAACCGGAAAAATGTGGGGCCGTAATTTTGAGCCACTTGAATAGAACACTTAGATAAACGAAAAAACTTTTTAGAGAATTCTTCTTCTTTTTAACACAAACTTTACCTTTCAATTTAAGGTAATTGAAGTATTTTAGATTTTAAAAAAATTGTTCAATTGTGTTTTGAGCCACCTTTCTGCTCCAAAATTCACACATCCGATTTGGAAGGGATGTACATATATACAAATTGGCCAAATAATTTAGCGAAATTGAAAACGGCTCCTACATCATAACACCTTCAATTCTGTTAGTCTCTTTGTGGAGGTTATGGAAATAGTAGCTCGCAATCCGGGTCTTCCAAATAAATTATTTTTCGTTTGTTTTCTCTTTTTTGAAAAAGAGTCGTTAGAATTTGACGCTTTCTTTTAATATAAGTCCCTGTAAGCACACTGTGTACGAGGCCTTTCATGTTTTTTTTTTTTCATAGTTAGACTCATTACTTAAAAATATGGTATAACGTGTCGGCTCCTCTCGAGTTTCTTAGCTAAATTAGGCGAGCGTCCTTTAAACTTTGATTTGTCCTTTTTCCGCCTCGGTTAAGGATTTTTCTCCACCCATTTTATTTTTTTTTTAAATTAATAGTAGAAATTAACAAAAAAAAAAAATCGATCAAAGAAAAATATGAGACCACGTAACAAAGATAAGGGTCAAATTAAATGCATGTTCTATTCAAGTGGTACAAAAATGTTGCCTATTTTTATTTCAGCGAATGCTAAAATAAAGTGGGAAAAACATATAACGGCTCTTTTCTAGAACATGCAATTTGTCACAGAGAAAAAACAAAGAGTTTAAAAAAAATAGCGTTCAAAAATACCAAAAAAATAGATGAAAGTTTTCTTTCTGAAAGAATATTTTTTATAAGAAACTTGTTTCTTATATCCGTGTTTTTCTTATAAGAAACTTTTTTCTTATATCCGTGTTTAGGATATAAGAAACACACGCTTATAAGAAACAAAAATTGTGGCATTTTGGAGTTTCTTTTAAGCGTCATTTACTGTAGTAACCTAACAAACCAGGCGATTAACATTTCGTTCGCAGCGAGTTCATGTATAGTCTAAGAGCCCGCTGTAATTGATAACCAAAAAAGATGAGTACCTACCCCTAAAAAGTTTGGAAATTTCTTATTGCAAAAACGAAAGTCTTACAACCAGTAGTGGCGGTTGAGGTGAGTAATACTATGCTAAAAATTAATTTTTTTTTGAAAGTTGGGATAATTGGTATAACCACTTGAAACTAGTCCCCAGATAAAGGAAATTACTCCCTAACTACGAATCCGTGGGTGCAAGACGAAAAAAAAACCGTTTTTGTGCTAATTGATATAACCAATTATGTTTGGAACTAAAATGTAGACTTTGACCTCCCAAACACGAATATATGGGTGCAAGACGTCTTAGACGCGGCCAACCATCTGCCAGACGCTTATTTCCCGTTATAAACAACCAAAGTACCTATGTAGGTATGTGACATTGTGACCTCTTATTTGGAGGTGTTACCACTTAAAACGCTATAACTTCTAAAGTATTATATAGGTATACAAAAATGGTTTTGTACATTTTGGACAAAACCAATTTAGTAGCGCATACGAGTCTTAAGCACTTCGGGTACACCTGTGCAGCTACAAAAAAGCTATGGCTTTTTAAACTCAAAATTATGAAAACTTGTTGTTTCATTTTTTTACTTAAAATATTTCTTATTTCTATACAGAAGAATTCGTATGAAATTTTTTTGAGAGACTGATGAAAGTATACCTTTTTTCGTTTAGCATTTTTATACCCTCCACAGGAAGGTATATTCACTTTGTCATTACATTTGTAACGCCAAGAAGAATTCACCGGAGACCCTATAAAGTATATATATTCTGAATCAGGATCACATTCTGAATCGATTTAGCCATGTCCGTCTGTCTGTTGAAAACACGATAGCGTCCAAACGAATCAACCTAGGTGAATGAAATTTTGTGAGAGGATTTCTTTTTACCGTCGTCAGGTTGGTATTGAAAATGGGCTATGTCGGTCATGTAGTTCTGGTACCTCCCATACAAAACCACTATTAGACCCATGTGTCTCTTTGTATCTTGAAAGCACGATAGCGTCCAAACGAATCAACCTAGGTGAATGAATTTTTGTGAGAGGACTTCTTTTTATCGTCGTCAGGTTGGTATTGAAAATTGTCTATGTCGGTCAAGTAGTTCTGTTACCTCCTATACCAAACCAATATGGCATGGCAAACATTTTGCATGACTTTTATGCAGTGGAGGGTATCAAAGCATCGGCCAAGCCGATGATAACACTTTTACTTGTTATTTAGCTTCATACATTTCAGCATTTTTTAGTATCCTATTTAGCATTTTGATTTTTAAAATTCTGGCAACACTGGTCATAGGTACGTACAGATACATCTTTCATCTTTTGTAAAGGCTGCGCTCCTTTTTCCTCTTGTCTATAAAGATGTATGTATTTTCGAAGCTATGAAGATATGGTAGTGTCAATTTGGCTTTTGTGTTCCTTCAGGAATATTAATGGAAATATTAGCAGTACAATATGGTTAATTATGAATTATGATGATGCATATTTGAACACAACATTTGAACATAGTTTAAAAAAATATATATCTTATATATATTGAATGCTAAATGTAGCTATGCAAATTTGTATTCATATGGTAACAACCCCGACACAACAAGCGAAATGTCAAACTCAAATATGAGCAAGTGCAATGGAGAAATCATCGCATTGTGACGTCACATTGTACCGTGTGGCTGCAAGATGGATTTTATATGTGAAAAACAACTGTTCCCACAACTCAATCAATGATCCAGTTTGTTTTATTTTCATGATCTGATCCGGATCAGATCACGCAGCTCATAGGGTTAGCAAGTCTCCTATTATCTTGTGTTCTCGTAGCCAAAACGCCGTCGAAATATTGTTCTCTCTATAAAGCAGAAGTACATACAGGAAAGAGATTTTTTTTAGAAAGATCATGAATGTGTCTGTATACTGTATGCATCGAATTTAAGACCCCTTGCTCTACCCAAGACCCCACGTTTTGTTTACTCCGAAGTACCGTGAGCGTCAAAGGTAAGTGTACACCAATGCTGTTTTCGTTTGTCTCTGGAGCTTGGAAACTATTTTTTTAATACCTCCTAAGATATTTTGTGCTGTCGAAATAAAGTACATACTAGCTATTTGTTATTGTTATTTCTTTATCAAACTTTTTACAAAGTTTTGATTTTTTAAACCTGTTTCAAGACCATAAAAAACTTATGAGAACATTGGTGTTCACTTACTTTTGACGCTCACTGTATATACATATACTCCTTCATATACTATTTCGAACTTGAACTTGGTTAGTTCATAAGTGCAGAAAAGCTGTCGATGTATAATGTACCCAACAAAACTCCACTGATGAGTCCAAACCCGGTGCCAACAATAGCTTTGTTAAGTCTTACATTTTACGAACTTACAATGGCGACTTTTTCCATAAACTGTCTATTACAGCCCCCAACAATAAATTGAGAGTGAGGATGAGTAGGGGCACTACAGTCCGGGACTATACCTGTTTATAGTGACATTCTGTCCGAGACGTCAGTGTTGGTTTCCCTTTCTTGATGACAGCCACAGCATATGCTTTATGCCCTCATTGGCCGCCTAACCCATCTTCGCCACCTCCGTCTCAATGCTCACGAACGCGCCAGTGACGTCCTGCTGCGCTCTGTAAATGGACGGACTTTTGAAAGATAGTACCTCAGTTATTAGCGTTTGAGTTTTGCATTTGCACTATTCTTTCAAGAACGATGTTGAAGAAATCACATCACAAGGTGTAACCGCATCGCCTTGTCTCAATCATTTTTTGACATCGAAGGTCTCGGTGAGTTCTTTACCGACCTTGATGGAGCAGCGTGCATTCTGCATTGTCATCCTGCAAAAACGGACAAATTTGGCAGAGATGTCAAAACTAGACATTGCTCTGTATACCTCGTCTCTATAAACGCTGTCATAGGCGGCCTTAGAATTGATGAAAAGGTGGTGGGTATCGATTTGGACTTCCTGGATTTTCTCCAAGATCTGCCACAGTTTGAATATTTGGTCGATGGTAGACTTTCCTGGCCTGAAGCCACACTGATAGGGACCAATCAGGTTGTTGACGAAAGGCTTCATGCGTTCACGCACAACACAGCAGATAGGATCTTGTAGGCGATGTTAAGAAGACTAATACTTCTGTAGTTAGTGCAGTTCAGAGGGTCTCCTTGAGGATTGGAATGCAATAATCATTCTCTAAATTTAAATAAATGTTACTCGAGGCACATGTGAAAATAGGTAGTATCAGGTGTTAATAAAAATTATAACTTATGCCACAAGTCAAACAGTGATATATATGCAAAGAGGTACAAACTTTCTCATACATCAGGATCGCGTAACATAATACATATTGTATTATCCTTCAGATGTATAGAACCTATTGACCTTGTGCTAATTTTATTCGCAAATTCACATCTTCTATATAAAAACATTAATCCGCTTTTTTATGCTTCCCGACCTACATAGCCAGCAAATATAAATTTCAGCCGCTATCCCAATTACCTTAACCAAATGAATTTCTGAGATTTCTGACAGCACTCAGGACTATCTCGTCCACGTCCACCTCCGCTGATCGAATTTAATGTATTTTTAGTTTGTACCATTCCGTATAATGAAAGCCCTGTCAGTACAGTGGACAGCTAATTACGTTCAAATTCACTTGGTAATCCGACCAAACAATTTATTCGCTGATTCGATATCCATAAATCGTTCAATTAATCGATAAGGTTCAAGAGACACCACCTCTCCAGGTAATTTGTTTCGGGTATAAAAGCCGGCTTACAGCGTACAATTTTCACAATAAACTTTTGGAAGTGTGCCAGGGCAACGGACAGTAGCCGAATCTAAAAGTCCTGCTATGGAACCCTTAAAAGTAATTTTCGTTGTTGGGATTTACTGTTTATCGTTTGTTTCGTTGTTGGTTAGCGGTGAAAAGGATTACGCCCGTAGTAGACCAGCAATTCACGAAATGCGAGACGCAATCCATCAGGTGGGATATAACTACCCTCATCGGCCAATACAAAAGCCATCGCATTGGGGTCTTGGTAAGCCGCCGCCGCCGTCGCCGTCGCCGCAGAACAACGATGATGTTACTACTTTGGATCGATTTTATCGAGTCTCACCGGACGGTACAATTGAGTTCAAGTGAGTGATGTGAAAAATATATAGACGACTGGTTGATCTTTGTTTCCATTTTGTACGGAGTTTAGAATTGCATTGAGCGATGGCCAAATTAATCACCAGAAGATTTATAATAAAATTGTGAACGGCAGGACGATACAGGTTTATGATGGATACTATTCTGTGCGTTTCGGTGATGGACGATATAGAACCACATACTATAGGGCTGATGAAAGGGGCTACAGGTTGCTGGGATGTGAGAACAAAATTCGAAGGGTGTTGAGAATGCTTTGAAAATAATTTCTAATTTTATTCCAGTCAATGTGGATGTGAAGCCTCCAGTGGAATGGAGGGGCCATGAGCATGAGATGGATAAAATTGCTTAAGAATGTGAAGTTTCTCTTGTCAAATAAAATAAAAGTGCAAGATGGAGGATTAGGTACAACAAAAGTAATGTTTTTTATTTACTCTGAGTACTTAAGGTTTCTCAACCATGGTTACTATTGACGTATCATATACCATTCCGATAGTGTGGCCTCACTATCTTTCTCAGAAACCGCTCTCTGACTCTGGTACAACCGCACTGCCAGAGGTGGTTTGACGAATTTCTGACAGACATTCGAGAATATAAACTGTCCTGAAAGAGTAATCACAGAAAAAAATGGTTTGTGAAGTTAGGCCTAATCGGAACTGTTACACCAACTATTTAATAAAAATAAAAATTTACAAATGTTTCAATAGATGGCGCTAAACACTTAAATCTCAAAGTTACACTTGTTATCTTAGTTGCATTGCGCGAGCTCGCCAAGTTCCCTTTTCCTGCTCAATGGAGCTATACCTACCTGCTTTACCGATTAACACAGTACATTATAATGTACCTATTTTAAGCTGCTGTATCTTAAGCCTTGACATTTTGTAAATAGACATTTATGGCCTGTTGAAAGCCTTTAATAAAATGTGGTAGGGATCATACAAAAGAGCTACATATTTCTCTGATACCCTCATGGGAGCTGAAGTTGTAAAATGTGCAACTCGAACGAATGGAACCTCTGTATTGACACTATAGGTTAGGCTAGGTTAAGTTAGACGCATGGTCGTGAGTGATACACTGGGCATCTTAATGGGTCCATCGCGCTTCCTTTGGCAAATGCGTCATTTAATAGATGAAAAAGCCAACACACTTTCTCTAAAGCATTTTATTACCCTAGAGAATTTAAATATCGACCAAGCGAAGTCTATATGCTATTTAAGATGTAGCTTCCGAGAAATTTGTTTCGCGTGCGTCTTATGCCATGTTGCAGTGACCTAGTGCCCAGCACAAGCATAATCAGGGCTAAAACCTAACTGTCTATCTGTATAATTATTATGATGATAAGCTTATCGGAAATCAATTCTATCTCTAGTAGCTCTGTGCCTACAGTACCTACAGCTAGAATCGTCGACTGAAAGTTACTGCAACTATCCGGTAACCTCATTAACATTTGCATATTTCGATTTGCAAAATAAATGCCAGAGCCTAATGTTAGTATTAGTCTAAATAATATAGTTCATGGTATAACAATAAAAAATGGAATCCTATCTTTCATTTGTCCCCATATTTCTTACCCAACAAAACTCCCAAAAAATGTGCCAGATTATATGCCCTTAAATACTATAAAAAGTTCCCAAATATCGTACAAAAAACGCATTAAAAAAAAACTTAAAACCAAAACTAAACCCAAAAACGTCCCAAAACCGCGCCAAAAGCATTAGGAAAGAGGAAAAAAAAGGAATCAAAAAGAGCTCAGAAAAACACATCCCAATGAACCCATCACAAAAAAAATCGAAAAGCTACCCAAAAAATACTGTGGGGGCCGGGCGCAAGCCCGAAAACGCTTTGAAAAATCACCCCCAAATACCCACGTTTTTTAGACATCTTTCTTGATTGAACGTTTAAATCTTTCGCGTGATGTATTGGCATCGTGTGTGCGCTGTGTAGCGATCTAATAATAAATCAGTGCACATGATTCGTGTACCTATACAAAATATAAATTCTCCTGATTGTCAGAATGTGGTAGTGGATTACAGGTTGATCGGATGTACAGTACATCTGCCTTACAAAAGCACAACCGCGTAAGTATAATATGAACTTCCGTTGAATTATATTATAAATCTTCAGTAATTAAAACAAAAATGATATTTATAGCTTTGTTGTTAAGTTCATTAATAAACGTACACGTGTGAGAACTCGGAAACCCGATATTAATGTAAATTTGTTTATATCTCACAAGCACAAATATTTCATGTCTTAATGAAGCCTGAAAGGATAACATCAGAATATGTATAAATATGGAACCAAAACATTTCAACAGTTCAGTTGTAACTAACTTCTCGTGATTCAACGATATGGCAGGCTTAAGGATTATGCTCATCATTAGTCTCGTTCTTTCAACGATTTTGTATACAACAGCTGCACCAGTCACAGATACACAAGAATCAAGCAACATATTGGGAAGCAACGTAATTTCACTTGTACTTAAAGAACCTTTGGCTGAAAAATTAATCACAACTCCTCGCCCCACTCCATTTCCTACCGAAGAGCCAGTAACTGTCATAGACCGTTTCTATCGCATTTATGAGGATGGAACTACTGAATGGAAGTAAGTTGCATAACTTAAAAGAAGGACTTCGTCTAATATTTACACTTAATTTCAGAATTGCTCTCAGCAATGGAGTCACACAGTATCAAAAGATAACCAACAAGCTGTACCAAGGCAGAACAATTCAAGTCTACGAGGGATACAATTCAGTGAGACTTCCCGACAACTATTACCGAACTGCCTTTTATATTGCTGATGAAAATGGTTATCGCATTTTGAGAAGTAAGTACACACAAATTTACAACTGAAATTTGATATAATATTGGAAACTTTTTTCTTTTGTAGACGAGTTTGACAGTAAGCCACCAGTGCTGCCACCATATGTCCCACATAAACCAAGAGTTTAAATCATGGCTAAAATATTTGTATCGATTGACATTGTAGATCAGTGAATATTAACTTCTTCTTCTACATATACATATAAAATTGGTGTAAAAAATGTATAACGACTGGCCGATTTGGCTCAACTTTTTTTTTCAGTAGTTCGTAATTTCCAGGAGAAGGTTTTTACGGAAGAAAATTTTGGGAAACCCTTCCGGAAAAGTCGGGAAATTGGAAAAATTGAAAATTGATTTTTTGTATGGAACCTTGTGTGCAATTGTTCCGGAATGGATTTTCGAATGGAAATTCGGGAAAACGCGAAAAATTAATTAATTTTTTCGACGAAATTTTGCGTGATTTGATGATTTTGGACGTAAAGGTGGACAATTTAGGATAATTGTGAAATTCATTGTGATAAAAGACGTTTTGCGTGCTTTTTTGGGTGAAGAAGTTAACGACAAAAAAAATACATGGCGCCAGGTGTCCTTTTCGCATTGCCATTTTCTATTGAGCAAATGTGCTATTTTTCGTGCTGCAATTGATTCGAGTTTTGCGTATTATTACACAGATGCCGGATAGTCGTATATCGGGCATTACATCCGCAAACGGTACAAGCATTACGATCAGTTGAAATTTAATGCGATGATTTATCAATTCGATCATTTTTTAAGAAAATAAGTTTGCTTGTAAAAAGTGAGGTTATCTAATTGGGTTGCGGGCAATTAAACTCGCTTGATGTGACAGGAACTCCACCGCATAATTTACAGCTGAAGGGGGGATCGATCATAATCATGTTGCGAGATCTGAATCATCCGAAATTGAGCAACGGTACGCGGTTGTCCGTCAAGAAACTGATGAACAATGTGATTCAAGCGACGATCATCAAGGGCAAATTCAAAGGAGATGAAGTCCTTATCCATTCCAATTCAAGCGGATTCAGTTTCCCGTTCGATTGGCTTTTGCGATGACAATTAATCGTTGGAAGTCTGTGGGATTAATCTCGAATTGCCCTGTTTTTCTCACGGTCAACTGTACGTTCCCTGTTCGTGTGTTGGCAAACCGTCTTCATTGTTTGTTTTTGCGCCGGAAAACAAATCGAAAAACATAGTTTGTCATATCGCTCTCTACTGATTTCGATTCCATTCAAATAAATCACACTGAAATTATAACTATCTGTGTTTTATTATCACTCTGGAGTTTATCTGAATAAGGCGTTAAATTGGGGCGAGACGAAGTTCGCCGGGTCCTCTAGTATATATCTATATATAAATAACAGTGTGATATGTATGGGGGGGGGGCATGCTGCCCGACTGCAATCCCCTTCACTGGGGTCACTGTAGGATGACGAAGTTTTTTGTATGTAAAGCTCGGAAATGTACCCTTTTTCTTTCAATTCTCCCCATATATTTATTGTTTGGATTTTATTTCCACTTCGATTTAGACATTATTGCCCTTTTGAAAATGAAATAAAGTCCAAAACTCGTTTTATTGTTATATTTGAGTTTTTATTTTGTGTAATGTGCAAAATAGTTATTTTGCTGTTACTGATGGCACCCCCTATTAGTCTGCCACCCGGGGCGGATGCCCCTCCCCCCTTAGTCCTCCACTGCATCTTCGAATCGTGAAATTTCAGATTTTCCATTCAGGGGGCCCACTTTTAACAAATAGTTAAAATAATTATCATTTATTTGAAGCACTTCTGATTGTCGTAGAATATTATGAAATTTTGTAAAGCGGTAGGACTTGCAAACCAGAGAGGAAAAAATAAAAAATATTGTTTAGCTATCCTCCATTCAGGGAGCGAGGTATACGCACACTTTTGAAAATCGGATATTATTTATTTGGGTCACTTTCTATTGCCGTAGAAGGTTGAAATTTGGTAGAACGGTAGGACTTGCACCCTGTACCTGGCACTCTGTACACTATTATTAAACATTTTCCATTTAAGGGGCGTAGAATCAGCCCACTTAAAACATGAATAGAAATTAATCTACCTGCTGAATGTGATTTTAATTTTTATTTTTTTTTTAAATACTTCTCTCGGGAAAGGCGAACCTATAACTCTTCAACAGCGCCCCGAGATGCTTGCAGATTGTATGTTAGTTTATAGGAAAGAAATCCAAAGTGAGGGTAGTTAGTGTCTATATGGCATACCTATGTATTTAAAAGAAGTTCGCCTAGGTATATAGAAAAAAAATTTGTACCTATAACTAGTCAGCCACGAAAATTAATGAGGTGTAAATGTACGCTAAGTTCTTAGTGTAAGAAGGTTCAATGTTAAAAAAAATTGGTAGGTTTACTTGTGAGCGAAATTGGAAAAAGGGGCGTGGCTCTACCGATTTAAAAAAAAAAACAAAAACACTGCAAGTGCTGTTTCAAGAGCTAAAGTTGTAAAATCTGAAATATTGGTATGCAAAGACAGAAAGAAGCACTTCGTGAATTGTAGTCGGCTTTGGAAAACGGGGAGTGGGACCTACCGTGCGTCAACGTTTTTTCTTTCAAATACTAGATGTTATATTGGCAACCGTCTTTGAAAAGGCCACTCTCTTCTATGATAGATATTAAAGAAGTAGCTTTCCAGAAATTTGTTTACCGTTTGTGCGATGCCTTGTTGGAGCGACATGGAGTCCAGAATTAGCTTTCTTAATATCATAGCGACATTAAGACAATTCCGGAGCATTATCGATTTGTAGATTGATTGTAGTGCTTTCAGAGCAGCCTAATTGTCGATGCAAATAATGATACTCTTATCGGATATCGATTCCATCTCTAGTAGCTATGCAGCTAAGAATCTGTGACTGATAGACACTGTGGTCTTATTGACATTTGCATAAACTTCGGTTTGCAGAATAAATGACAGAGCCTAGTGAGTATTAGTTTAAATTACACACTACAAAAAAGCTTTAAAAAAGACTCGGAAGAAGGCTAAAATACATACGGAAAATAAAAGTACTGAAAATTGGTCCAAAACCACGACAACAACATCTGCCTTCTGAAGTATAATAATATGAACTTCCGTTGAATTATAGTATACACCTTCAGTAATTAAACCAAAAACGATATTTATAGCTTTGTTGTTATATTAAAATAAACTTAAACTGAGTGAGAACTCTCGTATACGGAAACTCGATATTGATTTAAATTTGTTGATATCTCACAAGCACAAATACTTAATATCTCAATGAAGCCTGAAAGGACAACAGCTGATATATAAATATGGAACCAAAATATTTCAACAGTTCAGTTGTAACTAACTTCTCGTGATTCAACGATGGCAGGCTTAAGGATTATGCTCATCCTTAGTTTCGTTCTTACGACAACTTTGTATACAGCGGCTGCAACAACCACAGATACACAAGAATCAAGCTTAATATTGAGAAGCAATGTAATTTCACCTGTTACTGAAGAACCTTTGGCTGGAAAATTAATCACAACTCCTCGCACCACTCCATATCCTACCGAAGTTCCAGTAACTGTCTTAGATCGTTTCTATCGCATTTATGAGGATGGAACTACTGAATGGAAGTAAGTTATTTAACTTGAAAGAAGGACTTCGTCTAATATTTATTCTTAATTTCAGAATTGCTCTAAGCAATGGAGTCACACAGTATCAAAAGATAACCAACAAGCTGTACCAAGGCAGAACAATTCAAGTCTACGAGGGATACAATTCAGAGAGACTTCCCGACAACACATACCGAACTTCCTACTATATTGCTGATGAGAATGGTTATCGCCTTTTGAAACGTAAGTATGCACAAACTAACAACTGAAATTTGATATAATATTGAACATTTTTTGTTTTGTAGGTGAGTTTGACACTAAGCCACCAGTGCTACCACCATATGTCCCACATAAGCCAAGAGTTTAATTATTGTTAAAATAGTTGTATCGGTAGACATTCCAGATCAGTGAATAGCATTTCAATAAAAGCTGATAAATCTTAAGAAATCTGATCGAAAACTTTTAGTTATATGCTTACTGATATTAATTTTAAAAGCATCTTAAGATTTCAGGTACCTACTTCTAGTAATAGATGTATGTATAACTAAAATTTTTTTTGTCAAAGTATCTTAAACCCGAAGGAACCACATTTATTTATTGTACAACTTCAAACTCCTTAAAACTATTCTAATATTTTCAGATATAACTTATGACACATTTGGTTGGTCTTAAAAAATATCAAACATATCACAAAAACACACAAATGAAAGGTAAATGTTGGTGGTTCACTATATTGGATAGTTCACTATACAGAGGTCCACTATACCGATTGTCTACTGTAGGTTATTTGGAACAAGAGACATCCCAGCAGCTTCAAACAGAGCGGGATTTTACCCATCTTCAAAAAAGGCGACCCCAACCAAACAGAAAACTACCAAGGACTATCATTCTTAAGCTCATCCCTAAAAATGTGAATATGAAGTATTTTGGGTACGCGCTTTTCAAGAAAGGTTTTAGCACAACCACCTTCTGGGTCAGTTCCAGGCAGGCTTTAGAGAAAACTACTCAACAATAGATCAAATTTTCATTCTAACAACTGTGACAAAGAACTATGAGATAAAAGAGAAAACTATACGCGTTCTTTGTAGATCTCAAAGCAGGCTTGTACCCAGTATAATAGGACTAGGAGTGCACAAAGGTCTCTCTAGAAAGCATGGAAGCTGTTTGTTGGGAATTTTTTTCAAAACTATCACGGGGTTAAACAGGGATGCATGTTTATAGATGATATATAACCGTGTAATTTATCGGAGGGGTCCTCATTAAAGTTTTGCTTAATTCAGATGATTTGGTGTTGCTGGCAGACTCACCAGAGAATTTGCAAGAGATGATTAATCAAAGAAAAAAAAAATACAGATCTGGATGTTGCCATGTCCATATTATGCTCAACCCACTACAATAAGCTTGTGATTTTATATAGCTCTTGGGTCATGCGTGTGAACAACTTTGTTAAGAAGGCCCTACCAAAAGCGCTTCTAAGCGATTGGGTACGTAATATTTAAATGAAGTGTAGGTGTAAGTTCGGAGCATTAAATGAAATATATATTTTTAAAGTCACTGCGCATGTGTTAAGTCAAAAAAGAAAAATGGTGACCAACCAGATGTCATATTCTCTGTTCGTTTCCTTTTACAGCCCTGCATTTGCATATGGTATTAATCTGGTTACAATAATTTTATTAATGAATTCTGGCGTGAACAATTTATATATTTTTAAAAAATGTGCGAATAAAAACATATTAAAATTTTATTTTCGATCTCATTCCGGTTTAGTGTTACTTTTCGAATTATGAAGTTCATCGAGTTCGTTTATATTTTTCGCAATATTAATTTATTCATACACGTGCTGCAATAATATTTGGATAACAGTGTCATAATTTCCATAATCTGTTGCATGTATCTGTACGAAAATTTTAATTCGAAGAAAATTCTATTTGCACGGCTATTCTTACAATATTAACAAAGTTAATGATATCCGATCGAATGTATTTCATAATTTAATTGCAAGTAATATTTTGTTCATAACGTAGTAGATAATAGCAGGTGCGAAAAACTGGTGTACTTACTTCTTCTCAGTAATGTATGATGAAACAGTGCGTCAGATACATTTATTCTGCAACTGCAAGTACCCATCCGTAGTAAATCACTCAAGCAATATTTTCCAAGGAAATGATAGCCCGAGTCGATGAATTAAAAAAAATCCGAAAGAGGTTAAAAACACGTCGGTATGTAGGTGTAAATGGAACATTTAAGGCATGATTAATATGTAGACTCATATGAGCGCTGGAAAAATATTGTCAACCCTACTATTTTGGGCAACCCCCATAAATGAGTCACCGTTGTCTTACCTCAAATAAACATTTTCATTGAAAACGAAATAGTCACAGTTGGTATACATTATTTCAATATAGCAATAAAAACCATGATTATTGTTTTTAATGGTTGTAATGTTTAGGGTTCGAAGGTTAATTACCTCGTTGACAGGCCCGTAAAAAATGTTTCGGTTCTTCGTCAGTTCCAGTCAATTGTCTGCTATCCTGAGTGACTCATTTGGAATACATGAACGTTAACCATCGTTAATTGTCCATTATTCATTTGGTTCTCAGTAGCTTGCGGACAAAATTTTATTGACAGTTAAAACAAGATGGTCGTACCATCAAAATTGTTAATAATACTTACCAATACTAAAATGTAATATGGAATTCGTCTTATCAGGCCTTCGTCGTCTGTCGTTTAAGGCCGCAGCGCTTTTGTCCTCTACATCTACATGTTCCATATCCAATTTAGACGCCTAATGCAAACTTTTTTTGACCAGGTCGATGCCGCTGTACAGGTCATTGAATCACCACTCCACTCAAAAAGTCTGCCAACGCAAACGGGAGCGAATATTTTATGATAAGTGTTGTTCTCGGAGTGACCGACGATATCGTCATCCTCTTTGAAACTTCGGCGCCATAAAGAAGGAATGGGAAAATCAAGCTCTAATACAGAATCTCCTTAGTTGCTCGGGAGGGAAGGAGGGCTCTACTACTCAATTAATATTTTAAGCCTTTATCTGCTGAGATATTAGTATCAAAGTTTATAATAGAAACGAGGTAGACAAAGTAGCTTAGTACCTAACCCATATCCAAGTTACAGCTGTGGATTGTAAATTGTTGTCCGAATCGTCGATATCCCTTTTTGCTTACTGCATATACATACCTACTTCGTTTTGCCTTTGTTAGCCGCTATACTCATTTTAGACGCCTACGTTTCTACACTAACAAACGCAACACAGCGCATAGCCTTTTTTGACATCAAAGGTCTTGGGGAGATTGTTTTCCACCTTAATGGAGCAGTGAGTGTTCTTCGCCGTCATTTTGCACAACCTGACGAGTTTAGCAGGAATGCCAAAACTATATAATACGGCTCTATAAAGGTCATTTCTATAAATGCTGTCATATAAAGCCTTAAAATTGATAAACAGATGGTGGGTCTCGATCTATGAACTATTTGGGTTTTCTCCAGGATATGCTCACTATTTGGTTGATTGTGCACTTACTGGGCCTAACTTCACACTGGCAGTGGTCAAGACTGATGTCTCTGATGTGGTTGGAGCAGTTAAGAGGGTCTTCCCTCATTCTTGAACGGACATACTTTTTCCGGGCATACTTTCTTAAGATTGAATCGCAGAGATGAGTTGGTGTATACGTAAAAGCCGTATCAGGAATCGGGATGCCTTAGATAAGATTAAAAGTTGGTAGAGCCTTCATCGGTCCTGGCACTATGGCCTCTCTAAAGGAGCCTATTCTGCCTTCCCTGGTGAGATCCTAGAGCCATCTTTTGACTCCGGAGACAGTCAGGAAAAGAAGTATCATCTCTGGGGGTAGGTCAGCGAGTTTTCCTGTAGTAACGGTTTCTTCACCAAGGACATTCTTTATGAGACGAAAGGGGGCTGGACATTCCGCATGAGAATGTGAAGATAGGATTCGTCACCCACATGAAGACTTTATGTGGGGTCCGGTGAAACTCCAATTCGGTGAAAATATTTCTTCATAAGGCCATGCCCAGTTATTATACCTGTCAGGATTTTTAGGCTAATTTTGTCCAGATTAGTAAGAAAATAGGATTTTCTGGGGGAACATTTTAGGAAGAATTGTTTGGTGCAGTTCTGCCCAGGTGTTTTAAGCCATAGTTCATTAGATTTGGTTTGAGCTAAATTCCTAATGTACTTCCTAAAGCATCCCTTACTGACACCACAGAAGGGTTCAGGTCCGAAAAGTGGCATTGTCGTGCCGATTTTAGCCAGTGAGTCAGCTGTTTCGTTTCCAGTGGGCTGGAATCCAGTGTAGGATGACTAAGTTTTTCTTTGCAAGTTCGTGGATGGCCATGTAAGTTTCCAGAATCAGCTTCGATTTTATAACAGATGAGTCCAGAGTTTTAAGAGCAGCTTGGATATCTGAGAAGATAAATATGGTTTTACCACGTGTATTAGAGCTTAAAATTATTCTAGCGCAGTGGTTAATGGCAAGGACTTCAGCCTGGAATGTGAACGAGTGCTTCTCTAGGGTAACTGAAAAATTCACTTGAGGCGCTTCTCCATAAATACCAGATCCAGTCCCTGAATCCATCTTGGAACCGTCTGTGTACCAGACTAGGTCAAGTCGCGATAGATTAGATTTGTATTTTTCCCAGTTTCCCTTGGCGGGATGATGATAGAGAGGTTTTTATGGAAGCCATATTCAGGTAGTATGTCGTCTAAAAACATACTGAATGCTCTTTCAGGCTCCATATCGTCAATCATAGACCTACCTCTGTGGTAGGAGTAGAAGTCAATGTTTTTCAAATGGAATAGACGGTGAATGCTCAGTCTTGCTTCCATTTGAATATGTACTTGAATAGGTAAAACGCCTAGGATGACATTGAGTGCAGTGGTCGGGGTGGAGCGTTGACAGCCCGTCATACAGTTTCCAGCTATACGTTGGATCCGTTCTAGCTGTTTGACTGTCGTGACTTCGTTAGTCTTTGTCCACCAGCCCACGGCAGCATAGGTGATCGCTGGTCTTACCACAAGCGAGTATAGACAATATATCATCCGGGGTCTTATACCCTAATTATTACCACAGACTCGACGGCTGATCCAGAGGGATCTGGTTGCTCTATTTGCGATATACATTATATTTGTGGGTTCCATGAGAGTTTACTGTCAAGGATAATTCCCAGGTATATGGCTGCCCTTGAAAATTGAATGGGTTCACCGTACATAGTGGGGCGAGTTAGGAGATTTAGTTTTCTCCGTTTCGTTAAAGAGACGATAGTCGTGTTTTTTTGGATTTACAGAAAGACCTTCTTCGTTGAACTATAGATAGTGCATGTTGCAATATTTCTGAGATCGTGCTTTCAAATTGGCCACTGATAACGATTTCTACATCGCCATATCCTATGGCATCAATTCCTTGATTAGACAGGGGTTGGAATAGGTCGTCAATGACTAGGTCTCTATTTGGCTCTTTTTGTCATTACATTTTTTATTTTTTTTTTACTTTTCGGTAAATCTTCCGAACATTGCTTTTGGAGTAGGACCTCTCTATTTCATCGATCACTCGCTTCTCTTGGTCATTCCTTTTCAGCTCGAAAAGTCGATGTTCATCCCTCCGACCGACGACGAGATTAAGTCCATACCATATTCGAAATTTTGTGGTTCAGGTGTTTAGACTATTGGCCACTGAAGCAGACATTGTCATTGTGATATCACAGAATTGATTCATAGGTACCTCGGGTTCGAAATTGTGACTAGTCCGCACCATTTTAAATTTGTTTCAAAGTTTTGGCAGAAGTCTTGTGCAATTTCACATCCTAAGCCAAAATTGGAATACATAGTAAAGCGAACAAATGGCATTTATTAAGAAATATATTCATAGATATTTTGATTCTCGACAAATTGTACAAGTTTTAATTTGACTTAACTTTCTGTTTGATTGTGAAAGGTCTAATATTGACTTTTTAACTATTTAGAGTTCTTAAATTTTGCAGATGTGCGTAAAAATTATGTCAGTATATGATTTAATCATAAAAACATTAATAACTTGTTTTAACTTCACTTCATTTAACTCTTCATTGCATTCAGAAATCTTATTAACTACAAAAAGTCTTGAAATAGTTTCTTGTCAATATTCCTCTGAGTATTTTAACGAAACACTCAGCTTTCTGCTCCATTCTGAAGCTGAGCTAAATTAAATTCAATTTCATTTTTATTTGACCAAAAATGAGGTAAAGGCAGGGGCTTTTGGGTAGGACCAGTAGTTACGATAGACCAACAAAAATAATGATACCCCTTAGACTTGCATTACGAAACGTGAAGATCTGTCAAAGTGTCAAGGAGTCAAGGAGAAAAGTTACAAACTCAGCCTTGTTTTTTACAATACATTCAAATCTGTACTTTAGTACCTACTACAACTAGTGATTTATGTAAATGTATACTTCCTTATCCAGAAAGCCCGTGTATTTGAATGCAGTTCTTTTCAAAGACCATCGTTTAAGTTCACGCAGCAGCAGTCGAAATTGTTGGGGCTGTTGCCATATTGAACAACAAAATTATTAATTTTAAACTAAATATAGACTCATTCAACAGAGTGCGAACACGGGCGGTATATTTAGGACAACACATCAAAAGTATAAATATGAAACCAAGATATTTCTGCAAATCAGTTTTTTGCCGCGTTCAAACGATGGCTGACTTTAGGAGTATATTTCTCATCATAAGTGTCTTTGCTTCGGCAATAATTTACGCAGCTGCGGCTCCAGCAACGGATTTATTAGATTTAAAGCCACCTTTGGGAAGCAATGGAATTTCAGTTGAAACTAAAAAAGCTTTAACTGAGCAAATAAGCACCACTCTTCGAGCCACTACTACCGAAGAGCCAGTTACAGTATTAGACCGTTTCTACCGAGCTTATGAGGATGGAACTATTGAATGGAAGTAAGACGTTTACACAAAACAAAACAAAAAAACAAGAAGCTGACCCGTAATCTTTTACTTTCAGAATTGTTTTCAGCAATGAAGTCGCACAATACCAAAGGATAACCAACAAGCAATACCAAGGAAGGACAATTCAAGTTTACGAGGGCTATATTTCTACGCGATTGCCGGACAACACATACCGGCTCAACGTCTATATTGCCGATGAAAATGGTTTTCGCCGTTTGAGACGTAAGTAAAAACAGAAGTTTGAGTCTGAAATTTTGTTTAAATCTGTCCCTTTTTTTTGCAGAGGAGTTTGATAATAAGCCAATACCCCTGCCACCATATGTTCCGTATGTGCCAAAAGTTTAAGCCCCCAATGAAACACAGCAAGAAATAAGTATGAAACGTTCACCGGACTTGAAAATAAAAACGAAAGTAGATACTAACAATAACTCAAAGACAATTAGCATTTTTTGTTTGTCTCTTAACAAATCTGGTCAAAAAATAATGTTTCAAATAAAAAAAATTGTGTAGTCATAAAATTTCATTTTCTTATGACATAAATATTGTCTTGATCCAGTTTTGAGTTTAACCACCTACAGATACATTATTTGGCTCGATATTTGGCCAACAGTTTGGGTAAGAATTAATTTTGAAGAGGTGCCATAAGTTTTTCGTAAGCACTTAAAGCTCCAAATGTTGTTTAAATTTCGTTTACAAAGAACGTTTCAATGTCTTATAAGATTTACAACACCAAACTGAGCAATAATTAAGCTATTGTTCGATCGGGGGCACGTTAGGTTGGTTTAGGTTATAAAGGGGTGTGTGATGAAAAGGAGCGCTCATTTTTTGAGTCTTCTGTAAAAACCCATCAATTTACTAAACAAATTGGGAGCCAGGTGGTACTCTTAATGAATTGTAGGAGATTAGATAGGAATGAAAGCCTTTTAACTCCGGGTACGCTGCGAAGAATGCGGATTCTAGCTTTTAGACGATCTTCTTTTAAAGAAGGGCGGTGGAAAAGCAGATGTTTCATTCATCGTTTGGCACTATTCTCCATTTGTACTCGTAAGAGTCTTGTGATTATTCCATATATCATGCGGGAAGAGGATCGATTAAGTAAGTACCAGAAAGTCTGTTCTTCATAACGTACGAAAGGTGCCACAGTCCTCCCTAGATAACCGGATGAGTTAGCCTCTTTCGTTACTATATGCCGTCAATTCGGTATAGGTTAGGCTATAGGTTAAAAAGGTGTATAAGAGAGTAAGGTCTCATACAGCATACTCGGCACTAAAGGGGCCCATTGCGATACCTAGGGAATCAATTGAAGTAAACTACACCTTATAACAGGTTCTATTGAAAAACATCAAATTTCCCTTTGGAAGCCTATAGTAGGTCTTTGTTTCGTGTAATCTGTCTCCTCTTAATGCTGGAAGAACTACCTTCACAAAAATGTCCTTTGGTTGCGAGATATATGTAATGTATAGCTACGCATAGTATATCGTATGTGTGCTATATTTTCCTCAGGTTGCAGAATTTTCGGGTCGCCTGTGTCTGCCATGCCAAGAATTTTAGCATGCTTTCAGTGACCTGATAAGACTCCGACCAGTGTCCTGAGTTGTTGCTCCCTGCGTAACTAGTGCTAACTAATTTAAGAGCTATCGACTTGAAATTTGGTACGTACGCTTTTATCCACAAAACTGAGGCTAAGTTCGAAGATGAGCAAGATCGGATGAAAACTACTACTACCTCCCATACAAAAAATATCGGATTTAGATAGGTTTTTGATGTTCAAAATTAAATTTAAATAGCTACAGTAAAGATAGATCGGCATAGTCCGAAGCTCAAATACCCAGAAAACTTTTCCTGAAATTTGATAAAATAGGGTTTTCTTTCTTGGAAAAAAGACCAGACTTTTGTATAAAACATTTTCTGGGGTTTTTTCCAATTAAAAAATCTGGCGTTATTTCCTCTGGAATAATTTCCGGGAGCCTATGTTACCTGTTGGCGTGAACACTTTTGGACAGAATTCAATGAAAATTGTTTTGAAATGTTTCTTAAGCCTGGGAGAAGTTTTTAGGCTATATAGTATCCTTAATGAGTATAAGATGACTGATGCGAAGACGTCATAAATTCCTATGGATCCTGGTTTCATAAATGATTTGAATGCTCAGGACGTCAAGCTTCCAAATAATTTTGAATATAGAAGAATTATTGGAACTCTTCTTTATTTATCTGTGAATACCCGCCCGGATATTGCAGTGGCAGTGTCAATTCTTGGAAGAAATGTCAGTGAACCTAATCTAAGAGACATTTTAGAAGCCAAAAGAATTTTGAAGTACTTACATCATACTCAACATTTGAAAATGAAGCTTGGTGGAAAGGAGGAATTAGATTTGGTAGCTTTTGTAGACGCAGATTGGGCAGGTGATACCAAAACTCGCCAATCCACTACAGGATTTCTATTCTTCCTTGGAAGTGGAGTTATATCTTGGGCTAGTCGAAGGCAAAACCACATCACTTTGTCTTCAACAGAAGCCGAATATGTCGCATTATCAGAAGCATGCAGTGAGTTAAAATGGATTAACATGCTCAAAAGGGATTTGAAGTTGGAGGTAGATGCTATAACTGTATATGAAGATAACCAAAGTTGCATCGCTCTAGCAAATGAATTTAAACTCAACCCACTTACAAAACAGTCGAGAAGTACAAGATAATATTGAAATATTGTCCAACTTCTGAGATGATAGCTGATATGATGACGAAGCCGTTAGAACGAGTGAAGCTATCATATTTTTCAGGACTTACTTTTGAAGTAGATGACATTGAGAAGGGGTGTCGGAAGTGAACAATTGTACATCTACTTTATTCTTTAAATTTTAGATTTCAGTAGTTCATGTTCTATAAGTTTGTTTGAAATTTAAAATTAATATTATTCCTTTCCGATATCCACCAAGAATCCAAAGAAGTTACTAACGGACTGTGTCTTCCCTCCTGAGTACAACTTACCGACATCTGAAACCAATGCCAATCGGATTCTCCTTCTCCTATTTTATTTATACCAGGGCATTATCCCATCTGCGTACGTCAAGCTACACATCTTTAGTGTGGGTTAATTATAAAAAAAATCCGACGAAGCTACTGACATTAACGCCTCCAACATGCTCAAATAAAAGATACAGCTCATACAATCAACAACGGTATTGACCTTCTAACTCATCTAATATTAAGGTAATAGTTATAATTATAAGGTATAACGATATCACAGATTCACGAAAAACATCTTCCAACCGGTAGGTATATACTCTACCTTCGTCTCTTGCACTTGCATCTGTGATGTAATGTTGCTTAAGCTAGTATTAGACGATATGTTGAATCAGCATACGTATGCTGAAAATTGATTCCGAATCGCAACATATCGTGTAATAGGCAAATTTCTGTCAGCATATGTATGCTGAAAGGCGTTTGTTGACAAATTTGTTGGCTAGTCAGCACACGTATGTTGATGAACTAAACATATCGTGTAATACCCCTTTTGGGACCGTATGCTAACATTCGGACAAATTTTCGGTGTATGATGACTCGTATGATATATGCTGACGAGCTAAAGTAGGCTCATCAGCATACACCACATTTTTCAGCATACGGTTTTGTTATTTTTGAAGTTTCGATACATTTTGAGCGCGCCGGACATGTTTTTTGTATTTATATTGCCTTGATTTTTGGTTTTAAAAGAAAAAATGGCAGAGTTGTTCTGTTCGCAGCTTATAGGCTGGTTTTGTTGTGCATTTTTTAGCCATCCGCGGTTAGTGACAAGCCAATTTTGAATGACTTGGGTGTGCCGGAAAATGCAGCATTATATTGCAGGTGAATTGCGGAGCCTTCGAGCCGCATAAGTGATATTTGCGAAACGTAAATTGTCTCGTGCATATTATCAGTTCCTTCAATAAAAAGTTAATAATAAAAAAATTCATTCGTTTCTTTTTCCTTCTTCCTGTCGTCGTGGTCATTTTTAATATGGTACAAAATACAAGAGAAAACAAGTAAAAGTATTATCATCGGCCTGGCCGATGCTTTCATACCCTCCACTGCATACAAGTCATGCAAAATGTGAGGCATTTGAGTACTTACACGACACCACGGTTCTAATGTTGGTTTTTTTATGGGAGGTTCCATAACTACTCTATCGATATACCCCAACCTGACGACCGACCGACCGACGGTAGTAAGAAGTCCTCTCAAAAAATTGCATTAGCCTAGGTCGATTCGTTTGGACGCTAACGTGTTTTCAACGGACAGACAGCTACACAGACAGACGGACATAATCGAAATCGATTCAGAATTTGATCCTGTTTCAGAATATGTATTCTTTTTGGTGTCTCCAATGTCTCCTTCTTGGTGTTGAAAATAAAATGGCAAAGTGAATATACCTTCCTGTACACTGTATAAGCTATAACAAGCACCCCTGACCGACGACTTTACAGCCTATGCCCAAAATCGTATAGGAGCTAGTGCCCTACTCTGAGTCTGTTGTCTTTTCATTTCGTTGTACGTTGAAAACGTACATTTCACCAGAATCGCAGAAAATCGATAAATACAACGCGCCCGTATGCTAAAATCCCGATTTGTTAATTTATCAGCATATAATCATACGAGTCTTCAAATTTTTAAGCATACCGAATTCAACATATCGTCTAATATGGCATCATACGTTCTGGAAAAATATGATAGCAAACCGTATGTTAGCATATTCTGACAACAAACAATTTGCTGCTTTCGGAGTAATTCAACATATCGTGTAATAGGGCATCATACGCCAGACGAAAATATGCATATATGCTTAGAATTGTTAGCAAATGATAGTCAGCATACGTATGATGATTCAACATATCGTCTAATACTAGCTTTAGAGCGCGCAGTCATACACAAAACACAACACACAAATTGACAATGCCTCAGCATAGATACATCAGTAATGGTCCCCGAAATAATCTTTGGGACTTTTTTTGCCCCAAAAATTCCTTTGTTCCTTTCATCTGTTTAATAAAGTACAAAACCATTATTCCGAAGTTCTTAGAATTCCTTCTTGAATTTCGTGCCTTGAGTCACTTTTACGCAGATTCAACGGGAAATCCTCATTATCTTGTGACGTCGGTATACCTAACCTAGTACCTCAGAAGCTCAGCAAATAAAATGGTAAACAACTACAAATCATCACAATCACAATAAGCTCTAAGCTCTAGATCATAGAAAAGTTTTAGAATCCAACGCATGACCAGTTAGAAGAGAAGGCTTCCCCCATTTAAATAAGGCTATGACTAAATTAAAATTTTACTTGTGATACACTTTCCTATACATCATATTTTGATTCGCATACCGATACCGAAAACAAATTTCCACAAACCCGTTTTTAAGTGAAGCACAATTAACACCAAATCCCCGTCGCGTCGGTAGTCGCTCATGACGCAGTCAACACCAGGCTCGATGACTTTAAATTCTCTTTAATCGAGGTGACTAAATAAATTGTGTCTCACTAAAGCTTATCATAATTATTTTAATCCAAACCAAAGCTTTGTGTAAATTAATTCCGCGTTAACGCTCAAGATTCGCCATCGAAATTCAGCTTAACCATGACAAATAAAAAGCACTATAAAGTAACACAAAACCTATAAGAATCTTGCTTTTATCATTCTTAGACATCAGTCTTGAGATAGTTAAAACACCGAAAGTATACCTGAAAGTATACCGCTTTGCAAGTCAAGTTCATGACTCTGTGACCAGTATCTGGAGTTTAATATTTTCAATCATCTTCGTTTAATTATACTTGTTAAATTTTAATTTTAATCGTGACTTCATATAAAACTAAATATAAATTTATTATTTTCGCAAATTCGAATGTCAATGAAATCGTAAGGACAACGAATTGTGTGTATAAATATCGGGAGAAGATTTATCCAAGAGCGCAGTTTTCATTCAACCTTGAGTCTTACAACAATATGGGACCCCTGAGACTCCTTGTGGCTTTAGGCGTTTTAGTGTCGTCGGCGATTTTTCTTACACATGCGGCACCTACCGATATACTTGGTCCGCCAAGGACATTGGAAGGAGATACGAACGTGAATCCACCTGTGAGTGATGAATCCTTGAATGGAAGTAGTGAAAATAATAAGAAGGATAATGAGGAGGTTACGACACTCGAACGCTACTACAGAGTCTATGAGAATGGAACAATTGAATTCAAGTGAGTCGACCATACGTTTGCGATCCTTTGAGGAAATTGTAATTTTTTTTCCATTGTAGAACTGCCCTCAGTAATGGTCATGTCCAATATCAAAAGATAAGCAACAAAGTTGTGAATGGAGAGACTATTCAAGTCTATGAGGGATACGTGTCCATTCGGTATGCGGATGGTAGGTACGGGACTTCGTACTATATTGCCGATGAAAATGGATACCGACGCACAAGAGGTAAAGCTACTTAATTGCACTTAATTAGTTTTGATTTTTAAACTTTCCATTTACCTGTAGTTGAGACTGACACCAAGCCACCAGTGCTGCCGAAAAGTGCACCGAATACCGCAGACTCGCATAATAGTACTGAAAACGAACAGGAAGCTCGAACTCCGGTTGGAACCAACGTGATCGCGGAAGAGCCCGATGTTTCAGTGCTTACAACTACTGAAGGAAGTCATAATAGCGAAGCCCCTATTACTGAGGAAAATAACATTAAATCCGATGAAGACACAACTTTATCAGTGCTGCGAAGTACAGAACTGAATTTAAGTGAAACAACACCCACAGTTGACAGTGAAGGAAATGAAGAAACCACAACTTTGCCAACAGCTGTTGAAACATCTACTGATAATGAAGATGTGACCAAAAATGATTTAGAAGGCTTGACTGATAATGAAGCAAGCACAGAAATCAATGACAAGGATGGTCTTGACACCTCGACTCAGTACCCAACGTTGGCCACAAGTGAAGACAATGAGGAAAGAGCAACTGAATTGCCAGTCATCAAAGACACCCTGACAACCACTGAAGAAAACTTAGTGGGAATCACAGAAGATGATGAAATTGAAGTATCTACAAAAATTGAAGAAATTTCAACAGATTCACCACCGTTGCCAACGACTACTGGTCAAACTATATTCGAAGCATCTACTGAATTGCCAATCATTCAGGAAAATACCCAAAAGATTGATGAAAATGAAGAAGGTTCTGGAGGAATCTTACCAATAACTGAAGAAGTCGTAACTACAATCACCGAGGAAAGTGTGTCTTCAACAGAACCTATCACTGAAGAAAATACTTATTTCACATCAACCGAGATACCAATAGTTGAAGAAAATGCAAGCAAATCGAGTGAAGATCTTCCAACCAACACTGAGCTTACAGCGATCAATGATGGTGAGTATTTGGAACCAATCACAGAGTCAAATTCGACTTCTCAAGAAGAAATAACATCGACCAAGCCATTACCTTCAGATGAAGATGTTAATGGATCTACTACGCTGCCAGAACCAAGTACAGAAGCGCCAGCATTGTTAAGCACAATCGCTTCCGTAACACCAATCATTGACGACAATGTGGGATACTCAGTTGGAATTGAAGCAAGCACAGAAATTCCAGCCATAGAAGATGAAAACAAAAACGAAGCAACACCGACTGAAGTCCCAGCACTACCAGTAGCTGAGCAAACATCAACGAAAGCAACAGAATTGCCAGCTTTGGATGATAGCAAACTTGAAGCATCAACAGACAGCCCGGCATTGCCAGTTACCGAGGAAATTCAAATCAAATCAAATGAAGCAAGTACTGAGCTACCAACAGTTTCCACAGAATTCCCAGCATTGCAACTAGAAGAAGAAACTGCAACCAACTATGGTGAACATGAAGCCATTCAGAGCACTCAGCTCCCAATTTTAGATGAAGCTTCAGCTGGTGAAGATAAGTCAGTTGAATTGTCTACTGAAATTTCAAGCGGAATTGTAACTAATTCCGCTGAAGACAATTCCATTATCAGTGAAGCAAGCACAGAGCTTCCAGATTATGACAAAAAAATAAGCCTAAGCACAGAACCTGTGCTATCTTCAAGTAGCTGGCCAGCACTGCCACTTGTGGATAATGTCTCCACAGAATTGCCAGTCTTAGAAAATGCAAATGTTAATACTACCAAAGCCGATGAAGTTAGTGGTGGTGATCTATTAGCTTCGGAAAATACTAAAGATGTTGATGAGAAAGATCAGTCAACGTTCTCGCCTTCTACTGAAAATGACAACAGTACCGTTGAACCTACAACGTTAAACACTGAGGAAGACAATACAACGACAGCAGCTGGAGACGAGAATCTCGAAACAGAAGCGAAAGTTGAAGAGTTGCCAATTACTGAAGAGGGCACAACAAAGACTGCATAAGAAGTATTGACTTGAAGTTGAAAGCACAACTTTCGGAATCAGTATTCAGGGAATTTTAAGAATATGTTAGAATTATTATTTTTTTTTATAGTTTATAGGAATGCCATTATTTGGGGGACTGAAAAAATTGAATATAGTTATTTTAGATAACAAGCCATTGAAAATTTTACTTTCTGTTGTTTGACTCTCGAATCGGTTCAGCTGTTTCGTGTCTTGATACTTGGTGTAGGTAAGTTTGTTAAGCTGCAGCCTTGTCTTATCGTCGACCTTTTTAACAAGCTTTGCTGCAGCTTACTGTACCACCTTGAGTTCTTTGAATTCCAGAAGAATAATGGTGATATCAGTTCTAACAGTGAATTGAACGAACTAAGGTAGTTCAAAAGCGTAAATGACCCATGTCACTGGAGGGCCAACTTTATGCAGTTTAGATAAGCTTTGAAGGGTAGTAGGACAGTTAAAACATCATATAACATGAGACCCTCGATGGCCTTTCCGGTAGCCCATATCGCTAGCCTAAAAGTAGCTATAGAGATTCTCAGAGCTCATTCCTTATTTTGGCTCATAGGCCTCGCTTCTCACATCCTTATGTTTGGACTTGGCCTTTGGTCTTTGCCAAAAAAATGTGCGTCTTTTCAGATCGGGCCTTTAAGTTTATGGCTCTACCTTGGATGATCTTTATCCATGTTCAATATAATCGCCAAATGGTCGCATATGTACCTATATTTGGAGTAGAAATGAGTTAAAGGTGCCATCTTAGGACTATTTGTCAGAATTGCGCGACGCGACGTGTCTTCTGCACCACCGTTTGCCAGACTTCTGCAGCTTTTCTGACGCATAGTAGGTAAGTAATATAATGACTACTGAGTCCTATTTTCGCTTCAGTGTCCTGTAGCTTCATGCATTTCCAGATGGATGGACCATGAAGCGTGCAGGTGCAGCTGCAATACAAGTGAGTGACGTTTAACATATAGCGGTTAGGAAGTAGTCCACTAACTTTTTGCAGAGTTAAGATTAAATTTTATCTAGACGAGATTGATTTATGTTGCCGGTCAGAGCCTTCTTGACTGACGATCATTTGGTACTACATATCAGCCTAGAAAACCAGTCATTTGTCATGATGGCTGACCCTCTTCGTCACATCGCTTGGATCGGTCATTGTCGCTCTGACGCGGTGCGTCCGAATTGCAAATTTGCAAGCACCTGAAAGGAAACTCGTTTCTGCCTGTTGGACGTGGAACTGTTGTGACAAATAATTAAATTAATTCAGCCAGGCATTGAAGTTTCTCATAACTTCACTGGCCTGAACGTCACTCATCGTAATCGCTGATGGCTCTTAGAGCGGCCTGATACTTCCAATTCTGCCTTCGTGATTAGCATCCTCAAGCTATTGAGAATTTGTTCTTGTTCTCCTAACTGTTTGTGGAAAGTTAGGATTAGATGCTTGATTGTGTTTCCAAAGACACAAAATAGGGGGAGGAATCTACACCTACTACTTAATCCGTACTCCTCTGCACCGTCAAACTACTCTCGAAGGGGTCCACATAGTTCTGCTCCTATTCTTTGTAGATTTTTAATTTATGCTGGGCTTGTTATCACTTCTATTAGGACACTCCTCAAAGCTGTTTTCAATGTATAAGTCCGCTATCTATGCTCGCAAAAGGTCCATTCAATGATTAACACAAGCCTTTATATGAGGACTTCTTCAAAAGTTAGATCGGTGCTAAAAATTAATAGTACACCTTAAACTTAATTGTGAAAATATTTTGAGCGTTCTTTGAAAACTACCAGGACTTCAAGGAATGGCGGGGTTTATAGCATGAACGATGAAGCTGTTTCAATAGCATTTCATTTCTGATTACTGAAGTAGATACCCAACTGTTGGCACTGCAAAAGTCAGTCCATGTCATAATCTATCCATTCATCAAAAGCATTGCTTCCTGTAAATCTTACGACTTTAGTTGGCTGAATCATAATGCCTAGGTCGTAGGAGATACTCTAACTTTCAGAATTTGGTAGGCCCAACTAAACCTATAGATGTTGGTCTATAAAACAAAAAAACACAAAAGTTCCATCATTGACTACTAAATATTCGAATTTTATTTCATTGCCCAATTAAGCCGTAGCTACAATATTAAGAACATCATTGAAAATGTCTGTTCAATCCTTGTCCGATCTTATGTTTGATACTGGTGGTAATGGAAGGCTGAGCATCTCCTTAGTATTTGGATAGTTTGGTGGTTTATCGCTAATTTCAGCTAAAAATTAAAAAACAAAGAATTAAAAATATCTCTAAAATTATGCGACCATAATCTGAATTTACATGAAGCAGTGTAACCCTTATTATCAGCTCGGAAATAGGTCGTCAGGTAGGTGTTATTATCACGCTTGTCGGAATAGTATCCCTCCAACAGTTGGATCTCCTGCTTGCCATCACTTTTGTTCATCACCTTTTGGTAGATATTCAATCCGTTGCTCAGAACCAACCTAAGATAGGTATACATTTAGTAAGACGTTTAGAATGACCACAAGCCCCAAAACTTACTTGTACTCCTTGCTGCCATCTTCGTTGAACTTGCAATAGCGTTCAATTAGTTCGACATCCTGCTGACGTGGGCCATGTTGCTGTGGGTACTGAGGGTATGGTGGATATGCGGCATTTTGTGGATACTGTGGGTATGGTGGGTAGTTGGGTTGTGTACTTCCGGGGTATGGTTTTGATGGTGGGTAATAAGGTCCCCCTGGATATTGTGGTCCACCTGGATATTGTGGTCCACCTGGATATTGTGGCCCACCTGGATATTGTGGCCAGCCAGGTTGCTGTGGGTACTGTGGACCTCCTGGATAGTGTGGCCATCCAGGTTGTTGTGGATAATGCGGGTATGGTTTTCCGGGATAATATGGGCCCTGTGGATAGTGTGGTCCTCCGGTTGGCGGTGGTCGGTGGGGTCCTCCATTATACGGTGGACGTCCATTCAATTCAGTTAACTGCGCTAGCTCTTCATCGCTCTGCGTATTAAATACATCCGTAAAATGAATCAATGGCGGTAAGTTAAGAACTTCCTTTTTTAATGGTTCTCCAGTAACTACGACAGCCGCAGTGAAAGCCGCCAAAAATGCTAACAAAAGTCCTGTGCCCATGACGCTCAAAGGAGATACTCGCTGAGACTGATATTGAATGGTTCTGATTGCGGCACTATATATAGGGATTTTAAACATCCTTTGCATCTGCACAGACAGTAGATGGGCTGGTCCATCAAATTGTCAAATGTCCAAAATTTGCGATTAAAACTCATCCAAAAAAAGAGTTCACCTTGTAAATGTATAGCCCGTGATTAATGTGAACGCATCAATTGGTGATTTAGTTGACCATTTTCGGCAGACTGAATTTGCGGACTCTTTTGATCGACGAAATGTACGATGAGACACATTATGATAACACAATGATGCATCGAGCATGCATTAGGTTTGATGGCAAATTTCAGATAACTTCAGTTGACATATTTATGCGTGAATTATACCTGGGCTGGAGATTTGCAGTTGGCGTCAAAGTTAAGGGAAAACGAGAAGAAATTAGCTCGTTAGTTATTTTTAGGCTTCGTTCTGCGGTTTACGCAAGTTTGTATCAGTGATATGATCACTCCATATACCTACGTATATGCTGACATGAAATCAATCTGTTGAACTTTGGCAAACACAATCAATGAAGTGTAAGAAGACCCTTTTGGGAAGATAACTCTTGGCTGGGGAAGTTATCGAATTGATCACAATTGGGATAGCACTGTATGGAATGGTATAGAAGATTTTCTTGACCACATTGTGCGATAGTGGACAAATTTTTATAATATAATCATGGAGAGCACTTCGAACCAATAAATTGAAGAATAGACGAAATTGAAATATGAACCCCAAGTTGGCGGTTTCTTTATTCTGACTGCTGCCAAAAAAACCTAAGGACTAGCATAAGGATAGGTTGAAATGGCGCACTGCCATAAACAGGAGGCAATAAACAGGGAGCATACTGTTATGGCCACCGTCCGTCCTTCACCGAAGACAAACCGCCTTCAGAAGGTTCTAACTTCATTAATTTTAACAAATTTAGTTGACTGCTTCAGTCTCAACTAGGACCTTTCAACGAGGTAAAATACACAGATCTCTCTCTCAAAAGAAACTCGCAGATAGCAATAGAGTTCCCACCCATAATGTCCGGCCATAATCTGAAGACGAAAGAAAGTAGACTCGGATATTGCCAAGCCTGTCATATTAGGGCGCCCTTTGGAGCCAGGCCTGAAGGGTGGCAGTTTGTGAGCGTCTGGTGGTCGTCTTGTCACGCTAGGCAGTCGGCCGGGTTTAACATAAAACGGCTACGAGCTTCCCATCAATGGTCTTGCTAACCATTACGGTGTTCAGAGATTGTATGCGCTATGCACCAATAGGGGCATAAGTAGACTTGAAATTTAATTGTCGACTAAGACGTTTTTCCTTTGCCAATAATAACTATTAACTATTAGGAAATAATACCTTGTATGGTATGTCGAAGTCTCGAGTGTACCTAAACCTTTAATAACCTCGTTTTATCAGGGATTTTGGAGAATGATTCCTTGAGAATAGATATCCTTCACCAAAAACACGGTTTTTGAAAGCTCCGCTTAAGTGGTACCATCATAAGTGATATCACCTTGCCAGTGGTTTTATTTGTGGGTGGTAAGAAAATGCCTCAAGAGCAGCTGTAGACGAAATTCGTAGAGAAAGTAGAGAACAGGCTGTTCTTTGTACCATATTCAGATTATTCTTCTTTATCGTCTTCGGCAATCCAAGAGGGATAAAAGGAAAGTTCAAATCAAGCTTAGTCTGTTTTAAGGGTGCTATATCTTTTATTTGAATACTAGCTGTACCCGCCCAGCTTTACCCGTGCACAGGAATTGTATTGCTTAGGTCTTAGATAATAATGTTCTTTCGTAAAATGCGAAAAATGAGAATAAATCTATTTTCTGGAATTTTCTTTCTGCCTAAACCTGAAATATACAGCAATACGAAAAAAAAAAGAATCATAAAAATCATATAAGATGTTTTTTGTATGGGAGGCGTCACCCCCGTTTGTCCAATTTTGGCGTGGCGATATCGATAATGGATGTAATGTATTGGATATATAATGTGCACCCTCTTCATCGCCCTCCCTCTCCTTGATCATGCTACTTGTTTGTAATGCTGTATTTCCTTTCCTTTGTTTCCCTCTTCCTATGGAATCCGAACAACTACCTACCTAATACAATACTATACACCCCATGCCATACTGCCGCACGCACCACATCCCATACATCCCATCCCATACATACCTACATATACAACTGATCACTTCGAAAACAAATAGTGTTGTTTTGTTTGTCCTGTCGCATCGTAAAAGTACAAACATCCATTTGTAGCAAGGTATATGTGTATGTATATATTTTCACTTAAAAAAATACATACGTCATATCAGAATGAAATTCCTACTGCGTTGCGTGGCGATATCGATAATGGTTGTAATGTATTGGATACATAATGTGCACCCTCTGCATCGCCCTCCCTCTCCACGATCTTGCTACTTGTTTATAATAGCCGTGTTTTATTATGCCCATGATCTGAACCGGATCAGATCAGCATAATAAAACAAACCAGGATCATTTTGACATTTGACAGTGGCTTACAAATTGTATGCGAGAAACGGAGTGGTTTGATTGGTTATTGGGTTGTCAATATTTTGTAAGAAACTTTATTTGTATACACGAATAAAATTATTCGCCTAGAAGTATACTATCATACTATCTATTTGGATCATGAAAAATGATCCAGATAGAAAGTTGGATCACGTGTTGTTGTTGGGAATTAGTGCTAATTTGTGATCTGGTTCAGATCACGGGCATAATAAAATACGGCTAATACTGCATTTCCTTTCCTTTCCTTTGTTTCCCTCTTCCTATGGAATCCAAACAACTACCTACCCCAACCCTACACTTATCGAATGAAATTCTGAAATGAAACCCGTTTTGTATTATACGTCTCTCGATCATAATATACATATCTACATACATATATAACTGACCATAGCACTCACTGCGAAAACAAATCAACCCTTTTCGAATGTATAGTATACAGTATATGTATTGTTTTTGTTTGACGATCGCAAAAGTATAAACGTTCATTTGTAGCAAGGTATATGTGTATGTATATATTTTCACTTCAGAATATACATTTTCGCTAAAAACTATTCCTAAGGATGTGGCTATAAACGACATAGCCTATAGCAGTCTTACAGTCTTAAGGAACATTTTAAAAAAAGTTTCATGGAAATCTGTCCAGTAGTTTTTGAGTTTTTAGCTGACAAAGAAAAGTCCTACAGTTTTATTATATGTATAGGTAAAAGATATAACACGTCATTTCACTCAATTTTTTTTAGAATTTTCGCTAAACTAATATCGCTACAGTATCTAGTCTATAGAGCATAGCTGGCAGAATGCTTCAGAACCAGGCACTTTGAATGGTGCTAAAAACATTTTAGCCCCGCAGTTTTTTCTATTTATTGAGATGGTCTACTTCTTCCTCTATTGAGATACCAGCTTTCTCAGAGTCCCCATTAGTAAGGTATTGCATTGGCCTACGAACAAACACCCACTAGCCAAAATGAGTAGGATTTAGTTCATAAATTTGGGAGATAGTTCAGTTGAGACGTAGTTCATTATGAACAAATTCCCAATGAATTAAGTACCTACCAACTTGAGGAAAGTGGGAGTTAGTTCATTTAAATTGTTTCGATGAAAATATAATTCAGTTGAATGTTCCCGCTCCAATGAGCCTTCCCTTATATTTTAACCCCAGAGGGTTGACGCTTAAGGTTATCTATTATATATTTTCTATTATAGAATTTTGACATTTAAATACAGATACTTGACTCTGAGAGATATGTGTATTTCACTCCACAATAATCGCAATAAATCAAATTTATTAAACAGACAACATTGCCCAAATGAGTCTATTACTGTTACTGCCAATAAATGGCCACCCCAATGCTTACTAAAAGCTCATTCATAATTTGCGTTCGTTCGCAATATTTTATTGCATTTTAATTACATTTTGTATATAGTTACAGTTACAGTATTTCGAAATTATTTCGATTAAATCATTCAAAGTGTCAACAGCTATAACGAAACCAGTTTCCAATCATTCGATTTGGTTGCTGGAATTCAAAAACATTCATTAAGTTAATTACTTTATCCAAACTTTATCGTTGATAGATTTTACTTTTTAGGGAAAATAAAATGTATCTCTGGTGTCAATATTCTAAAAAAAAAAGCCTCTTTTTGATTCCTTTTTATTTATATCTTCTTTGAAATTTGGTGGAATTTTTCAGACGCCATGCAAAAATGCTACCTAAAGCGCGTAACATGAGAAGAAAAAAAATCCATTTAAAGGAAGAACTTTTGTTATCACTTGTAATGCTCGTCCGCATTATTAGTCCACGTCAATGTTGAAGATAACACGAAAACATGGCAGACACAACAGCAGAAAAAAACATTTTCCTTTGAGGATAAGATACTTAAAGGGAAAACACAAAAATCTTATTTAACATTCATTAAACTTTTTTTTCTCTCTTCTGCTATCTGACGAAAGGGCAAAGAATCTGAAGTGCTAAGATGACAGGAAAAAAAAAAAGATTGCTAGTGGCAACAGCGAATGGATGGAAAGGTTTCTTTTCGCGCTTTTAACATTTTTCAAAAATGGTATAAAAGCGTTTTAGTTAATCATTTTATTTTGAAATTCTTTTTCTTAATTTTCCATTATTGCTAAGTGGGTTCTTTACCCGAATTTCGAATGCAAAAAAAAATTCGATAGAAGATTACCCAAGGTGGAAATGATGGCAAAAATGGGATGGGACAACGAATGACATTATAAAGGGTTGCTACGGCACTTTGTCGTGTAAATAGGACGGAAAATGGTGGCTTTCATTTAAAATTTTAGACTATTTCGGTAAATTGATGTAAGAATAGGTAAGTGGTAGTCGTTATTTTCTTTCTACAAAAAAGGAGTAGCTATGTATAATATGTAGGTATGTATTTGGAATTCATTTAGAAATTACCTACACGAAATCGGCTTTAATGAGTTTTTTTTTAATTTAAGTATGTTGCTGTAGCTAGGTATATAGAGAAAGCTATTTATAGGAAGGCATATTTCTTAAAAACCCTTCAGGTTCATTTGTATTCATTTTATGAGCACTGTTGGATTTTTAATACCTAACTAATTCTTTAAAGCAGCCGAATTAACGTTTTTGTAGTTGTAGCAGCAAGTTCTATACATTATTCCCTCTATTCAAAGATACCAAAAATAAGAAAAATTTTTACCATCTAAATATTAACTTAGAAAATAAATGTGCACGACTGGGTCGCACGAAACTTTCTCGTTTATTGCGAATCTTGCAGAGCTTCAGAGTCATTTCAGCAAATTTTACGTTTAAAATCATACCCACTCAAGATGTACTCAGGTTTAGTAACTGAATTCTTGTTAATTAAAAACGTAATACATACTACATAAACATACGTATTAACTACAAAACATTATTACTTTCAAATTTCACCCCGAACCAACATTTCCTTCAAGGCAAGTAGGCTATGAATTTCGAATTATATTGCCACTGAAATGTTGGGCTTAGCAAAAATATGCCGGGTGTGAAATGAATACAAAACGGCTATATTCGAGCTTTCTGAGAAAAACTAAGTACGTGATCATGTTTAGAATGCTTACGTTGCCTTAAAAAATGTATTTCGATCAAAATCGTTAGACCGGTTTTTTGTAAAATTATGCTGACAAATGGTCTCTACAACTTTGGATTCGAAAAGCACTGTTATTACTGTTTTGCTAAAAACTGAGTACAACGTAGTCTTTAGGATATAATATTACCTGGCAGTTACATCTGATATGAGCAGTTTTTGAAGTACCATTTTTAGCGATTGGGGTGGAAATCAGAGGACGCATTCATGGTTCAAAAAACACTGTTTTGCAACTGTTTAGCTCAAAACTGTGCAAATGGTATTACTATGGATTTAAGCATTACCTGACAGCTGAGAGTTACAATTTTATCATAATCGAAAATGGCGTTTTTGAGATATGAGCAGTTTTTTAAAGTAGGTACCTACTATTATTAGGGAATTGGGTGAATATCAAAGGACCCAGTCTTTTTAGAGAAAAAATGAGTTTGCTATCAAGTTAAGAATAACAATAGTAACTTTTTTATACCCTCCACAGGAAGGTATATTCACTTTGCCATTACATTTGTAACGCCAAGAAGGAGTCACCGGAGACCCCATAAAGTATATATATTCTGAATCAGGATCACATTCTGAATCGATTTAGCCATGTCCGTCTGTCTGTCCGTCTGTCCGTCTGTTGAAAACACGATAGCGTCCAAACGAATCAACCTAGGTGAATGAAATTTTGTGAGAAGACTTCTTTCTACCGTCGTCAGGTTGGTATTGAAAATGGGCTATGTCGGTCAAGTAGTTCCGGTACCTCCCATACAAAAACCATATTAGGCCCATGCGTTTCTCTGTCTCTTGAAAACACGATAGCGTCCAAACGAATCAACCTAGGTCATTAAAATTTTGTGAGAAGACTTCTTTCTACCGTCGTCAGGTTGGTATTGAAAATGGGCTATGTCGGTCAAGTAGTTCCGGTACCTTCCATACAAAAACCATATTAGGCCCATGCGTTTCTCTGTCTTTTGAAAACACGATAGCGTCCAAACGAATCAACCTAGGTCATTGAAATTTTGTGAGAAGACTTCTTTTTACCGTCTTCAGGTTGGTATTGAAAATGGACTATGTCGGTCAAATAGTTCTGGTACCTCCCATACAAAAACAATATTAGGCCCATGCCTAAAAATGGCCTTGGTATTAAAAATGGTCTACGTCGGTTAAGTATTTCTGGTACCTCCCATACAAAACAATAATTACTAACTCACGCGGCAAACATTTTTTATTCCTCTTAGGCAGTGAAGGGTATTAAAGCATCGGCCCGACCGATGATAACACTTTTACTTGTTTTTAAATCGTGTTTATACCGTTTTCGAGAAAAAGGCAATTTTCAAAACTGCCGTTGCTGAACTTTTTAGCGAAAAACTGGGTATGCAGTGATGTTAAGAATGCCTACTTTAACTTACTTATCAATTTTGGTTCAAATCGTTAGAGCCGTTTTCGAAAAAATCTAAATTGTTTAATATTTCGTAAAATTTGTATATAGGACTAGCATAAACAAAAACTCTAAATACGAAGTTTGAAACAAATCCGTCCAAGCGTTTAGAATTCCCAGGGGTGGGACAGACAGACATACGGACGGACAGAATTGCGAGATCTACTTTTTTGAGTAATATCAGAATTGATCAAAATCTCGAGTTCGAAATTTTGTACGAAAATAATATCTACGTATACGAGAAAGTTAAGAACATATGGTACTACATTTTGTTTAAAAATGCTACATTTTGTTGGCTAACATACTATATTTGCTTTAGATTTTAGTGGCAACGCCGACCTACCCTTCCAAAGTACTAGAGTGAAATCAAAGAGCGCCGTAATATTTTTCCTCTTCTTCGTTTTCTATTTAGCAGAGCGACAACAAAAAAAAAATATCCGCACTCAGCTCTTTGCCACGGGATTTATAATAAAAGTAAAATTAAAAGGAAACTAAATTATATTTTTTATTATGAAGTAGATATTTTAGGTATGTATTATACCACATTCAATAAAGATTTTAACTTGCCTACCAGCTCGGCTGTTTCTTTTGTCAGGAAGTTCACCACAAGTGAACAATTCGAATCGAAAAAGACAAGGTGAATTGAAGCAATTGTATGAAACAAGAGGACGATACAATTTTTTAAAAGTCCGTTCAATTATTTTGCTGATAATATTGACATTTTCAGCAAACCTGTCGGTGACTCGTTTGCAAGTCGCACCCTCCTCACTCTTTTCAAGAGTCGGCAAATCAACGAACAATTCAAAAATTAGGTCTTAGGATTGGATTTTTAGGAATAGGTCTTAAATTTTTAAATTTTGAACGGTTCCACATGAACTCCTCAAAATTTAGCTACTTTCGATTCGATTTGCCGACTGAAATCCTTAAAATTTAGCAAGTTTCGATTCGATTTTAAAAAGAACGGGCGGCATTTCTAATTTGAGGTTAAATTCGCCAATTTGGAACTCAGCTTATTGATGTGGATTGCGAACTTTGACAATTCGCGGCAAGGGCGTTTTCGTTCGCGGCAAAAAGTTTGGAAAACGAATTTTCGTTATTTAAACTGTTTATAAACTTGTTTTCTTAGTTCGCGAACTGCCGCGACCTAGAAAAGTGTTCATGTCAACGGAACAAAACTTGCGAATATTCGTTCGTTCGTAGATATTTGGTCGCTCCCATGTGAATGATCCTTTAGGTATTGGCCCAGGGATGTTTCTGTATGGCGCCTCCCGCATACAAACAGAAACAATCAAAATCTTATATCCCGGAGACCACCGAATCGATTGAGCTCAAATTTACAGGTGATCTTAGATATTGGCCCGGAATATTTCCTTCGAAAATTGGACAAAGGGGCGTGGGACCCCCCATACAAAAAACACATTCTATGAGGTGAAATTCGATGACGTTAGATAAAACTCGATAACCGCTGGGCCGGTTTTCATGATTTCTAAACAGTGGGCAAGTTCCTGAAATAAGTCGGCATTTCATTTAGAGTCACCCCCCAGGATCGAACCCTCGCTACGCCCCCGCCCAGGTGTTACAATTACCCCGCAAAATGACATCGGCTCAGAGATCACACGAAGAATCATTTTTACCAATCGCTGTAAATAAAGACGCTTCGGAGAAAATGTCTGCAAGCTCGACGCAAGGTTCAGCGTTCAAGAAGAAGACCAGACTTCCTACAATGCCTGGACACTTTTAGACTGGCAAGGCGCACACTAAATAGAACCATTAAGGAGAGCAAAACCACGTGTTTTAAACGCCTTTGTGAGGAGACCGACATTAACCCATGGGGATCTGCATACAGAATGGTAATGACCAAACTGAGGGGCTGCAGAACCCCTCCAATAACGTGTCCAATAATACTGAAATCCATAGTAGAGCATCTTTTCCCCCAAGTACCAACTACTATGTGCAATATCGTGAGAGAAGTCAGTGCAGATGACATTCCACTAATTACCCAGGAGGAGCTGCTCCAGGCAAGCAGCAAGATAGGCGACAACAAGGCGCCCGGACCCGACGGCATCCCAAACAAGGCAGTAAAAGCGGCTATAAAAAATAGACCAGACCTCTTTATGATGACGATGCAGAAGTGCCTCGAAGAAGGAACGTTTCCCGAAAAGTGGAAAATCCAACATTTGGTCCTGCTACCAAAAGGAAAGAAGCCTCCAGGAGAACCATCGTCCTATCGCCCAATATGCCTATTGGACACCATGGGAAAGATTCTCGAGAAGATAATCTACAATAGATTACTCGCAGTAGCAGATGAAAAAGGTGCCCTTTCAGACTACCAATTTGGTTTTCGGAAAATGAGATCCACTGTTGATGCCATAAAAGCAGTAATTGATATTGCAAAAGGCGCCATCGAAGGGGAAAGATGGCTCTATGGGACAAAGGAGTACTGTGCAGTAGTAACTTTGGACGTTAAAAATGCTTTTAACTCAGCGAACTGGTCTTTCATTAGAAGATCCCTCGCTAGAATGGATACACCGTACTACTTGCTACGTATAGTGACGAGCCACTTCAGCAACAGAAAGCTAAGATATAATACAGATGAAGGTGAAAGATACTACAACGTCACTGCCGGAGTTCCACAGGGATCTGTCTTAGGGCCGTTATTGTGGAACATCATGTACGACGGAGTCTTACGATTGGCGCTGCCTGAGGGAGTGACGATAATTGGATTCGCCGACGACATTGCCGTTGTGACAGTAGGTAAACAGATTCATACAGTTGAATCCGTTACAAACGAAGCAATTGTCCGGATAAAGGAGTGGCTAGCAACCGCCAGCCTGGAACTAGCTGATCATAAAACAGAAGCTGTCCTCATAACCAGCCGAAAAACTGTAGAGTTTGCCAACTTCCAGGTTGGTAACCAAATAATCAGGTCCAAATAAGCTGTTAAATACCTTGGAGTAATGCTGGACAATAGATTGCGGTTTAAAACACACGTGGACTATTTAGCCAAGAAAGCATCGCAAATGCAGGGAGCTCTCTCGCGCATAATGCCTAACATTGGTGGACCTGGATACGCAAGAAGAATCCTACTTTCCAGAGTTGTTACATCTATCCTGTTGTATGCAGCTCCAGTCTGGGCGCAGGCACTGAGGACGAAGGAGACCAAAAGGAGACTATTGTCAACATAAAGGCTCTGCGCGCTAAGGACAATCAGCGGCTTCCGAACCATATCGGACGAGGCCGCCTTTTTTATAGCTGGAATGGTTCCCGTCGACATTCTTGCAGACGAAATGTTAAGGATATATAACAAAAGAGTCTTAAACCAATACGATGCCAGTGAAATCAAGAGGATTAAAACTGAAGAAAAGGCTGCGTCAATAGCTATGTGGCAAGCTCGCTGGAATAGCACATTGAAAGGCAGATGGACATACAAACTTATACCGTCAATCCAGGAATGGATAGAACGTAACCATGGAGACTGTAACTACAGCCTTACACAGTTCCTGTCAGGCCACGGTGGCTATCGGAAGTATCTGCACCGTTTTGGGCACGACAGCTCACCATCTTGCCCCGAATGCGTAAATGAAGATGAAGACACAGAGCACGCAGTATTTTATTGCCCACGCTTCATGGCATGGAGAAATACTTTGCCCAGTCCGTCACTAATCATCGACCACATGTTGCAGTCTGAAGAGAATTGGGCGGAATTATGCAATTTTATAACCATCGTACAAAACGAGCTACGGAGAATAGAAAGGCTAAGAAAAGCCACAGGAGAAGCCTCAGAGGCCATAGAAGCAGGTGACACAACACGAATAGCTTGAATGCTAACCAACCCCGCGAAGTAATACCTAACGGCAGTCCCGCGGGGAGAGTGGTTGAAGTGTGTGGGGTGTGGATTAGTACGTCTAGGCGCACTCCCGGCATCGATTATTCGGGTTTGCGAATCGTGCATGTTGGTAGCACGGGCTACCGCATCTTTAGAAGATTACCACATCCATTGGCGCATCCAAAAAAAAAAAAAAAAAAAAACCAATCGCTGTAAAATAAAGTGTCAATTTGTTGCTTAAATTTTTTTGTGTATTCCAGAAATTACAAACTTTAATCTGAAGTATAATATTGACGTTAGCCTTAGCATGTCAAAAATGTACACGATTTTTAACATGTAGTAGGTACCTATGTAGCTATATTCAATAGTTTGCAAATCGTGACAAATAGAAAAGGTTAAGGTCGATGCTTACCTACGAAATTACTGCGCTTCACACATCACTGTTGAGATAGTAGAAAATCATATGTCAAATAAATATCTCCTCTTCCACAAACGTTTCCAAAACTTTATAAATTCGTTCAACTATGGAGAAAAAAACTTAATTGGCCTTACCGCACTGCATGGTGTGCATTTGACATTCATGGTGTTTTCAGTAATGTATGAGTTTGTACCACTTTTGAATTTTCATAGTATTTATGTTCATTGAGAAGGTTCAGCAAAGGAAAAGCCTCAAAAAGTCATCGCTGCACATGACGGCTGTTTTTATTTGCTTTACATTATTTACAGTCATGATGTGAAACTTACATAAAATGCGCAAACAAATTCTACCACTCTCACCACAAACGCATACATGGAAAAGCATTCAAACATTTTATTTCGAAAGTTTTATTTTAGGTTTCCGGCAAAATGACTCCAGTGCGTTGCTCCCCATGTGCGATGTCCTGATAAAACTTCCTTCCTAACTAGCAAATGCAAGTCCGAGGGAAAAAGTAATTAACTTTCTGCTTTGTTGCTTGCGATGCTTTGTGTTGTAGAGGTATATACGCTACGGGTCTGCATCTCGTATACCTATATAGGAAGCTATCCGTACCATAGAAGAATGAGATCGTACCATAGAAAAACGATATTAATGTGTCAGTTCATGGGTGACTGCGCGACCTTTGTGTGTTCTTACCGTTTGGCATTGGGATCAGGACCAGCACAGAGAATATTCGCTTTTTGTCTTCTTTGGTCCAATGGAGGTATATACCTATACTGACACTGTGAATGGTGACAAACAGACGGACGGTTTTCTGGCTTTGACTCTTGGTTATTATTTAGACAACAATGTTCCACTATCCGATATTGCTTTGCCATTGCCATGTCGTGTCGGTGCTCTTGTTCCAATTTTGTAAGCGACGTGGGTTTTCCTCCTTAATTAGTAGTCCGAGTAGCTCGTAAGCTTGAAAGAACTCTGAGTAAGAGCTTTCAAATGCTTTTGCAGAAATTTACACTGATTTTCTTGCCGCACAATGATGCCAGGTATAACTAAAGATGGGTTGACTTTGAGGGACAGAGTTGTGAAACCATATTGTTCTGTTTTGCACTCAACAGCAGCGTTTTAATTTGGATAGCTTGGCAAGCAGCCATGGGGGTGAGTTCTCTTTGACGTATTTTATGAAGACCAGCATGCAATTTCGTTCTGAATAAGGATACTGGGATGAAGGTATACATAGAAATCATATTATCTTTGTTATAGGAGAACAATTGTTGTTCGGAAGTGATTCACTTTAGGTCAGCTCATTCAGTCCTGCAGCACCAGTTTTTAAATCGCAAACGATATGGTGCTCAAGAGTATCTACATCTATACAGTTTTGAGGGTTAAATTGGAATTCTTTTAGTTGAGTGAGGATTGTGTTTATAATTAGCAGTCCTAAAGGTGTACATTTTGTTGGTTTGCCTGCGGAGGTGGAGGACAACTGCACCTTTCGAAGACGTTGGATTTCATTCTCTCAATTCTTTCACTGTTTTAATAGGTATAAAAGTATATATTTCTACGACCTCCTCGACAAAACTTATGAGAATGTAATAACTAATAAGTATTGAATAAGTCGACATCTTTGGTGGTACAGTCGAGAAGCATAGCCTACAAGACACCACGACTGGAAACGGACTTAGGCTAATCGACTTTGATGCGGGACGTTAATCAAATTGATCATGTTGTGATCGACTTAAGGCACCCCTCCAGTATTCTAGATCTCCGAACTTGCCGAGCGGCCAACATAGACAGTTATTACCACCAAGCTACGAATGCCGATATCTCAAACGCACCAACAACAACGAAATACTGCGAGGAATTTACTAAAGTTGCAACAAACCACCTCAAGCTCTCGAGAAGCAAATACACTTATTCATCAAGTTCTGAAGACCAGTGGCATCGATGCCACTACCACAAGTCCCAGTCGGTGCTGAGGCCTGAGGACATGCAAAAACCATTTCTGCAGACTGCTAAACAGCGAAGACGACACACATTCCGCTGTCAGAATGAATGAGCCACTTATACCCTGGTCCACATGACCAAATTGAGGTGAGGATAGCAATATCCAAGCTTATAGTCCAACAAAGCGTTTGGACCGGATGGTCTATCGGCCTAGCTTTTTAAGGCAGGGGGAGATGACTTGGTTTTAGAGCATACACCAACTCGTCTCCAAAATTTGGTTAGAAGAAAGAAAGAACCTCTGCATCATTTGCCCAATCCACAAGAAAGGAGAGCCTCTGAACTGCGACAACTATAGAAGCATCAGTCTCCTCAGCATAGCATATAAGATCATATCTTTTGTATAATGTGAGAACACCTGAAACCATTCGTCAATGAACTGATTGATCCTTATCAGTGTGGCTTTAAGACCACAACCGACTAAATTAAATATTGATAGTAAGGCAGATCGTGGAAAAAAAAACCCAGAAGTCCAAATCGATGAATAGATGGTGAAGCGATTTTAAGGCCGCATATTATGACAGCTTTTGTAGATACGGGCTATATAGAGTTATGTCTAGTTTTGGCATCCCTGTCAAACTTGTCAGATTGTGCAGAATGTTGAAGCGGTAAAAATGGGTTTAGTGCGGTGAATGAGGGCAAAACAAAATACATACTGTCAACAAAAAGGACGCAGAACATCAAAGAATCGGACAGAACTTCACGATAGATAGTTATAACTTTGAGGTGGTTAGGGACTTTGTCTATACCTCGGCTCCGCTAAACTCTGATAATGACACCAGAGCGGAAATCAAGCAACCGCTGTTTCGTTGGCATAAAAAGATAACTGACTAGTAAGGCCTTGTCAAGAAACGCGAAGAAGACTCTATATAAGACCCTCATCATCTCAGTCCTGCTATATGTTACAGAAGCATGGAAAAAGGCGGATGAAGACTTTTTGTTCGTAATAATAATTAGGTGGCGCAACAGGGCGGGTAGACACCCTAGGCCTAGCTTCTCGCAACCATTCGTTTGTGTGAGTTTCTAATTTTGGAACGAATGGGAGGACCTACAATTATATGCCGAGTCCGTACGGTTGAACTGAAAAGCTTTTTCAGGACAGTCATATTCTCGGATGTTTATCAAATCCTTATGATGTTTGTCAAAACCTTAAGATGAAATTTGTGTTTTTCCAGGGATCGTACCTTTGATCCCTCGCACAGTAGGCCAGCACACTAACCACTGCGCTACTGCGCCCAGTTTTTGTTCCTACCGATCGCAATACTTCTCAAGTAACTTTTTGGTCTCGTCTGCGTTGACGTTAGAAGAGGAGATTTATAAGCGAACTCTAAGAGCTGTCATAAAAGAACGTATCAGTTGAGTCGACTAGGATGGTATATGTAGAGTGTTTGGACGCCAACGCTCCGGCCCGAAGAGTCTTTGATTCCAATCCGGAGGGACAACGGAGTAGTATAGGAAGACCTCCCCTTAGTAGGCACGCACAAGAGGAAGGGAACGCCAACCAAATAGGAGTGCGCAACTGGAGTCGATTAGCCAAAAATCGGGCTGACTGGAGAGGCGTGTTGGTCGAGGCCCAGATCCACCCCATCTATAAGTGACTAAGTAGATAAGTATTATCCTATTTTCAGAAATGGCGGTCTTGTGAGTATCTTTAGACTCTTGTCGCTTCGGCTATAACTTTCAACGAAAATATGAAGTATCCGTAATGCAATATAAGGTGAATGCCCTCCAGGTAACTTTGTACATTATATATTCCCCATCGACAATTACATTAGCTACCGTATCTTCAAAAGCAGGAAATGCTCTTCGGTTTATCTTAAGCTTCTTCTTGAAAACTAAAGAAATAAATTAGAAAGCCGCAAACCGCATTGATCCTGTTTTGTTCGTTCACAATTTGATGTTGGATGCACAAATAATCCATAAATCTATCAGGAGCGTAATCTTAATTGCTTTTCCGCTCAATCAATTAAAAGCAAAAATGTTGGGTCACTCGAGTAGTCATTGATTTGATTTCGCTATATAATGTTCCTTTGGGAGCAAAATTCCGTCAGTGCACTTTACAATATTCATTGTTAAACAGTTGAAATGAGGACTTTTGTAGCCATCATTAACCTTTGCGTATTGGCAGTGGCCAATGTTGAAGCAGTTCATAAGGAAACACTGAACCTGACGCCTTTGGTAGATTTTACGGATGTGTACAATCGTCATGAAGATATGCAGAAATTAGTTGATACAAACGCACGGGATGATTCAAGAAATTGGACAAATTCCGATAGGATGAATAAGGGACCAAATTCAGGCAATCAATATAATTCGGGTCAGCAATACAGTCCAGGCAGTCCAAGTAAGCCAAGTAGTCCAGGAGTACCAGGTCATTCGCCATCAGGGAATCAACACACGCCAGAAAAACCGATACTTAATTTTCCATCACCCATCAGCTACCCTTCACCTGGGAATCCAAATTACCCAAATAATGAGTATCCAAACTTTCAATACCCACCCGGTGGGTACCCAAATTATCCACCAGGTTACCCATCACCATCTGGATATCCAATCTACTCACCTCCTGGATATCCATTCTATCCACCGTATCCAGGATATCCTCCGTGCTATTGTCAACCCAAAATGCAGTGAAACATAATTTTGACAAATGGCGAGGAGAGCAGTACCATAATTTCCTGACGTCGAATTTTCAGGTCCTGTAGAATAAATTCAATAAACGCATGTTTTTGCAACCCTTAGCTTATAGCTGACTATTTTCTTTCCACGCACTATCATCATTTATGTCAAAGTTGCTATGGGTCCTTCAAATGATAATTTGGCAGTAAATATATCAATTAAAAACTGCACTTAAAAATGACTTTAAGCTTTAGAAATGATTTAACTCATCAAGTAAGAGACGCAGACATTTTTAAACTTCGAAGGATATATTTCTTTCAAAGTGGGATGACTTTGTATACCCATTTACAGAAGCTCTGGATATTCTACAGAAATCGAGACTTTGGCTGCCTTTTACTCCATCAGCAGCCATTTCTCTAACATTTGCTTCATCTTAGCCATCAGCACTAAAGTTCGGGGTGTACAAAGGCCTTCCCAGTTAGACCGTTTCTTACATATCTTCTACAGTTGGGCACTCCAATGTGGTTCAGTTCTTTTTGGGCGCGTTTTTTCTCTCTATACTGCGTTCAGTCTCTGGACTGGAACCGAAGACCTAAGCAATAATGTCCCGTCACTGTAGACTCATCTCCTCAAACCCCATAAACGACGCACTTGAGATGCAGCATGAGCCAGATCAGTTTCAAGATATAGCCACATGGTGCAGTTCTTAGCCTCCTTCTTCTTCTTCTTATTCGTGAGAAGAACTATCTACAAAATTTCCGTCTTAGCCCAAATAATCATCGTAATTCTTCGGTTGATTTCCGGATGAAAAGTCGTTTTTAGATGCAATAGAAGAGCGTGTCGTTTTTGTCGTTACCCAGCTTGATGCAGCTGCGAGCCTTCTCTACTTAGGTATACCCTACCCCGGGACACGCCATTAATTTCTTCGCACTTATAATCACCTTTGACTAAATTTGAGCAATAAAAACGCCCTTGTTGACATGCACATCAATTTGAAGAACAAACAGAATTATTAAAGACCTTCTTCGTCATCATGTGTCCCGTCCTAGCTATCCCATCAACCATCTCCGGAAGCCTTTATTAAAAATGTCCCGAACGAATCTCCCCATCCACTGATTTCTTAATTAGTACTCCTTCGCCAACTCCACTCATCAGCATCCTTCTTTCCGTCATGCACATATGGGCATACGCATGTATGTACATGACTCTTAGTCTCGGCATACGTGATGTCGGCTAATCCTTTGCTCCTTCTTTGCCTCAAGAAATAAATTACTCACTTCAGCTTTCTCTCGAAACAAGTTGTGAGCGGAAAACACAAGCAGCTCTTTGAGTAATCATTCTCGCCACGATCTTCTAATTATTCTCTTACAGGCGGTAGTCTTGCTTCCCGGTGGTGTATATATATATGTATACTTATCACCCCGACCCGACCCGCCTTTCCTTGTCTCACTTGACTTTTCACTAGTTTTATGCTGGCCATGCATATAATTGAAACGTTAAGCATCTTTTTGTGGCGAAATTCCACCCGCAGCAGAGTGAAGAAATGCCACCGGCACAAAGTTCCGGGATGATGGCTACAAGGCATCATCGGGCTAATAGCATGCGACAGTGAAATGGTCCAGTGTGCTTTTCCACACGAAGCAATTTTCTTCTCCTACCTCCACTCGGTATTTCGCATACAAACACAACACCCTGTTCCAAGTGGTTTCTAGGATGAGGAGGCGGCCTCATGTTTAAGTATCCTGGTCCTGAGTGCGGCCGTTAGCCGAGAGTGATGGTCTGGAATTTGTCATTGCATTTGTCGTCATCGTTAGCGGTGTTGGCGGAGGATGGTAGCGGCATTTCTGGATGGGTATGACGGGTGATAGTGCGTTCTGTCGACAATGATTACTCAAGAGATGTGCTATACGGCTGTCCCTGCGAATGGCACATTGCGGTAAATTTGTAGCTGCGACGTGTTGGTGTGTATACCAGCCCGAAATGGGGGTCGAGAAGTGGAAAAACATTTGCCGCGGCCTTTGTGGAACTGTGACGCGCGCGAAATAAATGTCAACATGATTGAGGATGTTTACTTCTGCAAGGAGAATGATGTCCTCATTTAAAATGACAAAAGGAATAGCGCGTGCCAGATAATGAGTAGTATATTGTGTGTGCGTGAGTGACGGCAAACCTATGTTATTGTGTTTCGTCTTAAGCGACCCATACAGTTGGTTATTAATTTGAAAGCTCATATTGGTGGTAGGATTGCACAACGTTCGTGCCTTTTATTCGCTATATTGGTGGGACTCTGGTGTTATGAGTTAGCCTGGAGTACGTTAGTGAAAAGCAGGATGTTCCCTCTACATGACTGTATACGAACTAGTGATGACACACATTTCCTCATCACGGTATCAAATGTGTGCAATGTGTATGGGCGACCTAATGCAGCACATAACCAAATGCTTTCACTGGAGAGGATCCTTCTTCTATTTTGCTATAATTTAATACGTACGTAAAGTGGGTTATGATTCTAGACAACTTCAGAGGCTTATGGTGTGGCATGGAATTACGACGATGTTATATGGGTATTTATAAGAGTAAGCATCTAGGAATCAAGTGTAGATACGAAATGAATATAGCAAATTAAAGTTGAGTTAAATGTTGAAACGGAGTTACCCATGAGATTAAAAGACGCGACTCGATAACGCGAAACTAACTCGAACATTGCGCTTTTTTCTGAACCTCAGATTTAGCAATTTTTAAAAGCACTATACAAAAAGTATGCAGCTGATGATCGATTTTCTTCGAGTGTTGGTAAATAATTTTTGATTGAGAATGAAACCTCCCATCAAGTTTTAAGATTGTGTTATATGTCGTTAAAATAAACCGTGCAATTTGGAGATCAACTGTACCCATGTTCTGTAAACAAAAAATCCGCTGTTTCTAGCATCCTGGAAAAAGTGTTTCTGTAACTCAGGTCAAATACCTAAAAAAATTGTTACGCATATACAAAACCATTAAACATAGTAAAACAAACTAAAGTTTCATTCGTGTATTGTGTACCTACGTTTTGTTATCGTGAAATTAAGTTTTAAATATAAAAAAAAATGTTTGGGGTTCATTAATATTTGCCGAAAGTCATGACGCGGGGAATACGATGAGAATTGAATAAGAAATTTATTAAGAGACTTTGGCAATCCGTTCGATATGCCAGAATTATATCAGACGAAAAACCTAAAAATGGAAAAATGAGCCAAGTTCTCTTATATGAAAAAAAAAATATGTGTGTAACTACTCGTATAGTCAGCCACGAAAAGTAATGAGATCTAAATGTACGCCAAGCTCTTAGTTTAAGAAGGTTCAATGTAAAAAAAATTGGTCGGTTCACTGGTCAAGATTTAAAATTCTTATACAGTCGACGTTTAGTATGGTGAACTATCCAATATAGTGAACCACCAAAATGTAACACAGACTACTCTAAAGAGTGAACTACGAAAATCTCGATATAGTGAAATCAGATTTTTTTCTCAATATTCATCGAAAAAATTTCCAGTTTTGCAAAGCGCTGCATGTCAACTACTTTTCAGAACAATTTATTGTTTATTTGTGTATTTTTCTGATATTTTAGTTATGAAACGCTTACAAGAAAAAGCAATGCAATTAAAATAATTTAAAGAGGACATAAATAAATGGGACAAATTATTTTTCAAAAATTTATTTATTAAAAAAAAAAAATTATATTTATCTCTGGTGTTCCTCAAAAAAATATCTATATCTCTGTATTTTTAAAGATTGATACTATTTATTTACTTTTTTGTGTTTCCAAATAAAAACTTTATATTGTTTTGTTGTTTTTTAATTTAAACTCTTGAATTAGTAAAATAAAAAAAATATATTTATATTAAATAAATCTTTGGTGTACTTTTAAAAACTCCCGCTCAAAATAGCGAACAATTTCGATATAGTGAACAGGCCTAGTTCTTATTAGTTCACTATATCGAGCGTACCAACACAGGTTCCTGGCTTTCAAAAATGATATAGTAAATTATTATAAGTGTTGTCATTGTTTATCAAAATATATATACATATTATATAGGTATATATCTACATATTTTTTAATTTTAAGTAGATTTTTTTTTTTTTAAATTAACCCTCCCGCCTAAGCGAAGCAGGATAGACCCCCTCCCATAGTAAAAAATGCTTGTATTCCTCTACAAAAATCCGTTATAAATTTTCGGCGCCTAAATTATCATACTCGTGAATAAGCTTAATATATATATATTTTTTTTTAATGGAAAGTGTTTCGTCAGATGCTTTCATTTGGATTTTTGTCTCGTGGCGAAAGGACCTGTTAGATTAGATTTGATTAGATATTAAGTCGGGAGAGCCTTCATTGGGCTCTGGCACTGCGGCCTCTCTAAAGGGGTCTATAGTGCTTTCCCTGGTACGGTCCGGAGACAGTCAGGAAGGTAGGTATGTATCTTCTCTGGGGATATTTCAGCAAGATTTGCTGAGTAAACGATTTCTTTGCCAAGGACATTCTTTCTAAGGCGAAAGAGAGCCGGACATTCCGTGAGAATGTGAAGAGAGGTTTCGCCACTCGACATGCAGCAAGCAAGAAAGCCTATGAAATCCGCAATGATTTTTATGTGGATGCGAAATGTCATTTTGTTCGGGGAAAATTCAATTTGAACGTTTTCAACGATACAGTGGAACTCATTCACACTGGGAACTGTTCACTTTGCGGAATAATTCCCAGGGGGGACTCCACAATAAAAAAAAAAAAAAATAGGCGGCGCAACAGGCGGTAGAAACCCAAGGCCTAGCTTCTCGCAACCATTCGTTTTGTGTGAGTTTATGTTTTTGGAACGAATGGAAGGGACCGACAATTTTATGCCGAGTCCGAACGGCTGAATTGAGAAGCTTTTTCAGGACAGGCATACTCTCGGATGTTTGTCAGACGTTCGCGAGAGGTGGCGCAGTAGAAAAAGCCCTAAGATGTAATTTGTGTGTTTTCCGGGGATCGAACCTGGGATCATTCGCACAGTAGTCCAGCACACTAACCACTGCGCCCACCACACAATAGGGGTGAATAAGTGCAAAAACGTTTAACTTCGTTTTTCTCGAAACCGAGTCAATGGCGTATGGGACTAAACAATTATTAGGCGGCGAAATTACGCACCTTAAAGTCGTTTCTACGCCAAAGCAGCTCTTTCGTCTGACAGTCGTTCGAGAGAGCAATTGTCATGGAAAAGATTTTCAAGTCATTCTTTCGGAATCGGCATAAAATTGTAGGGTCATTCCCTTCGTTCCAAAAATGAAAACCCACGGGCAATTGTTAGAAGCTAGGTCTACGGCCCTGCATGCATCTTTTGTGGCACGTATTTTTTTCCAGGAAGAGATACAAAAATAATCGAAATTGTTTGTTGTGGGTATTTTTTCCCCCTTAAAAAGGGTACAGTTTATTTAAAAAGTTAAATAGAATAAAAGTCCTTTTCAAAATTGTGTGTTCCTGTTGGTTATCGTACAAAAGGAGCACGACCATTAGTTTACTTATCGCATAAAATATGAATTTGTTAAAAGATAATGCTAAGAAATATAACTCCTCCATGAAAATGAAAATGCACTTCACTGCTCTGACGCAACCTAAATGAAGGCGAACTGAAACCACACACCATCCATCACAGTCAAAGTGACGACGATGGCTCTACCAAAGAACCTTTTCGATACCATCATCTCATCATCTTGCATATTCATCGATGAACATCGTGTCTACACGCCCCGAAGATCTTTTCTTCATTATCATTATGATGACGCAGCAACTGAAAAAAGGAAGAGAAAGGAAAATAAATTAAACGAAGCGAACAAGAAAATATATCTCAAAATTGTAATGAATATTAAATGAACGCAATTTTCCTTTTTGTCTTATCCACTTCTCTTTCTGTAATATTCCGTGTTTTTGTCTTCAAACCCCTCAAGCTGTCTTGGGTGGTTTAGTTGGACTCCTGAAGTCGTATCATGTGTTTCAAGTTTAAATAACAAAAAATAAAAAATTACAGAATTTTAAAACTTTTTTTAGGTAGAGAAAAGGTTTTCCTATTCTTTATTATCCAATGCGGTATTTATTTCAGTCCTTCTGACTTTTAGGAGTAGTTTACAAGTTCGATAAGTAATAAGTTCAATAAAGACTACCCTTAGATACTTTATTTCATGCCAGGTATACAGGTATCCAATTGCACGAAACATGTGCTGACAATGCACTATAAATATATTAGAGTACAGAATTATTCAAAACAAATTTACGAACTTTATATTATTTCCTAAACGTTAGCTCCCACATTGTGACTTCCTTTAAATGGAAAAAAGTTGCAGTTTAGCACTCATACATAGACTAAAACTAACAAACACCTGTAGCATTGTGTGACAGTATAATTAATACTTTTGCAGTTGCAAATTTTACCAAATGTCGACATTTAAAGTTGCTGAACTTCTACAAAAAGGAAGTCACATTCCCCTATCCCAAATGGAATGGCATTCAGCACCTGGACTGCAAAAATGCTATGAATAATACGAGAGCATATTTTCCTGAATTTGAAATATGCACAACCCCAGTTTACAGTTTATACCTCTATTGTCTGTAGCGAATAATTATGACAGTTGAAATGTTTTTTTTTTATTCAATTTGGAATCTCATTAGAATTTGTTTCACTTTTTACACAATTAGTTTCGAGTACGTGGTGCATGGGGAGAACTTTGTTAAGCTTTTCAGATATGGGATATACAGTGGCCGGCATAAGTATTTTGACAAAACTAAAGTTAATTCTGCTCATAATTTGAACTTACTTCATGTAAATTTTGGCATCAATGGAAAGGTCATTTAAATTCCGTTGGAATGATACACAACTTTCCTTAACCCATTAAGTACCTACCCATTGAAAATTTATAACTTTTGTAAAAGTCTACTTTTTTGACTTTTTTCCTCGGTCCAAAAAAAAAAATTTTTGATGCAAAAAGTTTCTTCAAAAAATTTTAATAGTGACTGCAAAAATTAAAATTTTTCAAAAATCTCTTCGCTAATATTTTTTCTGGTTTTTTGAATGGGATGATCTCAGAAAAATTTTGTATGAAAAGGAGGAAAAAGTGGCTAAAATAATTATTAATAGTAATTTTTAGCAATTTTCAAAAAATCATAAAAAATATTAGCGAAGAGATTTTTGAAAATTTTTTTATAGATTTTTTTTTCAACAGAATTGTTTGGAGAAACATTTTGCATCAAAACATTTTTTGATTTTTTGTTTTGATACCGAGGAAATAAGTAAAAAAGTAGACATTCACAAAAATTCTAAATTCTAAAATATTTAAATGGGTACTTAATGGATTAAGGAAAGTTTTGTATCATTCAAACGCAATTTAAATGACCTTTCCATTGGTGCCGAAATTTAAATGAAGTAAGTTTCAAATTATGAGCAGAATTAACTTTAGTTTTGTCAAAATACTTGTGCCGGCAACTGTACGTAAATTTAGTAAGGGCGTATAATTTATTTTTATTTAAAAACGAAGTAGGTTCTTATGTTCAATGGTACCCCCCATGTCAGGCAGTTTTGAACTAGGCTGGGGCACTTTTGAACAGCAGTATTTGTAATTGCTTTTAGCAGCTAATAAGATACTAAAAGGTTTGTATTTTTTTAACAAAATAAATTAACTTTATTTTTTTAATAAAAAAAAAAACAAAAACGACTTAACAAGCAAACTGAAATTTTGAAATTACTGAAATTTTTTACAAATGACTTAAGAAACTTTATAAAAGCAAAAATGAGTTATTTTATTAACCGAACAGAAATTTTGAAAAATTAAAGACAAAAATCATAATCGCAGCTGTCCTCGAGCTCGATGTTCCCGGAGAGTTAATTGGTGGTGGTAGCTTAGCTTTTAGTTCAATGCCACTTTGTCACATTGCCATGACTAAAAACACGGTATTACCAAGTTTTAATGTTGGTTTATACTTTGAAAAATTTGTTAAATGTTGTTTTATTAGCAATGTTAAAATGTGCTTCACGTTCAAATGTGCCCCAGTCTCCCCTAAGTAAGTTATTTTGAAGAAAATCGATGCATAAAATTGAAGAATATTTATTTAATATGAATAAAGTGAAGTGTTGAAATGAAGAATTGATTTTCAATTTGAAGAAGAGAATACGTAAAAATGAAAAAATTTCGTTGATTCATAATGCACGATGCGTTGAATTGAAGAATGTTTTTTTCAATTTGAAGAATATATTTTTAAAATGAAGAATTTAATTTTGATGAAACTTTCTTCAAAGTGACAATATTTCTTAAATATAACAAAGTATTTCTCAAAAGAACGGACAGGAGGTGTTGATCTTATCTACGTACTTTTTTAACAAATTTGGTTCAGTGCACTACAGTTCTGCTACAGTGTTGTGCAGGCTTAACTGATTGTCAACTGCGCCGGTTTGACGCTAAAGAGCGGTTATGATAACTCTGTTTTGTATAGGCTTGTGTATATAGGCTTGCTCTACTGCCATTAGTCGCCTAAAACCTAGAAGGAGTGAGGCTCAGAGGTGTTTTGACAGGTGTGTCTCGAATTTCTCGATGAAACTTTCTGAAATGTTCTACTTTGCTATCAATCTGGGTTTGCAGATTCAAGACGTTTTATAGCTAAGAAGACATAATGAGGTATACCGCTTTGACATATTATACATGACTAACTGTAGCTGCCCTGCTTTGCCCGTGCTCAAGAATGTGAGAACAATGCACATCAATGTATTAAATTTACAACTTTAGCTCCCATGAGTGTCGAGAAATAACGTTTCCAGTTTGTTTATATTGTAAATTCCACGCCCCCTAGATAACAAAATGCTTTCTAAAGGCAATAAACGTTTATTATGTTCAGCGCCGTCTATCGGAAAACTTGAAAACGTTTGATCCAATCGCTCTTTTCACTTCATAACAGATAATACCTACTGTGTAAGTTTCTGCTTAATCGACCGATTACTTTTCTAAGTATCGGGAAAAAGCGTTTGCAATGTTTATTTTTGTATAGGAGGTGCCACACCCCAATCCAATTATCCAATTTTGACCAAACGTCGTAGAAACACTCCCGAGCAAATATCTCAGATGGTCCAAAAATTTGAGCTCAATTGTTCGGTTATTTTCGAGACATAAGATTTAGAATTTTTTTTTGTATGGGAGGTGTCACGCCCTTTTTTCCAATGTTTTTCTTTTTCCTATTACCTTCATACCGTAATTATCTAGGTACATTTAAGAAAAAACAACTAAATTGTTTGAATTTTTTGATTCAGAGAATCGAGAGCTAGGGAGGGTCCACTTGAGCAACCTACACCCGCGACCCACTTAATGGATAAGCGCCAAGTGGGCCATTGAACATGAAATTAAATTGGTTGAAAATTACGGACAGCTTTAGTTTTATATAATATATGTAGACGTAGGAAGTATAAGGGTCTTAAAAAACTTCACCTGCAATGTGGCCTTTCTCGATATCTGATGTAGTTCTTATAGCTCGGGTCTAACAGCTCTGTATATAGGTACCACAAAAAATATATCTTGCAAAAATATATCTCTCATGAGAGGCTATGAAGCTACTATTACACTCATGCTAAAATACGTGTCAATTTTTTACATGCTGAAGTTGTGTGCGTAGACAAAAATATATCTTGCAAAAATATATCTCTCATGAGAGGCTATGAAGCTATTATTACACTCATGCTAAAATACGTGTCAATTTTTGACATGCTGAAGTTGTGTGCGTAGACAAAATCTGAAGAGATTGACATCAGCATATCAAAGATTGACATACGATTTTTGACATGTGACAGCTTCCGATATGAGCTCATATGTAGCTCTGTGTACGGGTGCTGCAGATGGTTTAAGAGTATTTAACTGTTAATGGGTATTAGTGCGCTAAAATATTGTCTGTTCTGTTCAATGTGCTGTATATAGCCATACTAGGTATCACAGCTGTTTTTTGGTAATAACAGCCGCGAAATTGACAGTTCCCGTACCCGCATAAAAAAAGAGTGACGCAGTTGTTAGGGCTATCGCAGCTCTATAGTTTTGTAAGTGTACCCTTTTATGGTATTTTAACAGCAACTCCGTCCTTCCAGTAGTATACGTTTCTAGTTGCGGAGGTAAAACACTTGCTACCAATGACAATCTAATTAACTTTACTTTAAATGGATTCCGAGCTGCATCGAACCCTAGCTGATTGCGACTAGCTGAATGCTTATATTTGGGAGACTTACAACTCCTTGCTCTTCCTTTTACTTCAATCCCAAGTTGCCATCCAATATTTATGCACAAAGCTTGCTCCATGCAGCAGTTGCCGAGGTATGAGAAGATAACACAGTTCTAAACATTCACACCTCGTACTTCCTGGATGTCTGTGACATTGGCTTTGTCCGGACATTCCGCGTCCATTCCTTTGAGCATTATAAGGACTATACAAACCATAATTATACGATCCAAATCATCTGCAGCTGAAACGTTATTTCCTTTCGCAAGACTCCATCGAACAATATAATTCGACAGAAAACTTTCAAATACTTTGTCCAAACTTCCTTCATCAAAACCCCCTGAAATTGTGCTCATTTTGACACAACCTGCTAGTCCAAGAGTACCTACACATACATACTTACTACGCATTCAACCAGTCATTTGGTAGTAGGTATTCCCACAAAAATACTTCACACTTACCTCTGAAACCGACTGCGTAAAGCCATTAATTAATCCCAACTTTGAAATTGGCATTTCCTGAAGAATTTCGCACTATTACCCAAACAGGGAAAACTTTCCACTCACACTCACTGCTCATTGAGTCCTCTTTGTGCTCAAAAACAGTTAAATTGTAGTTTACGTCTGCAAAACTTTCGCATTCCACACACATGGTGAGCATCGTTTTAATTCAGTCCCAAAGGAACAATTACATGTAGGGTACCTACTGGGCGGCGCTCTCCCCTCATAGCCAGTTACTATATTCAGTTTTTGGTTGTCGATTAAAGTTTCGCACAAGCAAACTTCCTCAATCCGTGCCAAGTGTAGAGAATCTAAGAATTAATTACACAGAGTTCCGTACAGTTTCCTTGTTTTTATTCCAACTACAACACCCCATCTAAGTACGAATCAATACCTCGTATTGCTCCAGCTTAATCTCTTCCCCACCATACGGCAGATACAAGCATCCGTGCGATGGATGCACCTTGCCGACACTCAAGCTACCATTGTAATGACCACGTCCGACGAACAACGTTTCACCATCACTAGTATTGCCGGCAGGGATAGCTCCCGGCAAAATATTACCACCCTCACAGCTGGACCAAATAAAGCCGGCACCCACAAGAACTTGGAACTCGTCACTTTTAATCTCCTCCTCGCCGAAGCAAACATAGGCGCCACCCTTTGCGGGTATTACCTTGGCAGGCAACAAATCACCGGCATGACGAAGACGTCCCACGTAAATTGTATCGCCATCTGAATCGTGACCTGCTATCAGTGCACCTTCGGGCACGTTGCTTGAGGTTGCGTGAATCCATTTGTCTGGTTGTACAAGCACCTCGTACGATGTCAGTTTTACTTCCTCTTCGCCGTAGGGAATGTATAGGCAACCGTGTGAGGGATGCACCTTGCCGATGGTCAGGCTGCCCTCATGCCAGCCACGACCTGCGTACAGTGTTTCTCCATCACAGGTTACTCCACTTTTGACAGCAGTACTTGGAACATTGCCATCGCTATCGGGCGCCCATTCGTAGTAGAGGCCGCAAAGCACGTCATAGCTGAATACCTCTTCCTCTTGTCCACCATAACAGACGTATGCTTTACCCTTGTTGGGGATAACCTTAGCGGGCAACAAGTCATTATTGAGGTAGGCACGTCCAACGTAAATGGTATCACCGTCAGAGTCAACACCGGCGTTCACCGCCAATGGGGGGACTGCTCCATTCGATTCGGGTATCCAATTGTGATCTGCAAATGGAAAGGAAAATAGAATGTGTTATTCAAACTGAAGGGACTTCCGAATCTGCGGGATAAATGAGCACTACGGATTAGGGAATCCACCAGCTTTTGAATGGGGAAAAGAGGCTGGAGATACGAATTTTGGAATAGCAAGGGTAAGCATAAACGTGTTTTCGCTGTTCCCTTCCGCTGAAATGCTGTCCACCGATTAGATACGGCATTGGACTATAAGTCAATAGTTTTGTTTTGATTTAATTTGAATTTTGTTGATAGAACTCTTTCTAACCGGTCTATGGTCAGTGGAATGTTGGAGAACTAAAATAACTTAAAATTTAATTGGCACAAGATAAACGAAGTTTTGAGTTAACAGCTCTTAGAGATGAATTAGTCAATCAAAACATCTGTTTTACTCAGGGAAAGATACATATAAGCCACATTAACTATGCACTTGCAGGTGCAGGGAAATAAGTCCCCCGGAAACTAAGTCCACTGAGGGACTCAGTTCCCACCTAGTGGGAAATAAAATCACTTTCTTATGGGAATTTAGTACACCTTCAACACTTTAATACGTATGCAACCCCCCTGCATGGGTTTACTGGCAGATTTGCAGAATATGTGCGAAATTGGGTATATTGAAAGGGAAATAAAAAAAAGGGAGTTTTCGGAATTTATTTCCCACCTTACATGGGAACTAAGTCCACTTCACGAAAGTGGTTTTATTTCCCACTAGGTGGGAACTATTTCCCTGCACCGGACTTACAACGTTGAATATCACAACCATACAGAATTGGAACAGAGTGAAAAAATATTGAGGTACATAACTCCAGACTACAGGATACATTTCTTTGATCATGGGACTAGCGGGAGTCCCTTGAGGTATCGAAAAGAATTCCACAAGTGTGGCTATTTAAAGAATAATATAGGTATAGGTCGCCAAACACTGAAGGTTCATACCATTTATCTTCGTATGAAGGGGTCATCTATACATATTTATATTTTTTTTATCTATAATAAAACTGTAGGCATTTTCTTTGTCAGCTAAAAACTCGAAAACTACTGGACAGATTTCGATGAAACTTTTTTTAAATGTTCCTTAAGACTGTAAAACTGCTATAGGCTATGTCGTTTATAGCCACGTCCTTAGGAACAGTTTTTAGCCAAAATGCATTTTCTGAAGTGAAAATATATACATACACATATACCTTGCTACAAATGGATGTTTATACTTTTGCGATCGTCAAACAAAAACAATACGTATGCTACACATTCGAAAGGGTTGATTTCTTTTCGCAGTGAGTGCTATATGGTCAGTTGTATAATGTAGGTATGAATATTATGATCGTATGTCCGATGTATGCAGGATGGGGATGGGCATGGGGTGCGTCGTGCGTGCTGCAATATGGCATGTGGTATATTAATAATCTTCATAAGAGAAGAGACGTGTAATACAAAACAGGTTTCATTTCAGAATTTCATTCAATATGTGGTAACAGTGTAGGATTGGGTTGGGGTGGGGTAAGTAGTTGTTTGGATTTTGGATGGAAACAAAGGAAAGGAAAGGAAATGCAATATATGTACATATAAACAAGTGGCAAGATCATCCATTATCTATATCGCCACGCCAAAATTGGACAAACGGGGGTGACGCCTCCCATACAAAAAACATCTTCTATGATTTTCATGATTCTTTTTTTGTTTTTTTTTCGTATTGCTGTATATTTCAGGTTTAGAAAGAAATTTCCAGAAAATTGATTTATTCTCATTTTTCGCATTTTACGAAAGAACATTATTATCTAAGACCTAAGCAATACAATTCATGTGCACGGGCAAAGCTGGATGGGTACAGCTAGTTTATAATAATCACATTTTAAAGACAATGTCGCCGTCTTGCAAGAAATGATCCATGAAAAACATCGATAGGCTGAACGATTCCGTAGAGCGCCAACAATAAATGAACCATTTTTGGCAAGAACTGAAAGTCTTTAAAGCGTCTTTAAATTTGTAAGAGCTGATGTAACTGTACTATGTCTGACAATTATAATTACTTCTGCGAGAAACATTTGACCGAAAGCAGTTATAAAAATATATCTCAACCTTCAAGACAGCTTGGTTTTGGTTGGAAATAGTAAGCTCTAAGTTGTTGCTCTTCATTAGGCCTTCCATATTGTTCGGACAAAATTTTCAGAACCATTCGTTTATAATGCACTAAATGACAACACCGTAATAGAAAAGGTAGCTAACTATATTAAATAGACCGGCCAAGACTAACCAAACACTACATTATGCAAGTTTGCTTAGCTTTGTAATGGAGCTAGACATGCATTATACAGATACATGTAGGAGATTAGATTTACTATTCGCGGAAGGAGCCGAAGAGCAACAGTTAGTTAGTAAATAACGATTTCCAAATTCACATGACAATTAAACCTGTGGTAGGATTCTGTCAGACAGTTCAGTCGTTTTTACTTGTACGTATGTTCTGTTTCATTTTGAAAATGAAAAGGAATTTTTGTCTACAACACGAAAGCAAATGAAAAAGAAAGCTATTTAATTCATGTTTTTATTTTATTTGCTCCTTCTAACTAATAAATATTTTAACATAAATCCAGAAACCAAAACGTGCAAAAATGTTTCATTTGTGCTGTGAAAAACTAAAGTTCATCGAACTCTGAAAGTGAAATCGACGAAGAAGAAAGTGAAAGTTACATAAAGCAGTTTCTCACATTCCCATAATTTTCTTTAGTTTTTTGTTTTAAATGCGAATGTGGGGTTCGTTTTGATTTTTATTTAATATTGCGGTCAAAAATTCTGATTTTAATTTTTGGGTCGAATTGTTGACCGGATTTAGAAAATAAAACAACAGTCATTCGGTCAGTTTTGACCGGATTCACTTTTTTTAGTGTCAACACTGATCAGGAGTTATGTATTATATTATTTAGTAAACTACATAAATACGTGGCTTACTCTTAGCCCCTTGCCGGATAAACCCTAAAAATAGATTGGTTAATTTTTTTATTTTTTGTTGTTTTTTAGTGCAGTACTTATAAAACCGTTTCATTATAGTTTTTTAAACTATTATTTTTTTTTTGTTTTACCTAATTCTTACAAAAATTAATTGAAAGGCAATAAGTTATCTCTAATGAGACATAATCAAACTTTGAAGATTCAATGAAGTATTGTTGTTTCTATAATTATGGTAAACACCTAATTTAGCGATAGAGACAAACCCATAATTGTCATTAGGAATGCGTAGTACCTACTGAGAGTTCCACACTATTCCAAAAACTAATCAAAAAAAAAAAAAAAAAAAAAACCGCGAAAAGCACTAAAAGCCTCAATTCAGTCGAAAGCAATGTTCAGGTAATGTGTCATCCGAAGGCATAAGTGAGTTGATTTATCTTGTTCAAAGAGGAACAAGTTATCAAGTGTTATACTATGACAGGCTTATACATACATAAATAGTGATGATTATCTCTCAAAAACTCTTATCTTCGTTAGTGTTGGCAGTTAATGTACAATAACCCAACTTTTTACTTTTTAAAAATAAATGAAACAATTAATAGTGTGAACCGAAATTGCATACCTATGATGTATGTAAAATTGTAAAAGCTGTAAATGGGCTTGAAAGATATGTTTTTCGAAAAAGGAAAGAAACACCATAGATACTATCTAAATCGACAAAATAGAGATAGCAAAATAGAAATGAAAACATAGCTGTCAGCATGGTTATCTGTTTCATCATGTATCTACTTATGACGTAACAATACCTATGATATCATTGGAAGAATAATAATAATTGGTATGGCCTCTTTTTCCGGTCGTAATTTGTATGTTAGTTACAAAATTTCCATCAGCTACCAACCGGTGTGTAGGTATTATCTCCGATAATAGCTTTATAACTATGACCAAATTTGCTGTTATACCATACATTGCTACCTGCGAACTTTGAACCATTTGAGTGGTTAAGATATGTATTTTTAAAATTTGTATGGTAATAGATAGACTAAGAGTAACTAACATCATTGCCATGTTTTGATTATTATCACTGTTTAGGGAAAATGCAAAAACGAACAAACACTCTTATAGACGCACATAAAGAAATGGTTTATTCTTCCGTGTTCTTTTCGGACAAATATCTAATTCAACGCTAGACCAAGAATCAAAAAAAGTAGGCAGTAGCCAATAAAAATTTATTTATGAGCAATTTGACTGTTATCACTAGATCTTCTATACAAAAAACGTTCACATTTCACAATTTCAATTCCAGGAAAAATTTCAAAAATACTCTTATCTGCTTTCTCACTAAAAAAAAAAAAACTTTTTTTTTTCTTACCCATGACAATATCAACTGAACAAATAATGAAATTACCAAAAAACAAATGTGTAGCTAAAAAGAATTCTCTACTCTTTGATTGCAGAAATTCGACTAAATAAGACTTGCGTAGGTATGTTTTTTTGATACCTGCAGCGACGAAAATTTGTGATAAGAGAAATTGTAGGTGATAGGATGGTGATGTTAAAATTCATTCATTTACCGGTAGAAAATTCGATTAGGAATGATTTGTAGTTCATTAAAGCAAATAGTTTATCTTTTTATTTTCCTATATAATCTTACTTTAGATTCAATCGTTGAAGGGGCTTTTTTTTACTTTCGATTTATAGCGGAGTTAGTAAAATTAGGTCTTTCTTCAATATTTTAGTTGTAAGATTGTTGTAAGATTGCCTTTTAAATTACTATTGCGGACTAGGCTTGTTGTGGTTAGGTAGCATACCAAAGTCGGGTAAGAAGTATGAATAACCGATGAAACTACATATATCGGCCCTTAGTGACTTAAGTAAGGCCTTCGATAAGATATCTGATCATAGTTAATCCTCTTCAAATTTTCATGGCTATAAATGCATATTGGTAAAATGGATACCATCCTTCAGATCCGTACTATCGTCCCCTTTCTTAGCAACATCCGGTGTCCCACAAGGCAGCCATTTAGAACCCTTCTCTTCATCCTAACTCTAAATGAGATTGAGAACGTTATCTACGCGGACGACACAAAATTTTTCAAAATGATCTATTCAACTGAATGACTCCTGTCTCCTTCAAGAAGACCTTGCTAGTTTTTTGACGTGTTGTTTCAAAAATTGATTAGAGCTCAACATCACCAAATGTCAATCGATTACCCTACCAACCAATCTCTCTCGTTCAATCTCTTTGTAACCTTGGTATATTGTACGACAGGGAGCTACATTTTACTTCGCATATTGACGAAATGATGTGTAAGTCCAACTCCTCTTTGTTAAACGACGGTCTAAAGAATTCTCCAACCCTTACGTGACCAGATCCTTCTAAATCACCTTTATTCGTCCCCTCCTGGAGTACGCTAGTCAAGCGAGGTCTCCCGTTCATCAAGTTCATGCGCTCAGAATTGAGAATGTCCAACGTCTTTCTTCGATTTTCTCTTCAAGGTCTGCCTTAAAAGACTGACAGACCGCCTCAAACAAAATAACCTGATGAATACTCTTGAGTAACACAGGGACGTTACCGATATTACAGCGCGTACCAATTCACTTGGCCAACCGCTACCACGGCTACCACGAGCAAACCAGCGACCGCATCCTTTTATGACCATCAGAAGACTAACTCAATCGCTCTTCTCCTTACAACCACACGATCGCTGGCCACTCTCTCTTTATTCGAGAGGGTAGTTTTTCCCTTTCAAGTTTCAATGGCTTGGCTGTTGTTGACTGAGAAAAGGGATCATTATTATTCCTCGTGCAATGTCATACAAGATACAACACTTCTATCAGGCTCTGTCGATTGCGCATCTCTTTATACAACTCTACTTCCTTTAACACAATCCCCCGTAATTTACGCTGCCCTCGTCTCTTTTACCAACCGACCCATCGTACCTTATATGGCTCTAACGAACGAATCCAAGCTTAAATCAAACCTTTCAATTTTCGATTTCGACGGCAGGATTAAATAAATAAATATGTGGCGCAACAGGTAGGTAGACACCCTAGGTCTAGTTTCTCGCAACCATTCGTTTGTGTGAGTTTATATTTTTGGGACGAATGGAAGGGACCTCAAATTTTATGTCGAGTCCGAACGGCTGAATTGAGAAGCTTTTTCAGGACAGTCATACTCTCGGATGTTTGTCAGACGTTCGCGAGAGGTGGCGCAGTAGAAAAAACCCTAAGATGTAATTTGTGTGTTTTCCGGGGATCGAACCTGGGATCACTCGCACAGTAGTCCAGTACACTAACCACTGCGCTACTGCGCCGACAACGATGGCAGGACAGCCCGTCTTAAACTCCATATCCTTCACCATTCTCCTTATCTTTAAGTCTTAGTCGTAACCTTCTCATGTCTTAGTTTTAAGTTTTACTTTAAGTATAACTGTTAGTTTTAGCTTGTATTAAACCAAATAAAAGTGGGTATTGCCCCTACCAAAATTATAAAAAAAATTAGCTCCTAGGGATGGGTGATCTCACCTCTAGTTTGGCTATAAGCTATCTTACACATATCTGGGGCAATCATGACTCCACTCAATCTGAAATTATGCAAAAGGCAAAGAAAGGTCGAATATATAGGCAGACATACCCTTGGTCCCTTGATCGTCCTGATTAAATTACCAAAAAGGCACCAAGTGTACATGTACTAGCGACTCTATCTGTGGCTTAAAACTAAAAACGATCCATTTGCCATACAAGGCGACCTATACCAAAAAATGCTAAGGATAATGCTAATGACTTTAGGCTCATTTCAATAATACCCTTTCTATCAAAATCGTTTGAAATAAATTTACAGCAGCAATAGTACCTATTTCTTGATTTGATGACATCACTACAATCGGGTTTTAGGAAGGGTCACAGTTGTATAATGTACTTGTACATATAACCTCCTTAGTGAACGTCATCGAAAATGTATGACAAAAGATGGAGATCAGCTCTTTAGTGTTACTAGATCAATCGAAGGCGTTTAATACTCTGGTTCTGGTAAATAATACTTGTTTGATAAGCTGCGTCCGAAAATTGTTCAAGTTGGGGACGTTCAATCGACTGTCATTTTGATCCCGCAAATGGTGTCCCACAAGGATCCATTTTTTGCCTACTGCTCTTTTCGATCTATGCCATATACCATCAACCAGAGATAGGTTCACATGTATGTCGAGAACGTGCAGTTCTACTCGAATTCTGATCTTGGTATTATTGAACATGTTGCCGCCCGTGTTTTTGTAGATCTCTAAACTATAGCGCGATAAGTGCTGCAAAGCCCTGCAAAATCAAAGCCTCTTGTCATCCCAAGAAATTCGTTGGACTTGTTATACATTCAGTGATTTTATGAAATTCTCCTATTGAAAATGTTGGTATGGTATTTAACCGAAAACTATAATCTGCGAAAAAATAAGAATTTTACCACATACAAACCTTTTATACCTATACTTCGAAGTTGTTTGGGTCCCAGGTTACACTGGTATCCAGGGAAATGAGATCGCTGATGAGCTGCGTGAACACGAGTGTCGGTGGCGTCACACGCTTGGGTGTAGACAGACCAAAGACTGCGTCCGGACATCTGCAAAGGGTCCGCGTCTTTCCTTCTGTCTCTCAGGCGAATCGACTGCAGACTGCTTGTGGGCGTCCTTTCGGGCCACCAAGCTTTTGCCAAACACTTAAATGTCTTGGGCTTGAGCGACATCACCATCTGTCCTGTTTGTGGAGAGGTCGACAATACAGCGGAACACTTCCTCTGTAGTTGCTTTGCCTTTGCTCGAATCAAGTGGCGATTCTTTGGGGCTGACGTGGTGAGTGCCGAACATCTTATCTCTTCATTACTGAAGCTCCTTCTCATCTTTCTTCGAAAGACGGGAAAACTAAGTACAGTAAAGTAAGGGTAGTTGTGTCTGAGTGCTCCAGCGGATAGTAGCAACCTCCGACAAAAAAAATGCGAGTTCTTATACCAATCCGTTCAGTTTTTACAAAATCTAGCTCCGCTCCTTTGACGTATACAGAAATCCTAATTTAACCGCCTCTAACGCAGCCTCTTGTATGTCTATTTCGGAAGCGCAGCCTATTATCCTCAATGCCTTTGCTAGGGTCGTCCCAAGAGAATTTACAAAATAATGAACCATCCACCGCTAACAAATGATTCCTCTTGATGCTGTGTGATGTCGATTAGCGTAGCAATCTTTCATTTGCCATCCCGTTTACTCAACAAAATCCCCATAATTGGCCCAGAAATCCTTCTAATAGACCTAACGGCATTTCCACCCATCAAAACAATGGCCGCCTGACCCTAATTAATCATATCATCGTAGCGCTTTGCCAAGCCCAGGCCCAACATAAATTAGCAACAAGGTTCGCGGCTTTATGGAAACGGTGAAAGTTATTTATCTAGCTCAAGGTTACTTAATTTTCATCGAAAAGATGAAAAATCCTTTCTTGCGCTTCCTGCCGTTTGCTGTCATTATTGCTCTGTTGCTTGGTTGTCGCCGTTCGCCGTACATCGGTCTCTGTTGCAGTGTTGTGGACATTTTTCTTTTGGGTCATAAGACGTCGACTGTGTCATTAGCATTATTCATTTCCACTTTTTTTTGTTGCGCGTTTTTGTCATTCTATCTCTCTGTGAACTTCCCTTCGTATCCTTTCTACTCGACAATATGCACACAAGTCTTATTTTGCAATGCACAACTCAGCTCGCGGAGAGAACGGCATGACAAAGTGAAAGGACAATGCAGTTGCAGTTGCAGTCCCACCAGTAGTCAGTACCCCAGTAGCTCAGTGTTGATGGTAAACCCTCTCTGTGGAGCGGATATATTGTGTTAAATGGGGCCATCAGTGAAATTAAGATTGACCCATTAATATTCCAGAGACTTTAAATGTTCTTGCGCGCTTGCAACACGCATACATAGTTGCAAATTTAGTGGCAGAGCGCTTTCAAAAAGGGATAAAGGATTCACTTTGGTTCCTGTTTTGTTAACCAAACCAGTTATAGTGTGTGACAGTTGTTGGTCCCTGGTGGAGGATGCGGAATCCGCTTCTTTGAGGACATATGCGCGTTTAATATAGCATAATGGCGAATGAAGAAAATTAAAAGAAGGATGTAGTGAAGAATGAAATTTTCTGGTAGATAAATTCCTCTGATTGTTTATTATTGCCATGAAGACGTGTTGTGAGGGAGGGCAACTGTAATGCCTTGGATCCGATGATGAATGCCACAAATTTAATTTGTTAGTGGTATACTAGTTTCTCCCCGCCCGTGATGTGCTGTCCTGGCCCTGCGGTTGTCAAGAGTGTTGGACAAATTGCCGACATCATATTGAAAGAATAAGCTGAAATACAATGGACTTGCGACTCCCTTTGATATGAGTCGTCATCAGGGAGGGTTCTTCTATAGAAATAATATCGTGGTAGTTGTACAGGTGCATGTTAGGAAATGAATAGAATTCTTTCATGTCGGGCGACAATAACAAGAGATGGATGTATGGGCTTTTGTATATCGAAAACAAGTGAAGAGCTCGTTGTGGTTACCACTAGGTCAAAGGATCTTAGAAATATAACTATAGAGGCACCCCATCCATATGCAAAGGTATGTTTCAAGCCCATTATTAAATTGGTTTACCGTTTGCACGCACAATAACCATCGTTGCATAGCTTAATGGCAGTACATCTACTGAGTTATTATACAAATAAAAAATAAGACACAGATCTATAACCTTTTGTACTCTAGTTGCTCTGTTGGTTTGCTAAGCATCAATCCCTTTAATTGAATGGAGGACCACTGTATAGTGTGCCACGTGTCAGAAAGCTATATAAAAACTTGGAAACTTTCTCGATCTTAAACTCTCAAATTAATCTAATTAGTGAGAACATAACATTGGTACGCATACGATATGGTACCACGTCAAGCCTATCGGGTTCATTTTCGTCTTTCTACCACTGTCCATCTTACTCAAAGTGACTCTCTGGATTTCTTCACAGTTCTTCTCTAGTTTCGATTTCAAGTGTTAACGCTAGCAATATAGGAAATCGCAGCTTCATTCGGGCATAGTTTGCAGGTATCATCCTCTATATGCCCCATCATCCTTAAATGATGCCCGATATTACCACAGCCTAAACATAACGCTTCCACTCAAATCAATGTTTCTTAGCCCATGCTTAGAACTTTTTTTGAGTGGAGCTGGCCACTTTTTTTTACGGTTGACAAACTTCTCAGGTATTCTGCCGTGATCAATTTGAAGCGAATGAACCCAACGACTTTACAGTTGACACCTGTTTCGTCGATGTGTCCTCATATCCCAGTTGTTGTTATATACTTAATCTTTACATGACCTCCTATTGAGCTTCAGTATGCATTAAAATTCCATTGATGTTGTGATGTTTGTCTGTTTCATTCGTTTGATGACTGCCTGATTGTTTAGTGGTGTATAGGGATATTTCTCCCTCCGACCTGACCTTCAATTAAGTAGTCCAATGCATGAAAGCAAAGCAATCATACCAGCCTGGTATACAGAGGTGTATTTCTTCAGGCTATAATGTGACGGACTAGTTCCAATTCTTCTAAGTAGATACCTGCCCCCGATTTGCTAACCACTTTGAGGACATTCCTCATGTTATTTGCAGTGACGTCTAAAAATTTGGCTCTTCCGATAGTAATATCGTCGGAATATCTTAAACTGTGAATCTCATTCTCCTCAAGTCTGTAGAGAATAGATTCCAAGGTGTTGGTTAAAGTACACCTCCTTGTCGACAACCTCTGGTAACCTTTACTCAGAATTTTAAGATTTACGTCTGAATATTTGTCACCTTGTGGTCAACAAACTGTCCCCTCTCATCTATTTTACTACCAGTGAGTTAACATCACACTTTTCCAACTCTTGTTTCAAAGCATATCTTTTCGTGTTAGCTTTAATGTCCTGTCCATTATTGCGGTCTTTGCTTACCCCCGGTACTTAGCTCTTCCTTCGCAATGCGTTCGACTTGATGCAGCTCTGTCCTTTTAGGAATGCCTGCGCTGTAGGAGTGCTGTCTATTATTCTCTGACACTTTTGCTTTTCTTTACTTTTGATGGCGCTATAGACTATAGTCCGAGGCGGTCCTGATGGGCATCAACCAACATTCTTCTTCAAGCAGCTCAATATCCTAAATGCCTTTAGTTACTCACGACATATACTATGATAGAGGTGTCCTTCCAACGGGGCGCACGACTTAAGTAATCTACCGAGTCCAACAAACTAATAAATAGACCGCCATCTTCCTCAGCACAGCATATAATTTAAAATTTTCATACATAGTGAAAGTCTAGTTCAAAATAGACAATATCCCTTTTGACCATATACCGTTGTAATAATATAAAGGCCTCAATCATGTGATTGTTCAAAATGGTACCTATAATGCGACAAAGTACTCGAACACATTCCAGTCCTAATTACAGTAATTAGAGGCAAAATGTCAATCCAACCAAAACACTGCACGAAAAACTACAACACTACAACCAGTGTCCAATTGCATGGCAAAAGGCGCCCTGACCGCGCTCTAATCATCCAATCACAAACGTCCCTACCACAAAAACGATAACAAGTTGCTCAATACAAAGCCCTCACCCTTAAGCCAAACAATACGTGCCTATGACGTAGACTCACAAATTACACTGATGGGAGGTAAAGAAACGAAAACAGAAAATAGATAAATCGAGCAGCAAGGACCTCAACACTTGCAACACCCCCCTTTCCCCACTGAATAGCGTTAGTACCCAAGAGTTAAAGAGGCAAACCTGTTTTTGGCCCATTGACGCTGCATCCACAGCACGTAGGAGGACAACATTCTGTTAGGATAAATCATAGATCAGATTTCCCGCAGTTAGAAGGATGTGTAGCCAAAGCATGGAGGCAGTGATTGCGGCGGTAGTGAAAGCCGAGCAAGCGTATATGTCTATGGGGGGAACAAAAAGTCCCACCATCCCTTTCGTGACATTTTTCAGGGCTAACCGGAACTGTGTGGTTTCAGTGGTACTAATTTAGACGTCTAATTCTAAAGCCTCTGTCATATGCAGGCAATTTTCAGTTAAATTTTTGTATCTAGATATATGTCTGTCGTATTTCGTATATGTATATAACGAACAATCTTCCGCTTCGGAGGGTCCTTTATACAAGAGAGAATATTCTTGCATATGGTTTAGGGCTTTAGGCTACCATGTTATTTGTTGGCCTTGCACTTCAAACTGAACAGCACTTGGTTGTCAAGTGAGCGGCAATGATTGTTGTAAACCAAGAGCACGTTGAACATGTACAGGAGCGCGCTCTAGCAGCAGGTCCTTGGGTTAGGTAACTGTTTTGTTGTCATTTAAGTATAGGGGCGATGCATTTTGTAAACAGGTAAATGGATAACGTATAAGAATAAATAAAAATGAACAGCAAGGCGCCAACGTATTAAAGTAATGGTTTTATGTGTTCAACCCCACAAGGATTTAATTTGAAAAAAAGACCGCTAAGTATAATTATTTTATTTTTGGCTAATTTTCTGACACTACCTATCGTAGTGGAAAACGATTTTTTTCATCTGTTAAAAAATTATCCTGCACTGAGATAATAAATTATGCTATAGGGAAATTGTTACTTTCTTATGCCTGAAATTTGCTTGAAGAGGAAATACAACACTGAAATTCAATTGACTAAAAGCTTTAAATTTGGTCACAAATGCGACAAATGCGACAGAAAATTAGCCGATAATTTAGCTCAATTATTGACACATGTCCTAAAATTAAAATTTGAAAATTTTGCAGTATAATGATACTTAAAACCCTTTCAGGACAGCCAGAGCCTTTGACCTACTGGTACTAAATATTCAAAATTTGGTGGGTAAACTCTGGAACCACTGAACGGATTTCAAAAATTCTTTGACTGATAGAAAGCTACGGGATATAGTACCTACTGCGATAAGTTATTTTATTTTTTAATTGGACAAAGGGGCGTGGCAACTCCCATACAAAAAAAAAAATTCAAAATCGCATATCTCTAAAACCAGCAAACCGATTGAGCTCAATGATGACGACATCTTGGGCGTTTTACGACGTTGGAGGAAGACGAAGAGCTTAGTAGAGATTGCGCTATTTCCATTTGAAAAAATATTCGTGCCACTGGTTTACAATTAGGTTTGACAACTTTTAATTCTTTGCGATAGAGTAGCATTTACAACCAACTGCTCCGATGCACTAGTAAAATATACGCATATACCTCTTTTTATACCCGGTACCACACTGTGGTGAGGGTATATTCACTTTGTCATTCCATTTGTAACGCCCATAAGGAGGCGTTGTAGGTATGACAAACTATATATATTATTGATCAGCATCACTTTCTTAGTCGATCTAGCGATGTCCGTCTGTCTGTCCGTCTGTCCGTCTGTCCGTCTGTCTGTCCGTCTGTCCGTCTGTCTGTCCGCACGATTACGGCCGTAATTTAAGAGCTATCGACTTGAAATTTGGTACGTAAGCTTTTATCCACCAGACTGAGGCTAAGTTCGAAGATGAGCAAGATCGGATGAAAACTACTACTACCTCCCATACAAAAATATCAGATTTATATAGCTTTTTATGTTAAAAATTAAATTTAAATAGCTACAGTAAAGATAGCAAGTTTAAACTTTGCACATATTGTTTTAATAATATTTAAAAATTTTTGACAAAAAATTAGCTTGGTCGAATAAAAAGTACCCATACCTCGAATACAAATATATAATTTTTTAATACTAAAATATTTTTTTATTTTACAATAATAGGCGTATTTTTTGGAAATCTATAGCTAGTTCACTTTTACTTTTACATGCAAAACTGGTATACTCACTTTTGGTTTTGTTATACCCACTTTTGGTTTTACATGCAAAACGGTTATACTCACTTTTGATTTTGTTATACTCACTTCCCAAAAAATACGCCTAATATAGTACCGGGTATTTGAGCTTCGGCATAGTCGAAGATAATAATTGTCTTACTGGTTTTACCTGTGGTTTATTTTATATATTTCCATTAGCATATTGCATATGAGTTATTTCGCATTTTTTATCATACGAACCTCTGCCACGTTTTTTTAGTTCGGCTTCTGAAAGAATATCGCATTCTATTTTGTCGTACGGTTCTAGTTGCAAATATGTCCATTTGTTTCAAAGCTATCATAAGTCTTATTGAAGTGAACCAATTTATCAAAATATAGTTTATAGTTTTGAGCTTTGGGCATGGTTGAAGCCAAAAACAAAACTATATCGGAGGAAATGCCGAGCCAGTATTTTGGTCATATTCCATCAAAAATCATATATTATTGCTGGCGTCCCTGGCATTTCAAATGGTGTAAATTTAAGATCTATGCCAAATGTTTCTATTGCAGATAGATTGCTTTGCGATGTCATAAGATCAAATATTTCTTCATCAAAGAACTGTTCAAAATACTCTATTGGCGCTTTTTCTTCACAAACGCCATCAACATCAGCTCATCCTCTCTGTCGCATCAACGGCCAACATTTCCCGTCTTCTCCACTTCAATGTGGATTGTGGGCACCTTCATTTTTACCTTACCTTCGTACTTTAACATTTTATTGACTGTAATTTTTTAAATTAGTTTAAATTAGTTTTTTAGTAGTTTTTTGGTCTACCGTTCGCGCATGTGAACTTACTCTGAATAACTTTTGAAAGCACAAAACACAAAATCATTTAAAATTTTTTTTTCTCTTTATACACTAATAATACTAGTCAATTGTTTTGCAAGTATATATTTTAAATCGTGAGAAGGAGAGGTGAAGAGGGAGTAGTCCGATTTTAACTGTTCTTTTAGCGTTTAAATAATGACACTATTAGGTACTTATGGTCAGGGCCGGCCTTAACGATCTATGTGCCCCGGGCGAGTCACTTGGCGCACTTTTATGTTTTATTAAAATTTAAAATAAGAAAAGTGTCATCATTTGATGCAAAATATGTTCCGTGTGGGTTAGTACATATAATGAACTCGCATGGATCTAATTTTGGTTCTGTATGGGAGGTACCAGAGCTACTTGACCGACATACCCAATTTTCAATATAAACCTGACGAGCGACTGTAAAAGAAGTCATCTCACAAAATTTCATTCGCCTTAGTCGATTGGTTTGGACGTTATCGGACGTTAACAGACAGAGAGACATGGCTAAATCGATTTAGAATGTGATTCTGATTCAGATTTTTAGGGTCTCCAGTGACTCCTTCTTGGCGAGAATATACCTTCCTATGAAGGAAATAAAAAAAACCCTTCAATTGTGTTAGTCATGAAACGAAAAAAAAAAATAATTAAAAAACAACTAAAATCTTATTTTTTTAGATTTTTGTCAGCAAGTTCTCTGATAAGACTGTAAAAATCTAGGCTTTTTGCAATTTGATTTTCAATGGACAGTGAGGCCAAACAAACTAGATAATTTTTTTTGGGACATTGTAGACCATAAGTTAGTACGTTTTATCAACTTTGGTTTAAAAAAAAACTGCGTTCGCCACTTGCAACTGTCACTGGCATTGTTAACAGAATACGTATCGATATACAGCTGTTCCGGATCATATAACTCTTGAAGATTGTACTTTTTGATTTCATCGCACAACAAATCTCCAACAATATCAGATTTAAAGTTGATCGTTAACTTTTCTTGCAGCTCAGAGCAATGTCGCATGAGTTCTTTTTTATTTTGATTTGTTTATGTTAAACAAGAAATTCCACGCGTCAGGAAAATCATGCATCTGTTGAAATCTTTCCTTCATAAGTACGGTGTCCAAAAGAGCATTACAAAATCGACTTCAAAATCTTTCTTTATTTTTTTTTTATCAGTTATTGGTTCATGGTTCATCAGTAGCCTCTTCAGTAGTCTCTTCACTAGGTCTACGTTATTACTTTACACTTCTACAGGTACTTCTCTGATCAAAAAACTTTTTAAACTAGACTAAATTGGTTCTATGGTCGCTCAGTCGGCCTCTCTTTCGCCCCACATAAGTTAGAAAGGAATACGACAAGACAAGCAACACAATGACAGGTCGCGGTAGATAAATGCTGAGTACTTAGCTCATATTCACTCCTAGAATATAAGTTCATAGAATGTAATACGCTGAATTTAGTTTAGTTTTTCTTTATATCGATAGAGATAGGTATACAAATTCAGTGATGTTAAGCTTGCGCGCGTACACTTCAGCGCCCTTCAGGTGCCGGCGCCCCCGGGCGACCGCCCCGTTCGCCCACCCCTAAAGCCGGCACTGCTTATGGTAGCGTATAAGACAGCTGGAGGCGCATCAAAAAACGTTCAGAAATGCGAACCAAATAAAAACCACTAAAGTTGAACGTTGCGAAAATTGCCCAAAAAACGTTACAAAACCGCCCCAAATAATGAGCAAAAAAAAGACCAAGAAAAACACACTTTAAAAATGCACCAAAAACGTCCCCGAAAACGTGCCAAAATCGCACTCTGAAAATTGCCACAGAAAAACACTCGAAAAATGCACCAAAAAATACATTCAGCATTGTAATAATGACACTTATCGGATCAGTATAAGTTTATTAAGGATATTATAACCTTCAAGCGAAGGCACCAGCCATAGTCTCTGTACTTCTACTTACTTTCAAAAATCGCCTCTAAAAAAATTCTTCAGCATTGCGATGTTGATACTCACCGGCTTAGTACAGTAAATACAACAAAAACGCTCCAAAAAATCGTGACAAAAAGAAGGAAAGAGACTTTGGAAATTCCATTTAATATCGTTGAAATTCATATACCATTATTGCAAAATAGAAGCAATACTCGAGTGAGACAAATACTACTTTGTCCCGTTTTACACGCTACGATTTTTGTCGTACGACACTTCTTAATTCTCTTTTGGGCACTTGTGGTGCAGTGTTTTCACTGATTGTCAAATTGTCTTTGTTTCCATTATTTTTCAACTGTCTTTTTATAGTGTGCAATTGGAGGAACTAAGTCATAACTGGATTTGCAAATTAAAGGACTCTATTGGTTGCAAATTATTGATATTGGAATTTATATAATTTATCTTTTCCATCGATGATTTATCCAAGAGAGCAGCTATGGTGATACATAGTAAATAATTCCATTAATTTGTTGCCCGAACTTCTTTCCACCGTTGGTCTCTGTAAACGGCATCCACAGTGGAGTTTTAACCCCCATTTTTACCACATCATTGCTTGGCATAGTTTGGTACATATGAAAATATTATTACAATCCGAGGTGGCATAATAATTATAATTAAAACACCAAAATCCAACTGTGATTGTTGGTTTTGAATATTTTAATGGTCACTGATCCCCGTAAAAGTCTGGTTTTAAAAATACACAATATTACCATATTTTACGGGATGAATAATCGGATTATCACTTCGCCGCGTGGTCTGATCCCCGAGAGAGTTAAAATCTGATTGAAAGTATTCGCGAAATTTGTATGCAATCGAATAAAACGTGCATGGTTAAGTATTGCGACAAACAATGAAACCAATACAAGAGTGAATTCCAACATCTCCCGTGAATATTTATGAGCAAGAAAGTATAGTTCGAAACGGCAAGGAAGACCTACCTACCTGGATTTTTTCTTTAAACCATCTGACCGACATGGTAAGCTACATCCTTATTGTACAGAGCGTCAAGTGTATTCATTTTAAGGACAAGGTATAAAAAGAAAGCCACCAAATTTTAATATCTCTCAATTTCGTACACCCCCTCAAGCATAAACTATGTATTATCATACTGATGAAAGTTAATCATCCATACGATTGTAGAAAAAAAGGTCGAAAAACTTACCAATAATAATAGACTCACAACACAGCTCTAAAAAAAAACTATACCTACTTCGCCTTAACAAACCGTACTCCACAGCAATTTGTATTAAATTACTTCTCAGCAACCACTAACGAGCACTTACATCAAGAGTAATAAAAAAGGAGCAAAACTTCACTCACAGCTAAAGGATAAACCGAGTATCATCCTCCTATCCAATATCGAACTATAATAACGTTCGTTAAATTTTACGACTCTCCATTTTGTATTGTTAAACTGAACGATTCTTGCATTATTTAGCGGTAAAGTACTGTATTTGTATGCCACCCAACAAGAACAATGAATCACCGCACTTGTTGCCCTTCAAGGACTCTCTGCTGCCGCCGCCATTCTGGCAATATCATTTGTGGCTGGGAAACAATTTAAGGATTAAAATGAATAAAAGACTGAAAATAAAATGAAAAATAAGGAAAACTCTGGGAAATTGTTCGCTTCGAAGGAAGAAAAAAAATAATTTTAATTAAAACTCGTTAAGTATACGTTCGAGGGTAGGCGACAATAACTGGAAAATGAGATGACATTGCACTGCAAATGACAAACAAACAATAGTTATAATATCCATTGATGCAGTAACGGATACTGTGTAGCCTGGCATAAATGAATATCTACCGAATGGGGGTTTGGGTGATACATTTTTTGGACTGAGAACATCATAGAGATGTGCATAGTGCATGATGGCTAACTGCGAAACTCAGACACGTGTATAACATTGATAGGTCCTTTCTTTTAAATCTGACAGCTGACAGCATCTTTGTAATTTTGTATTCAGTATTGTTGGGCAAATCATTAGAAGATTATCGTTGGCGTGTCGTGAGTGCAGTGATTGGTCTATTAAACAGTTGGAAGGCTATAAAATGTGTACCATCAATTTTGTTTAGAAATAACAAGGCTCGAAGAACTATCGAGGCATATCCCTGCTTAATGTCGCATACAAGATCCTATCCAACGTACTGTTTGAACGTCTTAAACCGGTCTGCAACACACTAATCGGCACGTACCAGTGTGGCTTCCGGCCCGGCAGATCGACTATAGACCAAATTTTCACACTGAGACAAATCCTGGAAAAGACCAACGAATATCAAATCGAAACTCACCACCTATTCATCGACTTCAAAGCCGCGTATGACAGCATACATCGTCAGGAGCTCTATATGGCGATGGCCGAATTCGGAATCCCGGCAAAACTGATTCAGCTGTGTCGCGTGACGCTGGAAAACACGCGCTGCAACGTGCAGTTTGGAAGCAGCTCCTCCGATCTATTTCAAACTTGCACCGGATTTCGGCAAGGAGACGCGCTATCATGCGATTTCTTCAATGTCGTACTGGAGCAGATAGTGCGCAGGGCAGGTGTCAACACGGAAGGCACTATCTTCAACAGATCCGTCCAGCTGCTGGGCTATATATATATCAGCGTGCCGTGATAGAAGCATTCACGGCGATTGAAGAACAGGCGAAATCCGTTGGCCTTGAAGTAAATGAGGACAGGACTAAGTACATGCTATCAACAAACAAACAAGCATCTGTCCACCGCCTAGGACAAAACGTCACTATTGATAGCAACAACTTCGAGGTAGTTAAGGAGTTCACCTACCTCGGAGTAAACATGAACTCCACGAATGACACCCTAGTGGAGATCCGGCGAAGAATTACCCTAGGAAACCGTTGCTACTTCGGTTTGGCAAAACAACTGGGTTCAAAACTCCTCGAAGGACGAAATGTGTGCTCTACAAAACCCTCATCCTGCCAGTTCTGCTTTATGGCGCCGAGTGCTGGACGATAAGCAAGAAGGGAGAGCTGATACTGGGCTCCTTCGAAAGAAAAATACTTCGGCGGATTTTTGGTCCTGTGTGCGAGGAGGGCGAATGGAGGAGAAGATACAACCGCGAACTCTATGAGCTGTACCAAGATGTGGATGTAGTCCAAAAAGCCAAAACACGTCGACTACATTGGCTCGGCCACATCGAGCGAATGGACAATAATGCTCCAGCTAAGAGGATCTTCGAATCCCAGCCCCCAGGTTCGAGAAGACAAGGAAGACCGAACCTCCGTTTCAAAGACCAAGCCATCGCGGATGCCAGAGCGCTTGGTTTGGACAACTGGAAGCAACGTGCCCGGGATCGTAGAGGATGGAAGGCTGCAGTGTCTCAGGCAGAGACTCTTCACGGGTCGGGAGCCCGATAAGTAAGTAAGGCTCAAGTCTCACTTTTTGGATTTATTGAAAAGCAAAATCGTCACACTTTCGAAGAGAATCGAACGGTGATCCATCAGCTACATTAGGTACAAATGGATTCGAAATAATGTATGTACAATTTGATGCGGTTTATGGGCTGGCGATAATCGGGGCGTAATTCTTCAAAAATATAGAAAATCAAAAAAAACCGTCAATGACGCTTTGTTTCCAAAAATGCGTGAACAGGACATTTTGTTTGGAAGAAAATGGTGCCACTACTGAATTCTGATACCCCTCCAAGAGAAAAATTGGTCGAACTTAATCCAATAGTGACCCAGTTGCAGGGTTGCAGCAACGAAAATCTGGCCAATTTTTTTTCCGTTTTTTAATTTTCGCATAGCCAATAATGGTAACCAAAAATGGTTACCTAATGTTTGGCGCAACAAAGCTTACCTGTTATTTGGTGTACGATTTTTTTTTTTTTGTGGAAGCGGTTGAGAGGCTTTCTCAAGTCTTCATACTTATATACCTATTCTCGGATATTTGTCTGGGGGACTATTTCATTTCAAAACCCATTACAAGTGTTCATCTATCCCTGTTGCTGTCAATAATGTCGTTTAAATAAAGTCAGTTTTTCGCTGAAATTGGGCAGCGGCTTTTGACAATTTCTGATAGAAAATTATTGCTGAGTTGTCGATGATGTATTTTTGAGAGAACAACAATTTGACAATTTTATTGTCATGACCTCTGGATTGTTGTGAGAAATCTTTTTTTAAATATTTTTAGACCATATACGTAGGTCTAACATAAGTTAGCGTTAAAGGGAGAACCATAGCCTGATTGCTCGGAGAGTATCCAGTTTAAGTCAAAGTGTGATTATTCTCGATTTATATATGTCTTGGATTTGAATGATTATTGGACTGTTCAGTTTTACAGTTTAACAGCCCAAATACAAGATTATAATGAATACTGTAAAATATATTCCGTCACCTGTAAGTCACACTTTAAATTTGTTGCTAGCGAATGTCATGTACATAAGTAGTTGTCAAAAGTGCCACGAAATTCATCCGCCGAAATATTAATATATTTACATAGAAGTGGGTCAGCCGAAGGCCCATGTACCTGGCTAGTACTGTAAAATTAAGTTAAACTGTAATTTATTTTACTCTTTAATAAAATAACAACAATATACCTACAGTCCTACACAATGGCGGGTAAGCATTGTAGGTGTGTATTGTAATTCCACCCACTTTCACGTGGGGTAGATAATTAAAATTAATTTTAACGAACACATTGAATGGAATAATCCTCCTTCACATAAGCGGGAGAGGTAATTAGGGTTTTGTTTTAAGTACAGGCCAACTTGGCGGTGAAATGTGAATGATTTGCAAGTTGCAGCTCTATCAGAGAATCCTCTCAGTTTGCGTCCTAAAGTACGGAAGGATTTCCCTCGCATTGTTGGCAAAATTTTTATATTTTTTTTATCCGTTCTTCTGCTTATCGAAAGTGGAATAGTGCTCGAGGGTGAGATCCAACGAAACACGTCCACCTACGAGATACACTTGCAACTGGTGGAAAAAGAACACAATATCTACCTGATGATGCGGCCTATTTAATTTGTAACAATCAAGTGTCCTTGTGTTGTATTTCAGGAGTAGGTTGACTGTGGAGGAGGCTCTCAAGCGAGTCGTTTGCTATACTTTTGTGGCGCTTATATACGCTTGTGTGATGATTGCGCACAGGAGATGACGTTGAGGATAATGATTGTTCTTCTGCTCCTGTTACACAAGTGACAGTACAGCATCAGCATCAGCATATGGTGATCATTATTAATATATGGGGAAACACTCTATACTCGAATGTAATTAAAACTGCAACATGTAACTGCAACAGCTTTGGGAAATATTTAGGTCAACCGGCTCCTCTCTGTCAAGTGTTGCTGTTTATGTGTGGCACGCATACACCACACACCAGGGGATTAGTTGCGCGAATTGGAAACGTATATTCCAATGATTATACGAGTTCATTGTTGTTAGCGGTATTATTCGTTTCAGTTGAATTGGCTTTAAGAAATATCCTGCAAGTAGGGCAGATCTGCGTATAACGAGGTTGATGAGGTGGCAACATGATTCTATAGTCAATAAGTGTTTTTAATTGAAGGATTATGGGAAAAATGGGGGTAAGCTGTGGATTGAAACTCTAGCTGGGATTTCAATGGAAAGGTATAGAAAACACCATCAAAACAAGGTCGATTAAGAATATACCTTCTAGATGAATCATTCGAAGCAGAATCCGTGGAGGGGTTGTAATATGCATAGGCAGGAGTATAGGACAGAGTATAACAGCATCCAGAGATTATCTGAACACTGACCTATTTTAATTTTAGTTTGCAGACCTACCCTGCAAACTGGACCTTCCAAGTCTTCTAGGTCCGTCAACATTCGTCAAATCATGTTTGTAAAAGTCGTCTGCATTTTTTTTTTTTAATAATCCCCCATTCAACTTCAGCATTATGTAGACAGACAAAGTAAGCATGCATCCACTCTGGCTATAACATGAAAACGGGGTCAGTGGTAATGCGACAAAAAAAAAATAAAACAAATACATATACCCCAAACGGGTGAAATAGAACATCGCAGGACATTTAATATCCCGGGTGAGCCTGACATACATACATTACCTTTAACCGACTATATGGAGCAGACTACACTACGAATGGCACTTCGTTTATACCCCCATAGTATAGTGGCGTTGAACTGTGGTTTGCCGCCGCCGCTGCTGCCGCCGACGTCAATGGCGTGCCATCGCCATGTGTAAAAAGCGAGGACCCATTGCTTTACCACATCCAACCATGGTTCGGGTGGCGTTTGGCGTAGTCATCGTATTTACTCGTCGTCGACGACTGGTGTATCCTTCAAACATAATCGGACATGGAAACGAGGGGAAGCCCTGACTGGCACGATGAATGTTGCTCTGGTTCTGGGCGGCTACTACTGCATCTGGACCAAGACTGTTTGCGAATAAAATTGTCCTCAAAGGTATCGTTTGGCTGAGTGCAAATTGCATGGATGAATATTTTTTTTCTAGGACTCTGGTACGCGCCAACACATTGAACGAAATATGCTCGTAAGGACCGACGCCTCCTGTACAAACGTCAACCACTTAAACGGATTTAATTGGGTAGGGTGTTTCTTTTTTTATGGATTTTGTGGACTTTTACAATGTTAGGCAGGCACGACGACGACGAGAAAAATATCCCCAAGGGAGTGATATGTTTAAGAGGTGGGTAAAACTGCTTTAAGTGATGATGTAGCAGTTTTGTGGTGTCTAAAGGGAGCTTAATTAAGTAAAATGGACCTACCTACTTCTGATTCGTTTGCTATGGTCAAGGTGAAGCTATAAAAATGTAGAATGGATTGCTGCGACTAGGTTATGGTGAGAGGATGCTCTGAATTCATGCTTTTAGGTGAGTTAGCCATTTCATTTTTCGGACACATGGTGAAACTGCCAAAAGTTTATATAGTGTCGTCCATTTTATATTTTATTCAGACCACCAAACTAGGGGTCGAGGGAGTACAATGCAAATTAAGTTAGCCTAGGAGGATAGTACGAGTAGGTAGGTAAATTTTTTACTTAAATAGAAATCAAATTTGTGTGAGTTTTTGTCGTGAAGGTCAACTTTGGTTTTAAAAATATTTTCCATATACCTACAGCCTACACCCTTTGGAATTGTCCCTCTTTACCGGGTTAAATTTCCAGAAATATGTGTCCAATTATTTTCTATTCTCTATCACCGTTTAAAATTGCAAATCCCTGCAGTTTTAAAAGTGCATAATAAAGGGTGTGCCATAATTCACTCAAAATTTGAATTTAGCGCCATTTAATAGTACAGTGATACCAAAAGAAAAAAAGATGACAATGTGACAGCTGACAGTTCGGGGTTAGTAAAAATGGAGCGCTATACGAAGAACAACGCATTTTCATTGTTGAGCAATATTTTAAAAAGAATTAAGGTTTGTTAGCAATTTTCGAACAAAATCGTCCTCAGTGATGAAGCTCATTTTCATCTTGATGGCTTCGTTCATCCTCAAAATTGTCGCATTTGGGGTTCAGAAAATCAACGAGTAATTGTTGAGAAAGAAATGCATCCACAACGTGTTACTGTTTGGTATATGGATTTTGGGCTGGAGGCATTATCTGACCACTCTTCTTCGAAAATGCAGGCAGTAACAATTAATGGTGTTCGTTATCGTGACATGATAACCCAGTTCTTAGTGCCTAAATTACAAGGTGTGAATATGACCAATATGTGGTTTCAACAAGACGGTGCCGTAGCCATACAGCCAGAGAAACAATTCAATTATTGCATGAGTCATTTCCTAATTAGGTAATCGGCCGGTTTTGCGATTGACCATCCAGATCTTGCGATCTAACGCCTTTGGTCTTTTTTCTTTGGGGTATTTGGAAGTTAAAGGTCTATGCAAACAAGCCCACGACCACCAACGCCTTGAACGAGGAAATTGGGAGGTGTTTTAATGAAATTCAGCCACATTTATACGCAAACGGTCATGGAAGATTTCAATAAAAGAGTACATTCTTGCTAGCAAAGCCTTGGCGGTTATTTATCCGTTGTGCTATTTTATATCTACATACATAACCCCAATCTGTATTCTCTATGAATCAATAGACATTTTAAGCTTTCTATATAAAAATCTGTATTTTCTATCATTACATTTTGCGAGAATAATGAGACACCCTTTACAAGGTACATCATTAATATCGAAGAAACAGAGTATAGTAAAGAATCACTTGAGTGGATTTTAGAAACCCACCTTCCAGAAAGAAACCTTGATGACGCCTTCATTGGTGATTGGTTTCATTTCGAAATTCAACTGTTCTCAAACGAAATGGGGCAACGCACACTTTCATTTTTCATTAATAGCTTCCCTCCGTTCAAATCGGCAATACCAGATTTATTCTAGAGGAGATCCGTATCCAACATGCCTATGGATTTCTAATGCAATACCTATATATGTACATGCTGAAGCACACAAAATAATTCTGCAGCACCCCACTGTATTTTAGGCCTCACTATCGGCTGCATTTATGATGGAACTTACTTACAAGAGTATTGAGTGGAAATCTGTGAGAGCTCGAATCCGTAGTCGATCTTGGCTGGGGAGGGAAGTCGTCGGGCAGTATCGATAGAGAGATGTTCTCTATCCTCTCTGGCTGCTGCATGCTGAGAAGGTCAGTGCAGGTATGTCTGATAACAATGAATGAAATACTGGTGACCCTAGAGAAAAACGTCTTCCATAAGTTATAGGTAACCGCAACAAAATCTCCATTTCATGTATGTATAAGAAAATATCTCCCAAGCTTGTAAGACTTAATATAATCGGCAATTCCGATCAGATGAGGTAATAAATTCGGCCGGTTAAAACAGAGCCGGTTCCTTAAACCGATCCCCCTAAATTAAAGGAAATCCGTCCTAGTTTTTTGTCAGCTCTAAGTACACTTAGGTCTAGTTCTCGATAGGAAGCTGAGCTGGAAATTATAATACAGCCACCGGAACTGTGGCTCATTTAGAGGAACTTCTGCCTCTAAACGAAGTCTCGAATAGGTGCACTTTAACGCTGTACAGGGCTCAGGGTCGTAGCGAGGGTTTGAGCCGTGGGGGGGAGGACTTTCATTGAAATGCCAACTTATTTCAGAAACTTGCCGACTGTATAGAAATCATGAAAATCGACCCAGCGGCTATCGAGTTATATCTAACGTCATCGAGTTTCACCCCATAGAGGACGTTTTTTTTTGTATGGGAGGTGCCACGCCCAATTTTCACAGGAACTATCCTGGGTCAATACCTAAGATCACCTGTAAATTTGAGCTCAATCGATTCGGTCGTCTTCGGGATATAAGATTTTGATTGTTTTTGTTTGTATAGGAGGCGCCACGCCCCTTGGACCGTGTCCATTTTAAAATCGAATCGAAACTAACTAAATTTTAAAGAGATCATGTGGAACATTTAAAAATGCCGACTGTTGTATACATTTACAAGTTTAAAAACCTATAAAAAAAAAAATAAATAGGTGGCGCAACAGGCGGTAGACACCCTAGGCCTAGCTTCTCGCAACCATTCGTTTGTGTGAGTTTCTATTTTTGGGACGAATGGAAGGGACCTACAATTTTATGCCGAGTCCGAACGGCTGAATTGAGAAGCTTTTTCATGACAGTTATACTCTCGGATGTTTGTCAGACGTTCGCGAGAGGTGGCGCAGTAGAAAAAAACCTTAAGATGTAATTTGGGTTTTTCCGGGGATCGAACCTTGGATAGTGGGATCCCCCGCACAGTAGTCCAGCACACTAACCACTGCGCTACTGTGCACACCTATAACCTATACCTAATGGAAATCCAACCCTAAGTCCTAATTTTTGAAAATTGCTTGTTGATTTGCCGATTCTTGAAAAACGTGGGGGCTGCGACACGCTACGACCTCGTTACGCCCCTGACAGGGTTCATGGCCATAGAGACATACCAGGCAACGGTAGAACAAATTAACTAACCAAAGACAGCAATAAAATGGAAATATCGGGCCTCGACTGTTGGAGGCTAGCTCCATTTGTCAATAGAAACGGCAAGATACAAAATTTCCTCATAGGCGTTACGACAGGCTAACGAAAGATGGCGTACAGCCCAGCCCATACCCATTACCCTAGAAAGCTGAAATTTTGCACAGAGGTTCCCTTTAAGTTGCGTATAAAAGGAAAATGAAGAAATTTCAAATAAAATGAGGGAGTCAAAATTTGTATAGGAATATTTTTATTTGTAATCCGAACGAGTTCAAACTCGGTATGTTTGAATACTCTATATAAAAAATAATGAAAATCTGTTTCCCCAATTTTGGAAATTTTACTTGGGACCCGAGTTATTGGCGATGGTCCATGTTAAACGGGCCCTTTTATGACCTTGCTTCTTTCAACTTGCCATAATAGTCATAAATCTAAATTAATACGAAAAAACTTGAAACCATTTTTAGACAATACTTCCCTACGTATTTTGAGCTACCACTCATCTTTCTGCTCCGACCAAAGGTGTTGTTCCAAAGATATTTAAACGGAATTCTGCAAGAATGAGGCATACGCATACTTCATCATCTTTTCGATTGGATTATGTTACACAGTTTAGGAAGTTAGGGTAAGATTTCGTGAGCTGATTTTAGAAATAATGGAAAACCCCCTGCATGGGCTAAATATAGCATTATAGCGCCTGCCCTCTATAGCATTTCGGTATCTCGTTTTTAACGCGTTAATTTCGCCTACATATCTTTACCTAAGAATACCATACAAATCCATATACTTAAAACCTGCAAAATCAACCAATTTCACATCAGGTTTCACCAATTTCGCAACCATCTTTGACCATATACGTCTGTAGGTTAGTGCAATGTCCTTATGAAAATTCATGACATTCACAAGTCCACAGCTATCATATTGATGAAACAGATAAACAAAGTTCAAATATCAAACCCAACTCCTTAAAAAAAGAAACACAATAGTAAAGAAATACTTGAAGCGGAATACTATTGTCTCAAGGTCTAATGGAAGTACCTTCTTTTAAATTAAACCACTCAATTGTGTGTCTCGCACTTCTACCCAACCATAACCACTGATAAGGACAATTAAAAGCTTTCAGAACAACACCATCCTCCTTCACACAATCTCCTTGGCTTTTGTATGAACTTTTCTTCAACTAATTAACTAATCTCTCTGTATCACTTTCGCCATCTCTATCTATAAGTATCTATCGAAACCGAAAAAGACAAGTAGCAGGACACAATTCCCCAAAAGTCAATTTATTATTAATTGAAGTTGAAGAACAAAGTGCGGTGATGGCGGTGGTTATGGTTACGCTTTCAAAGAAATGCATCCGCTAACCTTGTTTCATCTCAGAAACTTTCATTTGTGTCATAGAAATATGGGATTGCTATTCCCGCGTATTCCGTTCCCGCACTCCAGTGCCAGAAAGGATTGAGTTATCCTTTTTTTGTTATCCTTCTGCCAATGAAAATGGCTTCTTCTTGATGGCCATCTTTGTATGTAGGTAAGTACACTTTCTTACGGTTGTCAGTCTGTCATCATCAGTACCGGTAATTATATTCGAGAACAGTGTGGAAGAAATTCATCCTGAGTTTCTGGACTCTATAGAAAATGCTATATCCTGATGACATCTTTGCTTATTTACTAGACCGTAGCGAATGAAGAGTGGAGAAGAGAATTATTCAACTTTTTTTTATTTTTGCACTTTTGCAACATCTCAAACTGAGTGACAAGACAAGGTGACAATTCGTTTTAGCTCTTGTATTTTTCTTTTACTCCTTTCAATAAGGATTTTGCTCCTGAAAGCATCGCATCGTAGCTCTGGAAGTAGTGAATGCGAATGTTGTAATTATTATGAAAAGTTTTCTTCTGGAATGTGTGAAGTCTGAGAACTATGAAAAGATTTCTGTGCGCGATGGCACTTAAGGGAATAATGCACTTGACACACATATAGATGCTTTTATAATTATAATTTTTTTTATTTGCATGATAGGTAAGCTGCGGAACAATGGTTGTGAGTAGGTATATAAGTACCTTCGATGCACCTACGAGGTTATGTACCCAAAATTGCATATTTTTCACTTTAAGGTTTGATGATTTACATTTTAAATATGAATAAATTGGCTAATAAAGTTGGCAAGAGGAAAGAGGAATTGGAAGGGTATCCTCTACTCTCTTAAAGGAAGTGCTATACCTACCTACAACTCCAATCGATTTTGAGAAAACCCTCTGATGCCATCCAAACCGTCTGGCAGTTACTGGAAATGACTTATTCGAAATCCATTTATGATCCAATGAAACGTATACTCTTGGAAACGGGTAAATCTTAATTAATGCGTTTTCACTTCCTCACCCGGATACGGAATATAAGGGATGTCACGTGATCGAGCAGATATCCTAATTTAAAATTAATATTAATTCGGATATGAGAAGAGCTCAAATATAGGAATACGAGAAGTGAGAGATGTCACTCCAGTAATTTCAGGTTCGAAAGATTTAGATACCAAAAAAGGATAATGTAAAGACTACCATAATAAAGCCTGCAAAGACAAACAAGGGAACATTGTATAGTAGAGAGTCACAGTCGGTGCTGAGCATTTGGAATTACCATTTCTGCACACTGTGAAAAGGTAATGATGACCAAGATCTCGCTCTCAAGCAGTATGAGCCATTCAACATTGATGACAAGACAAGCCATAATTATTGTCTAGAGTCCCGTCAACCTGACCAACTCATCTGTATCAAAAGTTGGTCGGATGAAAGTATGCCCGATGAATGGAATCTCAAAAATGCTAATCCGGTTGTGAAAAAAGGAGATCCTTTGATATACGCCGAATATACGCATCGACATCGCATGTACAAGATTCAGTCTGCAATCCTACATTGACAATAAGCAGGGGAGTTGCAGGTTGCGTATGCAACTTTTTAACACCATTTTTAGGTGTCGCGGCGACAGAATTAATAACACCAAATCTAAAAATAGGGGATTTTGTTCCTGTGGATTTTCTCTTAGAGTCTTTTGTAGTAAGAGATTTCAGCACAGGGGATTTTGGAAAAGGAGATTTCATCACCAACCCTCTATAAAAGCCTAAAGCCGATGGTCAGAACAACCTGATTGGTCTACCATATAGATCCAATTTTCACACTACGGCAGATTTTTTTAAAATACCTAGGAATTTCCAATCGTTACACATCACCTCTTCATCGATTTTAAAGTTCTTGTATAGAGATGAGCCATAAAGATACAGAGCCGTGTCAGACTTAAGCATCCCCCATTGACAGATTTATACTCATATATATGGACTGTTAATAGACAACTTCCAATATTAGCGCAAGCTCTCGTTGTTCAGAGCGGAATAAATAAATTATGTATTGGTAACATTCACTTTTTTGAAATGACATCTATTGTAAACAGTGGCGCAACAATTTGAATTTTTCAACAGTTTTACTTGGCAATTTCACTCGCGCCCAATAGGTGTCTCTATCTATTTTATTAAGAAATCCAAGATGGTTGACATTTTTTCACTTATTTTTCGCTTTCATGAATTGAGTGCTAGTTACGTTGGCAGTCCATTATTATAGTACATATATCAATGTCATAACCGCTGAACTCATCCATTTGTTAAGGATGACGCTGGAGAACTATCATGCTCCTTAAATGTTTGTAAGATCAAGCCAATCCCAGAGGTACAATCTTTTAAAAGTCTCTGCAATCACTCGCACACGCGGATGACATTGACAAAATCGGAAAAACGCGTCGAGCTGTCATGTCAGTGGCGCATTTATGAGTATTGAGGCAGAAACACAATCAGTTTTTCGAACGAAAAGTTCTCCGTGTAATTTTTGGTCCAGTTTGTATAGCAGGAGGCTATGCAGCGATATTGACCTTGTCAAAATATGTATAGGCGTATTTTTTTGGGAATCTGTAGCTAGCTCACTTTTACTTTTACATGCAAAACTGGTATACTCACTTTTTGTTTTGTTATACTCAATTTTGGTTTTACATGCAAAATGGTTATACTCACTTTTGGTTTTGGTATACTCACTTCCCAATAAAATACGCCTTGTAGTTTGATACTAATCGGCTAAGTGCGGCGGGATAGAGGACGATCATACCTTAGTGCACCTTAAGCAACATTTCGTGTGCAATCAGTGGTATAGCGATCAATCTATGGCTGTATAGCCAAATTGGTTCAGGTCCTAGTCCGCCCCGGAATGTAGCGCCATCAAAACTACAAAGCAAAACAAAATGCTTCTAATCGCAAAGATTTACAACAGCAACACTTAAGCCACTATTACAAACGTCAAAAACCGTATTATTTTTTGACACGCTGACGTCAATGTCGTCAATGTGTCATTTTGAAGTTAGGATGTCAAAAATTGACACGATTCTTGTCATGTCTAATTTTAGCTTTACAGTGGCAAACCAGATGATTCGCATTTCATTGGTTTTGAGTTGCCTGAAAAAAAATTTTCGGTAGCCGGCAAGTTCATTTGAAAATATAAGTGATACATAATGAACATGTTTTGTGTGAAATAATATTGACGTCGCACTGAATGTCTGTAGTACACACATCGTCGCCCTAATGTTGATTTGCCGTATACCTACGCCAAAATCAACTTTTTGAACTGGGCATACGTACTTAGTCTAATGTTTTCGGGGGTCGTCGTCGATTATCGTTTCGACAATAGCAGTCTTTGTATATTGCCACAGATATTATAGAGACAGGTTTAGTGAAAACGATATCGTTCAATCGTTTTCATTTTACGGGATCTGGCCCCGATTTGTTCTATCACTTTCTTTGCTGAGATAATCATAATTATTCCAACGACTACCTATCAAAATCATCAAGCTCACCTATTTTTTTTTGACGTAAACGACAAAATTTTAGCTTATACGTCAATTATTTTGCCATACGATTTTTACTGTGACAATGAAAAAGTATAAAAATATAATTTCAAGGGCCAGTTTCAAGACTAGCTGATAAAGTCTATATGTCAGATAAACTTCAACTTTCGGTTTCAAAGGTTTCGGATAGTGATAGCTGACAGATAAAGTCTCGGATAATTTATCAGCCGGTTCAAGTGGCTGTTAAAGTCTCTATCCGGAAGATAAACAAAATATTTATTTGAAGTGGCTGGAAAAAATATACTTTCAGAGCATTCTTTACTTAACGGGCGTAGACAGCAATCCAGACTAACATGGATTTGTTTGAGTTTTTAGAGGACGAATTTGAAGAATATTACGATCATACTACACGACCCCGTAGGAGCAGAGTAGGTATTTCGCCCAAGGCCGAATTATTTCGAAACCCTCGACCATGAAGATTTCAGAATTCGATTCCGATTCGATTACCGAAACGGTAGAAAACGCATGTGGAAGAAAAATTGTATTCACTTTTTTCCTAAACATCCCTACCACGAAGGGGCTGTCATCTTGTCATTGCGTCCTTTGCTTAAGTTTTAATGATTCAACAGGCTATGCTGTCGGCGGCTTTAGTCGCCAGTAAGGGTCACCCATGACAGACAGGCTGTTTTGATGAACAATGAACTAAGAACTACCCAAAAACTCTTATTTAGAGTGCTCGATAAGCCTGGAAACTGGCCCTAAATATTTTAAAAACTAAAAGCGTTTGACTACGGCTGATAAAACTAAAAATATGATTTCGAAATAGATATCGTGTCAAAAAATATAAAAATGTCAGTGGTTTGTTTTTATGCAGCTACCCAAGCTCTAAATGCGATTTCTCAAAAACCTTTAAATGGCGTCGGTATACGTCAAATCAATATTTCTGCCTCGACATGTCATCAGAACACACACAATGAGCTAATATTGCATTCACTGAGCAGTTTGAATGAAAAGCTGCGTGCCGTAGGATGCTAACACAATGCATAGCTGAAGTTAAAGGCGCATTCAATTTCAATTACATTTTACAATTTTTGGCTAATTTTTAATATGTAGCTGCACGCAAAACTTTAAAGTTGACAAATAAAGTTGATCCTAAGGTTGTTACCGCTCTGTGTGAACAATATTAGATATATTTGAAAGGTGCCTAGCCTATGCACGATCGCATTACATAATTTACATAATTTACATAGTAATTGGTACCATCGAGTTTATACACATTACATTTTGTTACCTATTTTGATGTTTCCCTTCTACCGAACGTATTAGAATCTCTAGAATACCTAATTCAATGAAATATGGAATCAGTTACCAACTCGTACCATTTTCATTCACAAAACAATATTTGAAAGTTTTGAAAATGTCAATTACCTAGCTCTTGTATTTGGCGTAGCCATCTGCTGTAAAAAATTGTCTACTAAAAATAAACTAACTGACTGAATGCAGCCATTGCCCTGGTGGTTCGAACATTAACTAGATATTATTTGTATCAAATACGGATATCCGTAGAAAACACTCCGGTTTATGTCTTGGGTTATGTCATAGTCAGCCCTGCCATCTGTCGAGATTTTCTTAATTTCCGTTTCGAGAGCAAAGCTCGAGCACTATTTAATTGTTGCCATTTTAAATGTGATTAGTTAAATATTTACCATCTCCTTTTCAAATTAATGAAATTAACTCTAAAAAGTACACCAACCACTGCACAGATGTCACTTAAAACTCTAAAATCACGAATCACTTGAAAGCATTTCAAATGCGCATGCTGACAAACTGTCAGCGGTGACATTTACCATTTCCTACATCCCAATTTCCAATCGCAACAAAACGAACAGTTCAACAGCCAAATAGAAAAATTCCACTGTAGTTGAGCTCACTCACCCACTTCGATTTCAGTTCGCTGTCAAATTTTATCCGAGAACGAAGTGGACGTGTGCGTGTCGGTATTCTGTTGACAGATCGAAAGTGAGTGCGCTATATTTTGTTTGCAATTAAATTTGGCTAAATTTCGCCCTTCAATTGGTCGCTCTTGATGAGAAGAATTAAATAATTTACAATCGTAGGTTGATCTAGAATCGTTTTAGAATCTTGTGCTTGTGAAAAGTTATTTCAATTTTGTGGGTGGATGCACCATTAGCGTCTTCAATGTGTCAAGTGTTGTTCTGCTCCCTGTTTTTCTGTTTTTGAGTGCTTGTTCCACTAGGAAATTCCTGTCGTTGTTGTATTTTAATGGACGAATTCCAGCGCGTTGCATATGGTGTTTGTTTTTAATGGGAAAAAGTGAAAATTTCTCAATGAAAATTGTGCTTTAATTTGTTTAGAGAAAGTGGAGACTTCGATTGGAATAATTTATTGGCCGAGTTATTTTGTGGAATTTCTTGTAGAGCGGTAAGTTAAATGTTTTTGTTTACCTGGTGAAAAGATATAGAAGAATTTTTTTGTTCATCATTCGGTTTATCATGACATGATAGACAAGTACATGTCTTTTTTGTGTGGTTTCCAATGGGCGTAGGAAAGAGAAAGATGGAGATGTGTTGTTTTTGGAGAGCAATTGCAATGGATGGAGTCACTCTACTCACCCACACTGTGTTTGGTTTGGTTTGGTTTGGTTCATGATAGGGAATGAGTGGTATTTTGTGGAACACCACTCAAATTGCGTTGCATACAGGTGCAGGTGTATTAAGTGTTGCCGCGTGCGGTTATGCATTTGGTAATGAATTTCTTGAATTGAAGGCATTTTTCGTTCGTGTTTATGCAAATTAAGGAGGAAAAGAAGGAGAAGACAAGAAACAATGTCTCCTTGTTAGTATGTAGGGAAATGGTAACTACTTATAGTTATATTTGGTGAACAATTGACACTAAGGAGAATTAAGGGAAAGTATGAACTGTTAGTTAACTACTTCTTATCACAGCTCATATAACAAGCGTCTGTCGGTCCATACATTATTTTAAAGTAGACTAGCTAGGCGTTAGTGGAAGGCAATTGCCCTGCTATAGGTAATCATTATTAAAACCTAGGTTAAAATCTACGAACTCAATAAAATGATCATATAAAACGACCTATTGCGATCCATCATAATATTTTTAATTTGAAGTTAAAATTACAGTCTTCCAAAAAGTTTGAAAGAAACATTTTTTAACAAATGTAATAGTGTGTCTGGCTTGTCTCAGATGTGGTGGTTATCTACTGATTATGTATATCGCAACAGTGGCGTTGTTGTTTTTTGTATGAACAATCCGGATTCTACAGTTAAATTACAGAAAAATGTTGACACAGAGTCTAGTTCGCTGTTCTATCTTAGTCTAAGTTGCTACACAAAAATTGATTCATATTTCAGATATATCTGACTTTGTTTGACAACAGTGTAACAGATTGATTCTTCTGAGGACCAGTAGTTGACGTTTTACAGCGTGACCGTTGTGAGACTAAAGTTGCAATTCGACACTTTTTATCACCTTAGCACAATGAAGCCACTTTTATAAAATTTAATGATTTTGCCCCTTTTTCACAAATGTTTGATGATTGTAGTTCGACTGTATGATTTAGAGAAGCGTTGTACAGACGACCGTTTTTTTCGTTTAGTTCAACCGGAAAACGGGAAAGGTGAAATAATATTTGAAGTAATTGTATCCGTATTGGAGGAAAACGAAATTCCCTTGTACGACCGAAGTGTTTTCTAAGTCGCTAACCTTGAGATCGCTTTGAATCCTTCGATTAAGGAGCTGATCCTGGGTTGTGATCATTAACCGATTGTTAACGATGCTATTTTATTTAGCTATTGAGGAACCACAAAGGAATTACCGAAACTGCAACTATTATGACCACTTGGTAACCTTGAAGTTGACCGAGAGCGAAAGCGAAGATCAAAGACGGTGTTTCCCCTTTGGGTTTCAAATACAAAGTTTTTGAGCTTTATTCGCTGTGCGTATTTATACAAAAATGACTAAACGGTAGTTTAGTGAGAGAGACTAAGTTATATATAAGGATTAAATGTTATGGCGAATTCGAAATACAAATTAATATGGTGACTGGTCTAAATTGACCGCCAGTTTTAAAAGTAATTATGGAACTAGATAACAATTCAATACAATAATTCAATAATTATTAATAATATTATGGATGATAATGATGGTGACGATGACTGCGACTAGATGGCTTTCCTTTGAAAGTGTTGCCAAAAGAACAGTTGGGCAATGGCCTGTTTTGCAGCATTTTTTCTTCGTGCTCAGTTTGAGGAAAAAGCTGGAAAAACATTTAGCTTTAAATATAGAATAATACCAATACAATATCTTGTTTGTTTATTATGTTTACTTTTGATTTGAAGTTATTACTTTAAATGGCCCACTTGTTCTCCATGGCTCATTTTCTTGCAACTTTTCAAAATCCATCAACGGTAACGCTCTTGACGATTAAGAAAAGTTAAGCGACAAAGTTAGTCTATAAATTCCTGCTACAATACTCAGTTCATACTGCTCCAATGTGTCAACTTTTTTATTTAGCTTGTAAAAGTAGGTATATACATATACACTTATACAGGGTGGGTCAAATACAAGTTTCTTTTTAAAAAAGAGAAAAAAAAAGGACCAAATTAAATTTTGTCCATGGCTTTATTAGTAAGAGCAAACATTCCAATTAGTCGTTCAAGTGGCTGCCTCGGCTGGCTTCGCAATAGCGCATTCTGTCACTCCAATTTTCCAAGACCCTGTTGAGGGTTTCGGGCTGTACGGGCTCACGGATTGCTTGAATGATATTGGCCTTAATTGCTTGAATACTTTCCGGATTGTTGGCCTTCACGGTTCTCCACAAAAAAAAAATCCCAAGGGGTCAAATCGCAGCTCCAAGGCATGTCACTTTTAGCATGTCGTAAAAATTGAATTAACACAGTCAAATCGTGCTCAGTCAAGGAATTCTTCATTGGGGGTGCATTCTAAGCCCCGCCGCCGTTTAATTAAATAGGTACCTACATAATTAACAGTTCAAAGATTTAAAATCTAACAAAACAGTCGAACGAGTGGTTAATTTTACTGTCAACGGCACACAGGTTGCAGGATTCGTTGTATCATCTTATAACTAAGCCAATTGATGAATTTGTGTGAACGGGAATTAAGCTCACTAACGCATAATATGTAAAGGTCGAGAAGAGATTGCAGTAGAGATCAACATATATAGCTTCTTCTAATTGTTGCAATTGGGTGAGAAAGTAATAGATTGGTTTTTGGTGACAGTGAGTTATAAAGCTACATGTAAACGACCTGTAAAGTCTTACATATGCATGACACTTTGACGTAAATTTGACATCAGAGTTTATTAGAAAAGGTTGACTGTCAAGGTATATCGGGTTGTGGAAGTCGTGTACTCGTAGGCATGAAGTCATGTTGTAAAAAATATTGTATCGCCAGCATATAGAGATGGACAGGGTCCAGAGTTTTAAATGCCCTTTCAACATCGTAAATAATTATAGTTGCATTTCGATATAGTTGTCAGACTAGAGCAAATAACCATAGAATAGTTCTCTTTTTCGTTTGAACCACTATAATGAGATCTTCGTTTTTTCATTTTGTTGAAATTGGTTGAAAATCATCTAGTAGTTAAAGTCCCAAAAACGCTTGTGTACATACCAGTTTACCTTGCTTTTGTTTATACCTATGTACTTCAGATTTCACAGACATACAGTAGTACTGACTTTCCCTTGTATTCGAAGAGCCTTAGCTTACTGCGTATAATAAATTTTGGCACAACAAGTCTATATGGAACTCTAGGCTTTTCATATTTCGTTTGGGTGATTTTTGAAGTGAAACTTCTTATGGTTCTTTGGAGGGAGGACTGGTCAAAAAACAAACCCAATTCATTAAAACTTTTTGACCTAGTTTGGTACCCAGACGGTTCTAAGATGGAGCCAGGGACTAACTAGATCTGGCATTTATGGTCAGCCTCAAGAGAATTATTTACTCATACTCATTAATCTGAAAATGTTGACAAGTATAATTAAGTGGCCATGTTATCCTCATTTTATTCTATTTATCAACTTTCATGGAATTCCACTTCTATCGCCTAGCGTTTAAGGCTCATCATTTTTTGTTCTTAGTTTTGGGACGTATGGGAGGACTCTACAATCCATTTCCGAACAGCTGAATGCCAAGACTGAGCATTTTGCACCGTCATGGTGCGTGCGCTGCGTTGGCCTTTACATTTTCTGCTATTAATATAAAGGTCCGTGCCGTCATCGGGCGAATCAAATGTTTTTAGATGGTTAAACAGCTCGATGCTAAATGGTTTTCATTTTTGATGTCCCACTGTAATTGAACTAGGGCAATCCAACTTATCAGGTGGCATCTAAAACGGCCCTCATTTCCATCCACAGTATAGTAGACCGAAAAACTATCGCCATCAGAAATATGATGTTTGACTGTATATTCCGTACATCCCTATCCCACTTCGAAGGAGTCAGTAATGTACAATGAAACAGTCTTAATATCATCAACAATTTTTGGCAAATTCCCAACCTCTGTAGGTGTGAAGAGATTTCTAATCACATTCGCGGATAAATCAGTCGAAGGCCTTCTTCAAGTCTGGGGTAATGTAAACTATCAACCCAGGAGTGTTTTTCCTTTATCCGCTCGATTTAAAGGCAGACATAAACGCCTCCATCAGCGACCCGAAATGCTTGTTGATAGATATTAGTTCTGAATTTAAATTCTCGGTAAGTTGTAGTCTTCTTAAAATGTGTTTTCAGTAATGGAGTTCCAAAGTTTCCGTGTTTTGTAACAGTTGCCACTTGTACTGAAAGGTGGTGGTTATTGTCTGTCTTGTAAGTTGTGATATGAAAGTATGCACCTACATCTACATTATTCACAAATCAGCGGGTTGTCTTTAAACGTTATTTTTATTAACAGCGATCTAAGGCCCGATATGCGCTGCTACGCCAGTTAAAGAATTATCTCTAGACCCCACCTATCGCACGTTAAATGCACTATTTTTGTTTTACAAATCTTCGGCACGTAAACATCAACTTGTCAACGTTTCATCGCAATCGGCTTAATGGTATTAGAGACTACGAACAGTCGAACACGCACACACCAGCATTGATTTTTAGATTATTATTTTTCGCTTTTTAATTAGCAAAAAAAAAAAAAATTGGCAAATGTGCATTAGATAAGGAAGCGCTTTCACGCGAAACTTCGTACATTTACAGCTCATTTCATTGAACGTTTTTTAATTAGAATCGTATAGCTAAAGAGGTACATGCAATGACAACCTACGTCATACTGAACACCATATCCAATAAATTTTCTCAAAGCATTGGATAAACATTGAGGGGAATTGCAATTTTTATTCAAAAACGATTGATAGGTAACCTTCAACAAAATATTTCTATAGAAGCGTGAATTACGTCACAAAGTATCTATTACTCTGAACCCCATTAAAAAAAATGATAATCGCATTAAACTTTGGTGTTAACTACATACTTGCTCTATTACTCACAATCTCATTTGAGTGAATAAAAAAATGAACAAATAAAAACATGAAACATGTGTTTTATTAGATACAACCTTATTATACATTTCGCCGAAATAGAATCATCGATTTTTTTTTTTGAAACTTGTTCGTTTGTAATTTTATTAATTTTCTTGTTTATATTCGATTCGTGTTGTGGCATATAGCGAAATGAGAAAATCCCGCGAGTATATCAACATTAATCGCCATTCGCCACATTCGATTACGCTATACTTGTATGGAAGACATATACACAATACACAGTTAGGTAAACTAATCCAGATAAGTAGTTATTGTTTGTGTGCTCTCATTTAGCAAAAATTGATAACCATCAGTAATTAGCAAAGTGCCTGATGACTGCCGTTACAAAGTTGTATTAACTATTGAACTAAGTGAGTGGACGTGATTTAGTGGTTAGAGCCACTAGAGCCTTCGTCGATATTTGTTCGGAATAGGGATGTACAACTAACTCAGTTGCCTTAAAAAAAAAGTGATTAGCAAGAGTTATTTGTCGTTTAATTTTGGGCTGAGATGTTATTACCAGAGTTTATATTATAGCAAAGGCGAATACGTAAAAATTCCTTACTACATCCAAATTTGGCACTTCCGTCGCAATTTTTGCCAGTGACAGCTCGCTGAGTTTTGGCAAAGATGTCAATGTTATCGGCCGATGCAAATAAAAGGACGGGCTTTTGAAAGATCGTCCCTTGCGTGTTGGTGTGTGAGTTAATGCGTCGGCTTGTCTGAATCGTCTTTTGACATCAAAGGTTTCCGTAAGGTCTTTCTCCGTAGTCATCCTACACAGACGAACTGGTTTTGCAAGGATGTCAAAATAAAGATGCTCTTTAGGTATACTGAAAGTTTTCGTTAAAGATGTTTCAATTTCCCAACTTAAGCAACCTCCACGTGTAAAAACATACCTTACATTCCGTCAGCTCTTCGCCAGAGCATATTCAAAATCTTGCACGGACTTTCTCACCTCGGCATACGTGCTACTCGTAAACTTGTCTCTGATCGGTACTTATGGGCGAATTTTAACAAACAAGTCAACGAATGGGCAAAAGCATGCGAAAAGGATATCAAAAACCACAAATTCATCGCCACACAAAGTCAGATTAGAGCGTTTTTGAAGTGCCCACGGGGCGTTCTGATCACATTCACCTTGATTTAGTGGGACCACTTCCGCCAGCCGATGGATTTTCGTACATCCTGACAACCGTTGATAGATTCACTCGTTGGCCAGAAGCCTACCCTCTCAGGGACATTTCAGCGAACATAGTTGCAAAATCATTCTTTGAAAATTTTGTTTCAGATTTGGAACACCTTTAAATATTACCCCCCATCAAGACAGTCAATTTGAGTCCAAATTGTTCAACGAACTTTCGAAGTTGCTTGGAGTACACAGAATTCACACAATACCTTATCACCCCTAAGCTAACGGCTTGGTAGAACGGTTTCACCGCCAGCTAAAGAGTTCCCTTAAAGCAAGATGCAACATCATCAATTGGAGCTCCAGAACTCCCGATTATCCTTTTGGGCATTCGATGTGCGATCAAAGAAGACCTTAACTGCTCCGCTGCGGAGTTGGTGTATGGGCAAAACCTCAGGCTTCCAGGAGCGATTTTTGTCTGTCCAGTCACGTCACCGGTCGTCCTCATTGAAAAATCTAATGTGAGAATTGTCCGATTCAAATAATGAGAAATTAGTAAATTGCTCGCCGTGTGCGTTCATTATTTTTTGTGCGCTGAACGCAACCATCATAAAGCTTACTGGTCTTCTGCACTAGCTATTGCTCTGATAGGACTAGCCGCAGTCTCGCAGTCTCTTGCGATTACATGTTTTCATACTTTCTTATTTCATTCTTTAGGCATTACTAGTAGGTCTTTTCGATTCTCGTAGAAACAGTCTTTGGTAGCGTCTTCCTTTTCTTCAGTGAGGCATGAGCCTTGTGGTTTAAGTTTGGAAAATAAAATACCTTGCAGGATACTTCTGCAAACACAATTGTGTATGGCAAGACTGTGGGCAGAATAAACGCAAGCATCTGGAAGCCAGTAAGAAATCTGCGGCCTTCCTTCTGTCTCTCATCAGAAAAGTCAGTAAACCACTTATTGGAGTTCTTATGGGACACTTTGCTTTTGCTAAGCATCTTAGTCTGCTAGGCTTAACTGATACCACTGTCTTGTAGAGAGAGCGACAATACAATACGGATCATTTATTTGTTTTTGTGCTGCCCTTTCTTGGATCAGTTGGCAGATCTTTGGCGCTCATGTGGTGAGTGTTGATACTGTAAGCTCCTCATCGCTGAAGTGCGTACTCGGCGAAGAAATTTCAGTAAAATTGGTAATACTAGATTTGCTTCCTGATAGCACAATGGACCAGTTGTGTCTGAGTGATTCAGTGGAGAGTTTCCTACCCCGACAAAAAAGAGAAGATACTTCTTTAATAGTTTAAAGCAGATTGGTTCCCTGAACCAAATTAAGGTCATATTTATGTTGGGTTGGTGATGAAATCTCCTTTTCCAAAATCCCCTTTCCAAAATCCCCTGTGCTGAAATCCCTTACTTCAAAAGACCCTGAGAGAAAGTTCCCACGGGACAAAATCAACCAAATCTAAATTTGGTGTTATTAATTCTGTCGCCGCGACACCTAAAAATGGTCTTAAAAAGTGAGATACGTATGGGGGCATGCTGCCCCCCTGTAACCCCCCCCCCCCACACTTGTGGTCACTGTAGGATTTGGAGTAGGTGTACGGTTGGGTATAGCAAAGTTTAGTTTGCTTGTGGAAGATTTTGGCATAGGGAATTTCGTCCCGAGAGATTTTGGAAAAAGAGAAGAAAAAAAATGAGAGATTGTAAAGGATTTTGGAAAAGGGGATAGCGTGGGGATCCCATTTAGGTTATGTAAGGAAGCTGAGTGTATCGGCGAGATGTTTTAGGTTTCTGACCATTCAGATAGTCCCACTGTGGTGCCTAGTGCTTTATGATGAGCTCATAATTCTGTATAAACTAATCTGATTTACTGAAACCATAGTAGGTTAGGTTACCAGTAACTTATTAAACAATGTGGCTCTATACGACTGTAGGTATATATGTTAGTTTAGGTTAGCATAAATGTGGAGAGTTTCTTACTCATGCTGTAGACTCTGGCGGCTAAAGATGTGCTAAGTTGGCCAATGTCGAATTTCTTCTTCTGGGTTATTCACATTCTATACGTCATAAACGCCTATTAACACGTATCTTTAAACAACTGCTCACTTTAAAGTTTGCAACTTAAATATGATTACTTCCTATACAGACATCATCTCCCGAATAAAGTGCTTTGGTGTCTTCTACCACCTCAGATAAGAAAAATAAATTAATAATTCCAAACCTAAGTGAACGTGACAAATTTTCATTGGCAACAGAATCGGTTAATTCCCCATGAATGAAAATCAATTTTATTAACATACTTATTTCATTAACGTATTTACGCCTTAAAGCTTAGGTTGTTATTTTGTACAGATTTCAGCACCAACAAATAAAACTGATTGTTATTTACACCCTATGTACCAGGAAATATAACGCTCCGACAAAAAAAAAAAAAGTAAATTAATGACAAATTTCATTGACACTTCGTGCCATCCTGCGGCTATAAACGTTATTCTCTGTCATCCTTCATCTGCATAATATAATATGCCTCGGCATAAAAATTACTACACAAAGAGGGTGGGATAGCGAAAAAAAGCAACCGGGAATACAATATAAAAGACACCATCTTGACACTTAAAAAAAATATTGTATACCCGCCCAGTGCAACGCAGTTGTCTATTAAGAACCAGCGACAGGATGGGGCATAAAGCTATTTCAGGGACGAATGAAAATGTCTTTGCTGTGTACATCCTGTCCTGGTTTATGGGACGAGTGTGTCCGTGGATGCGGCTTACATTACAAGCTCTCATGTATTCAGTACTGGGCAACAAATTAGGCGCCACTCTGAATACTGAACCACTCCTAGAGCATAATAAAAAACTATATTTTTTTTCTCTGTTTTGTTAGTTCCACTCAACGTTTGCTAGAAATAAATTTCACAATGAGTAGTTTACGATGGTGCGCGGGGTGTGAGTGGAACCCTACCCATAGCCGGACTGCAAATGAATGCGACTACAACAAAGTAATAATAATGGCAGACAGTTGTTGCACATTTTACGAATTTATAGTCGTTTGGGATGACAACGACGACAAACGGAAAATTGGCATCCAAAAGTATACAATTGTATACCATAGGGTTGATCACTGGCGGGGGTGGAGAATCAACAAAATCACTAGCGAGCAGCAGCAGCAGCATCATCATTTTTCAGCCCGACGTATAGTCTGAGATTTTATACTGTGTGGGGGGTGAGCGCTGCAGGGTGTACTGTACATGAATAGGTACACACCATGAGTGTGCGGGAAAATCAGATGCCTGGCAATTGATGGTTTAATTGCAAACACTCGAAAAATCAGTGCTGTTCAGAGATGCAAGCAATATCATTTTGCTTCCATGCTCAAGTGGGTACAAAGTAGTGCGCGATAGCATTCAATGAGAGGCTTTCGAAATACGTATACAGAGGGCCGTCGGTTAAGAACTGATGAATGGAAACTCGGTCATGTCATAACCTCGTAGTTCGAACGAGTATATTAGTTTAAAATTTACTCATGTTCGCTAAACAAATGCAAGATGATGCTACATTCAAAATTATGTAGGTGAAAAACACGAATAAGTGAACCAGGATCAAGTGTCCAAGTTCCTACTGCTTTAGTTGTAAAGACAAACATTATGGGAGTAAGATTACTACCTTGAGGGACTCCGGAAGTAGGTAAGGAAGTTATGGAAAAGGCCGTTCTAAAATCTTTACTGTAATTAGATGAGAGCCTTGAGGTCGAGATGATTTATTTGTCCTGAGAAATTGTATCGAAGGCTTTACTAAAATTTGTTCTTTGACTCTACTCTCCAAACTTCATTAAATGACTGGTCCCAGATTAACAGCAAGTATTGAAAAGAAATTATATTAGTATATTAGTTTAAAATTTACTCATGTTCGCTAAACAAATGCAAGATGATGCTACATTCAAAATTATGTAGGTGAAAAACACGAATAAGTGAACCAGGATCAAGTGTCCAAGTTCCTACTGCTTTAGTTGTAAAGACAAACATTATGGGAGTAAGATTACTACCTTGAGGGACTCCGGAAGTAGGTAAGGAAGTTATGGAAAAGGCCGTTCTAAAATCTTTACTGTAATTAGATGAGAGCCTTGAGGTCGAGATGATTTATTTGTCCTGAGAAATTGTATCGAAGGCTTTACTAAAATTTGTTCTCCGACACAACTCTCCAAACTTCATTAAATGACTGGTCCCAGATTAACAGCAAGTATTGAAAAGAAATTATATTAGTATATTAGTTTAAAATTTACTCATGTTCGCTAAACAAATGCAAGATGATGCTACATTCAAAATTATGTAGGTGAAAAACACGAATAAGTGAACCAGGATCAAGTGTCCAAGTTCCTACTGCTTTAGTTGTAAAGACAAACATTATGGGAGTAAGATTACTACCTTGAGGGACTCCGGAAGTAGGTAAGGAAGTTATGGAAAAGGCCGTTCTAAAATCTTTACTGTAATTAGATGAGAGCCTTGAGGTCGAGATGATTTATTTGTCCTGAGAAATTGCATCGAAGGCTTTACTAAAATTTGTTCTCCGACACAACTCTCCAAACTTCATTAAATGACTGGTCCCAGATTAACAGCAAGTATTGAAAAGAAATTATATTAGTATATTAGTTTAAAATTTAATCATGTTCGCTAAACAAATGCAAGATGATGCTACATTCAAAATTATGTAGGTGAAAAACACGAATAAGTGAACCAGGATCAAGTGTCCAAGTTCCTACTGCTTTAGTTGTAAAGACAAACATTATGGGAGTAAGATTACTACCTTGAGGGACTCCGGAAGTAGGTAAGGAAGTTATGGAAAAGGCCGTTCTAAAATCTTTACTGTAATTAGATGAGAGCCTTGAGGTCGAGATGATTTATTTGTCCTGAGAAATTGTATCGAAGGCTTCACTAAAATTTGTTCTCCGACACAACTCTCCAAACTTCATTAAATGACTGGTCCCAGATTAACAGCAAGTATTGAAAAGAAATTATATTAGTATATTAGTTTAAAATTTACTCATGTTCGCTAAACAAATGCAAGATGATGCTACATTCAAAATTATGTAGGTGAAAAACACGAATAAGTGAACCAGGATCAAGTGTCCAAGTTCCTACTGCTTTAGTTGTAAAGACAAACATTATGGGAGTAAGATTACTACCTTGAGGGACTCCGGAAGTAGGTAAGGAAGTTATGGAAAAGGCCGTTCTAAAATCTTTACTGTAATTAGATGAGAGCCTTGAGGTCGAGATGATTTATTTGTCCTGAGAAATTGTATCGAAGGCTTTACTAAAATTTGTTCTTTGACTCTACTCTCCAAACTTCATTAAATGACTGGTCCCAGATTAACAGCAAGTATTGAAAAGAAATTATATTAGTATATTAGTTTAAAATTTACTCATGTTCGCTAAACAAATGCAAGATGATGCTACATTCAAAATTATGTAGGTGAAAAACACGAATAAGTGAACCAGGATCAAGTGTCCAAGTTCCTACTGCTTTAGTTGTAAAGACAAACATTATGGGAGTAAGATTACTACCTTGAGGGACTCCGGAAGTAGGTAAGGAAGTTATGGAAAAGGCCGTTCTAAAATCTTTACTGTAATTAGATGAGAGCCTTGAGGTCGAGATGATTTATTTGTCCTGAGAAATTGTATCGAAGGCTTTACTAAAATTTGTTCTTTGACTCTACTCTCCAAACTTCATTAAATGACTGGTCCCAGATTAACAGCAAGTATTGAAAAGAAATTATATTAGTATATTAGTTTAAAATTTACTCATGTTCGCTAAACAAATGCAAGATGATGCTACATTCAAAATTATGTAGGTGAAAAACACGAATAAGTGAACCAGGATCAAGTGTCCAAGTTCCTACTGCTTTAGTTGTAAAGACAAACATTATGGGAGTAAGATTACTACCTTGAGGGACTCCGGAAGTAGGTAAGGAAGTTATGGAAAAGGCCGTTCTAAAATCTTTACTGTAATTAGATGAGAGCCTTGAGGTCGAGATGATTTATTTGTCCTGAGAAATTGTATCGAAGGCTTTACTAAAATTTGTTCTCCGACACAACTCTCCAAACTTCATTAAATGACTGGTCCCAGATTAACAGCAAGTATTGAAAAGAAATTATATTAGTATATTAGTTTAAAATTTACTCATGTACGCTAAACAAATGCAAGATGATGCTACATTCAAAATTATGTAGGTGAAAAACACGAATAAGTGAACCAGGATCAAGTGTCCAAGTTCCTACTGCTTTAGTTGTAAAGACAAACATTATGGGAGTAAGATTACTACCTTGAGGGACTCCGGAAGTAGGTAAGGAAGTTATGGAAAAGGCCGTTCTAAAATCTTTACTGTAATTAGATGAGAGCCTTGAGGTCGAGATGATTTATTTGTCCTGAGAAATTGTATCGAAGGCTTTACTAAAATTTGTTCTTTGACTCTACTCTCCAAACTTCATTAAATGACTGGTCCCAGATTAACAGCAAGTATTGAAAAGAAATTATATTAGTATATTAGTTTAAAATTTACTCATGTTCGCTAAACAAATGCAAGATGATGCTACATTCAAAATTATGTAGGTGAAAAACACGAATAAGTGAACCAGGATCAAGTGTCCAAGTTCCTACTGCTTTAGTTGTAAAGACAAACATTATGGGAGTAAGATTACTACCTTGAGGGACTCCGGAAGTAGGTAAGGAAGTTATGGAAAAGGCCGTTCTAAAATCTTTACTGTAATTAGATGAGAGCCTTGAGGTCGAGATGATTTATTTGTCCTGAGAAATTGTATCGAAGGCTTTACTAAAATTTGTTCTCCGACACAACTCTCCAAACTTCATTAAATGACTGGTCCCAGATTAACAGCAAGTATTGAAAAGAAATTATATTAGTATATTAGTTTAAAATTTACTCATGTTCGCTAAACAAATGCAAGATGATGCTACATTCAAAATTATGTAGGTGAAAAACACGAATAAGTGAACCAGGATCAAGTGTCCAAGTTCCTACTGCTTTAGTTGTAAAGACAAACATTATGGGAGTAAGATTACTACCTTGAGGGACTCCGGAAGTAGGTAAGGAAGTTATGGAAAAGGCCGTTCTAAAATCTTTACTGTAATTAGATGAGAGCCTTGAGGTCGAGATGATTTATTTGTCCTGAGAAATTGTATGGAAGGCTTTACTAAAATTTGTTCTTTGACTCTACTCTCCAAACTTCATTAAATGACTGGTCCCAGATTAACAGCAAGTATTGAAAAGAAATTAAAATGTACGTTAAAAAAATAATTCATCGGAAATTGAAAGTCAAGGTAAGAGAAGGTACCTAAACTTGAACGTGTAGCAAGAAGCAAAAGATTGGCAAAAAGTCTTTGTCAAAAACAATTCCGAAAATAACTATGAGTGAGGGCTTCTACCAATACACATATACACACATCCTATAAAAAATATTTTTTTCATAGTTACGTGGGGTAAACTTTAAGAACTCAACTTCAACTCTTCCAAATGAGTCTTGTAAGCCTTAAGGTCCAGGTGAAAAATCTTCAACAATTTTTCGACTCATGACCATAGAAAGTGGGGATTTGTCCATCCACTCGAAATTAGCAAGCAGACTATGGTATAGAGGGTAGTATGAGTTTGTCTTAAATCTATCAATTCGTCTTCGTCTTGTGTAACGCGATTCATTATTTTGGTCAACGGGTCCTCAGCGACTGTCGTCTCTGATATAGTCTAGTCCAGGGGTTCCCAATCTTTTCCATACTGCGACTCCCTGTAGAGGTTATAATATTTTTGCGACGCCCTTCTAAGAGCGATCAAAGGAATAAAGCACAGATATGTCAACAGAAGCTGAGCTTACTAAAGATTCACTAAAGGGTTTTCCAATAAGAATGGATCGACGTTAAAATGGAATAAAATAAACTGTGTGTGAGGTATTAAAGATATCCGTTTTTGTTAAGGCTATTATTGGTATGGAATATAATACCATGTCCAAATGTCCGCCGCAGCTTCTCACGTTGTTACGGATCCGAGTGGTCCAATCTGACGCATAGATCCGGCTGAATTTGAGCGACGGCATTGGTTATATTAGTTTTAAGGACATCGGTCGATTGTGGTTTATTCGCATTGCAATTTCAGGCAACCCCACAAGAAAAATCTAGCGGGGTTAAATTTCACGATCTTGGTGGTCAATTCCCGTCACCTCTGCTAGAGATAACCTTACCCTCAAACCACATGCTGGAACCACATGTCATCTACATCCGTATCGTTCAAATTGGGTCAAAATCAGGTTAGAATCGTTCTGTAGCGCTCGCCGTTGATGATAATAGCCTTAGCAACGTCATTTTCAAGAAAAAGTACGGAGCAATGACGCCGCTGGTCTAAAATCGGCAGCAAAAAGCTTTTTATCGATGCTTTGCCACCTAGGGTGGGTTGGTGTCATCCCATATACGGCAATTTGGCTTCTTAACATAACAATTCACCTGAAAATGCGCCTCGTCGCTTAAGATTATTTCTATGGTCATTATCATTAATTTTGAGCTCCTGTGTCTTGAACGGATATAGGCCCAAATCCCGACGCAAATTTCCCTAGTTGAAGTCTGTAAAATGTCCTGTGCATAACAAAACCTAAAAGCCAACATCGACCCGACCCGACATTTTTTTTCAAATCGAGCTCAAAGCTGATGGAAGGTCGTGTGCAGGGTACCTGTTCATATACCATATCACTAAAAAGTTTGACGTAACAGATCCATAACACCTTAGGACTAAGTTTTCACAACAATTCGTTTATGTTTTTATATTTTTGGAACGAATGGAAGAGACCTAGCACCTAAATGCCGAATCTGAATGGCTAAATTTAGAAGCTTTCTCAAGGCAGATAGTCTCGGATTTTTGTCCTTTGAGACCTTTCGCTTTAGTAGTCCACTATAACCAGAACCACCCAATCAATAATTGCTTAAAAATATTGTAGACTACTATCACAATAACCCTTTTCTGTTATGCTTGATTCCAAATAGTAATAAAGTAAGAAGCCTATTGTGCTTATCAAAAACAGAAATCTACGTGCAAAGTTACTATACATAAAACAAATCATCTGTTATCCTTATCAGCAATTGTACATTTCAAATGCTAGTAAATAAAAAGTCTTTATCTATCACAGTTCAAATTTTCTAAGTGCCCACATTTACGTGATGAGCGCCACTAACAGTACTTCATCATAATGAAAAAGATACTATCGTAAGTAAATAATACCATGAGCTTATAGATTCATAGATATGCGGGGTTTTCCTCGTTTCCTAAGTTTGCATTAAGTTAAAGTATTGTGGACTATATCCTCCTGTTTTGTTTAGGCACCAACTTCTACATATAATTATTGACGAAAAATATACTTTCGACGTTGATTTGTTTGACGCTTATTTGTTCGAGCCTGATTTGTTTGACGAAGCAAGTGCCGTAACATACCTAAGGCTATACGGCATAAGGCCATATTTCGAAATTGGGGGTTGCATTGTTTAACATATTTCAATGTTTATATATTGTGGACTTAGGATTTTTTTAATTAAATCTCTCAAAAAAAAAAAACAAAATATTCTAATCGTTGAAATTTTTACTTCAACCGAGCAAAATAAGGCCCTCGGGGCATGATGGAAATATGGCCCTGTGTCGCAAAAAAATATGGTCTTCTTCCCTCTTGATAATTTTTGTTGGGACATTTTGTAAGTTATTGTTTGCGCCAAATTCAACGATAAGCCATAGACAAGGCAATTATTTATTAAATACAAGTGGAGCAAAAGTTATGACCCTATCGGAAGATGTTTTAATTTTTGTAAATGGCGGCAATTGCCAATTCTACTTTGACATTTGTGAAGCAAACAGATACGCGTCAACAAGGTAGGTAGGTATAGGTAGGTAATTGGGAGCTCTTGTGGCAGGCGGTTGCCACAGTTTCACATAGACCATCCGTTGGGTCCATTCTGTCCAGTCACGGGAACCTTCCATCTCATACCTGTTTGAGATAAGGAATTTACCGATGTAAGTATGAATCTCAGGAGTTCCTTAAGATCAACATTCTCCAGATCTTCTAGTTCATCTAAGAAGAAACTGTTGAGAATCCTCTGTCTACTGTTTCTAAGGGCTGGGCATTCGCAAAGCAGATGGGGAACTGATTCTATATCTTCAACATCTCTGCAGCTTCTGCAAAAGTCATTATACAGTATGCCTAGCCTTTCCGCGTGTACGCCTATCGTCCAGTAATGATCCCCGTGAGTATGCGAATGTCCTTGCGGCTCAATCCGATCATGAATTTTGATCTCTTTTTGCTCGCTTCTAGCCATAATACTTTTGCATACCTGCAGGTTCTGAGATTGTTCCGGCGTAGGTTTGTTCTACTCAAGGATTCAATGTCAACCTTTCGACCCGTTTCTCGCAATCTCATCCGCCTGTTCATTGCCCGGAATATAGGGTCACCGTGTTGGCTTGTGATAGTTCATCCAGGTATTTCTTGCAATGACTGCCCTCGACTTCACCACGACTGACTCCATGGTTTTTTGGCCGCTTAATCCGCACGTCAACAAGACATGAATAGGATTTTTTGCGGAATAATTCGTCGGTGGGCAAATACTACGACGTTTAGCCGCTCCCCTAGAAAAGTATGGGACAACATGTGAGATGCTGCCAGGTCCCAGGTCTGGCCGGCCAAAGAGCAGCCGTTCAGCTGACAATATCACAGCTGTGGCTGAAGACGTCGCAAGGACACTGAAGTATCGACCAGACGACGTGCCTCAGACTCAAAGCCCTTGAGGAGGAACAACGTTTCAAAAATCTCTACAGTGCGATGCACAGTTGGATATTCGCGACAGAAAACTCAACGAAGTGATGTTGGTGTTGAGTGTCGCTGTCCGATAAAAAGTCTGAAGTTTGTCTATTTGTATCACGTATCACTATAAAATTAAACATCCAATCCGTATGGACTTCTCAGACATAACATAAGGCTTAATGAAACAACATTTAGTTTTTATTTAACCGTAATCGGCCAACTTATTCCGAAGATATATGTGAATTAAAAGTTATCTAAAAGAGGGATTATGGGAAATGTTTGTTTCTTTCTTTTCGACGACGTTTGAAAAATATGGACCTAGTCAGAAAAGTGTGAATAACTCGTCTATAAGATGGCTAGAATATGTAGAGCGAATGTCATAAATCCGAAGAATCTTCGACTTCAAACCAGAAAGTAGTAGAGGAAATGTGTCCTTTACCATCTTATGGAGTACGAAGTTGAAGGCAGTAAGAAAAAGACCACGCTAACTGAATGAAGGGGTAATTCCAAGACGAGAGCGGGTAGGTTTTCAAACTTTTTTCTGGCTGAAATTCTGTTTTGAATAAAAAAATCCGTATGGAATTATAACTTTCGTAGGAAGAAAGTTCTATATTTTAAAGTTTTGTAAATCCCAAATTAAAGTCCTAGTTCCCAAGCGCCTATTTTATCAGAGGATTGTCGATAGATAGACCTCCAAAACTGACGAATCTGTGCAAAAAGTTACAAGTTTAAAAAGAGAATTCAGTTTATACTGCACAAATGTAAGAAAAAGGGGACGTCGAAAAATGTCGTCTAAAAATGTCGTCTAGCATATAGCTCATTAAGGTCGTAAAAAAAGCAATTAACTACATATTTCTCAATAAAGCAATGGCAACACTTTTCCTCCAATACGAACAGATTTCAATTTCAATACCAAACCAGAACATTCTTCAACAGTTCCCACTCCAAGGCTAGGCAGCACAATTTGAGTGCTTTCTCGTTGAATTTTGATTGAGTACAAAGTGCTCGTGCTCGAATCCTGTGTATTGGAGGGGTTGAGTCGAAATTTACATTTCACCTGCATTTGTGTGTAGGTATTTTTTTTTTAAGTCTTCATCTCCTTGTCATCATTGAAAGTGGCCCTCAAAAAGGCCATGTCAGGTGTTGGGGAAGGCCACAGCAAATGTAACCTTTGCAATGAATAAATAATCAACAACATTAGGATCGACAAGGATTTATATGGCAAAATGCTAATGATTCAGCACCTCTTCAATCAGGCCCATACAGTCGCATCAATTACTTGACTTGGTTTATGGTCTCTGCATGCGATTTAGTCGTGAAAATGAAATCGACTATCAAATTGTGTTTATTGGACGTAGGCTCGACGGATGATGGTGTTCAGCTGCTGGGGAAGGATTAGTCGTTTAGCCTAATGCTGCTTGCTTGGTATTCCTATTTAAGAGAGGGAATGGAATTGTTTATTGGACGAGCGTTTTATGTGCAATTAAATGCGGATTTGGCTAAGCTGCCATCAATCAGTATCAGGGGCAGAGCGAGGAAGGACTGATGCGGGGACACATTTTTTTTTTTCGTAACTATAGTGACGTGAATGAATTGTTAACTACAGTGAGTCATAGCTCTTCTTTATTCTGAATATGTATACAAACTTAAAGTGTTTAACTAACCACTTGATTGCTTTAAGGAGGCTTTATATCTTCCTAATAGGGCGAAATTAAGTGGAGGGCAGTTTAAAAGAAATAGCCTTTACATTGATTTTGTTGATGGAAATTTGTGATCTTCCATCAGGGACGTTGATAGGCTATATACACATTATAAATTGGGACGCAACTGATGAGTATTATGATGCAATCAATCCCATAGTTATTTGGAATAAGTAATTATGTATTCCACTATACTAACACTAAGGGTAGTGTCAGTATATTCCAGGCTTATGGGGTTATTAATAAATCCAACAAAGCTTTTTGCTAATTGGAGAGCATCCTTCGGCAGTTTCCGTTTTGCTGGAAACTATTTATTAATTCCAAAAGACATAGCATATAATGCCTTTAAGTTTTCATGACAACAAAGCTTACACAAGGTGGAAATGGCGTGAAATTCAATGAACCCTGTTTTTTTTTTGTCAGCTAGCAAATTTTGGGGATCAGGTGCTACTCCCGCGGGCGTGTCCAAAAATGTGCCATAATTCTAAAATATCCCAGCGACGAGTATAATTTCAAAAATCCTGAAAAGGGTATGCATGCCCAGGCCCACTTGTTGCTATGACATACAATTTGAAAATGTTTCACACCTTTATGAAAATAATAATTACTGTCCCAAGCTAAAGTCCAGAATTTACGTATTCGTTTTTGAACAAAACGACCGAAATAAATTGTCTTGATTTCTATACAATTTAAAAACAACTTCTTGTTCGTTGAAATATTTATGAACTCAGTTTATCGCATTCTTTAAAAGAAGCGGTGCTATCAATATAACCAATTGACGTAGAAAATGATTTAACACTGTCATTGTCAATGGCAACAACGTTTCAATTTTCTTTATCGGCAACCTGCTAATAATAATTCATGTGACTTGTTGCACCTTTTTTTAGCATTGTTCTATAAATAGACATAACCTATGCAATATTTTGATTGATTTATTATCCAAAGTGTACATACTTGCAAAAGTAGCTAGGTACTTAGGAAAATGTCAAGGCAACCTAAAGTGACACTTATTTCGTCATTCACAAAAGATTAAATACTTCGTCAAAGTTTGAAAATGAACCAACTACTAATACTACTTCAAATGCAATATGCTAGTCAATCCTTCATCAATGTCAACATGTCCCTAAAACCTTACCCCATTTTGAATGATCGAAAGGGGTTCACAATACCCGCACTTCGATTCCTTTTTCGTTTAATTTAACTCATGTTACTAACTACCCTCACAAAAATTGAGCGAATTCACCCGTTCACAAAAAAAAATACCACCATTCGCCCAACCGGAAGGGATGCCATACCGACTACCGATAACTGATAGAACGGGTGTGGAAAGAGCCCAAACCAACGTTGATAACAAATTTTCGAGCTTGACAAATAAACTTTCAACAACCAAATCGATAAAACAAAAGTTCCAACTATGGAAATGAAAATAAAATGAATTAGCACCTACACGGAGACGATGAAGATCCTCTATAACCCCTCGCCCCCTATAGCCATAACGACCATTTCGATTGTCCCTTAAAAGGAATTTCAAGTACTTTCGCCTCAGAACAGAACCTTAACCGCTCTGTTGGTTGAATCGAATAAATTATTCTGTAGTAAAAGTTTTCCCTCAATCATCACATTTAAAATTTAAAATGTATTCTCCAAGTTGGTGGCGGCGGCGGCGGGATACCAACACACCCCCTTTTCTCATGTAATCCCTTCGGAGATGCTATGAAGGCGGTAAAGCATAGGTATAGACAGGCACCTATGTATATAGAAAGTCAAATCGAAAACTCAATTTGGTTGATATCGATGACATCTGTCGTTGCGAAGTAGTGTAGAAAGTTTTCTGTGTTTTCAGGCGAAAGGGAAGATTTCTAACAAGGGCGGTTGCGACATGCAATGGCATAACCTATGCAAATATACGGTGCATACTTGAATTACATTGAATTTTGCATATACGCGATTATGTGGTTGCCTTTTAGCAATATAGTGTGTTCTGCAAGGACATTTACTAGAGAATTTTAGAATGACATCAGTGTACGAGGGTAGTAATGAAATAAAAGGTGGATCAAAATGTACTATAACTCTTGGAAATACGGCGGCAATCCTTCGTTTTGTTTTGAAATTTGTTAAGTAAACAGATGCAGAATACACTTCGATAAGTCATATGCTCCTCAAGATCGCGGAACATTAGTGAATATTTTTTTACGGAACAATTCGTCACTTTCGGAGCAGAATTCCCTGTTGTCTTACACCAACTGGTCAAATACTAAGGCGTTTAGCCGTTCGCCTCGAAGAGACTAGAACAATACGTGACAGAAGCGGAAGCTCTCGCACTGCTGTGGCTAAAGATGTCGCGGATGAGCCGTCAAAGTCGGACACACTCTTGGCACGAAATTGGTCATGACACAATTCGTTACTGCGGCGCATTTTGGTGACAGACTTTTGAATGATCCCCTTGTAGAATGCAGACAGTCCATCAGCTACTGCCTGCAGACTGCCAATCGCGTCCAAACTACAATCACGCTCTCCTGAACCTCTACGACGAGGTGGACGATTTTCGGTCAAAATTCATTGTGAGCGACAAGTCCAATTTCCATCTAATCGGACAAAAAAAATGTGCGCTTCTGAGGCACTGAGAATAGCTGTCATTGAGCCTAATTTTGTTTAGAACGCCCTCCGTGGGTAATACTCTTGTGAATTGTGAGCTATACGGAACTATGAGCAACGAGTTTTTATTGCCTCAAATTTATAAATCGGGCCCGGAGAACATGTGGTTCCAACAGGACGCACAGCTCGCGCGACAATGGACATTTTGAACGATGCGTTTTTAGGTCGCGTCATTTGCATAATTTAAACGTAAGTTGCTTTGAAATGGCTCTGAAAATGATTATTAAACTATTGCGAACTTTCGTTAAAATTAACAAGATCGGAATAAGAGACGGCGAACTTACTTCCTGAGGTGGTGCTACAGATCAGATGTAAACATGACCCTTACCAATGAGTGTAATAACTGCCTTCAGTTGATTACTTCCAGTCGGTTGAGGTCTATTTCCACTTTTATGTCACGACTACGCGAGGTTTTCCTCTTTGTCCCTCCGGGTTGGGATCAAAGGCACATTCGGCGATTTACACGTCCTAGCCAGCTTAGACGAATAATGCACACTTTTCTGCCTAAATCGATGTCCAGAGTGGTGGATGTAAGATGTTCAAGTGGACGGACCCTTCATCACTGTCGATCTTACGCCATCATATCTTAAGTCATGAGAGAGGACATTCCCAATCGTTTAGAGGAGAAATCTTGGACTTTATTCGACCATCTTATCTTCGGCATTGGTCGCCTGCTTTGGTGTTCCTTTTACAATCATTGCGAGCAACCCCGTAAATACCACAATACCTACCTCTAATCACATTTTTTTAAAATCTTTTATCAAAACTACGCCATCAATTTGCAGAATTTTCTATTGGGCAGGTCCATAAATATCATTGCTGAACCAACTACTGAACTTTGGTATACTTTCAGTCCAAGTTTGAACTCTCTGATGAGCACTATCTACTCCACTAAACTTATGCTCGATGTAAATTCAGTCAAAGTCTGCTATGCCTTCCAAAAACGTGCTTGCCAGTTTGTTTCCACATTTGTACAGTCATATCACCAAGGGACAACCTCTTTAAAAGCCCAATAATTGGCTAAATCAATTTCTGTACCAAACGATACATTCTTTCATTGACAACTCAAGTGTGGTCTCACTTGTAACCCACATTACCGTATATGACAGACAGTCTTTCATGTTAAATCTCACAACACCATTAAAACTGCAGATACCTCTGGGGAATGAAAAGTCAGCCTTCTGTAAATTTTATTGAAAAATTATTCATGCTAAAACTTTACAGACCAGCTAAACCCTAAGGACTAACGACTCTCGAAAAACGGGAGGGATACTTACTTTAGATCTATATTCTCTCTACTGTGTACAACTATCATGGTTGCTACCCCTTTTTGGTTTGTTTGGCTTTCACTGCGAATATAGGTGAAGAACGTACTCAGAGCACCCGCTTGCATACAAGAAATCACTTCACTGGAAATGATGATGACACCCTTTGGCGCTTATCCCTTTCGAGAACATCCTTTATTGAAGAATGTATACATATATAGAGAGATCAATAACTATTTCCAGTGACTGTGGTAGCACAGTTCATTTTCACGACTCCCATTCAAACTCAAAGCTCTGCTTTCGTTCCCTGAGGGAGCATTTTCCACAGCTTCGCAAAGGTATCGGTCCCTAGTCTCCACCCACACAGTCTTAGATTTGTGTCATCGAAGTTTTTTTTTTTTTTTTTGTACCCTTAAATTCACAGCGCACATTTCATTGTCCTTTATGTGCCTCCCGAGGGAAAGAATGAATCTGCTACTAGTACCTACTAACTACTCCTGTTGCAATAGAAAAAAAAAAAGGAATTGGAAAGAAGGCCATCCCATGTTTATTTGAACTCAACTGCCATAAGGACGACATAAAAATCGTCGACAATAGTGAATAGACAGTGACAATGCTTGTTTGGATTATAGGACACGGCTGGGGTCTCGTAAGTTTAAAAAGGATTATCCTTGATGTTCCTATGTCGATAATTGAATCGAGTTCAGGTTGGCAGGCCCACATACACAACCCCTACACGGTTGGGCACTCGAATACAAATTCTTGTTTATGGACCACTTGGGGCTCATCGATGGGAATCGATAACAAGCGATTAAACGTTGCCGGCTCGCTGGTTGTGCGCTGTTCTTGTCGGTTGGTGATATTCGTGCGAGGGTGTATGTATAGTATCTCTTGTCCTCGTTTCTTTTCATGTACATTTTCTGTGCATGTTGTCATTGTCGGTCGTCGTCGTCATGGGAGCTAATGTCCCTCTCGATGGTTGACATTTATTTGTGTGTCGGGAGGCGTATATGCATCACAAAACCAAGTGAGCATCGATGTGGTGGAGCCTATTATAAATTTGTGTTCTATTCTCTCTATCTATACACTTTTAAAGGCATAACTATTTACTACTTATGCGTATATCAATATAAATGAGGGTTCTGTTCTGGGGATTTATTGGCTTTTAATAGCTCTCTTGAGACGGAAATTGCTTGAATGAAATATAAAAAAAGGACACTCAAATCTCAAAAGTATCTATACTCAGGGTTTTCAATGAGGAAGATGATTAGGAATGAAATCCATTGTTGCCTGGACACTTGCTTCAAGGGGGGCAAATACATTTTGGAAGACCGACTGAGCCACACTTGCCACAGTTCAAAATTGATTAATACAGTTCAAACATATATATATGTTTAGTGACCTGACCAGCTTATTGAACACACACATGTCGATTTAATATGCTGTCCTTCATTCTTCATAGCATGTGTCTCTAAATAAATCATTTTGTGGGTTGAAATTGATGGAATATGGATGGAATTCGGGGGGATCCATTCAAACGTAGGTAGTCCTTGTTCAAAAGACAAATGTGTCAACAAATGATTGTCTGTGTGTGGGTACCCGCAATTAAGTGTGCAGATACATTATCTATATTATAACACTTGCTAACAGGACAAGATAATTTTCACCTGTAGACTCGCTTTAACATTATTTAATGAATAGTTTTGATATGAAGTATGGGCCATTTGCTTACTAGCCTAAGTCAACGTATAACGCCATCTATCGGATTGTGGCATTGATCGCAGCACAGCGCCATCTATTATTTATCTCGTTAACTTCTCCACCCAAAATGCACGCATATTATCTTTTACCACAATGAATTTCACAATTACCCGAAATTTTCCAAGCTTCACAACGAATTTTCCACCTTTACATCATCGTCCAAAATCTTTTCCGGAGGGTTTTCTCAAAATGTTCTTTCAGAAGAACCTTCTCCTGGAAATTATGAACAACTGAAAAGAAAATTTAGTCAAATCGGTCCAGTCGTTCTCAATTGATGAATTACTATACATTTTGTACACCATTTTTATATACATACTAGCGGACCCGGCGAACTTCGTCTCGCCCCAATTTATCGCCTTCAGATAAACTCCAGAGTGATAATAAAACACAGATAGTTCAAATTTCAATGATTTATTTGAATGGAATCGAAATCAGTAGAGAGGTTTGCCAACACGCGAACAGGCAACGTACAGCTGACCGTGCGAAAAACAGGGAAATTCGAGATAAATCCCACAGACTTCCAACGATTGGCCTTGCGATTTGTTGAGCATGGCATGTTAACTTCTCCACCCAAAATCCACGCAAAAAGTATTTTAGTACCATGAATTTCACAATTATCCGAACTTTTCCCAGCTTCATAACGAATTTTCCACCTTTACATCATCCAAAATCATTAAATCGTGCGATAAAATGCAAAATTTCGTCGAAAAATAAATTAAAGTTTTTCCGAAAAGCCATTCCGGAACGATTGCAGACAAAATTCCATACAAAAAATCAATTTTCGATTTTCCAATTTCCCGACTTTTCCGTAAGGTTTTCCCAAAATTTTCTTTCGGAAGAACCTTCTCCTGGCAATTATGAACAACTGAAAAAAAAATGTGAGCCAAATCGGTCCAGCCGTTCTCAATTGATGAATTACTATACATTTTTGCTAGATCTTAGATATAGAAGATTATATATGTATGTATAATTCTCTGTACGTGTTTGTAACCGAACTCCTCCTAAACGGCTGGACCGATTTTAATGAAATTTTGTGTGTATGTATGAATGGGTCTAAGGGTAGTTTAGATTCACAATTGGACCCGGTAGGTGGCGCTGTGATCCGATTCCACAAAATTTCAAATAATAAACACTCAACAATAAAAAAAAAATGTTAAAAGTAAGAATAAAGTTCATGAATAAAATTACCTACACTCAACAAAAAAAAATTATGAATAAAATTGACAAGCCCATAAATGACCTACTTAAATTTGTAAATACTTCAGGATGGTTTTCATAGATTTCATAGTGTGGGAATCATAAAACTCTAGGGTATCACAATGGATCTACAGGTTTCTCCTGTCTTGCTAACCCACTAATCAAACCAAATCTAAGCCCATCTTCTCACTATCATTTACCTATACATATGAGTTTTAATTTTTCGCAGGAATTTAACTTCAAACTTCCCGCAGCAAAGCCAATTAGCCAGACGTGGTGTCGTGTATGCTTTCCGATTGTAAGTACGACCAAAGATGCCTTCCTTGCCTATAATCTGTCGTTGAAATCACCGAGTATGATTTTAACGTCGTAAATACTTAGGACATTGCTCATATGACTTATCAATGAGCTCGTAGAAAGAGACATTGGTAGTGCCAGCTTTGCATCATCTTGGATACTTCGTAGTTATGTTTTTTTAAATTAATGTGGTTGCAATACCACCACCAACCTGGAGGGCCAGGCCCTTAATTGACCCTAAGACCGGTTATTCCGGAAACATACTTTGGAGATTGTGTTAATTAAATGATTTAGTCCATAAAGGGTTCATCCATTACCATATCTGTTTTAGGACCTTGACTAGTTTTGACAAATGCTCACTGACCCTAACTCCAAATAAGGTAAGGTAGCTCAAGTAAAGTATCTGTCATCTGGACTTTTGACGACATCGTTGATTCAATCTAGTGAACTCATCCGCCGTAAGTCCTCTTCCTGAGGGGCTCACGTTAAGACTTCTGAGACTCGATAAGTCAGTCTTTCCGACAGAAAGTTATAGTGTTGCTCTTTTCTAGTGCTTATAAGTTTAGCAATTCGAGGCCAGATGGGTAAGACCAATACCCGGTGGGGAGGTAGAATAAACAAAATTGAAGTGTATGAGACATTTGCAATAGCTGGACACCGCCAAGTTAATGCCAATCAGTGCCTTGTCTACCCTATTCATAAATACATACCCGCGATCTCTTGGTGCATAATTTCGACATAAATGTCTCTTTAAAATGCGCAATCTGAAAAATAAAATGCCCAATAGACGATTTATCATATTTCCTATATCAGTCATTTCTTTGACCATTAAAAAGCCATCATAGTGTCAAAAACAAATGGCCCACCCATTAGATGCTATTTCTATAAGGGCCTTCCTCATTATTCAGAGCTGGGTGTGTCTATGCAAATAAGCTGACAATTTATCAGCATTTTCCATGGATGTCAAATGACATCACTCTATCGTCATAAAGTTTATAAAAATGCGTCTAAATATCTATTTACCAGAAATAATTACACGTATCTGTAGGTACATGTCGGACTAGACGACGGCGGCGCTTCATGTCAATGTGAATGATGAAAGTTGCTGCTGATTCATCACGTACATCCGTCCAGAAGAATTCATGCGTCTCTCCACGTTAACACATACATTATTCACTAGACGTATAGAAATACAACCTAGCAAAAAATCTCTCTCGTGTTTTAGCAATTAACAAGCACCATTTGCTTAATTTCACACCACACTATACGCACCTTAATTATACCCACCCATGCATCAATACCTATATAAGTTCCGGCGATTTGTTTATGTTTTGGCAGAGAACGTCAACATCACTAAACAGACACCTAGTGGTGGTGCCATCCATAACTAATACCTCTCTAAATGCGTCATTAATTCTCCTCTCCCACAAATAGCTGCGAAAGGAGATGATTAATTCATTATTCATTCCACACGCAGTTTGGATACCAATACCACCTTCCCCCGATCACAATCACAACCTCGGCTGTCCGTTAAAAGGAGAATATTGATCGCGCACAAGAGTAGCAAAAGTGTCACTCAAATGCAATTTTCTCAATTTTTCAGCTGACGGGAGGGAAAAAAAAATGCATCTTACGCATCATCGACAAAGTCGGAAAGACGAAAAGCCTTTCAATGTAAAGATAGAATCCGCCCTCTCCATTATCATGGCCGCATACACGAAGTGTTCACTAATTAAAAAATTTTCCAAGCGACCAAGTGGAAAACGCTTTTCTTTTCTCTTCTCGACTTTTTTTTTTGGAAAATATTTCCCTATGCTTTGGCTATGGAATCATAGTTGCCATTGCTATAGTCTTCCTCGTTATTTCCCCCATTTTCATAATTTTTTTTTTTTTTATTTTTAATTTCTAATCTCCCAACGAACTTCTATAGTCGGGATTAAACGTACATGAATGTAAACTCACTGAAGAAAGAAAGTCATCGTCATTGTCGTAGAAAATCCTATTAGTATTGGGCTCTGCAGAGGATATAGGGCCATAGTGGCAACAGCAACTTGCATTACTAATAAATTATATTCCTACGTTTGGGTTCATATATTTGGTGGGTGGCTAGGCTTAGGATCCATGTAGAACCTAAATCACAATTTGCGGGACTAAATGCCAGAGGAAAACTGCAACCTCCATGAATGGGGTCAGTGAGACGGACGATTTATGTTTTCCATTTTCTTTAATTATAACCGAGGAGATAAGGGAAACAACAAGTGCCAACGGCCAGGTGTGCGTATACTACACGGGTTGCACTTAATTGGGTATAGGGTTTCCATTTTTTTTATGCAGGTCTTATCTTTGTTCTGTACAACAAACAACTTGTTCGAAGTATAGATACATGTACGACGAATAATTGCAAATGTGCAAATGTTCCACTTGTCACATTACAAAGTTAATGACCTTTTTCGAATAACAAAATAGACAGCAGGCGCTTCACGTATACAGTTCCGTCTGACTACCTGATGTATTTCCCTTAGCGATGCACTTTAAAAGGACATTTTTCGCATGATTCAACACTGAAATAGTTTTTTAAAACATCTGGTTTTAGTTACATATTTGAGTTCTCTGCATGACAAATGTCACTGTTCGATGTTTATATTCGAAATATGACAAACGCTGAGGGATCACTAATCTTCTAATAGAACGGGGAGGCGTTTTGGGGAATTCAATCCAACATTTCATTCATTCTATCGTATATTCAAGCTTTAGAGGAAGGACATTAATCATTCTCTGTCATTCGACCAATTAAATTGATCGTTTACATTGACAAAATCCATTCGGCTATCTAATTACTAAAATTGGTTTGAATTGGCAGAAACTCTCAGATACGAGTACCTACCTTGTACATCAAGGCATAAACTGTAATTTAATTAATTTACCGTATCATTGGACAAATAATTGCACAAGGATTCGACAATTTGTAACTGATTATCGTAAATTAAGCAGGTCTTGATGGGAAATGCCTGACAAAGGAATCATATTTGAAATTAAAGTCGGTATCAGCAAGATACCTGTCCTTCTGGATTTTAAACTATATTTTAAGGAAATCGTACAACAAGTCTTACATGGAAGTGTATATACCTGTAGTAGAACACACATGGCGATTCAAACCACTGGCTGTATACAACTGATAATGAAGGCATGTTTATGACTGAGATGTATGGTGAGTTTTGTGTTTTAAATCCTTGAAGACTGTGTATGTGCACTGACGCAATATAGAGGTAAGCCCCCTGGGCATATGTAGCAAGTTAATCGAATCTGAACAGTGGGTAATTGGTCATCTAAACATTACGGGTATGCCTTCACGTTACCACAATTTAGTGCCCCGAAATAAACAGCACCCGTCAATATTCGCCATTAAAAGAAAATTTAAAGTAGTCACTGAAGAGAAAGATATAGCACTCTATGCCGACGATGATTCAAAGATGAATGCACAGGCGCAGATATCTTCTGTGAAAATCAAAATAAATCGTATAGAATCAGCGACGATTGTAAAAGTGTTTTTCAAGCAGAGACAGCTGCCGCAAACCGTCTATAAGAAGATGAAGTGACGCATTCCTAGAAGATCAAAGTACCTACAGCAGGGGTTTCCGCAATCTTTTTCATACTGCGACTGCCTATACAGGTTGTAAGATATTAACGACACCCTTCTAATAGAATAGAAGCTGATCTTACGAAGATTCATTAAAGGAATTTTAAATAAGGACGGGTCTATGTTGCAATGGCGTCATCCCATTACATCGCAATTTTCCTTGTTAACATAGCCATTCATCCAAAAGTGTGCCTCGTCGCTAGAGATGATTTTTGGGCCAAATTTGAGGTCTTCCAAACGCTCCGAAGCCTATAGTCAACTAACAAACGCTTTTGTCTATGTTCATTAACTTTGAGCTCCTGGATTAGTTGGAACCTGTACGGGCGTAAGCCCATGTCCCGATGCAAAATTCTTCAAGTTGGAATCTGCGAAAGGCCGATTTCTTATGCACGGCGTGGAATTGACTGCCTCGGGTTCTCCTGTACATTCTCATGGACCCCGGCAATGATCCCGACCCGTACCAATTGAAAAACCCTTATTTAATTTTGAGTGCCAGGCAAATATACGAGTGCCATCCACGAAGCAAGTTTGACTGAAAATGCGGGAAACACAAACGCGCTTAATGTTCGACTTTTGAATTTTCGTAAAGAGAAACGTCAGCTTTTCCTTTGTTCGAGGTCTCACAGCAGTGAAAAAACCAGTAAGACAATTATCTTCGACTATGCCGAAGCTCAAATACCCGGTACTATATTATTGTAAAATAAAAAAAATATTTTAGTATTAAAAAATTATATATTTGTATGGGAGGTATGGGTACTTTTTATTCGACCAAGCTCATTTTTTGTCAAAAATTTTTAAATATTATTAAAACAATATGTGCAAAGTTTAAACTTGCTATCTTTACTGTAGCTATTTAAATTTAATTTTTAACATAAAAAGCTATATAAATCTGATATTTTTGTATGGGAGGTAGTAGTAGTTTTCATCCGATCTTGCTCATCTTCGAACTTAGCCTCAGTTTGGTGGATAAAAGCTTACATACCAAATTTCAAGTCGATAGCTCTTAAATTACGGCCGTAATCGTGCGGACAGACGGACAGACGGACAGACAGACGGACAGACAGACGGACAGACAGACGGACATCGCTAGATCGACTAAGAAAGTGATGCTGATCAATAATATATATAGTTTGTCATACCTACAACGCCTCCTTATGGGCGTTACAAATGGAATGACAAAGTGAATATACCCTCGCCACAGTGTGGTACCGGGTATAATAAAACATGCGACGCCCTTAGGATAGTGCCAGTTAGGGAACCCTTGACCTACAGGAACTTCCGAAAACTCAGATAAAACATGCAGGGATATGAGTGAACTCTGATAAAAAGATGTGCGAACTCATTATCCCATACTTACTTTACTTTTGATGGCTCTTACAGTCCGGGGTGGACTAAGAGGACCAACAAACCTTTCCAGGTAGCTAAGTCCCTTTCTTTGATCTTAGTAATTAGAGCTCTGAAAAGAAAAATCAGACAGTAACTACAATCAGATTTTCATGTGAAAAATAGTCGTCTTAGACATGGAAAATTATAATTCACGCTAAAAGATTAAGAATGACCAGTGTTTTGGTCTTACTACTGAAATTAGGAATATTATTGACTTACGAAATCAGCCTTAGTACGAGTGGAAGCGATACAGATTAGACTCTTATCTCTGCCTCTATCGTATCCGGCGCAAGGAGGTAGTCAATAAAGGGCTACTATAAGCATACATTTTATAAGACCAAATTGAATCCTTCGTTGAAAGGTCGAAAGCTTGAGAAAAAAAGTGCAATAGGAATGGACAAAAATAACCCAAGCTTTGGACGATGATTTACATTTAAACCTCCTTATCAAAAACTTCGTTACATTTCCTTTCTCTGACCTTAATACAGTTCCTTCAAGTCCATCCGTCTCTCCTAGCGTATTAGTAGACATACCGCAGTACTAATAATCATTTTTAGTGTTCAGGCTAACTTTTACGAGGTCACAATGGCCAAAATTTCCATATAAAATTATCCAATGTGGCCGTCAAAATATTTAAGTTGAAGATTAAAAGTGATTATTGGTAAGGCCCATAGAAACTTTCCAATTTTCATGTATTGCAAGTGCAGATATTGTTGCTAGCTTGTTTAGCAGTGAAGTCAAATACAGTTGGTTTGAATAGAATACATGCAAAATTCGTTTAAATCATTTTTCCAATAATTCTACCTCCCCCATAGTCTATGTCTTCAATCATATTTTAACAATCGGTGTTAATACTTTTAAATGGAAAAATGCGAAGACTGTTTCTAAAGATTACCGTCCTTTTTCCATTCTTCCTTTATTTTTCGAAGGTCTTTGAGAGGATATAATACTTGCTTGCTTTGCAATCTAAATAAAAAAAATAAATAGGTGGCGCAACAGGCGGGTAGACACCCTAGCCCTAGCTTCTCGCAACCATTCGTTTGTGTGAGTATCTATTTTTGGGACGAATGGAAGGGACCTACAATTTTATGACGAGTCCGAATGGCTGAATTGAGAAGCTTTTTCAGGGCAGTCATACTCTCGGATGTTTGTCAGATATTTGCGAGAGGTGGCGCAATAGAAAAAACCTTAAGATGTAATTTGTGTTTTACCGGGGAGCGAACCTGGGATCCCTCGCACAGTGGTCCAGCACACTAACCACTGCGCAACTTCGCTTTGCAATCTGTGTCTAAGAAAAATCACAATTGCACAACTGTGGTCATTAACGCAGTTTGAAGAGATTAGACAGCCTCTGGACGTGGACAAAGTTAGCATTTTAAAAGAACATTATCCTTCCGACTTGCTTTTCGTCAATCGTGATGTTCCACAAGGTTCCATTCTGGGTACTCTTCTTTTTTCCTTCTATGTTAACGAGATTCCAAAATTAGTATCCACATCGACATCCATTCCCATGTATGTTGACGATGTTCATGTACAGCCGTAGACAGTCCTTTTTGATAAATTTTGTTTTAGTATACCTCTCACAGATCCCGCAACCACTTGTTAACCTTTAAGTCGCATGTCTAACATCGGAACGACAGTTTTTCATTAATTCCATCCGATTATAGAATTCCTTGGCATATGCCAAGGTTAAAAACCACTGGACAGTTTCGGACTAAACTCAAGGTCCAAAATACGGACTGATTTTGATTTTAACAAATTGAATGAAGATGTATGTACATTTAAATTGTTTATAAATTGTTTTGCCTCGATATTTTTTACCTTACTTATGGTATCTATCAGAGTTGTAAAGGAATTAAATCATTTCAGAATTTAATTCATTTGATTTATCTTCAAAAAAGCTTAACTCATGAATTCACTTAAAGATTTCAACTTCAAAATATAAAATCACCATTCATTTTGAAGTCAGTGATTGAGAATTCAATTTGTTGAAGTCAAAGATTGCATTCAACTGAATGCAATCTTCTGTGATTGCTGTGAAGTCATTGAAGTCTTTTTGAAGTCATTGAAGTCATTTTGAAGTCACGAAATGTTTGAAGTCATTTTGAAGTCATTGAAGTCTTTTTGAAGTGATTGCAGTCATTCCGAAATCTTTTGGATTCAATTGAATTGATTTGAAATAAAAAACATGTGTTAACGCTAAATAAGTTTATTATACTTTTTTCAAAAATTTAAGTATCACATAATAAAACAAAATAATTAAAAAAACATTGGCGTTACGCCATTTACGGTACGGTACAAGAAAAATTATTTAATTTTGATTTATAAAGCAAATAAACCAAATAAATCATTTTTTTCATAATACACTCCGCGCCACTTGAATAGCACACCCTCTAAGGTCGGTTTTCTATTGCCCACTGGTCCTAAACCAACTTTATTGTTTTCTAATTAAAGTGCATTGAATTGTTGCGATTTACCCAGAAGAAAGACTTAAAACTAAACCTTTTAGTATGTGTTAACAAAAAACTATTAACCAATAACCGACAAAATGTGGGGCCCTAATTTTGCGCCACTTGAAAACATGCATTTAGTTTGACCGTTATCTTTGGCACGTGGACTCAGATTTTTCTTTGATCGATTTTTTTTGTTAATTTCGACTACTTAATTTACAAAAAAAGGTTATAAAAGTATGGAAAGGCCTCTTTTAATATATCATTGTAAGGCAACGCATTCATTGTGGTTAACAAAAATTTTAATTTGCAGGTGCCATAATACCAAACGGCCCCTACATCATCACACCTTCAACTCTGCTATGCAGCCGGTCCAAATGATTAGTCTCCCTGTGGTGGTTATGGAAATAGTAGCTATAGCCATCCGGGCCTTCTAAATTAAGTTCTTTTCGTCTGAGAAGACCAGGCAATGCCTCTACTAAGTCCAGGTCACATGTGCGCATCCCAGCTCATGTGATCTTTCGCGAAACACAAGCGTTGCTACTTCCATGCGTCATTAATTGGTGGTTTTTTCTTAAGTTTCAGGTGCCTTAAGTGTTTAGCACGGTCAATTGTGCAGGTAACAGTGGATAATCTGGCCTTAACATTCGATTTCTCCCCAATTTTAGCTGCCGATAAAGCTGAATTTGACGCTATTTTAAGGATACTTCGCGTTTCGCAAGGTGTTAAGGCAGAAGAAGTGGTTCCTTTATAATTTTTTTGGGTAATACGAAGGGTTTTTTAAATAATGGCTTACACAATGATCACTTCGCTTTATTTTTCGGGCTATAGCACGGCATGAAAGACCTGCAGAGCAATAAACATCTATTCTTGCCCTTTCCTCCACTGTTAATCATTTTTTCTTGCCCATTTTTATTAACACTCAATCAAGAAGAATTACTTTATAAAATGTACCGTTTAAACCGAAAAAAAACTATTCACTTCTAAAAAAAACCGTTGATTTGCTCACTGCTTCTAATCTAATGACTCGATTTATTTCCGCATATTTTTTACTCAATTTACAATTTGTCTTCAAAGTTCCGTTAACTAAATCTCTCCTATACACAAATTTTATATTTTGTTGTTAACAAAATAGTCTCTCATTTACCATAGTCGTTTTTTTCTAATCCACCATGTAACGGGAGAAATATCGATTTTACTTTTCGAAAATGCCTGCTTCTAATCTTATGACTTGCAGTGTATATAAAACTTGAATCATTCGAATATTGGTTACAATTTAAACATTGCATTGCATTTTGCGTATTTGGTTGTGTTTTACGTGGCATAAGAAATGTAGGTATAATAGCCGTATTTTATTATGCCCATGATCTGAACTAGATCACAAATTAACACTAATTTGCAACAACTACACCTGATCCAACTTTCTATCTGGATCATTTTTCATGATCCAGATAGATAGTATACTACTAGGCGAATAATTTTATTCGTGTATGTTAGTAGTTCTATGAACACAATACAAATAAAGTGGCTTACAAAATTTGGACAACCCAATAACCAATCAACCCACTCCGTTTCTCGCATAAAATTTGTAATCCACTGTCAAATGTCAAAAATATTACAATTGATCCTGGTTTGTTTTATTATGCTGATCTGATCCGGCTCAGATCACGGGCATAATAAAACACGGCTAATATTGCTTTGAATAGTCTACCAAATTAATGATCTATACTTTTCGGATGTCGTTTTTTTCGATTCCATTTTTATTTTTTACTGTGTTTAAAAATGGAATATTCTATTATTTCGTGTAGATTTGAATGATTTTGCGTATAACAGGCACAAAAACCATTTGCATTGTTTTATCCCAATCAATAAAATAAGAAATCACGTTACAATTTACCAAAATTAATTAATTAATACAAATAATCTGTCAGGCAGAGCAGATACAGGGTATTAAAATCCACTCCTATTACAATTTTTGATACTCTAATTTTTATCGTATAGGCATCACTCCTCTTGAAAATGACGTTAGGGTGGATTTATTTAGCTAATGGCCGAGATAAACATGACTTTCTCAACATTAACATTTAACCCTACAGTTAACGATATTCTGGCAACTAAATTTGTTTATTGGTATGGGCATTTTGGAAAGTGTTGAGTCTTTGTGTTAGCTGCCAGACTAAAGTTGATTATTGGTAAGGCGGAATATTTAACTGTTATAAAAAATATGACACGATTAACGAATACAATACAACGAATAGGCCACATCACATCATACTTGCGATTTACGCCCACCACCCTAAAGCAGAGCAACAACAGAAAATTATTGGTTTAGCATTGATTTCTCATTTTATCAACTAGCTAACTAACATATTTAACTTATGGTTTCTCAGCTTCGGGATGGAGTAGCAAGATAAATGATAGCTCAAAATACAACCATCTCCGAATAAAAGAATTGGATCGCCATACATATGGAAAGTCTTAATCACTGTATTAATAAACATTTTAAAAAAAGTTTCATCGAAATCTGTCCAGTAGTTTTCGAGTTTTTAAGTGACAAAGAAACTTAATATGTACAGTTTTAATATATGTATAGATTTTAGTAGATTTTAGATTAGATTAGATAAGACTTTATTTATGAGCAAATTTAAGATAAAAATTACACAATTCACTTAGTCTTTAATGACCTGGTATGAAAACCGTCGGTCAGATTGGCATAAGTTAAGCCAGTAATAGTACAATAATTTAGCTAATTCAGTTATTAAGATACATAATTGCAAAATAAGGTAGATGAATTCAAGTTCAATTTCTAAGTATTTTCTTACTTGTTATTTTTGATACATTAAGATAAATTTAAGCAGATATTAAACTGGGTATTTAAAAACTTTCTGTTAAAATTTTTCTCCGATAAACCAAAGACTGTTGGATAAATGTAAAGAGCGCGAGTTAAGTATCCATAGCAAAACATATTGAGAAAAAAGATAACATTATTTGTATTCAATGATATCTTTAGCCTCTAGTACAGTCTTGCACACAACGCTACAATGATAACATATGTACAAGAGATAATATCGTTTGTATACAATGTTGGAATATTATCTCTTCTTCATTATCAAGCAAGACGATTGTACGCTTGGGTCTCCTTGTAGATAGATAAGAAAAATATATAAATACGACTGTATGATGAATTTATCGATAGTCTTATTGTAACTACATAGTAGCCTTAAGCTCCTTTTAGAATTAGTAAAAAGTATTTCAATAATAAAGGACATAGTTCCAAATAAATATTGTTTAATTTTAAAAGTAAGAAACAAGTGTTTTAATTGGCGATCCTGCCAGGAGGTTAAATATACTTTTTAACTTCAATCGAGCGGACCTCGGGAACAAGTAGTGAAATCTAGTATAAACAGAACACTCGCGTTACCGGTTACAAGAATTACCTAGCATAACAGGTACAAATATAGCTTCTTCATACGAAGCAGCTAAGCAATTCAGTGAAAGTGTATATGTGGAGAAAAAAAACACACAAATTCGACGACAACAGACACGAGTTCAAAATGGAACAACTCGCAGTATTAATGGCAAGATTAGAAGCTTTAGAAACCAGGTGCAACACAGTAACACAAACCCTAGAGCACACACGCACAGAGAATGCAAGGTTAGCAGCAATAATAACTAACCAAAATCAAATAAACACTAATTTAGAAACAAAACTAAATGAAGTAAAATCTGGATTAGGCATAGTACCAAACATACCTGTGCTAGAGGAAATAAGAACCACATATACAGATGGTAGTGAAATACAGTTAGACGCATTTAAAAGCCTACCTATTTTCAACGGCGATCAATCAAATTATCGGTCGTGGCGCGAAGAAGCATCCAGATTAATGGACAGCATTAAAAACTTCAAAACACACAGTAAGTACGCAGCAGCATTGACTATAGTGAAAAGTAAAATACAGGGTGCAGCCGCGAATGTGTTAACTAATTATAACACAATTTTTAATTTTGAGGCGATACGTAACAGATTAGATTATACGTACTCTAATCAAGAACCTCTATACGTGCTACAAGACATGATGAAAGCCATCACGCAAAAAAGAAGCACACTGTCTGAATACCACGACGAGATAAATAAAAATCTCAATTTAATAATATCAAAAATCACTATGTCAGGTGATCCGCCGAATATAATCGACAGACTAATTAAAAATGCTAACGACGACGCAGTTCGTATATTCATTGATGGTATGAGTGACAACTTTACAAGAGGATCATTATATTCAGCTACAATAAATGATCTAGAACACGCATTCGCAATTGCTCGCAGAATAGAACATGATAATGTGCACAGGCATTTACATCTCACTCAAGATAAGCACCACAAAAATATGCCACATGAACGCAGAAACGAAAGAAGACCAAATTATTCGAGCCAAACAACGAATTATCAACCCCAGAAGCAATACGATAATATGCAGCAACACAATCAAGGACCACAGCCGATGGAGATAAACTCGAGACAAATTGTACATGCACAGCGACAAAATTGGAATCAATGCAAACCCGATGTATATAATCCACCAGCGAAACGTGAACACAGCGGGAGTTTCAACACACACAACAGACCGCAACGATCTTATCAGCAGAACTTCAAGCAGCAGAGAGTAAATAACTCCCGACAACAACGCAGAGACGATGTCAGCAGTACATATGCAGAAGCAGATGAAACGGAATGTATGGTAAATAATAACATAAGAATAGATCATTTAAACTAGTAGACGGGTTGCCCTGCTTAAATTTAACTAGTACTATTCATAAGAAAATTTACAAAATTCTTATTGATACTGGTGCAACCCATAATTACATTAATAGAAAATGCGATTCTAGCGAAAAAATTAAAATTAAACCTATAAAAATAAAAACAATGCATGGTTATTCTATGGTAGATACAAAGAAAGTAGTTAGGATATTAAAGAAAAATATAACATTTTTTGAATTAGAGGATATTCAGTCTTTTGATATGATATTAGGATATGAAGGACTTAAAGTTCTAAACGCGGAAATAAATTTCAGTAATATGACTCTAACTACCATAAGCAGTGTCGAATCTATTCAGAAAATTAATTACATAATTGGGGAAAATAATATTTATAAAGCAGACATAGATAGACTGATGAAGATTAATAACAGCATAGGACCGTTACCCTTTACAGATACTATAGAAGCAAGCATTAGGACGACCAATGATAATCCGGTTTATGTTAAACAATATCCATATCCCATAGCAGATAACGAATTCGTAAACAAAGAAATACAGAAACTCTTACATGACGATATAATAGAAAAAAGCCATAGTCCTTATAACAGTCCCATATGGACAGTACCTAAAAAAGGTTTGGACGAAAAAGGAAAACCAAAACGGCGCATGGTTGTTGATTTCCAAAAACTTAACGCTCACACTGTAACAGACAGATACCCCATTCCGGATGTCAACATGACAATTCAAAATTTAGGTAAAGCCAAGTACTTTACAACGTTAGATTTGGAGTCAGGTTTCCACCAAATTAAAATCAAAACAGATGATAAAGAAAAAACAGCTTTTGCTATAAATGGCGCAAAATATCAATTTAAACGAATGCCTTTCGGGCTCAAAAATGCACCAAGCATATTTCAGAGATGCGTGGACGACATTTTGAGAGACTTTGTAGGTAAATTCGTACACGTTTACATTGATGACGTATTGATATATTCTTCATCTGAGGAAGAACATATACAGCACATAAGTCAAGTATTCGACGTACTCAATAAAGCCACATTAAAAATATCTGATGAGAAAAGTAAGTTTTTTCAAGAAGAAGTAGAATACTTAGGTCACATAATCAGACATGGTAGAATCACTACGAACCCTGAGAAAATAGCAGCTATAGAAAATTTTCCAGTCCCACAAACGGTAAAGGATTTGAGAGGATTTTTAGGTCTTACAGGTTACTATCGTAAGTTTATAAAGGGATACGCAAGCATAGCCAAGCCCCTGACATTATATTTACGAGGAGATAACGGTAAAGTAAACAAAAAACAAAGTAAAAATATTAAGTTAAATCTGAATGATTCAGCATTAGAAGCGATTAGAATTTTAAAAAATTATTTGAAAGAACAAGTCGAACTTTTTCAACCGGATTATAGTAAACCATTCGAGCTTACTACTGATGCATCCAACATAGCTATTGGAGCCGTACTAAGTCAGAATAAGCAACCTATACACTTCTTGTCAAGAACACTGAGTAAGACAGAAGAGAACTATAGCACAAACGAGAAAGAGCTATTAGCGATCATATGGTCCTTACAAAAACTCAGAAACTACATATATGGTATAGCAGACTTAACCATATATACCGATCACCAGAGCCTTATATATTCTGTATCAGAAAAAAATCCCAACACAAAGCTGAAACGTTGGAAGGGAATCATTGAAGACTTTGGAGCAAAATTAGTTTATAAACCAGGAAACCTAAATCTTGTAGCTGACGCATTATCACGTCAACGCATAAATACGTCTACCATAGAAACAGCACATTCAGCTGAAAGTTCTTCTAATGATATAATAAAAACTGTGAATCAGCCTTTTAATGCATACACTGCACAGTTCGAACTTATTGAAGATATAACAAATAATATCGAAACACAAATCTATTTTGGTAACAAAATAAGACTCATAATAAAGTTTAAGGACAAAGACTCTTTACTAAGGCAGATGAAAGAAGTTATACAACCCCAAAAGATTGTAGCTTTGCATACGAAATTTGAAAACATATACAAATATGGTGAAAACATAAAAAAAGAATTCCCACTAGTAAGATTTATATTCACACCAAGAAAACTTCAAGACGTGACAAATTTGGAGGAACAACTAAAACTTGTAAGGGTAACTCATGAAAGAGCACACCGAGGGTTACGTAACAATATACAAGAAATCTCAGAGAAATATTACTGGCCCGATCTAAATAAACAAGCAAAGAGTTTCAACAAAAAATGCATAGCATGTCTATTTGGAAAATATGAAAGAAAACCTATCAGAGAACCTCTGAATAATTCAGAAATACCAACACATGTGGGAACACACATTCATATGGACATATACTTCAACGACAAGTATACTTTCCTTGTAACAGTAGATAAGTATTCTAAATATACAATCCTTCGGGAAATCGAAACTCGAAACAGACTGTACGACGTTATGGAAGAGGTCTTATCTAATTATTTCCCAAAATGTGAACGACTCATGACAGATAACGAGAAGGGATTCAAAACAGAAATGGTGAACCAAATGTGTTTGAAATACAACATAACTAAAGTAGAAACTCCAGTATACAGATCGACAGCTAACGGTCAGGTAGAACGTGTAAACGGTACAATAACTGAACTGTCTAGAATATTCACAATTCAGAATAAAACAAGACTTATCGAAGAAATATTTAGAACAGTGCGTGAATTAAATAATTCTATACACTCAGTTACCGGTTTGAAACCTAGAGACATTTTCTTTAATCAAAATAAATATAGAAATAGTGAAATTATAATAAATAAACTAAACTCAGCATCCAAAAAAGTGATCGAACGTCTAAATAAAGGAACTCGACACAGAGAGTATAAAAAAGGAGATAAGATAATGGTAAGAATCACAGGTCTTAGAAAGAAATCTAACGCTAGATACATAACAAGAATAGTAGAAGAAGATAAAGGAGACACGGTAATCTCTAAAGAAGGAATAAAAATTCACAAGGATAACATAAAGAATTATCATTTTTCAGATGACGAAAATATTAATATTCCTAACATTACTAGGAATTGTACAGAGTCAAGAAGGGCAAGGAAACGTTCAAATAACTGAGTTACTAAACAAGAAGTTTATACTTACGCAAACAGATGACGTGTATTTATTCAAAGAACAAACTTATTTGTTACATGCCACCAACCTGACTTCGATATTTCAACCTTACGTAAATATCGTAACTAGTAAATATCAACCTACACAGGAAGAAAAAATTTGGTTAAGTAAAATTAAGAATTTAGCAGACCAATTACAAGAACATACTAGGCATACTAGATCAATTAACTTTTTAGGAACAGCTTTCAAATATGTGTTTGGTAATCCTGACCATTATGACTTAGTTAACATAGAAACGAGTATAAATAATCTCATAGAAAACAATAATAAACAAAAAACTATAAATTCTAGATTTGAACAAATTTTGCAACAATTCGAAGGTCAGAGCCTTAAAGAACATTTAGTAATAGAACAAGTGTACGAACAATTATTATTATTGACCAGAACAATTAATGCAGCAAAAAATAATGAATATTTATCAGAAAGCCTAGACTTAGATGACATTAAAAATATTATTCAACATGAAATAATTCAAGTACCCATAATAAATATACTTGAGTACTCTAAAATATTTTTAGCTAGAACTGATGAATTCTTCATCACAATATATAAATATCCAGTTCTAATTAAATCATGTAAATTGTATAAAGTAACACCTTTAAATTCAAAACATGGAAAAATCATTACAGATAAAACAATTGCCTTATGTAACCAAACTTATTTAAGAACAAGAAATTGTCAAAATCATCTAAGTAAAAACATTTGTGAAATTAACTTTGAAGAAGAAAATTGTCTTATTCCACTTTTAAAGAATATAACTTCAAAATGCAACATTAAACAAGAATACGATTACGACTTAGAAATTGAATCCGGTGTTATGTTATTAAGCGGTAAGCATAAGTTAAATAATCAAACAATTAATGGTATAAACTTAGTTACTTATGAAAATACTATAAATCTAGACGATAAAATATACAAAAACATGCATAAGCAAATTAAAGAAGTTATATTAAGAAATCATAATTCAGAGTCTTACATCGACCAAATAATTAAAGAAGATACAATGTACAAATTCGATAACATAGATACTTTAAAAAAACTAATTATTCCTTTTGAAGAAAAACCGATATTATCAACTATATACACAATTGTAACAATGATTGTTATTCTAGCATTTACGTACGTAATGATAAAAACTATACAATGTATAACAGATCGTCAAAAACAAAAAAAGATTGACGCATATAACAAAACTTATGAAAGAGAAATGTTAAAAATAGCGTCGAAAAATCGGGACGATTTCGTTTAACAAGGGGGGGAGTTAAGTATCCATAGCAAAACATATTGAGAAAAAAGATAACATTATTTGTATTCAATGATATCTTTAGCCTCTAGTACAGTCTTGCACACAACGCTACAATGATAACATATGTACAAGAGATAATATCGTTTGTATACAATGTTGGAATATTATCTCTTCTTCATTATCAAGCAAGACGATTGTACGCTTGGGTCTCCTTGTAGATAGATAAGAAAAATATATAAATACGACTGTATGATGAATTTATCGATAGTCTTATTGTAACTACATAGTAGCCTTAAGCTCCTTTTAGAATTAGTAAAAAGTATTTCAATAATAAAGGACATAGTTCCAAATAAATATTGTTTAATTTTAAAAGTAAGAAACAAGTGTTTTAATTCGCGCTCCAACCTCTGGCTCCATTTAAAACACTTATTACTTCCTCTTCGCCTAAATTATTCGTTTCGAATACTGCTCTCCTGACCTCACGTAAGATTGGACACTGGCGGTGGCCAAGTAGATGAAAAATGTCCTCTCTTAATCGCATATTGCACATTTCACAATAGAGAGGTAGTTCCGTCCTGTGAGGCACATAATTTAACGACAATATTTCACCTCTCGCTCGAAAGATGGTCGAAATCATCTGTAAAGGATAATTCGGCTTAAAATAGTTCTTTTCACTTAGGTTAAAATCCAGTCTGGAGTAATATTGCCTATGCTGCGAACATCTTGCAAGGTTGATGTACTCATCGCGCTATTTTGAGTCTATGGATGATAGCAGATCGTATAGCTGAGTACGCAGTTCAGGTATATTATTCACATCCAGGCTTAATGGGACTCCGAGAGTAGTATCCAGTCGCTTACAAAATCGAGCTTGTTTGTTACCAAGAATTTTGAAAACTTATTGACGAGTCTCGAAGAATTCATTTGAAGGGTTTTGAGCACGTAATCAAAATGTAATTTAAGTGTGTCTAAAAACATGGTCGGCAATCCAGACTCAGTGTGCAGCATGTAGTTTGGCGTTGTTGCTGGCAGTTTGAAAATACGCTTTAAGAAAAACCGAAGTAATTTTTCTACTTCATCGTGCTGTTTATAACCCCATACTTGGGCCGCATAAAACATAATCGACTTGGAAACCGCTTGAAATAGCTTGTATTTCTCGGTATGACCAATGCGCGTGTTTGACATACAGTTTTTCCAAGATGTACAAATAGCAGACTTGGCTTCGGAGAGCTTGGACTTGAGGTGTTTTTTAAAGCTTACATTGCTTGTAAGAGTTATTCCTAAGTATTTGAACTCTTTTACCAAATCCATCTCCTGTGTTCTAAAATACCATTTTTCATTTGCAGCATATCTCCCGTATCCGTTTCGAAAAATCATAATTTTGGACTTGCTTGTATTGACGGTTAGATTCCAAGTGTCGCAATATTTTTCCAACTTGTCAATCATTTCTTGCAATTGTTCAGGGGAATCTGCCAAAAGCACGATGTCATCAGCATAATAAAGCTGGAACGGTAACGCCTGCTATATCTACACCCCCTCCAATGTATTCCACGATGTCATCAATAAAGATAGCGAAGAGAAGGGTACTCAACACGCATCCTTGTTTAAGGCCCATCGAAGAACTAAATGGATCAGACAACGTTTCACCATCCCATACATGTATTATATCGGTTGCGTACAAAGCTCTTAGTACTGCTATGACTTTGGACGAAACCCCTAAGTTCGAAAGCTTGTAAAATAGACTTTCCCTATCTATTGAGTCGAAGGCTGCTTTAAAGTCCACAAAGAAGGTGTACAATTTTTTCTTCCGCTGCAGGTAAGACCGGGCAAGGTTTGATAAAATAAAAACTTGATCCGTTGTGCAATATTTAGCTCGAAAGCCTGCCTGAAACTCGCTGAGTGCCCTCTTTTCGTCGACCCAGGTCGTTAATTTAGATTTTAGTACAGTCTCAAATATATTTTGTTATATGGACCGATTTAGAAACTTAAATAAACTCGAATAGCATTTTTCAAACATCAAATGAACTGTCGCTATTAAAATTTAAGATCATTTTTGTGTTAAACTTACATTTCCTAAATAAGTTTTCTATTTTCCCAGAATGAAAATTCCCTCCATAAGGGAAATTTTCCACGATCCGATATCACTATCATTGAAATAAGTTTCTGGATAATGTCTTTAAAAGGGGGTGAACTGAGTTGATGAAACTCCATCCTGTCCTCTGAATATAAACATAATCATTTCAAAAAGTATCTAACCATGCAACTTCCATCCTCTTAAAATTCCCCTGCCAATCTCCAAACTCCACTTTAATTCGTTAAATTCATCAGGGTTAATGTACATGCTTCCGCGTCACCCATGAAACCCTTAATCATTTTTTGACATGAGATTTTATTGCTTTCTGCCTTCGCATAAAATTTCATTTCGCAAATGTGGAACATTTTCGCTGTCGACTGAACCACTTTATTGGCGCCTACTGATTGAAAATATCCGTCAAAATCGTTCGATGTGAACTCAAGTCGATAAGTATCCCGAAAAAAGTCATTCTTGATACGCTATCGTGGTCTTTGTGTTTCCGCTCTATTGAGCCATATTTTTCCCCAAATAAAAACCGAACACAAACATTTTATGATCCGTTTGGGAGGTAATCGCATCCAAAAGATTGCACTCGATCCATGTAAACAGCATTTTTTTTTTATACATAAACCATCGTCAAGATGAAAAATGTTCTCAACAGAAATATGTCATATCTCCTTGTCAAACATTTTTCCCCCCATGAAAATAACTCGTCGAGGAATTTCGTTTCACCTAGGAAAAGCAAAAAAAAAAAAAAAAAATCCAAGCAATATTAACACGCTGTCAATTCCACGGCATAATTTGCTCAAAGCTCGTAAAAAAATTGCCAATAAGTTTATATAGGAAATGCCAATTTTAGTATACAAAAATGACAGCAAAAAAGTGGAAGCTATAAGAATCTGCTGTATGTATGCCTGGGGAGGTCGCTGATTCTGACGTGAACAGTGGAACAGAATATTTCGCGCTTTTGATACGGAAATCTGTCAATAAGACGATTTCTCATCGCATGCGCTTCTTTTATTGGCAATCATATTTCAGCGAAACCTAAAGCCCAGAGCTCGTCAAGAAACTCATCCAGCATCGAACCACTACATTCAGGAAATTTATATTCGTCATGAGTTTCCTTACTGGAGAGATGGGTCGTCTCTGGGGTGAGATAAGAGATAACATCGCAAGCGAGCTCTTTAGTGCGTGCTCTGCCCGTATATATAGGTAGCTCCATCTAGCGATAGGTTGACTTTAATTTCATCAAGTGAACCCAAGATAAGGGCGAATGTATTTATTTCGTGATAAGAATGCAAAAAGGAACAGTATACTGCTGGTTGTCCAACATAATCGTATCCCAGCTCCGGTGGGTGATGTTTGACTGCATATATGCGTATTCGTATTCGTGTACCTAACGTCAATTTGGCTTAACGCTACGTGACTGTCAATATGGTCCTGCACTGAATGAATAGTATATGACAGCTGGATGCCGGAGGAGAGAGAGTGCTGCTCAACTCTTCTCCTTGTGTTCTTTGTATTCACAGCTATACACACATTAGCACGCAGCACGAACTACACAACAGACGGCAACGGCAGTAGCGCAGAGTATAGCATATTTGTTTTTGAGTTCGTGTTTGGAATGAGATGGAAATTGCCAATGGGCCAGCCAGGCCAGGAGGTGGCAGTTCATGAACACAGATGATGCTTACATTTGGGACGTTCCGTCCCGAGGAGAATAATGACCGTGTTAAAGATACAAATGATGGAAACTAGCTAGAACGGGGGGAGCTATATAAGAAATGCGAAATGAATTGATGGCGTCTTGCGTGGGCGACACAACTTAGATTATCAGGCCGAGACACAGTTATTGGTGGTGTCGGTGTGTGTGTATAGTTAAATGAAAGTGGATGCTAGCTCACCGCATGATGGCTATCAAATGGTGGCAATGTTGTGGAAATTTGTTTTTTAAATTAAATTTTTGAATTTTATTACCCTCAGTGGTTTATCTTTAGAAATGATTTTGATTTGTATTTTCTCTCTCTATATCTTTGCAGTAATGACAGAAGACCTGACAGAAAGTTGGACCTATTACCTTTACATTCTGGTGACGATCATACCAGTCTATTTGGCGTTTAAGCTAATTAGATGGATGGGATGGCAATTATTCGTAAATAATTAGACATGAAGGTAAGTTTCCTTTTTACCTAAAATGATATACATATTAGATTAAGAAAGGTTGTGAACTGTAATAACTTTCAAGTTCTATTTGCTGAATTTTATTAGATACCTATAATCTTGATCGAAAAAGATAGAGTTCTGTGGGTATTAACTTTGAGGCTTTAGTACCCCTGGTGATCAATATTGGTATTTTTTGAAATGTGGGGTACTATAAATAAGTAAATAACAACTGCTGATGCTTGTGAAAGCTTTTATCGAGAATTGCCGGGGATTTGTAAGCGGTTTTAAGCCTAAACCATCGACAATCGATCACTTTACGCCAGATCCTGGAGAAAACCCAAGAGTTACAGAGAACCGACCACCGCATTTATTTGTCGATTTTATGTCTGCAAAGGAAACTTTGAATAGAGATGACCTCTTTACAACTACCATTATATTTATATATCTAAAAGCCGCATAGTATGAATAGAGATAGGCGGTGGCCATGGTGTAGTGGTTAGAGTCATTGCTTGTGACCAGAGCGGCGCGCGTTGGTTCGAGCCAGCGAATAATATCAGAGTTTCTGCACCAATACATCAAAAAACGGGGTTTCTACTTGGTAGTACAATGGACCGAGATTGGTTCCCTTTTTATAAAAAAAAAGAAAAAAAAAAAAAATTAATAGAGATGATCTGATGTTAAATTTGTTGGTTCGCTGCTACGTCAAAAGAGATACCTCCCCTTAAGAACCATTGTCAGGCTCTAAAAGTCTAAGGCGGTTTTTAACTCTTCGAGAGAATATCACTCGCGAATCGCTGCTGTCACTATGGCCTAAGAAGGCAACCATTTATCTTGGACCTATCAAGAAGAACAAAAGAAACGTTCAGCAGTTCTTGGGCTATACTGTATACACACTATAGAATAAATGACTGCTCCTCTAGTATACTTTGTCATCGGCTTTAATCAAAATGTCCATCTAAACTATAATAAGTGAATAGTACGTCGGTAAAATCTCTGAAGTTTAAGTGCACTTGTGGAATGACGCGGTGCTACTTCTGTCTTGCGGCAATCAGTCATGTTCACAAAATTATCAGTACACTTTATCCTACTATACAGTCATTGGTGGTAGTGTGACGTAAATCGTTATTTAATTGCAAAGAAACTTGGAGTGCGCAACTGGAGGCGGTTAGCCAAAGATCGTGCTAACTGGAGAGGCTTGTTGGGTGAGGCCCAGGTTCACCCCGGACTGTAGCGCCATCTAAGTAAGTAAGTAATTGCAAAGACATTGACTTGTCGATTGACAACATCAATTCGAATTTCTGTCTATGTATTAGTACATAGTTCTACACTTCTACAGCATGAAAGACAACTTGCAACTGAGAGCAGTTACTCGCATCGTATTTGCGGGTTGAATGCAAATAGCACTTATCTGTATATTGATGGGAAACTGGTTGGAGATATGTGAAACTACACTCTAGGTTCTTATGCAGTTGCCCAGTTGGTTAAGAGAAGATTTGTTTAACCATTTATGTCATGAGATATATACTTATACATCAGTAGTACTCAAAAGACCTACATCTTATAAATGTATACCTCAAACAGTAATTTAAGAAACATGTTATATAAAGGGTGTTCCGCATAATTCACGCAAAATTTGAATTTTGGGCCATTTAATAGTAGATGCCAACGGAAAAAAAGATAACAATGTGACAGTAGACAGTTCGGGGTTAGTAAAAATGGAGCGCTATATAAAAGAACAAAGCATTTTCATTGCTGAGCAATATTTTAAAAATAATGAAGGTTTGTCAGCTACGGTCCGCAATTTCCGAACAAAATCATCTTCAGTGATGAAGCTCATTTTCATCTTGATGGCTTCGTAAATCGTCAAAATTGTCGCATTTGGGGTTCAGAAAACCCAGGAGTAATTGTTGAGAAACAAATGCACCCACAACGCGTGATTTGTTTGGTGCGGAGGCATTATCGGACCATTCTTTTTTGAAAATGCGGCTGATATTCGTTATCGTGACATGATAACCCAGTTCTTAGTGCCTAAATGACAAGATATGAATGTGACCAACATGTGGTTTCAACAAGACGGTGCAACATGCCATACAGCCAGAGAAACATTTCAGTTGCTGCATGAGTCATTTCCTAATCGCTTAACCGTCCGTTTTTACATCCTCTATGAATCAATAAAAAATGTAAGCTTTTTAATTGAAAAATCTGTATTTTGCGTGAATTATGAGACACCCTTTATTTATTTCAATGAAACAATTTGTTGTGAGATAAATATGTCAAGAAAGATTTTTCTGAAGTTTGCATTTATTTTTCCCCTTGGAAAGCTTTTAAAAGTCAAACGTTTGGAAATTGCACTTTAGACATCTTTCTCTCATGAGATCTCTTACGAGATCTGTTTGTTATCAACTAAAAATATCTATTAGTGTTCTCAATAGCTAACAAAATCAAGTAAAAGGAATACTGAACACCAATGATATGGTGAGAGTCACCACTTTTTTTTTATACAGTGAGCTTCAAAAGTGAGTGAACACTATGATGCTCTTAGGTCTTGACAGAGGTCTAAAAACCAACAATTTTAAATTTTATAAAGAAATAACAATAAAAAAACGTATTTCATTTCGACAGCTTTTTTTGAGTGTTTTAAATATCCCTAATCGGTTATAATTCCGCACGTTGGCCATAAAAGAAAATTTGCTTCAAAATTTCTGTTTTTTTAGGACTTATCGTATGGGTTAGGTCTCGATCACCAGTCACCAATTAGTCAGAACAAACTCTTTTGCATATGAGATAAGAAGACATGACACAAATATGTTATGACAGGTGATTGTTCTCTTCTGCATTGTTATATATAGAGAGAAGATTAACTCTTATGTCCGGTTTCACAGTGCCTTTTAAGTATGAATTGTCCATCAAATTGTATTCAAATTCTGTTTCATAGTGCAATATTTGATTATAAAACATAAGTGATCAATATTGTACACTTAAGTATAGGTACCTACTCATATCTTTGACAGGTGGCAAGATACTCAGCTGGCAACGATTTGTCAAGTTCATTAGGTTTTTTTTATTTTTCGTTTTACGAGTTCAATTAAACAAAATAATTTCTTTCTCTAAAGTTAGGAATAATTTTTCGTTCACAACCTAATTTAAAAATCACATAAATTATTAAACACAGCAAAACAAACTTTATTGTAAGTTCTGCCAAGTTTTTTGTACCATTTGGGAGTACAAATTGTCGTAAATCGACAAAAATATATACGTGAGTTAAACTTATCTATTGGTTAAGTCAGACTTAACTCTGTATTCTGAAACCGGTCATTACCCTTTGAGATTGATAAAATTGCCACTATCATGAGTGAGATTTATATCATGAAAAAAATGTATAGAAAGACGGTCTTACAGCTCTTTTCTGATTCAATAAACTGCCTCAAGAGAGATGTTTTGGCATTATTGCGCCAAACTATGTTGCATCTTTTCAGCTTTCATATGACCAACTAGCTGTACCCGCCCAGCTTTGCCCGTGCACAGGAATTGTATTGCTTAGGTCTTAGATAATAATGTTCTTTTGTAAAATACGAAAAATGAGAATAAATCTGGAATTTTATTTCTGCCTCAACCTGAAATATACAGCAATACGAAAAAAACAAAAAAAGAATCATGAAAATCATATAAGATGTTTTTTGTATGGGAGGCGTCACCCCCGTTTGTCCCATTTTAGCGTGGCGATATCGATAATGGATGTAATGTATTGGATATATAATGTGCACCCGCTCTTCATCGCCCTCCCTCTCCTTGATCTTGCTACTCGTTTATAATACATACTGCATTTCCTTTCCTTTGTTTCCCTCTTCCTCTGGAATCCAAACAACTACCTACCTCAACCCTACACTGTTACCATACCACTTATCGAATGAAATTCTGAAATGAAACTTGTTTTGTATTATACGTCTCTCGATCATAATATACATAACATACCTACATATATAATTGACCATAGCACTCACTGCGAAAACAAATCAACCCTTTTCGAATGTATAGTATACATATTGTTTTTGTTTGACGATCGCAAAAGTCCATTTGTAGCAAGGTATATGTGTATGTATATATTTTCACTTCAGAAAATACATTTTGGCTAAAAACTGTTCCTAAGGACGTGGCTATAATCGACATAGCCTATAGCAGTCTTACAGTCTTAAGGAACATTTAAAAAAAAGTTTCATCAAAATCTGTCCAGTAGTTTTTGAGTTTTTAGCTGACAAAGAAAAGTCCTACAGTTTTATTATATGTATAGATTTGAGACATTTGAAAAGCGCGAAGTTAATTTCTTGAGCCAAATATAATCGGTGTTGACGGTAAAGACCAACACTTTTCATAACTAAGTGTGAACTTTCGAAATAGAAACGTTTGTTGAACCGCAGATCTTACTAAAGAAATTTCAAAGTGCGAAGTAGGGCCCTGGTCATTAATGAAGACATCCAAACAGTATCTACTGAATACTTTCGAAATTCGTATTCGCAATTTTGTTTATCTCGGATCTAGGTAGAAAGAAACAAGTTTACTATTTCACTGCCCTAATCACACACGTTGGAAATGTCAGTCAAACAGGAACACCTGGACCTGTAGCAATCACATATAATTATAGCTCAACTCAGTAAAGTTACGTGAGAGTAGTCACCTATAATTGGTTTAGTTACTACGTGTTAGTTTGTAAAGTAAAGTCCTTTGCTCTCTGCTGGAGAAATGACTTGCCCTGAAATTCCAGGAAAATTATATATAGTTACTGTGAGCCAAAATCTCAATTTGACAAATGGGACTGGGTTTGTGGAGTATGCAACATTTTTTGGGTAGCGTTGGATTGTAGTTAAAAATGGGTTACACATGCAACCCAATGCTAAATTGTCTAATCCCCATAAAACTCTTCTCGTATGCGACTTCGTGAAAACGCGTTGCTACTTTTGGTCATTCTTTGAGAAATGCAGTGCAGTTGCAAATACTTGTGCACTTTAATTAGCAAACAGATTACCTCAATGATGACTCTAATTAGCTAGTGCTTCGCAATCCAATTAAAGCACCAAGTTGCTTAGCCAAAATAAAGTGGAGTAGCTTCGGTTGCTCAATTCGTTTTGACAGACATCATTCGAATTTGTTATGAAAAATCTCAACACTTCCTAGGAATGGACAAATCCCTCAGAGAAATCTCATCATCCTGTATATTAAGCACAAATGGAAGTAACAAAATAATAAACCACCACCAATAGCACCTTGAACTGCAATTATTCGGCGAAGCGAAACCACCTGACACTGTTAATTAGGGCCCTAAAATTATAGCGTAAGGTTAAGTGCTGTCGTCTGTCAGGCGCGCTCCATGGCATACGGTTCCTCACAAAGGGCGGAATTGGGATACTACTCCCATTCATCTGCACACCCCCATTCACCGGGGCTCTGGAAATTTTCCACTTCTCCGACTACTCGTGGGATTCACCTTTAATTACTACGGAGTGGTTTTACGTTTTCGTTGGTTTGCCTTCATATTCGAGACCATTGAGTGTCTGTTTGGAGTGTCTCTCCCATTTCGGGGGTTCTTTTTTTTTGTTGTATCCCTGTTCACCCGTTGAAAGCCAATTACGGGACGACGACGACGACGAAAAGCGTTGCGCACCTTACCGTATACAAGCTACGGATGGGGAGAAAGAAAAGTGCAAATTGAAAGCGACATTTATACGAAGAAAAGGATGGCTAGGGGTTTGCGTGGGTCGTGGTGGTAAAGTTTTTAACGCCATTTTTTGTGCTCCCTTCGCCTTTCTTTGATGGTTGTTCTGTACCGCACTGAACTGCACTCTGGCTAACCCCTAAATTTTGAAAGAATATTGTGGATGGGGGGGGTGGATAGTTATTTGGAAGAAAATGGCTGTAAGGTGCTCGCTTTCTTGTCTTAATTAAATGTTCTATGGAAGTCCGGAGACGACGACACAGTTCCATTAGTGCACCGGTGTACCGGAGTGAAACGTTCCCCGCCTTTTGCAGTCTTGAATTTGTGCAGTGTCAGAAGAGGGTGGCTTGATATAGAACTGATATTTGGGTCAAATGTGTTTTCTTCATTTTTGCTAACGTGCTCGTAGTCACACAAAACACTCGTGCTTAATGACACTTTCATTGATTTATGGGAGTTCAAAGCACCGCACCGAGAGAATCCTTTTAGCTTGTGTGACACAAAAATCATTCTAATACGATTATGGGGGTGAAATGGGTCGTTCGCTTTCCATAGGACTAAGTGTGGTATCGTCAGGAATGCAAAGAAATTATGGAGGCTTAAGGCCGGCTTTGGTTAAGAGGATAGTGAATAGAGAAACGTCATTTTGGTTCCGCACAAGAACATGTCATAAGAAGGATTTTTTTTTTCTTTGCTTTACGTCAACTAAGGATTATAGCGACGTAGGCAGAGGTATTCGTAACTGGGTAAAATATGGTGGTCCGACTAACAACTTACCTTTTAGTAGAGTGTACTCCATAATACAGCAATCAACTGATGGAGATATTTAAATCTTATAAGGGGCCATGCAAAGTGTGCTAAAATGGTAGGGCTAGAATAAGTCGAGGCTATTGGAATGGGGAATTTTGTTTAATACTATAGAAAGCGCCTTTGCTTGAACAAAGAATTCAGAGAGTAATCCAAACGCAGGCATACGAATGTCTGATGGACATCCAGTGCATACCTAAGCTCTATGAAAATTTCATCGTACAAGGTACGAAAATCGTCGTTTTAATAAAAGACGTTTCCAAATAGTGCAACCCATCGGAATGGATCGGATTTGGACTCTATAAATGATAGAGGGATGTGTCAAGAAAATGGTGTGATAATATTACTGAAATTTCATGATATAATGTGAACTATAAAAAAGTATCACTGGCCTTAATTAATAATCCGTTAAAATAAATCGATCAAAGGCGAAATGTAGCTATTCATTTTGCATGATATGTATGACTAGAGAACATCTGTAGGCGGCCATTTTAAAAAATAGTTCCACCAACAAATGTATTAATATCCTAGCAAGTTCACAGCTTGTATCCTACTTATTATAAAACTTAAAAGCAGTCTTCAACACAAGGAATTTGTTATTACTCATCATCAATAAATTTCTATTTCTTAGAATTTTGGTCTCATGACATAAATGTCTATCAAAGTGCAATTAGTAAAGCCTATATGAAAACAAATATCTAGTAGTTTTACATCTATTAAAAGAAAATTGTTTCTGCTTGTCAAAGTTTGTCAAATTCGCCATGTCCTGTAACACATTCGTCTTTCTCTTATGCTATAGAGATATAATAACTGTTGACATTTTTGTTTCATGACATATTATAAATACAAAAAAGTATTAGTTCATATTTATTCGGATGGATGCCCATCTTCAGTTGATAAGTTTGATATATTTCTCTTATGATATTTTTGTTTTTAAGACATTTGCATTAAATTGAATTTACTAAATATACCTAGGTTAGGTAAGAAGTGATGTTCAGCATGTTAAGATTTGATGCAGTTTATGTACTGAAACTAACCAAATTCTTGCTAAGTTCGTCTGGTTTTTTCGGTCCATTAATGTCACTATGTTTCCGAGTCTAGTCACACAGCAGAGGGTGACCTTGTATCGTTCATACCAAATGTAGGCATTTCTTTGCACATGGCAAAGACATTTCTCTCATGACATACCTGTCCTGAATGAACGACAAACCTTGGATTTATTTTTGAACGGATATTTTTATTTATATCACTCCGGGATTATACCACTCTGTAATGTATTTTCGACTTAAAACACTCACACATCAACCAGGACTCAGGAAATTTCTAAAAACAAAACCCACCACCACTTGAATGCTTTTTGCATCACATTAACAGTCCCCAGGATGTATTCACAGCACTCAGAGGAACGCCACTTTTTTTTTTTTTTTAATGAAATTCACTAAAAGTTTACCCACAGAGGAGCGTTAACCACACAACTGCATTTGTTGATTCATGTTGACGTTGAAAGTTGTTGAAATTCGACAAAAAAAGAAAAAAAAAAGTCCTTACCATCTTGCCACAATATTTATCGCAATCTCTTTGCAACTACTCACAAGTCACGACTAACATCGTCGTGTGTGTCCTGGTACTAGATCCTTAAGAGACGTCGTCTTTTAATTAGAATTATTCCCTTCATGTGGTTGTGTTAGTTCCTGTTGTTGACAACAGTCATATTTTGCATTTGAAAATATGACCCAGTTCTCGAAAGGGAGACCACCCACCGCTGCATGCATTATGGAAGTTTGAAAGCAGTTCCGCTTTTAAGACAGCTTGTTGGGTGTGTTTTTGAACAGATTAAAGAACCCAAAATAATGTCAAAGACCTGTGGCAAGCATTTTCCTAAGCATAATATTTATGATAATAATTGCAGCACTGCAGGTTTCGTATATACTAAAAAGCTTCTCTCCATTGTATTTGTATGTGATGTGATGCCATTAAGTTTAATGGGACTATATCGTGCAGTTTTGGGGAAAATCAGCGGGAAAGTTGATTTTAGTTTTGGTTTATGATTATGATTATGCTGATGGGGCATTAAGAAAGTTTTAAATTAATTTGAAGTTCCTAAATGCTTCCTAAGGAGAGGAGATAAATAATAAACTAGACTATGAGTTTTAGGTTAGGTTAGGTTAGTGGGTTGGATAGACAGGAGAAAAATGGTACGTGCCACAAATACATCAATGGAGATCCGTTGTGATGCCAATAGGGGTTTATGACTCCCACGCTCTGAAAACCTATGAAAAACTTACGGATTGGTAAACCATCCCGAGGTGTTTACAAATTTAAGTAGGTAATTTATGAACCTGTCGGAAAGTTCTTCTAAATCCTCGAAAAAGTAAGTACCAAGTATTATATTCCGTATGTAGCAGTGGCAAAAAAAGTGTGGGGTATCCTCATGCACCTCCTCATCACCGCATTCTTTGCACATGTAATCTGTGCTGGTTCCCATTTTCTTGGACTGATATTTCAGCATATTGTGTTCGGTGATAGACTATGAGCCTTAAAGTTTCGTTATTCACCATCAATTTGTTGTAAGTTGAAAGTATTATTTATATCGTGCAATATTTCCCATGATATATTTGTATCATATCTCATATGGTCAATTAAATGGTTGACACTTTGATTGATAAAGGTATGATTTTTAGGAAGTTTTATAGAGTTTTATAGACATATCGTATCGCTTGATAAATTTACCTCATGACATTTTAAACAAAGTTGGAGTAAGGAACTAATTCTTCAATTTCTAAATACTCCCTACAAAGAGAGGAGATACAGAAATGGAAAAACTAGATGGATAATTGGACAAACACTTGCATGGTATTCATATCATTTCGCTTTATGTTATATTTTTCTCATAACATACATAGGTACTGTGAAACAAAGCGGAAGTCATCATACCCGAAGCATATTGTTTTAAGTGATACTCTTAATGTACTAAATGACTTTTTTGTCGGGTCTGGAACAAATTGCAACTGACACATAATTTCAGGTCTCATAACATATTTAGTCTGCTCGAAGAATCCCATTTGGCTATTATGCACTCGTAATTCAGTTTTCAATTAGTAAATCTGTACGCTAACGACGGAAAAAACCCTGCATGCAGCAAACAGAAGTCCCAATCCTGTAGCCTGCTAAAGTTCTAAAGCAATCGCCTGTCACACTCGGTTTGTTTTTGTACCATCGATGAGTTTGGCAGAGTCAAATGCTAGAAAGGACTAAAATCCGTCATGTCAATCCGAATGCTAGAATCCGGCGATTTAATTGGAGAAACCTGGCGATTGCAAAAGCTAACAAATGACCAAATACATTTCTAGCAATCTTTTAAATTGTTTGGTATAATATATACCATGAAAGTTAAAAATGATAAAATGCAGGATCGTACATCTCGAGTCGCATAATGGCTGCATTCTGCATGATTAAAGTGTATTCGACTTTCTAGTTTCACAGTTCTATGTTCGTGCTGACACTGCGAAAATTGGCATCATCTTTCGTGTCATTGCAGTGCGAGAAAATGTAGGACTTTAATGGATATTTTCTACTCTCTTATAGCTTTAGTTTCAATAAGTCGTCTTCATCTTTCATGTTTCATATTTCAATGTTAGAACTCACTGATAGAGTTCTCTCACCACCTGTCATCAGAATGCAACCATCATCTAATAACTTTATCTATGATTTCTTAAGGTTTATATTGATACAAAAACTCTCATCTCTATCCAGGCTAATTCATTTATCTCATGATATAAATTGCAAATTATGTTATACTCAATATTTAGATTTTTTAAACAGAGATTCCTTCACAGTCAGTTAGTTCCCCTTTTATATTTAAATATCGTGAAAGAAAACTTCCTATGAATGTATTTGAGGCACCAAAAAGACCTGAAGCGCTGTTTCTATTAGTTATTAAATCATGATATAAGTTCCGTCTGATAAAGTACAAAATTCTAGTCCTCTGCATGCATCACATTATAAAGAGTGGTTTCACATATTGTACTTAGTAAATGTCGCATAATATATTTCATAGCACACAAAGCAAATTCTTAAATATAGTCATCATATTACATATTATTGAAAATGTTTTTCTACCGCAACGTACAAGCTTCCGGATAAACAGTTATGACATGACACAATACTAATTCGCATGAAATAAGTTACAACAGATAACTACTAAATGTATCCCAAATATTGATGAGGCAAATAGAAATGCTAACATCTTTGGAGGTCGTTAGAAAAATGCTGTCATGTAACAAATTTATTATCCCATGATACTCGATTAGAATAAATTTCATTAACTACGTTTCATCCAAAAGTATCGTTTGTCTCCCATGACACACATATTTGCATCATAAGCATACAAAAACAAAATCAAATCCATTATCGAATTTCATGTAATCGTGTCGTGACATAACATATTTCTATCATGATTCATAGCCCATTTCTATAACGTTAATTGTGGTGTGTTAAACTCATTAACATTTTATGTAGACACACTTTAACGGCTGAACAATTGATTTAATCCCAATACCGAAAGCTTTTTTTGTTCTTTTTCTACTCCAATTTACGTATACCTATCCCACATTCCCAGCATTGCCATAACGATAGATCCCATCCGCTCTGCTGAACACTAAATTATTGTTGAAACGAATCGTTGCCCAGTTTAATGTCCCGCGATGTTGAATCTGAACACCGATCAAATTTCGAAATAATCCTCTTTCGTCCACTACATGTGCCAATGGTCGATTGAATATCAAACGCACTTGACCACTATACTGGCGATATGGTGCATCGATGAAAGAAATCCCAAATGTGAAATAAAATTCGCAATTAAATTACGTACCTGGCTCATAACAACGACAACGCGACGCGACGCCAACGCACAGTTTACATTCAATTGGAAATTTAATACCAATCTATGGCTCAAAAGTACCCCCATAGTGGTTATAGGGATGAATAGCGGGATAAGTGGTCTGGCTGAAGGATTAATTGGGATAAAAAAAAAATCCTCTGTGTTCAATGGGCGTGCATATACTTCATCATACATTCGTATTTCGTACGATAACAAGCCACTCACCGTTAAGTGAACATAGAGTTCCATGATTGGCAAGAGGAGCATGAAAAAGGAAATTGTTTTTATGATGGAATTATGACGAATTGATTGGACTAATTAGCGGAATGAAGTTTTTTTTTTCCGAATTTTGCTGCTTGAGTTGTGCACTTGGGGAATTTGATTGAATTGCAGCTTGTTAAAGAAGACACAACCACTTGAATATGGATCAACAAAAATTGCTATGTAGGAATATTATGGCAGAGATTGTGCGGCTGTGTTGTTAATAACATTTCGATGGAAATAATTGGCATTCCTTAGCGTTTTAAAGGATGAAGAAGAACAATTCTCTATTCGACCAAAATATATTAATGACCATGTACTTGTATGGAACGGTGAGAGTTGTTTCTAATTCGAAAAGTGGGTGAAATTGAATTTCATCTGTGAATGCCTGGTTTTGTTTTGTCTACAGGATTTCCATAGTTGAAGATATTAATATTCGAGAAGATTGGTAAATAGAGATAATGACAAATGGCAGAAAGCTTTATGAGGCCATCAAATATTAAGTCTATCATGTCCATGAGCTGTTGATCTTTCAGTGTTTTAGTTCTTTTGGCTTGCTTTTCCGTCTGTTCGAGTTCTATACTATATTGAGGGACTTTCTTCGCCTACCATGAGACTGAGTAAGAATTTCGCGACCTTCATATATGTATGCTTAAGTTGCCCATGTGCCTCAATTCTTCTGAACTAAATATGTTAAATTAAACTTTCATAGCCATGTCATAAATTTTGATTTTGGGGGAATTCTCAACAAAAATTGTTTTGCTTTTTGCGAAAAGTCCCTAAAACAAATAAGATTGGATGAACACCTTTCATTTAGGGCTTTAGGCCTAGCTTCTCACAAGCATACGTTTGTGTGAGTTTTATTTTTTGGGACAAATACCTACCTACAATATTATGGAATATCCTAACTATTGAATTGAGAAGCTTTTCACAAGACGGTTATATTATCAGAAGATGCCAACAGTACGATAAATTCGTAAAAAAAAAATTCGAAAATTTAAACTTTGGCGGTTTCTGCACAAGTAGGCAATTATTGGTCATCTTGTTTCAAAAAAATGGCCGTTTTGCTCATTCTTTGGTTTTTAAATCAGTTCAAACATATTTTGAAATAGCAGCCACTGGAATTACCCATGTATGTACGTGTACGTGCACAATTTTTAAACAAAAATCCTAAAAGTATTTACTCATTTTTCAAAAATGGGCCTTATACCTGCGTGAAGGCCCACACCAAATAATGCATATTTGTGGATATAATTAAGCCTCATGACTCATGAGGTGTATTTGCTTCATTCCAGACAATGCAATGTTGATTGCTCTCTACCTCCTTTTTTGAAGTCAGTAAGTCACTAAGGGATGAACTTAAAACGATTTTTGCGATTACGATTATGAAAACAAGATATGAAAGGGTTCCTTGCTGAAAAGTCGCTTCAATGACAACATCATATTGCGATAAACCGCAAAACAATTCAGGACTTGGTGAAATTGAGCCCCAAATTCTCGAGTGAACGTATAAATAGCCCAAATGTTGCCGACAGCATGTGCTTCGTGAAAAATCGCCGACAACACCATATTCCTGCAACTGTGTTTAAATGATAAAGTCCAGGAACGTTTCATCACAAAGAATTCATATTTTTGATTCAAACTCAATTCATGTCGTTATTGTTTAAAAAGAAAATTCTATAGCTCTTAAAAAAGCAGACTTTGTAATAAACAAATTTCAAGGAGGTTCTGAGAATCTGAAATCTTTTTATCTTGATGAAATTTCCCATGGAATTACATTGGAACACTATTTTTTTGTAAAACATAGTTTATAGTACGATATAACACAGTAGTGTCTGTTAGACCAGGTGGTGTTAATTTGTTCCCTTGATTTTTGGACAATATTTCTTTTTGCAACACTAATTGGGATGTCTATTGATGTACTGACATTTACTGCATCAAGTTCCGACCCCATTCTTGCTAGTTCGTCTGCTTTTTCATTTCCTTCAATGTCCCTATGTCCGGGAAGCCAGCAGAGGGTGACCTTCTGTTTTTCGCCTATTACGTTCAGGGCTGTTTGACAGTCCCTGGCTGTCTCTAATTTAATACTTGCGCTGTCTATAGTGCTTTAATGGCCGTCTGACTGTCTACGAAGATTGTAATCTTGGAAAGGCCGAGGTTCTTGCTGCCTTGTCTAAGACGACTATTTCAGCCTGGAAGACGCTGCATTCATCTGGGAGTTTATATGAGTAATTTATACCTAAGGACTCACAGAATACTACGGATCCTATACCTACTTCCATTTTTGTCCGGTATACGGAATCATGTAGTCCGTTTTTCTAGCCTGATCAATACTCCAATACTTTTTGAATTATGAAGCCGTACTCATAGGAGCTGTGCTTCCAGGTTTTTGCTTTAGGCGGAGGGCTCCCTTGGGTGCCATGCTGCAAATGTATATTCACCTAGGGGTGGAAGATTTAGAATCATCTCCAGCCCGGCTTGAGGTGTTGATCTCATTATTCTTTGCGGAAATTCGTACACATTTTTAAAGCTATTTCCACCTATTAATTTAAGTTGATACTTGGAAAACGTTAAAGTACATGCAACATGTTAGGTTAGGTTAGGTTAGGTTAACGGGTTGACAGAGCAGGGTATGTTCTGCTGTGCCACACTTAGGTCCTTGTGGACCCATTGTGATGCCCTTTTATGTGGGGGTTAACCGGTGATGTTGGAGTGGTTAGCCTCATGTCCCTTCTTCTGGTGATTACTCGACGCTGTCCAGCCATCCTGATTTCCTCAAAAACCTGTAAAGATTAAAAAGTGAGACATCAGAAAGTTCTTGTAGGTCATGGAAGTAATGACTTCCAAGTGTTCTGTTCCTCAAGTGACAGAGGCTCGGACAGTGACAGAGGAAGTGAGGTGTGTCCTCATGTACCTCTTCGTCTCCGCAGCCTCTACATATATCGTCATCATTGAGATTTAGTTTCATTGTATGGTTTCTTAGGAAGTTATGACCCGTTAGGGCCCCTACCAATTTGGACAGCGATGACCTGTCGAACTGTAGAAGTTTGATGGTTCGGCCGCTGTCGTATTTAGGCCAAAGCTTCCGTGATACTTCACAGATAGTTAGCCCCTTCCACCTGTTGTTGGTTTTCATGCGAATTTTATTTTCCACTCGCTCTCTAAGATTACAGAGTGGTGGCTTCACCGACTGCAGTGCTAGATCATGATCCATTGCAGACCCATTTCTTGCTAGTTCGTCGGCCCTCTCATTGCCGGCTTTGTCACTGTGCCCAGGGACCCAGCAGAGGACCGTAGAGTGCTGCGAGCAGAGAACCTTTAGCTCTTCGCGGCAGCGATGTACTAACTTTGATTTTATTTCAGTAGCAGAAACTGCTTTAATAGCCGCCTGGCTGTCAATGAAAATGGTAATATCATTTCTTGGTATTGCCAACAATGACACCTTACGGGCCGCTTCCGCGATCGCCAGAACCTCTGCTTGGAAGACACTGCAATTGTCAGGAAGCCTGATTGAGCAGTGTATATTTAATTCCTCAGAGAATATACCGGCACCGGTTCCACAGTCCATCTTCGATCCATCTGTATAGATGGATATCGATTTCCTCTTTGTGGGTTCATCTGTATTCCATTCATCTCTACTCGGGAACGAGCAGGAGAATGGTCTATCAAAGTTTAGATGTGGGATCATATAGTCAGAAGTGACAACATTCCCAATGTATTTCCCAAGAATCTGTGCGTGACCAAAGTTGCACAGGTTCCAAGTACCAGTTTGGCTGATCCTTAGGGCACTTTTGGTAGCAGATTCCTCCATGTATAGGTCCAGAGGAGTCAGATTGAGGATTGCTTCCAGTCCAGCCGTAGGTGTAGTTCTCATCGCACTGGTTGTCCCTATACATGCTAGTCTTTGTATTTTTGTCATTGACTTAAGATTGATCGCCTTGCCCGCGGCTTGCCACCAGACTACGCTGCCATATGTGAGTATAGGCCGCACGATTGCCGTGTACATCCACAGGATTGTTTTGGGGTTCGGTCCCCACTTCCTGCCAAAGATACGGTTACATGCGTAGAAAGCATTAGCTGCCTTTTTCACTCTTTCATTGACATTCGGCTTCCAATTAAGTTTTCTATCTAATATCATTCCTAAGTATTTCGCCCTATCAGCCACCTTTAGAGGTATTCCCTCGAGGGTTGGTGGCTCGAATAGTGGTATTGTTCTTTTGTTGGTGAACAGGACAAGCTCAGTTTTCTGGGGGTTAACCCCAAGGCCGCATTGTTTTGTCCATGTATTAAGCACTCTTAGTGAGTTTGCTAGTAGGTCGCTAATGGTCGGTAAGAATTTACCTTTTGCAAGCAGGACTACATCGTCTGCATATGCTATTACCGTTACACCCATGTTATTAAATTTCGTTAGTATCTCATTCATGACAAGTACCCAGAGTAAAGGGGAGATGACCCCTCCTTGTGGAGTGCCTCTCGAAGCGGTTACTCTAAGGACCGTGTCACCTAATTTCGCGTTGATGTTTCTTTCACTAAGTAAGTTAACAATCACATTAGTGATGGACTGGTCAACGTTTAGGTTTTGTAGTGCCCTTTTTACAGCGCACGTTTTGACATTATTGAAGGCTCCTTCAATGTCAAGGAACGCAGCTAGCGTATATTCTTTGACTATTAATGACCTCTCTATAGTACTAACGACCTCATGTAACGCGGTTTCCACCCCTCTACCTTTTATATAAGCGTGCTGAGATGTGGAAATCGCGCTGTCATCCAGTCGACTGCGTATAAAGACGTTCATTAGTTTTTCAAAGGTTTTCAACATAAAGGATGTTAGGCTTATAGGCCTGAAATCTTTGGCGGTGGTGTGACTGGATTTCCCTGCCTTCGGAATGAAGACGACCTTGACCTCTCGCCAGGCTTTAGGAATGTAGCCACATTCTACACTGCGAATAAAAAGTCTTTTTAAGACCGGCGTAATAATGGTCTTAGCTTTCTGGAGCATGATTGGAAAAATTCCGTCTCCTCCGGGGGATTTGAACGGGGAGAATGTATCAATTGCCCAGTTTAATTTATCTTCAGTTATAAGTTCTTCTGGAACCGACGCTATTGCGGTGTCAAATCTAGACTGGTTTGTCTGATTCGTAGTGCATCCTGGAAAATGAGTCTGTAGTAGCAGACTAAGAGTCTCTTCGCAGGATTGTGTCCAGGTTCCATCAGTGTCTTTGAGGTATCCCGGAACTGCGGATTCTTTGCACAGGATTTTCCTAAGTCTAGCTGATTCTGTGGTGCTCTCGATGTCACTACAGAACGTACGCCAGGCAATGCGTTTAGCACTTATTACGGCCTTTTTGAATCTCCGCTGGCCGGCTTTGTATAGGTCCCAGTCTGTCTGGGAGTTCGTGGTCTTAGCCAAATTAAAGAGAGCTCTGGTTCTCCTACGGATTTCGAAGAGCTCCTTTGTCCACCAAGGTGGAGACTTCCTATTCTTTATTGTCCGTAGAGGACATGCCCTATCGTATGCCTCACTTAGAATTTTGTTCACCAATTCTGTTGTTGCATCGATTTCCTCAGGCGACCCTATTTTTTGATGACTGAGTTTCCTACTATTCTTCGCTACTTCAGATAAGAATGTTTCCCAGTTAGTCATTCTGGGGTTTCTATATTTACCTAACGGGGTAGCTTTTTCATCAATGATGAATTCTATAATTCTGTGATCTGAGAATGATGGTTCTGTAGAAACTTTCCATTCCCGCACAGTAAGAGTGTGTGAGTTACTATAGAGAGTTATATCTAGGACCTCACGCCTATTCCTAGTTATAAAAGTTGCTTCATTGCCAATATTAGCTACAAGTAAGTTGTTTCTTATAATAAATTCTAAGAGGGACTCACCTCGGTCATTAATGTCGGAACTTCCCCAGAGTGTATGATGGGAGTTGGCATCACAGCCTAGAATTAGATCCCATCTCTCACGCTCTGCTGCTCTAACCAGTGCATTGGTTAGTTCGGAAGGTGGACTGTCAGCTTCGTAAGGCATGTAAATTGCCGCCAGTATCAGTGCGCTCTTTCCTGCCCTGTCCCATTTAACCGCTGTTTGGTCGGTATCGCTGAGGCTAGGTAAAAGAAAAAGTTTAATCTGTTTTCTGGCGACAATACATGTACGAAACTTACCATTATCAGATGTACTGCTATAGGTATGCAGGTCTTTGGAGCTCAGCCCTCGTATTTTCCCCCGGAAGATCCAGGGTTCCTGTACCAGAGCGATATCGATCTTCTTGGTCTCCATAAGGATGACCAGATTGGCGCTGGCCGCCTTACTGTGATGAAGATTTATTTGTAAGATCTTCATCACGGGCAGTTGCTTCTTCTCCTCTGCTCTTTTCATTTGCCGCTATCAGCCTGAGTTTGCATCGCGTTATGCCCACACGGACCTTAAACTCTTGCTTGCGGAGTAGCGGCAGTGATTTGTGGCTCAGGAGTATCGTAACGTCCATGCCATTCTCAGTGTACTCACTCGTTTCCAGGACTTTCCACTCCCTGCTCTGAAGTTCCGGGTTCAGGAATTGCAGGTTGCGTTCTATCCTTTCCGCGGGCAAGTACGGTCCTCGAATATGTATTCGGCCTTTTGGTCTGGTGATATTGAGGATCTCCTTCCTATCAACCACCCGCAGTTCGGCATTCGGCCAAGGTGCGTTGGTGTTGGTAACGAAGGTCTTCAACCATTCCATAGTTTCTTTATCGTCACATTGCATGACCTTGAATCCCTTAAAGGTGGTTAGCTGTCCAAACAATGGAATTACGCCAGCCGCCTTTACGATAGCGTCGTTAACACCATCTAGGATTCGCTGTTCGATCAGTTCCCATTGGTGAGTGGTGAGTCTTCGATTTGGATTACCAAGGTCGACTATAGCGACACGAAGACCCTCCTTCACCTTCTCAGCAAATTTCCGTCTTTTCGCCTGCCTGCCTGAAACCGGGGAGATAGTGTCGTCATGCCTACCTCTTTTAGAGACTCCAGGAACGTTCTCAGATTTGGACGCATCCTTATCTGGGACAGTTCCAGGTGGCTTGGGATCGGTCACAGTCGAGGTGAAAGGCAAGAGGCATTTCGCCCTCGCTGCTTCCAATCTCATGCCGGCTCCTCCAGAGGCATGCGCCCTAGGCTTGCTCAACTTAGTCTTGCTTACTGTCAGAACCTTACTAGAGCAACCAGGTGTCTCCTCAGCTTTGGACGGATCCTTAGCTGAGCTGACGCCCGGTTTTTCGGGTTTTGACCTACTCAAGGCGGAAGGCAAGAGGCATTCCTCCCTTGGTCCAGTCATCTTCCCTTTGCTTATAGGGTTCGTCTTCCTAACCGGTAGAACCTTCCTAGAGCAGCCAGGTGTCTCCTCAGCTTTGGACGAATCCTTAGCTGGGAAGGTGCCCGGTTTTTCGGGTTTTGACCTACTCAAGGCGGAAGGCAAGAGGCATTCCTCCCTTGGTCCAGTCATCTTCCCTTCTCCAGTCGGGTTCTGCTTCCTACTCTTTTGGCTGCTGCGCCACGCACTGACGGTAGACTTCATCGTCTCCCGGGCCCTAGCTAACATAGACGTCTCCTCTTCCGTTAAGGAACTGGGGGTACGTCTCCTAAGCCTATTGAGCAGCCGACGTGCATTCCTACGCATTTTTAATGGGTCTTCTACTGTAGGTGTACAAGTTCTGGACAGCTTGTTGCTTTCCACCATGCTCGCCGCAATGACAACTGAGGCTTCGGATCTATCCAAACATTCAGTGTCCTTTGGCATACATGGCTTATCCACAACAGTAACTGCGCTGTCCAAGGTCGAGTCTGCCTCTCCCGGTGAAACAATTCTGTCCTCTTTGTCCGCTTCGTTTTTAACAGGGTCAGATGCAACAGACCCGTGCCCCGATAGGCTACGGCATATCACAGGCATTGGTGGTCGCATGAGAACTCCCTCGCTCGAGATTCTTGGGGAGCCAGTCTCCGGCAGGGTATTAGCACGGGGCTCATCACCTTCCAAAGCCTGACTCTCCAAGAAGTCAAGAGCGTTTTGAAGCCGTCGTTTGTCAAGGTCTCCTAGTTCTTTTCGTTTCTGCAGCTTCTTTATTGTCATTTTGCAGTTGACAACTCTTTTCCTAATCGAAGCTGTGGACGATATGGAGAATTTGGATGAGCTGGCGATGGAGCGATTGTCATCTTCCTCAAGAAAGAGTTTCTCAAGTCCGAGGTCAACCGTTCCCTCGCTTCCCCCAACCGAAGCAGCTTTACCAGTTGACGGTTCTTGGAGTAAGAGGTTCTCCTCCTCCTCCGTCATGTTCGTCGTCTGAGAATCGGCTATCATGAAGGTATTGGTGCCCGATTCATTTGCACCAGTCCCTTTGTTTGTTGTTGTTTTGTTTATTTGTTCAATTTTGGACCCACGAGTAAGGGGGAAGGGAAGGTCGTTCTGTACTCACCCCCTGTATACAGAAAAGGGGAATTGAAATTGAAACTAGAGGTCCCCAGGTATCTAGAGTTCACCGTTAAAAGACACATAACATGGTGCCATACATCCCATGGGCACGGTTGTTCACCCGGGATTACGGGGTTTATCGAGTTATTCCCCTCTAGATCCGTTATATTTCGTTTAAAGCAGTGGCACCTCGTGCAGGGTGTGGCTCTTCACCACGTATAACGATCTTAGGCAATCAGTTTTGTCGAAAGCCTCTGGTCTCTAGCCTGAGACCTCGCCAACCTGCAACATGTCCAAAGTCACATTTAAATTAAATTCAAAACACCATCCCGATGACGATGAGAATTAATTTTAAAGTACTACTACTTCTACTTCTATAGTTGTTATTTTATCATTTGCATAGAACTACCTCGTCGACTTTTTAATTTTTAATTTAAAGTGAGATACATCACCAGCGGCACTCAGAACGTCACCAGAAGAAAGAAGCGATAACAGATTAACAGCAAGACAATTAAGATTACTCGTATATGCAAAACATTTAACGTAATAAAAGGAAATTCACTTAAATTCCATTAAGGTATATATTACCATTCAGTCAGTTGTAGTAGAGCACCAGTAAGGCGCAACGCGGTAGTGGAAAGACAATTGTTGTCACTTTACCTTCATCCGGTGTTTCGTTCTGAAACACCGTTGTTTTGGGTTCGAAGGTGACACAACGGCGCAACAACATCTATACCTGCAGGTAATTCGAGATGATTTCCCATTTAACAGCATCTCAAACAAAGCAGATCTTCCGCTCCATATACATATACTCGTATAATATTCACCATCTTGTTCGTTTTGCCTTTGCATTTGTTTTTTTTTTTTTCTTATTTATCTCATCTCAGTTCGGTTGCCATTGTCAGCAGGCGGCTGGTGTGAAGAGTAAAGTAGACAAGCGGAAGTATCAAGGTGCAAAGATGCCTTACAATAAACAGAAGGAAAACAATAGCAAAAATTACATATCTACAAGGGTATGGCGTCTACAAAGCGACTCGAAGAATATCATTATTCCAAATTGGTATGCAATCGCTTAGCAACCCTTGTGATTGGATCAGATTCCTTTTTGTGTTGTTAGTCTCTATAATATCAGAGAATGAATGCTAAAGCCAAATACCGAGTAGATTGGCTAAAATAAGCTTGTCAATGGGTGGAAAGGGGGTAAGTTTGCGGTGTAGGATATTTTGCTATGATTTAAACTGACTTTTTTGAGATAAGGAAGATGTTGTATGAAATTCAGAAACATTTATAATTGGGAAATGTGTATAGTTCTCTAGAATTGCAGGGAAAATATGGATTATTTTGTTTTGATTGGGGAGTAATAAAAGGGTAATTCTATCAAAACAATGTTGCCATGGTAAATGTAAATTAAATGGAAGATTGCAGACCGCGCCACTTGATAAGCACACGCCTAAGGTCGGTTTTCTATCGCCTACTGATCCCACACCAAGCATGCTAGAGAATTCCTTTTTTTTTTTTAATTAAAGTTCATTTATTTGTTCCTCACATTTATTTGGCCCCCACTTCATCACACCTTCAACACTGCAATGAAGCCGGTCCAAATGATTAGTCTCTTGGCGGATGTTATGGAAATATTAGCTATAGCCATCCGGGCTTCCAAATTAAATTCTTTTCGTCTGAGAAGACCACACAATGCTTCTACTAGGTCGAGGTCACATTTGCGCGACAAAAACGGAGGTTTTGCGCTTTTCGAACAGGGTTAAGGGGTGACTTATTCTTAATTTTTAGTCTTCTTATATGCTTAGCATTCGAACAGGGTTAAGGGGTGACTTATTCTTAATTTTTAGTCTTCTTATATGCTTAGCATTCGAAATAATAAGACGAATAGTTGTGAGACTTGTTTTGATACCAAATTTTGTCCTCAATTTTGGAAAAGTTTCGTGTCAATTTGACGCCTTTTTTAATAGGGTTGGGTCCGATTAGTAGATATTTGATATATCGACTGATTTGATAAGTCGATCACATAATGCCGACAAAAAAAAATGTCGATCGGGAAAAATATCGACTTGCAAAATGTTTATTGAATATTTGTCGATTTTTTAAAACGTCGATTTTTAAAATGTCGAAATAAGACCAAAGTGATATACGTATGATACGTATACGTATGCAACCCCCCTGCTTGGGGTCACTGTAGCATTTGGAGTGGGTGCAAGGTTGGGTATATGCAAAGTTTAAATTATGTTGTTTGCTAAATTTTCTGGGTGTCGAGCACCGGTCGACATTTTCGCCGACACTTTGTGTATGTTTATTCCGTTCGACATTTCGCCAACAGCATTTTAAATTGTCGCCTTTTTTGATTGTCGGTAAAACTTGAGTAGACATTTTAATAAGCGACAAGCAATGGCAAAATCGACATTTGTTATAGCCGAAATTTTTTTTTTTCGTCTATTCGTACGCTTCCCTTTTTAATATATGTCGCCTTCCCCCATTAGTAAACACTCTATGTACATATGTGGCCTGTACTGTTTTTATTCATAGTTAGACTCATTACTTAAAAATATGTATATAAAGTTTCGGCTCCTCCCGATTTTCTTAGCTAATTTGACAATAAATAGGCTTTAAGCTTTGAATTGCCCTCTTTCCGCCTCGGTTAAGTCTTTTTCTTCACCCATTTTATTTTTTATTTTTGTAAATTAAATAGTCGAAATTAACAAAAAAAAATCGATCAAAGAAAATTTTGAGTCCCCATGCCAAATATAACGGTCAAACTAAATGCATGTTCAATAGGTACCCCACATTTTGACGGTTTTTAGGTAACAAATTTTTGTTAATACTTAAAGCTTTAGCTTTAAATCTTCCTTCTGGTCAAATCACAGCAATTAAATTAACTTTAATTTAAAAAAAAAATTATATCTCTAGCATGCTTGGTTTGGGACAATTGAAAACCGACTTTGGGGGCGTGCTATTCAACTGGCGCGGAGTGTACTTTTTAAAGAAATTTTTCATTCAAATGTTGACCGCGACTACGCCGTAAATGGTCCATTCGGATGGTCCAATATTGGATCACTCTTTCCAGCGTTGCTACGGGTATCTCGCGAATTACACGAGTAATGTTGGCTTTCAAGTCTTGAATCGTAGCTGGCTTATCGACGAAGACTTTTGACTTCACGTAACCCCACAGGAAAAAGTCCAGTGGTGTGATATCACATGATCTAGGCGGCCAGTTGACAGGTCCGGAACGCGAAATAAGCTGCTCACTGAAATGATTTCTCAATAAAGCTATTGTTTCGCGTGCTGTGTGTGCCGTAGCACCGTCTTGCTGAAATCAAATGTCTCGATATCGCGGGCTTCAATTTCAGGTAACAAGAAGTCATTTATCATGGTGCGGTAGCGCTCGCCATGGACGGTTATGTTCTGTCCGGCCTCATTTTTAAATACGGCCCGATGATTCCAGCAGCCCATAAACCACACCAAACAATGTATTTTTGAATTGTTGAAATATCTGAAAGCACAGTGGCACTTTTTTTGGGGTAGCAACCGGAGTCAGCAGTCTCTCATTAAAGAAACCATCTACCTTCGAAGATGTTCAGGACTTATTTAGCAGTCAATATACTAGGTAGGTAAATTTAAAGACCATAATCAATGAGCTTGCGTTTTTCGTGTTTCAGATACCTATACATACTCGTATAGAGTTTTATTACAACTTAACAGATTTAAAAAACATTGCCTTCCCAAAAAAACACCTCTTTGTGTTTTCAACGTAGACATCTTCAAATCCCGTTCAGTTATTTGTTCCCAATTGATTCATTATCAAAATTCATCTGTATCCGCTAAGATAATCCCTCTAAACAATCAAGAAGGTGTCATCTTCATATCGACAACATCTCGTGCTCAATTCAAGCAAAACGAATCCCATAACTTGACTTTAATTTGCATACTTAGTGTCTATTAAAACTCGCCTAGTGTCATTGACTCCAGAGTCAAGAACCCTCTAGAACGGTATCACCAGTCACGACCACGCATTCCCTTTCAAGTTTGAAACTATTCCGAAACAAAACACACATGCTCATCTCGAAAAAAAAAAAACAAATTTAACAAAAAACGCATTTTTCGGCCGTGCCGTCGTCCATTAATTCCTGACTAATTAGTCAGAAAAATCTCTCACCAACCATCTAATCAGACAGACACAGTGTTGCCATTGGGCCTTGGGCCGGAACCACATTACAAATTCTATCCCCCACCCAGTTTCGTTATCAAATATTTCAATCAAAAAAGCGAACTACGGGCAAATGGCAATCCGTTAGCAATAGTCATGATGGACGCGTCACATGCGTATAGACTTATAGAGGTATAAAGTGGTGACCACCATGAGGCTTGAGTTGCTTTGCTCTATCTGACCGTCTGATTCGTTTCGTATGGTGGTGACGAATTCAATGGTTTCTAGTTTCCGGCCGGCCGGTGTCTGGTGGTGTAGTAGCGGCGGCCAGTGACCCCTAAACAAAGTGATATGTCAATATAATCGATTGGCTATACCAACATGTGATGTGTTGCGCTGCGCTTCTTCTATAACAAATGTTTGTTAACTCCCACAAGCGCCGAAGTGGTGGCCGCATATTGTTTACCTATGCGTTAGCGGAACGCCACGCCACTGACAACTCTGGATGGACTTTGTGTGTTTAATTGAATTTTCAGTTGGCCGAGCAATTTGAAAGGACACATTTTTGTTTGTTTGTGTCGGGCGAATTGAATTAGTCCCCGTTGAAGGAATTTCTGTCCACATTTCCATTTCCATATGTTTTTTTTTTATTTGTTTGTGACTTTTGAGTGTTTTTTCACATTTGCCGTCATATTTGTCCACATTAGGAGGCCAGGCACGTAGGTGAAGCAGAAATGACAAAAAAAAAATTATATTACCTTCTGTTGGTTTGTTCCCCTAACGTGCTTGGGATACCTACTGTTGTAGAATTCCAATATTTTCAAAGTAAGGAGACTAGAAACGGCACATAAGCGGATTTGTGGTTGTGCCTCGCTTTGGGGCTTGACAACAAAATATTTTCCGAACTCTGTTTGCCCGGAACTGCCACGTAAGAGCATAAGAGTTTTCGCTTTGAGAGGAAAAAAATTTAACTCGCCGTTAGCAAGTGTGTCAGCGACAATATTGTGACCTGCACAATATCTGTATACCGTTATTATCTGTGATATAGTGTGGTTTCGGCATAATTACTCATTAAATGTATGGCTTTTGCGATAAGGGAGGTGACTATGTGTCACTATATTTAGTTACGTATGTGATTTGTAGAATATGCTTTATCATGGGCGCAGACACAACGCAATTAAGAGAATAAATTGGTCTGGCTATCATCAGTTTAGAAGAATGATTGGAATTTTAATTTATTTCTTTATCCATAGAAGTTGCATTATTTTAACAGAAATAAACTCAGGGGTGGTTGTAACATTTTGTGAATAAATGTTTCAGATTTTAAATCATCAGGCAAGTTTTTAGACGATTTATAGTCGAGTCGATAGAGCTATCAACTCAATGGTGAAGAGTTTAATTTCATCACCGACTTCAGTCTCCATAGATAGATAGATACAATGAAAGTTTTCATTTCAGTTGATCTCATTCACTCATTTTCAATGGCCCGCTTATCCATAACTCTCGATTCATTTCTCCCTATTTCAATGGGACTCCACTAATATGCAGAGTACATTATTAAACAGGCGTTTTTGAGACGATATTTCACTTCAGATTTGTTCACGTTCACTTTATAGGCTAAGAGCTAGCAACGTTTTTTCTCAAGTCATTTTAGCAAGGCTGTAACTTTTTGAGCTTATAGTTCGGGTTCGGGGTGACTACTGAACACGAAAATACATTTCTGGCAGCGCTGCGTTGGTTTATATATTAACTAGCAATGCCCGCGGCTCCGCTCGCCGGTTTCTTTTCTTTTAAATAAAAGATAAAGCACATTTTTCGCACTTGGCCAAATAAAATCTATTTTCAATTTATTTTATCTCACCCTCCAGATGGACCAGAAAGATGAATGTTAGCTCAAAATACTCGGTGACGTATTTCCTAACAATTAAAAGCATGTCTTGAATTGAAATACATAGATTTATGAGTATAATGGCAAGTTAAGCGTAGTAAGGTCGAAATAGAAAAGTTTGTTTGAAAAGCTTTTCAACCCTTATAGGACGAATTTTGAAAAACGGTGAATGAGGCATGTAATAATGTTTGCTTATCTATCAACATACCAACTTTCAAGTTCATACGGCTAACGGTTCGCGAGGCCCCTCTTACTCCCCGCGACTCATTTACTCCTGAGCAATTCTCACCCACCCTACGAACTAAGTTGGCCACACATCTATAAATCAGAAAAAAAAATCATGAAAATCCGACGAATGGTTCTCGATTATGGAGAAACGAACAGACGGACGTTGCATTTTATAAGTAGTATGGATGCCATAACCTCAAAAGTGAAAGTTATAACTTAAAACTTTTTGGTAAAAAGAGCTGAAATTTCGAAAAGATAGCCAGGAAATTCTGGCTTTTCTTCCTAGGAAAAAAGGCCAGACTATTGTAGTCTCCGGTAACCATAGGGAACGTAATTTAACCGAACACAGCTTTTACAGTTTGTGTAAAGAGATTGGTTAAGATGGGTTGTAGGTTTGCTTTAGTTTGTTAGAAATTGGCTAGCAGCTAAGAATATGCCAACATAGGCCCTTTTAATAGCACGAAGAACGGATCATTGGAACAAGTTTGTTACTCTCCATACATTGAACCATTTTGAGCTTCTTTTAAAGCGTAAGAGACTTTTGATGTCTGTATTTGACAGATCGCTTAAGCCCTTGTAGTGGAAGGCTCCTAAGTGAAGCTTACTTCCACGGGAGAGAGCTGGGTAGGAACAAAGGAGGTAAGGAATAGTTTTCTCCTCTTCTTCCATACAGATTCTGCAATGCCCCGGCGGCGCCTAAAAAAGATGTGAACTTATGAACTATTTGGCCATCTCTATGGCAACTAAACAAGTTATAGAGATCGAATCCAAAGATTTGAAAGTTGCTTGGCTGTCCGAAAATATACAGATATCTTTAACGGATATTAAGTTGTCCTTGAGCCAAGATACAACTTTTGTTATCGCCATAATTTTCACCTTGAACATGCTACAATAGTGGGATCATGACGTAATCTCGAATGACAAATATCTCGAATTCTAAAAATCTCAAAAAGTTTATTTTTTAATCTCGAATGCAAAAGTTTCGAATGTACAAAAATCTCGAAAGACTATATCTTGAAAATAAAAAGTAAATTTGAGATTTTTTTTTTGTGATCCCATAATATAAACTTTCCATAGGTATACCCAACCTTGCATCTACTCCAAATCCTACAGTGACCATAAGCAGTGGGGTTGCATACGTATCTCACTTTTTAACACCATTTTTAGATTTTGTGTCGCGCAAAAATTGTTACCATTGTCTCAAAAATTATTATTAAGTCAAGATTTGTTCTTTCCAGATTTTTGTTATTCTAGATTACGCTTTCTAGATTTCTTTTTTCAAGATTTTTTTTTTCGAGATATCGTGGTTGACCCACAATAGTTTGGTAGACGGAGAGGGAGCTTAAGACTAAGATTTTCGGAGAAAACACCCGTACCAACTCCGTCTTCGGTTCATTTTCCAAAATCGTATCCTTATTTGATTTGGAGGGGATGTTGACGAGAAAATTCTTGTCAAAATTTAGGGAGAAGCCCCCCCTCACTGTAGAGTTAAAGGCTTCCGACTCTGAGGACGATTCTAGCAATTCGTCTTCACTTCAATGTCCGTCTCCATGTCCGACAATATGTCTTCATCGACTAGAGACCGATGTGGTCCGGGGTATAGCATTTGAGAGTCATCACTCTCCAAAAATGGAAAAGAGATTGATGGCTTCGTGTTGTTAGCTGTTGGAGTAGATCCAAAGGAGGGCAGTTTTCTCAAATCAGACACTTCGTCTTTTTTGTATACCTTGATGATAGCATTGTGGGCGCAGTAGCGCAGTGGTTAGTGTGCTGGACTATACTGTGCGAGGGATCCCAGGTTCGATCCCCGGAAAAACATAAATTACATCTTAAGTTTTTTTCTACTATGCCACCTTTCGCGAACGTTTGACAAACATCCGAGAGTATGACTGTCCTGAAAAAGCTTCTCAATTCAGCCTTTCGGACTCGGCATAAAATTGTAGGTCCCTTCCATTCATCCCAAAAATAGAAACTCACACAAACGAATAGTTGCGAGAAGCTAGGCCTAGGGTGTCTACCGCCTGTTGCGCCACCTATTTTTTTTTATGATACCATTCCCATCAAGGTATATAAAAAGGACGAAGCCGTACCACACCTAAATGGGTTGAAATAGGCAAACTTGCGGATCGCAGTAACCGAGACATTGTTTTTTGACCCATATTCGTGCATTCTATTTATGCAACGGCATCTGCAACGAGTGGTCTTAGGTTTAAACCCCGCAATAACCCAATTTATGATTTTTTTTTGTCAGAGCCACATTCAAAAACTTTCTTTGTTTTATTTTCTATTTTTACCCAGCCAATGTCTCTAGGGTTTAACGTGGGTGCTGTGCACTATCTTGAGAGGTTTTTGCCAGGTTGACAACAGTCGGATTAACGCTGGTAACATTTGCAGAGATTTCAGATGCAAAACACGGTCTACAACAACTTTTTGCCTACACTCCCAAGTTCTTGACTGCATATTTTGTGGTTAATAACTGTGAGCGTAGATGTACGATATCAGCGATCTACATGCCTATCTCTGTCTTCTTAATTGGAAAGCTTGAACCAGAATGCTTATACACATACAAGTGAAATTGTAAGATTTTAATATACATATGTACCTATACCTACCAATTGTAATTTTATCTCTACTACGTCCATCCGCTGCTTCGTAGATCAGTAAAGTATTTTCTAAGGCGCCTATCATTTAACACCATCTGGTAGATCTAGCTTTAGGGAAGCTTCGTATACAAAATATCAGAAATACGACATCAAGCAGGCCCTATATTTAAAACATTTAATAGCCTCTTCTCACGGCAGCGATACTCTGGCGTGATTTATCGCATATAGCACCTCGCCCCCAAAAACTATTAGTTTATCGACAAATGTTTAGCATTCAGATAACCTCTATCTAAGTGGAATGCCAATTATTATGGATAGTTTCCCGTAAAATGATAAAAAATACGACTTCCTGCTCTTTCATCAATTTCCACATACCTACCTACATCGCACCGTAAAAAATATGTTTCTTAACCCGCATCCGTTTATCTTAATTATAGATACATTTTGAAATATGTATTCAGAAAAAAAAGTAACGAGAACGAAAACGAGAACTTGAAATCCCATTATCGACTCTTTATCAAAATTTGTAGCTCACAGCACTTTTCAGTTTTCACGCAGCCAAGTAGCGCCCGTATATCTATGAGAATTCATCTCCGAGTGGAGAATAATGGATATAATTATATGAATGCGGCACACAGAGACACAGAAGCGCAAAAATAAAACCGCAAACAGTAGCGCACAATATATATAGGTGCATTGGTGTGGTGCAAAAGTTGTCCGCATCGATTCTCAACCACGAGCAATTCATCTTCACAATTCCCGCAGTTAAATGCGATGCTATGGCAGATGAGTAGCATCTCATCATTATCATCTCCTTCAGATGCACACGCCACACAGCAAAAGATAGAAACCATCAGCGCTCCAGGAATTAGTATAGATACTTTCGTATATATATATACTTAATCTGGGCACGAAAGTGCAGTCACAAAAACACACACAAACACATTAAAAGGTCAACAATCTTCCGAGGAGAATCAGCAATGGATCACGTTTGCACTCTCGTCCGACACGATGCGCTCCGCTGTGGAATTTATGCACAACCATCTCAGTGAATGGATGCTGCTGCTGCAGGTTCGTTTGAAAGGCCGCATACTTGGGTTTTCTTTGATCAAAGGCAAATAGAGTTCGCCATGGTCGCTGGACTTGTCCCGGTCGTCGTTGGTTACCGGCATCGGCATGCTGGCCGTAGTTACTCGCAAATGTCATATAACTATCTGACACCAGGCAGAAGAACAATTCATCACGATACTGAATGCTGGATGCTGAGGCAAACCAAACAGTAAACAACAAGATAAACTGTTGCGGTTGTGTGTGGTTTTGTACCGTTGTTGCTCGATGTAAGGTGATACCATGATGCTGTTCCTGCATTATTGTTGAATCAGTTTCAACCACAAAGCAGGGGGCGGAACTATACTCCCTGAGTCACCATTAACGATGCGGTAACCGTCTGAGCCAGTCTACTGTTCATGCAATGTGCAACAAATGGATTAACTTGATTTTGTCTCGAGTTGAAAGAGAAAAAAAAAAAGGTTTAGGGGCGGCTTTTCGCCATAGTGATTGTATAATAAATGAGTCTGCACTCGAATCGAAATTGGTTTGTAGGACTGTTGAACTTTACCAAGCCCAGATTAAAGTCACAGCACGAAGTGTGTTCTCAGTGGACCACAATATACAATTCATGTTTATGATTCAGGCTTTCAATTAGCATCTCGTAGTAGTGGATTAGTCATTTGCCATAATATAAATGGAACTAGTTATTAGGTTTGCCAAAATTGGGTAACAGGGCCTATTAGAGATCAGAGCGTCATGTGGAAAGTTCAGGTATATATCTATCATCTGCACACCTACCTTGTATCGAGAAAACCTTTTTAGTTCGAGAGTAGTTATTATAGATTCAGGATAGGACAGTGACTTCTTAAAAAGCCAGTCTTAAAAATTCTTAGCTTGGTCCAATTTCTATCTCTCTCTCTCTCTCTCTCTCTCTCTCTCTCTCTCTCTCTCTCTCTCTCTCTCTCTCTCTCTCTCTCTTCCCAAGTAGGTATTAGTTGTATATTTTTTTCCATTAATATGCTTCCTTTTTGTCGTGTTTTTGCCAAACCATTTTTACAACTGTCACACCAAACGAGGAAGAGCGGTCAAAAGCTTTAAGATTTCAAAGAACGCGTTATTTGTTTCGTCAGCTTATATTCTGTCAAATTCGAGACTTTTAGTCAATCGCTCAGACGATTATGTCGAACTTTTGTATAACCAGTTCAAAGACCCCTTTTATACGCAGAGTTTTTTCACTCATGACTCTTCTTTATTCTCTTTTGGGCACTTATGGTGCATTTATACGTTCAGTGTTTTCACTTTAGAGGCTTGACTGACAAATTGTCTTTGTTTCCTTTTTTTTCTCATTCGTCGCTCGCGGTGGTAGCTGCATTTTCGAAGCGCAGACCGCATACAGTTCGAAAATAGAGCAAATGCAGACGTCTATCGCGACTGAGTACGGTTTGAGAATAAAGCAACGCTGAAAATAACGAAAGAGAGCGAAAGAGAATACAAGAATCGGATGGGAATTCGCGGCCCATCAGTGTTCGGCTATCCCCTGCACTTTTCATCCCCTTTACCTACACATTCTCGACACTAAAGTGAAAACACTCTGCGTGTAAAAGGGGTCAAAGCCGAAGTGCTACTTTTAAGATATACCATTATGAGTTTCTGTTATGACTATTTGTGCAGACAGTGGCCCCGCACTTGCTTATTTTTAAAAAATTCTATTACGGAACTTGGATCCAGTGTCGACTTTGAAGTGGACTTATAATTGCAATAAAAATAAAAACTTTCTTCTAAATGTCATTAAAACAAAAATAATCACATGAACTGAACAGCTAACGAAGAAGCAGTTCCTAATGCATTCCTATATGTAATAACTTCAAAAATAAAAATAAATAGTTTGCGCCTAAGGTCCACACAGGACTCTAGCCCTACATACTCGTAGTTCACGAGAAGTGGCTTAGTGGAAAAAATATACCATTTGTGTTTTTCCGTTGGTGGAGGCACACCGCTCAGTCACCCACTATGTATATGTGCCACTACGTCCTTCCGCGGATGTATTCTAGTTATTAGGTTACAATTGCCGGTTATATCATCGTAAATAAGAGTCAAGGAAAGGGGTAGTTCGAATCGGCCATTTTATGAATTTATTCGACCAAGAAACATTTCTCGGATGGCAGCCATTGCATTTATTACTGCATGGACAGTAGAACCATCATATTAAAACAACATATGGGATGGGCACGGGATAAGTGAACCAGATGCGTCCGTAAAAAGTGGTCGAGTTGTATACTTTGTATACCTACTCGTTCCCATTTCTATTATTTTCTGCTTATTCGAAAAAATATTACCTTTTCAGCCGATACAAAACTGTGACTCGAAATGCATGCATCTGGTGCTCCTGAATTATTCGAGGTTTTCCCGAGAACCCCATGAACTCATATTTTGTTTATTGACAAAGCCATTCGTGTGGAAACGGATTTCATTTAACATAATTAATTTCTCTCAAAAATAGGGATATTCATTCTATTTTTCGAGCAGTACTCTGCCTGGGCAGACTATATTTTCCTTGCAACTCGTTTCGACATAGTTTTTATCAAACGACCAGGGGCCTGTACCACAAAACTACAAGTATTGTACAACAGGCGAATTTTAACAATTAAAAACTGGTTTTGTACCAGAAAACCATTGTTAATTGTTAAAATTCGCCTGTTGTACAATACTTGTAGTTTTGTGGTACAGGCCCCAGGGGCTGATAACACACAACAATAAGTCAGCAAGTCAAAAGACACTTGTAAAAATATATTTGTTTATCAAGTGAACATTTTAAGCTCTAACAGATCAAAGAACGTAACAATTGTTAAAAATTAAAATTTTCATCGATTTAATGAACCAGTTCAACAAGATCGCGATGAGTCAGAGATTTTGCGAAGAGACTGGGATCTAGTCCCAAACCAATGCAAGACTATCACAGTGTCAGTGGTATCCAGCCAAGTTCTCTATAGGCATACCGCATTCATCCTTTTTATAGGAAACAACTCGGGCTATTTTCGACCACCCTCTAACTTCGGAACTAATTGAGCCAAAAACTTCAAACTTGTAGCATTTACTAAGCTCATTAAAGTCTCACCTCACCAAATTTCAAATCGTTGGTATTGGTGGTTGTCAGTGCTTCAAAAATTATAAAAACCGTAATTAACTGACTAACTCACTCACTCACTCACTGACAGATCTTCAAAATTATGAAGCACTTCCTGTAATCCTAGAATCGTGAAATTTGGCATGATAGCAGATCCTTTGGTCATACACTGAGAAAAGTCGAAAACTTCAGATTTTCCATTCAGGGGGCGTGGTATACGTACACTTTTAACAAATAGTTATCAATTACATACACATTCGCAGCTCTTTCGATTGTCACAGTTCTTAAACTAAGAACTTGGCGAACATTTAGATCTTATTACTTCTCGTGGCTGACTAGTTACAGCCTTATAATATAGGAGAACCTGGATCTTTTTGACATTTATTTCTCATTTCGTAAATTCTCATTGTCACTGTCCGATTCGGAAAAAAAATGTAATTTTTAAAAGAAAATTGTTTTCTCCTAAATAAATTTTAAATTTTTGATTTAACTTATTATTTTCAGTTAAAGAAACGGTAGAATTATTAAATTTCCGGCTCCATAAAATTAGGCTCCAGTGAAAAAAGGCCCCAAAAAATTATATAGTAAGCAACAACAACGTTTTGTAGTAGGATTGGGGTGATTTTTAATTTTTTTGGGGCCTTCTTTCATTAATAATTTGGAACAAAATTTCATTTTTTTTGTGTAATTATTAAAAGTTATTTTATAAACTGAGTTGGCGGCATCAGTCGTCTAAGATGGCTGACCCAGGCAGCGCCATCTAAGATTCTAAGGAATGAAAAGCTGACGTTAAGCTTTAGAAAATTTAAGAAAACAAAAGTTCAACTTTTTCATTGGGGCCTAATTTCATGGAGCCCAAATTTCCCACTTGTTGAATAGTTCTAAAACAATTGTTAAAGTGTCCGCAGACTGATTATTACGTGTTACACAAATTTTCAACAATTATTTAATTTCTCTTTATTTTAACTCGAATAAACATTTTAAAATTGTTGGCATAGTAGGTAGCTTACCGCTTCGAACCAAGTCCATTACTGAAAAATACTAAAAATCTTGTGAGTTTTAAGAAAAACTGCCCGCCCCCCGCCTTTGCTCGTGCCAAGGAATTGTATTGCAGGACGATGCATAGGTATCAATGTTACAAATTTTTTCCAAAATTTGGTCCCATAACTGTCGTTTGCAGTGTTTTTTTTTCTATGGGAGGTGCCACGCCCTTTGTCCAATTTTGAACAATCTTCACAGGAATACTCCTGGGCCAATACCTAAGAGTGGGTGTAAATTTGGTTCGGTGTTTTTCGAAATATGTATACAATTTTGAATATTTATATATTTTATATTTTGTGTATAAGAGGTGCCACGCCCCTTTTTTCTGCTTACTTTTCCACTTTTTTTTTCGTATAAACCTCATTTGGACTATTACGAATATTTTAAGAAAATGAGCCAAAGTGACACGATATCTAACGAAATGACCTTAATTTTTATTTATATAAATAATAATAACAATAATAATTATATAACATAATAATAATTATATAACATAATAATTATTTCTTATTATAATTAAAAAATAAATAAAAAACAAATAGTTGGCGCAACAGGCGTGTAGACACCCTAAGTCGATCTTCTCTCAATCATTCGACAGTGTAAGTTTTTATTATTGGGACGACTATAAGGGACCTCCAATTGTATGCCGAGTTCGAACGACTGAATTGAGAAGCTTTTTCAGGACAGTCATATTCTCGGCTGTTTGTTGGCGTTCGTGAGAGGAGGCGCGGTGGAAAAAACTGTAAGATGTAATTTGTGTTTTTCGGGGATGGAACCTGGGACCGCTCGCACGGTAGTCCACCACACTAACCACTGAGTCGATGCGCCCACTTTTTTTTTTATAATTATATATGCAAAAATATGTCCTAACAGATGGCGCTCAAAAGACAGAAGAATTTTTAGGAAATTTCTGTCATAGTGTTGATACAAAAGCAAAAAACATGCTCATGAATATTTTTGGTTCCTATAACATGACGCATTCCCTTAGATCATAATTCTGAACAACTCTCCTTGTTTAGATGTATATCATGTACCCATACCCATATACTCACTACTATGAGTGCAACTATACAAAATCCTTTTAGAGTCTCTTTGATTTTCCTCTTTTCACTGAGAACAAATATTCAACGAATAACGCTCACTGTAGAGTTTTGTTTTCCCCAAATAAAACGTTTAAGTCAAATATGCACAAGTGTTGTGTGTTGCTTCCTAAAAATCCATTACCATTTCCAGTGGCAATCCACTCTCCGCACCAAAATAAAAAGAACTCACAATAATTCATACGAATTGGAATTTAGTTTCATTATACCAAAAATTCGACACAACCCACCGCGCTATAGTCAGGTTCTGGTTGTGTCTTTTGATTCGCTAAAGTGCCATTCCGTTTCTACGAAAGAGCCCTTTACAAGGTAAACACGTTTGCATATCACTTTTCAGAAAAGTAAATAGGATTGCTTAGAAGCCACCCTCGCCTCCCTTCAACCCTTCCGCCTTACTGTTTTAATTAAATTTTCAAGTATAACAGAAACGCGCTATGACAATAACCATCACCTCACCGAATCCTCGTCATTGGTACACAGGCTATATCCAACTACAAAAGTGATACTCTTGTCCTAAGCTCAGTGGGTCCACCATAATGGTCAGAATCTGGCAATTGTATGAAGTAATTTTTGGAATTTTGAGGACACATAAATTTCCCTATGGGGAAAACAAAAACAGTATGCCTTATGCAGGACATAAATTGCTCGCCCTTTCGAGAGAAAATTGAGGCCGTTTTCTAGATTCGATTTTTGCCAACAAAAGTGGGGGGCAATCATTTAAAGATTTATCTAGCAAAATGGAATTGTCCTCTCGTCGGTCGGTCGGTGGCTATTGGTGGGGTGGATGAGTGTGTTTTACAAGCTACATGCTTCAAATGGGTAGTTTTTGGAATTTACGGCCTCGGAGTGGGGTAATTTATTGAATAGCATAGATGCAGGCTTCTTTGTTTCGGTTTGGTAATCGGTTGAATGTGACCGGGAGGATTTGGTCACTTAAATTTGATGTATGTACAATGTACATGGAGGCAGTTAGAATTAGAAAGCCTAAAAGTTTACTCATTTTAGGGTTTCATGTTTTTATTTATGGCTTTAGCATGAGTTCGTTTCTATTGGCCAATTGATTGAAATGGGGTTTTTGAGTTAGAAATATATGCCTTTTGGTGGATATTTTATAAATGTCCATCAGAATGAATTTTGAAATGCAACACTTTTTCCATGTCACTAAGACAAAATAATTTACCATCTGAAGGACTGTTGAGAGGTTTTAGATTCATTCGAATCGTTCGAATACTGATGTAGTATCTACAGAAAAGGTTTTTGGTTTTTTTTCCATTACATTATCGTGGAATCCGTCGGAGGGAATTATTCACGGAAAAGAATATTTTGGTATCGTCAAAATCGCAAAGTGAACAGTTCCCCGTTCGGGAAAAATTCGATTTTAACGTTTTTAACGATACATTGAAACTCATTCACATTACCCACACGGGAAACTGTACACTTTGCGATTTTGACAATACCAAAATATTCTTTTCCGTGAATAATTCCCCCCGACGGATTCCACGATAGGGGTGAATATTCCCGATGAATGAATCTCAGCATCATTTGTCCGGTTCGTTCTAAAACGAGACCCCTTAATAACGTTAACCAGAGAGGTTTCAGTCTCCTTAACATCGCGTATACAAGATCCTACCGGCATTATCGTTTAAACGCCTAAAACCCTCTGTGATTTAAAGCCAGGAAATTCAAATTATCGCACTAGATATTTACTACGAAAAACCCAAAAAGTCCAAAACGATACTTGTTAACATTAGAGTTATATTGCAAGAGGGCTTTATTGGAATTCATGATAATACAAAATGGGTAATTCATCTTTTCATCTTTACAGCCGCCTATGACAGCATCTATATACTATACAGAATTACAGATACTAACACCATTTTGTTGAGGAATGGAGACGGAGAGTCTCTACTACATGCTCCTTTTCGGATCACATCTGTATTATCTTAACCCTCAACTTAAATTTAGATATGCCCCCAAAAAGTCAACTGGGTAAATGCTTATAGGTTCTTCCAACGAAGCTAGCCCTGCCGTCAGCAACAGCCAGCCACTTCAAACTAGTCTAATATTCATAAGACGGTAGATATAGCTTAGTAAATATAAACTAAAAGAATCGTTTACTAATTCGTGTCCTATCAGTCGTCTTCGAAGGAAAACCAATGCGAGGTCTGTTAGAACACAGAGTTACGACAACTTAGAACACAAACTAGTAAACTTTTCAATGCTAAGACGAATACAAAACTTAGAAGACTTTAACTATAGACACAGATTCGGATACTACGAAAAATAAAAATTGTGGAATAAGAGCAGCGAAACTTAGGTCATTAGAAACATTTTGCGTATCTAAAAAGGATGGAGACAAGACCGCAAAACTATACAAGGTACTATCCAGAAAATTGACCGCACGTAGACAAAATTCGGCTTGGAATCTATAAAACTTGCATAGAATTTGAAACTTACAGCCGTTTCTTTAGATTTTAGAATATGCAGAAGAAAAAGTGATTTCGAACATTATAAACTAAGTAAAAGTGTCGTGCGCTATATAAACACGTTCAAACCCTTCAAATCTACAGTACCTGAACAACAACAACAATGTTGCAATAGTCTGCCTACCTCGTTAACATCTTCTGTAGACGGTTTACGCAGAGGGGGGTATATTTAGCAAATGGAGAGCTGTAAGGGTAGTTTTTATCCCTAATGATAAAATGAAAAATGATAAACTTAAAGTTTGTGTAGTGTATGCTTATCCGCGGGTTAGGTTAGTTTAGGTTAGTAGGTTGCCAATACAGGAGAAACCTGTACGTGCCATACTTAGATCAATGTAGATCCGTTGTGATGCCCTAGGGGTTTATGGCTCCCACACTCTGGAAACCTATGAAAAACCTAATAATTGGTAAATCATTCCGAGATATTTACAAATTTAAGTAGGTGATTTAGGATATTATCAAAACTTCGGAAAGGTTGCTAAACTACCAAGGTTTCTTTTTTTAAGTGGCAGAGCGTTGGGCAGTGACAAAGAAAGTGTGGGGTGTCTCCACGCACCTTCTCATCACCGCATCCTCTGCACAGGTCATCCGGGGATTGAACCCAAAACTCCTACACACTGCACACTAAAGCTACTATACACACGTGATAAAAACGTATTAATTTTTGACGTCAATTTTACGTCCGCATGTCAACAATTGTCACGATTTTTGACATGTGTAATAGTAGCTTAATCCCCAAAACACATGTGCAGAAATTCTGAATGCTTCACTGCAGATGAAACACATGTGCAGAAATCAATTTGCAGCGGTTGCTGTCAATGCGGGGAAAAATACGTGAGTGAAACACAGACGACAAATAATTCCCGTCTCTCTTTTCCTCGTATGCATCAGTAGCTGAATTTAAAAATCCGATGCTGCCAAGTCTATTTAATTTAATTCACTGCGTTGCTATGCAGTGGATTTAGAAATAGAGACATGCTGCAGTGCTGCGGTGGCTGCAGAATTTACATTTGTTTCACCACATAAGAACATGTGTATTCTAATCCTGCTGCGCAGTGAATTCTGCACGTGTGTTTTGGGCATAACTACTGACCCACTGCGCCCGTGATCCGATAATATTGAACAAAAATGTAATCTTGAATTTTTGAACACGAAAATTACATCACGAACAGACACTTGTGTCTGTATTAAACGAGTAGGGCAATCCAAAATTGTTTACAATAGGTATGATATATGCCTTTAAAAGGGAGATGGCTCTACAATTCTACGTCGCGTCGCGTCGTCACCACCTCTTGGCACTCGTAAACTAAACTTGTTCGAGATAAGTGGCACCCATACTGTCACCATGCCATCTAAAAAAATGACACGTCGGCCTCACTCCGCTTTGATTTACATAGAGTGGCGATTCCACCTGCCACTTGGTCACCACGCTACTGCCACGTCAGTTGCTAACCACTGAAGTGTGCGCCTTGCTTAAGGCATTGAATTTTCTGAGTAATTCAAAATTATTCTTGGCAAAAATAAACAAAAGTTTGGAAAGCAGTCACTAAGCACCTCCGACGTTTTCATTTGTATATATGTATCTAAATTGATCTACTTGTTATTGCTAACAATTATTATCTAGCCATATTTAGCATTTATAAACGGCTTCCTTAGAACGAGTATATCATACCATAAAACTACCAAAGTATAATTCGTCGTACATTTGAACCCCTGTTAAACTGTTTACCCCAATCAACATCGAAGAGATACTTCCTCATATTTTATTACTTAAAGTGCGTACAGTACATAACGTAATCCCTTAGGGAAGTGGGCCAACAAATAGTTAAATGCCGAAAATGTTATCATCATCCACATAAATTAAATTTGACTGCACTGTGGCTCATGTGTGGCACGGCCTGCACCGCCGTCCTCATTAAAATATATCGCTACATCAGTGAACCGAACTGAACTGAACTCTGTGCGTATATGAGTATATCTATATCTACCGCCCAGTGAATATATCGCGTTGGCCGTGTTCAGAGGCAAACTTAAAACTGCAATTAATCTTAAACCCTCGACTCCATTCAAGCGGATAACGCTCCTCTTTTATACACCACCACAGTACCATACAACAGTGCATTCCGTTTAAAAATACAAGCTCTTCCTCCGCGAGCGGAAGTAAATCCTCCAGCTTCGAAGCCTATACTTAAATCATTTGGCAGCGAATCTATTTCGCTTGACATATATAAACACAGGCGCGTATAGACGAACGGAATGCATTCGATTTCACGCCAGTCTGCACTCTTTGGAGGGTTTGATTGAGACGTGCACCAAATACGAATTGCAATGACCGGAATGCCTATGAAATTGTCCAACGAAATATCTCTGTATCTCTAGACCTCGCGGTAAGTCCAATTACGCGTGATGTACAATTGCGGTGTGCATCATTCAATGGAATCGACAGAGGTAAATATTTTTCAAAAAGCACTTGGTGACAGCGTGTCGGAGTAGTCAAAATGCCTAACGGAATAAATGCATTGTTTCACACCTTTCATTATATCTACATAATCTGTCAGTATGACATTAGTTACGAGCGAATTGGGATTAGCGTGAGAGCGAAATAAGTTCTTTGAACTGTCAGTGAGATTAATAGTGACATTTGCCAGGGAACCGTTTGACCTATTTCTCAAATGTGCTCATCGCTATTGGTATATTTATATTTACTGTCCGTTAATCACACAGAAGGCCATCCACTTCATCTTGATGCTTACCCAAGAAAAGGTACCTAAGTGTTGTAACATTCGCTGAATTAGTATTCAGCCATCAAAAATGATGACATCTCAAATGGCAATCTACTGTCATTTTGGGTTCCGTTCCGGAGCAGAGGTAATTATGGTCTATTGTGGTGTGTTTTTTGTGAGATTCTTCTCTAGTGTCTGTAACGCCACGGGGCGTAGTCGTGTTGACCGAGTTTTTGGGAGATACCTTTTTGCGGGCGTGTTTTGAGTTTCTTTTTCATTTCGTCTACGATTGAGTTTGGGACTTTTACTTTCGACTGTGCGAATCATTTTTTTTTTTTTATTTATTTTGCTTTGTTAGGTGGATGACCTTATGTGCCAGAGAATTGTGTGTGTATGTGAGAAACGAAAATTGTTTACGGGTTTTGAAAGTTTTCATTGTTTTTTTATTTTAATTTTTCTGTAATTTGTGTCTCTATTGTGTGTGGCGTAATGGACATTGTACAAGTGATTCGCTAAAGAGCTGCGAATATGCTGTTCAAGGCATTGACATTTGCAGTTATTTGCATATAATTGTGGTTGTTAAAGAAGAGAGGGCTGTTTTGTTTTGAATCGATTAGTTTACGTTAAGAACTGTCAAATCAATTTTTAATGAAGATATATTCGAAATTGAATAAAGATGCAGAAAACTGGTCATATTTACATCTTTCTGGAGTATATCTACTGAAAAAGTAGACAAATAAAATATCGCTCCAAATGAAGTGTTTTCCAATATAGAGACTTATAAATGTTAAAGCTGAATAAAGCAAGTGTTCAAATTTTAAAGGATGATATTGAGTGTGGAATGTGACATATTTTGAATGGCTACTCCGGGTGGAGCGCATCCGAAAAGTCCTACTTTCGACCTACTTTTGCGCAGAGATCAGGCTGAATTTGACTGAATTGGACTTGGGTTGTGTTGATTGGCACAGATCTAAGGAAAGGTCCAACGGAGGCAATTCAGGTCGGCTCTGCGTTAGACAACCATGCAATCATATTGCTCAGGCAGGTATCAGCTGTGTGGCACGTAGCGCCGCCGCCGTCCTGTTGGAACCACATATAGTTTACAATCATATCATTCTTTGCGTCAAGAGCTATCCATTGATGGTGATGACAATGCCAACGTCGCGTCGTTTTCGAAGAAGTACGAAATACCGATGATACCGCCGGCCGGTCCACAATTCACATCGTTTGCACCTGTTGCTCGCCGCTGTAACTTGCTATTGTTATTTTTAGAGTCTGCAAAATAAAGAAAACAGGAAAATTATCGACAGATAAAACAACTTATTGCCGCCATGAACTGTCAAAACAGCGCTAGTGCTTTGTTGTCCATACGCTTCACTTGACCTATAGCAACCTCAGCAATTGTATTTTAGACACTTTGACTAACGTCAATGTCTATGTAACTCCTGTCCTCCACACTTATCATCGATACATACAATCTGGCCCGAAAATTACACGAGAAAACGCTTGTCAAAAGTAATTCGTCGCTTGATCTTAACGCTGGTGTCATTGTTTTAGTTCACCGCAGTCCCAATGTTGCGATTGTTGCTTACACGCAAACAGTGACGTCGATATTTTTATATCAAGTTAAGCACCCGCACGGACAATACGGACGTCGTTTTTGGGTAAACAAATTAGTTAAATACACAAAAAATGTTGATCAATCCCGCTAAGCCAAAATGGTCAGATATTGACCAGAAAAGTTCCAACCTACTTTTTAACACGAGAGGGATGACACGATAGCGAACGTGATAACCGGACACCATATGATAGGTATTCATGTGAAAAGGGCTTCTCCATTATGATTTCTTTAGAAGTGGTAGGAACATTTTGACCGCACTATAGGGAAAAGTCAAATTATGTACCTACATAGTTCTTTTTTTAAGGTATTTTGCTTAGACTCAGTAAATGCAAGTACATCCACTGCATTTTTTTATACCCGGTACCACACTGTGGTGAGGGTATATTCACTTTGTCATTCCATTTGTAACGCCCATAAGGAGGCGTTGTAGGTATGACAAACTATATATATTATTGATCAGCATCACTTTCTTAGTCGATCTAGCGATGTCCGTCTGTCTGTCCGTCTGTCTGTCTGTCCGCACGATTACGGCCGTAATTTAAGAGCTATCGACTTGAAATTTGGTACGTAAGCTTTTATCCTCAGTCTGGAGGCTAAGTTCGAAGATGAGCAAGTTCGGATGAAAACTACTACTACCTCCCATACAAAAGTATCAGATTTATATAGCTTTTTATGTTAAAAATTAAATTTAAATAGCTACAGTAAAGATAGCAAGTTTAAACTTTGCACGTATTGTTTTAATAATATTTAAAATTTTTTGACAAAAAAGGAGCTTGATCGAATAAAAACTACCCATACCTCCCATACAAATATATAATTTTTTAATACTAAAATATTTTTTTATTTTACAATAATAGGCGTATTTTTTGGAAATCTATAGCTAGTTCACTTTTACTTTTACATGCAAAACTGGTATACTCACTTTTGGTTTTGTTATACCCACTTTTGGTTTTACATGCAAAACGGTTATACTCACTTTTGATTTTGTTATACTCACTTCCCAAAAAATACGCCTAATATAGTACCGGGTATTTGAGCTTCGGCATAGTCGAAGATAATTGTCTTACTGGTTTTTTCATGTTATTGTATAGAAATACTCACCCCTATCGTGGAATCCGCCGGGGGGAGTTATTCACGGAAAAGAATATTTTGGTATCATCAAAATCGCAAAGTGAACAGTTTCCCATTCGGGAAAAATTAGATTTTAACGTTTTTAATGATACAGTGAAACTCATTCACATTACCCACACGGAAAACTGTTCATTTTGCGATTTTGCCGATACCAAAATATTATTTTCCGTGAATAATTCCCCCCGCCGGATTCCACGATAGGGGTGAATGTGTATCAACAATTCGGTGGTTTGTTAATTTTAATGGTTCGTGACAAAAAATAATACCCGCAGAAAATAATCTATGGAAATTCGCCTTTCATTTGGCTCAACCATACTACTTATAAAATGCAACGTCCGTCTGTTCGTCTCTCCATAACTCGATAACCATTCGTCCGATTTTCATGTGTGGCCAAATTAGGCCGTAGAGTGCGTAGGTGAGAATTGTAGAGGATTAAAGGGGAGTAAGGGGGGTCGCACGAACCGTTAGCCGTATTAACTTAAAACTTTGTATGTTGATAGACAAGTCAAAATTATTACATGCCTCATTCATCGTTTTTCAAAATTCGTCTTAGAATGGTTGAAACAAAACATTTCCATTTCGACCTTACTACGCTCTATGTTGGTCAATTCAGAAAATGCTTTTAAATATTAGAGAACTTCACCGAGTATTTTGAGCTAATATCTATTCATCTTTCTGGTCCATCCGGGGGTCAGATACAATTTCAAATAGATCTAGTCTATACATATAATAAAACTGTAGGACTTTTCTTTGTCAGCTAAAAACTCAAAAACTCTTGGACAGATTTCCATGAAACTTTTTTTTAAATGTTCCTTAAGACTGTAAGACTGCTATAGGCTATGTCGTTTATAGCCACGTCCTTAGGAACAGTTTTTAGCCAAAAAGTATATTCTGAAGTGAAAATATATACATACACATATACCTTGCTTACAAATGGACGTTTATACTTTTGCGATCGTCAAACAAAAACAATACGTATACGGTATACTATACATTCGAAAAGGGTTGATTTGTTTTCGCAGTGAGTGCTATGGTCAGTTATATATGTAGGTATGTATATTATGATCGAGAGACGTATAATACAAAACAGGTTTCATTTCAGAATTTCATTCGATAAGTGTGGGGTTGGGGTAGTTAGTTGTTTGGATTCCATAGGAAGAGTGAAACAAAGGAAAGGAAAGGAAATGCAGTATTATAAACAAGTAGCAAGCACATTGCACATTATGTATCCAATACATTACATCCATTATCGCATATCGCCACGGAACGCAGTAGGAATTTCATTCTGATATGACGTATGTATTTTTTGAAGTGAAAATACATACACATATACCTTGCTACAAATGGATGTTTGTACTTTTACGATCGTGCAATGCGACAGGACAAACAAAACAACACTATTTGTTTTCGAAGTGGTCAGTTGTATATGTAGGTATGTATGGGATGGGATGTATGGGATGAGGTGCGTGGTATGGCATGGGGTATAGTATTAGGTAGTTGTTCGGATTCCATAGGAAGAGGGAAACAAAGGAAAGGAAATACAGCATTACAAATAAGTAGCATGATCAAGGAGAGGGAGGGCGATGAAGAGGGTGCACATTTATATCCAATACATTACATCCATTATCGATATCGCCACGCCAAAATTGGACAAACGGGGGTGACGCCTCCCATACAAAAAACATCTTATATGATTTTCATGATTTTTTTTTTTTTGTTTTTTTTCGTATTGCTGTAAATTTCAGGTTTAGGCAGAAAGAAAATTCCAGAAAATAGATTTATTCTCATTTTTCGCATTTTACAAAAGAACATTATTATCTAAGACCTAAGCAATATAATTCCTGTGCACGGGCAAAGCTGGGCGGGTACAGCTAGTATTTCATCAAATTCGACTTCGAAAGAACGCCCTAATCGGTACAGCAAAAAAAGTGTACCCCATAATAATATACATATACATATTATGTTAACTCACATATTTAGCTTGTAATCTTTTCAATAATTGAATTATTAAAATTAACGCATTACTCGCAATTTAGCTTAGAACACATAAATATGTCCGAAGGAAAACTGGTACTCTATTTGCTAACTAATTTGCATACCAATCGCCTGCCAAACGTAAACATAGAGTTCTGAATATAAACACGAGATTAACAGATGACTCGGATGCGTCAAGGATAACGAGGGGACTACGAGACGCATAATAATAATTTACAATAACATCTAGTAGGTACTTTAAAGTCGGCATTATACGTTAGTTCAAGTCCAACACAATTATTATCCAAATCGGTTACGAAAATATGCCACTTTTATTACATTACTATGTTACGTTTACATTTTATAGCTATTCTCCCTTTTTCAGGGGCTGTAAGTATCGACGATTTATTTTCAGCGCTTGAATACGAACATTAATAAATTCATGTTCGGCTTACTAATTACCATCACAAAGGTCGCAATTAAGGCAGAACCATTCATATTCGCATAATTGATTCTATTTGATGAAAATCTATTCAGAGTAATTGCGTTGCTTTTGTATTTCACTGCAGATATCCGGTTCATTAAAATTTTGTAATTAAATTTGCAATTAGATTGAACCCTTATAATTTAGCGCATATCATCGTTTGCTATTACCATTTAATTTGTCATTTTAAATGACCATTTTATTGCACCTCTATTTATTTGAAGGTGCACATTTGGTATGGGAATTTGTGTAATTAAGGAGTCTGGTGGGTGTTGGAATCGATTTGGGAAAAAGCTAATATTTACTTAATGGATAGGATATATGTATATAAGTATGTGTATGTTTTTGAAAATGGTAGGTGGATATTTACCAATTTTGCTGGTGCATTTAGTTTTAGAGGTATAGATCGAAGGTGTTATAGGTTAAGTGTTAGGTGGATTATATTTTTATTTGGCGACCATTATCGATTGACACTTCTGAGTCCGTATATACTCAGGTTGTATGTTATTCTAACCGCACTAAAAGCGCTTCTTTCATAGTTGCCTAAATTTTGCCCCAAGGTATACTAACTCTAAGCATTTCATATTGTAATGGGGAGCAGAGTATCACTTCCGCTATGCTGAATCGCATCATTGAAGCAAATCAAATACATGTTATCTAAGAATCGATAAAGCAATTCTGCAGCGGACCTACCGACTGGCTTCTTACTTATCGATTGAATCAAGTTTCCAAGCACTCGCAGATCTGCCTATTGAGAGGGACTCCAATATTTCCCCTCTACAATAAAAAACCATTCCAGACCAACAAAACCAGTTGATCACAAACCATATCCACGTGATCACAAAAGGATACAAAACCATAGCAGTTGCACCCCAACCAAACCAGTTGAGCACAAAGGAATGCAAAACCATTGCAAACCAGATCGTTGGAGCACAACACACACACACAGTGAACACTGCACAGTGCAACTACCCCTAACGTAGCCACACACTCTACATACATGCTGCAGTTGCTTCATCGTCACATTGTCCAAATCCTTCTCTCACAGCAATGGTCTCGGTGAAATTGTTCCGGGAGACGACTTGGTGGAGAGCCATTACCTGCACAACTTGACGAGTTTGGCAGGGATGTCTAAACTATAAATGGTTCTTTATAATATAATAATTTATTCTTAGTTTAAGGTGATTCCAAATTCTGGAGCTCACAGCCCAATCCCGCTGTATTGTACTACTAAACAGAAACCACTTTTTTTGGTGTAGAGGTCTAGAAACTCTGATATAATTTGTTTATCTTTCTGATCGGTTGCAGAGTATTGTTGCCCCCACTGAGGCTCGAACCTACACCTCTCGGGTTACAAGCAATAACCACTACACCATGGCCATCGCTATGACTCTATATAACTGTAATTACTCTAATCAAGCTTTTTTGATTAGATTTGTGTTAAAGAAAACGAGTAGGTACTTCAAATCTTTTAATTTTATTTTGTAAATTTCTGAAGCTACTCTAAACTCTTTGGAGTACAATGAAAAAAGAAAAGAAAATTCAGCAAAATTACTTTTCCGAGAACAATGTGCTTTTTATACAATGACAAGTGCAAAGTTTGACATTTATGAGTAAATCGATAAATACGATAACTAGCGGACATCCTTGTGTAGACATTTTATAATAATTCATAATGTAGACAGTTTAATTTTAACACTTGGATTTAATTTCTATCAAAAGATGTTAGGATCTTCGACCTTTTAGTGTATACTGCGGGCCACAAGCTGCGAGTTATGGTACAACCGGAAGTGTTGTTCCATCGTTCTTTACCCAAGTTTAATATGACATTATCAATGACTCTTAGCTGCGTTGAAAGCTGAGAAGTACTTGTCTGTCAGCTAGTGGTTGTCAATTTTAGAGCCGCATCTGGTGTATCTTCTGCCTCGTTTCCTTCCACACCAACATGTCCAAGAACCCAGCATCGCAGTACCAACTGTATGCCTTTCGCAATTTCGAGAGGCACTGACTTACGGATTTGGAGTTTACCAGAGTCGAGTTAATCGCTTTAAGTGCTGCTTGACGGGTATGGATCAATGAAATGATTTCAGACATTCGCACAGTATATCAGACAGAGTCTTGTATGCTATGTTAAAGAAACTAATTCCTCTATAGTTGGCGCAGTTCAGAGTGACTCCTTTCTTGGTGTTCCGCCAATTGATGCTGAAGTTCCATTCATAAGGTATGCCTTCTTCCGATCAAATCTCGGAGATGAGTTGGTTTATGATATCAATTAAGTCAAGGCACTGGGAGACGCCTTAAATAGATCTGACCCTTGTTGGATTTTTGAGTTTAGATATTGCTATCCTCACTTCATTTTGGTCGGGTGAAGGAAAATCTTGACTTTCATCATCCAGATTTAATGTTTCGTACCGTTAGTATCCACACTGCATGAACTTCGTTTAAGATTTCGCAACCGACTATAGTCCAGTACAATCTAAGGTCCAGCCATGCACTTTGAAGAGATTAGCCAAACACGAGATATAATATGGCAGTTCTTTTCAAATTGATTAATTAGGTACTCTCTTTTAGAACCTTGACATCTCGTTTTGACTTTCGAAATATTTCACCTTTAGATGCGTTGATGGGTAAACATGGTTGCCTTCCATTATCAGGATTGCATCACAAAACGTTTTTGTTTCTGTCCTGACATTATTTAAAGCAATTAAAGCCATAGGCCAAACTATAGCCGAAATATTACTTCGTTTTAGTTTCGAAATGAGAAGTAATTATTTTAATAGCCGCAATAAGTATCGTCTTTTGGGCATCTTCTCACCCGCACTCTCTCCAGTACTCTCCCTCCTGGTTAATATACACTTCCCATTCCAGTTACCGCACGGTGAAACATTTCGTTGTTTCGCCGCGCCTCTTTTATCCCGTAAATCCCAATAATGGGTTTTAATTAATTTTAATTACGACCACCTTATTTCCTGTTCCATAAAACATTTCAGCCCATTGCAATGGTTTGCTTCCTATATATTTCACGGATGAGGTGGAATTTCTTCGGAACGTTTCATTATCCCCCAGGAACATTTCCACGTGTACGAGTATACGACTCCCAAGTCAGCCAACCAACTCCGATGTGTAGGTAACAATCTAATTAAAAAATGATTCCGCTGTCATTAGTTATGCATCACTCAGCGAAATGTGAGTTAGGTAACTTCAACAACCCTAAAATAAGCCGTGATGGCTTTACTTCGCCCATACCTATCGCTTTCGCTTCATTTGGTGTTGGCCCATTGTCTTTAGCGTATAACTGTTGGCATCCCTAATAATTGCTTTAATTAACTTCAACGGAATATCTACTTAAATATTCGGAAATGTATCTAAATAATTTAATTTTTCCACTGAGTTAACCCACCGGAAAATTCTCTTTAAAAAACTAATTCAAACAAATGGTCTGGCTAATACAGCATTTTTTTTTTTCCTGACAGCAATCGGACGTCATTAATTTTGAAACATATTTCCCGGCGCGCACGGGTCAGAAAAAAAAATGAATAATAATTATGAGTGTCACATTTATTTTGCATTCATTTGTTCGTTTTGTTGGGTTTTGGCTTTTGGAAATTTATTTGCTTTTGACGTTTTCTGTCCGTGGTCGTCTCACCTACGTGAGAAATATCGTATTATATTTATTTTTGAATTTCATTACTGCATCATGACCGTGGTGGTGTTGTCATCTGTCAATGTTCTCAGAATGTAAGAAACAAACATATAACGAGTGAAATTTTTATGAGCAAGTATCTCAGTTTGACTCGAAATGTTTGAATATTTATTGGTGAGGTATTTTTCTGTAAATATTTTCGTTTCTTCAGGAAGTGATATAACACAAAAAAAAATAATTGTCATGAGAAATAAAAATATATCAAGCAATCGGTTATGTTTTTAAAGTGAGGTTAGTGCTACGGGCTCAAGAAAGGAGTGGGATATGTACAAGTGCATATTATTATGTTGGACTTGTTGGGTGATTTTTGTGAGACATTTTTTTTTTGTTTTGTAAGTATTACAAATGCTATAATTTTGGCATAGCAGTCTAATTTATAGACTGACTATAGCACACAACACACATTCACCAAATCGCATCTGCCGTAGTTTTCATTATACATCAGTCGATTCTTTACAGTTTAATAGGACATACGGTCCGCGCTATACAGCGATGCATATCTGACCGAATTGATTGGCACGAAAATTGTCTTGCAGCTGAGGTCGAACGTTGCTCCATCAGTTCCGAGATAGTCTATCTTTTATACAACATCTGTTCGTCTATGTTTATCTGTTTTCGATTTTAGCTAAGTGAATGCAATGCATTGAAAACAGAGATTGTATGTGCACTTCTACCATGCCAGCACGTCTTTGGTAATATTAGGATCTACATTAAATGTTCTTCTAGCTTGACGATTTTTATGCACCGTATGTGTTTTAACGAAATTTGAAACTTCTTGCATGGGGTTGTTGTTTTTAAGGCCGTTAACAGGGTAGACGCTTTCGTCATTTTAACAATTATCGAGTCGTCTAGAGTCTAGTTGATGTCATTTTTTGCCTGTTGAACGAGAAATGACTTTTTCTGCAACGAATTTATATGTTTACAAAGGAACATCTTTCAATCAGGAACTATTACACGTTCGATATTGCCGTCGCGCCGCTTTGGTAAATAGCGTCAGTAAAAGTGATTTGAAATGAAAGTGGAAAACAAATCTAGGAATTTTCTCTGTTACCTCTAAGAGCGAAAACTATTGCACAAATTTCAATGGAACTTTTTTTTAAATGCTTCTTAGGACTTTCAGTTGGTTATAGGCTATGTTGTTCTTAGCCACGTCCTTTGGAACAGCAATTTTTGCCTGACGAAGTGCGCAGGTGGCTGAAAGTTGCCTGATATTATGAATATGATTGGTTTAGTTGCTATAATTAAGTAAATATACTTAGCAGAACCCAAATTTCACGAGCTAGTTGTGAATATGATTAATAAAAATATCAATGAACCCAACAGAGTCCATAAGACTGAATTAAAAATACAAGCGAAACTTTTCCTAAAATATATAAGGCGTATTTTTTTGAGAATCTATAGCTAGTTCACTTTTACTTTTACATGCAAAACTGTTATACTCACTTTTGGTTTTACATACAAAACTGTTATACTCACTTTTGGTGTTGTTATACTCACTTCCCAAAAAAATACGCCTATAGATTACTCCTCAAGCTAGGTAACTATTTCAAAACCGTCATCGTCATATCGACAAATGCTAATGCTAGAACATTTTACAGTCTTGAAGTGAGTGGAATATGGACTCAAGTGCTACTGCAAACTTATCAGACAAAAAGCGGGGCGGTTTGTAATAAAATGCAAATTCGAAATGATCTTAAAAATACAACGTTCAGTGTTACCAGATTTTTTGAACTATATACGAAAGTCTAAAGAAGAGAATTTTCGAAAATTCCTATAGTCTTTATAGAAGGTGGCCCAAAAGTTGTCACCCAATGTTCTTTGGCTGTAATTTTTTCACTTGGTGTCTCAATTTTTTTTCATTAAGTCGAGAACATTATACAGTATATCTCGATAATTCGTACCCCGTTAATTCGTAAACCCCGCTTATTCGAAATAAACTGCTGGTCCCTTGAAAAAATCCCGGTTATTCGTAAAAAACCAGTGCATTTTGGTCCCCTCGGTAATTCGCAATAATTTCCGTATGACTTTGCCATTAAACGTCTTATAATTCGTAAGTCTGTGTTGAAAACCCCGTTTATTCGAAAAAAAACCTCCTTCTCTCTCTTCAATCCTCTGAAATACGTTTGTTAGGTAGGTACATGTATGTTTAATTGGAAAGACAGAATAAGAATTTGGTTCTTGGAAAAGCAAGAGAGAGCGAGATGGAAAACTTTCACGCTTGAGAATGTGTTTAAAATGGGACCACTACTACAATTGGGTGCTGTTTCTGCTGAAATGTTAGTCATTTTTACACATGTATTCACAAACTGACTGTTAAAACTTATTATCCCGGTAAATCGAATTTTTATTTTTTAAGTCTTCAATAATTCGTAATCTCGCTATTTCGAAAACCTCTATAATTCGTAATAAACTCTCGGTCCCTTGGTATTACGATTTATCGGGATTGTACTGTATCACCTAAGTGACCACCGCCAAAATGGATAACCATTTGAGCTCGATTTACGGCATTTTCCATCATTCTTGGTACAACTTCCAGCGATCTTGCTGGCCAGTACAAATCGCCAAAACATTATAAGATTATAGGCGACCCGTATAAATGCAGCCCTCAGAGTTTCAGTTGTGGTTCGTGCATTATGCGCCGTTGCTCCATCCTGTTGGAACTATATGTTCTCTGCGCTTTGTTAGAGGACATCTTACAGTTTTTTACCAAAATTCTCTGTAAATACTGCCGATTGATAATTGATATTCATGCCCAAATGCGTGGCATGTCGCGTCGCGTCGTCTGGTCGCCCCGGGGTGTTATCCACAGCTGTGATAATCTCTCCTACAGCATCTCGTGTTGGCCCAGGCTCTTCTATGCGAACGGCTAAACGTCGTAGTTGTCGGACGACCGTGAAATGTCTGCCAAAATTCACGCTGCTCCAACACCACCGATGAATTTTTGATGAATTATTCCGCAAAAAATTCGAAACAATTATTCCGCGTTCTTTAGGAGTATAGCGATTCATTTCTTATTGACGTGTTTTTTGTATCTGTTTGCAAAGTAGAATTGACATTTCACGCCATTTGAAAAAAATTTGCATCTTCCAATAGGGTGATGACTTTTGCTCCATCTGATGCTGTTGACGCGAAGCATCACATAAAAAATCGAAGCTGCTAAACGCTGATTCGACTCACTTACTAAAGATAACTTTGTATCTTGTCCAAAGCAATTCCCTGCCCTTTCCAGTCCTTCCAAGACTTTCCCGTGTTTGGCAAGTCCATAAATTAATATCTTAGTTTCTTTCACGAACTTGTGGAAAGTCGACTTTGCACTTGTTCGTTTAATGCTAAAAAGCTCGAAGGAGGTAGAAGATGGCCCAAACGTAATTTCCTTTAAACTTGAACATTTTATTCAGAAAACTCAATCAATACAAAAAAGCTTAAACTTCATTTTAGCCAAGACTCCCGTGAGTATATTGAGCTATCACTCAGGTCTCTGCTCCATTTATAAGCCGAGCTACAGTAAATTCAAAAACAGATCTAATTAAATTAAATCGGCAAATATTAACAAAGTGATTGTTCTTGATCGTGGCCCTACTTTGGGAAAGTGAGCGCTATAAAAAATCTATAGTCAATAATCAATATACACAGCTCGAGTTCGAGTTCTATAAAAAAACTACTTATACACTTAGAGGAAAAACGAGCTAAAATCAAGAATATCAGTGTCAGATCAAGATCGTTCGTGGACGAAAGTATGGTAATCTCGGAAAATCTTATTTCTAGTACGAAAATCTTATTTTGAGCTAGTTTTTTCAAGACCAAAAAATCTTACTTTCTGTTTCTTACTGTTTCAGGATTGATTTAAGCTCGAAAATTCTTAAAACAAGACCAAAAAATCTTACTTCAATCCTGTTTCGGGATTGATTTAAGAATGTGGTTCTTACATTATGCGATGCCTGAAAAAATGTATTTTGGGTATTCAAGATCTTAATTACCTACCATCTTATAATATATCATCACATCTTTCATTCACATTTCACATCAGTAGATATCATAGGTAATAATATTAAATTTTCAATGTTGCCTTATGAGAATTCACTCAGTAAGTGAGTGTGAATTTTAGGAACGAATAGAAATCAAAATAAAGTACATGCGCATGCAATTTAAGTATTGTTGCGCTTGTTTCAATCATGAACAAGCTTGAAATAAGATTGTTTCGGCTTATTTCAAGAACAAAAAAACTAACTCAAGAGCTCATTTGTGTTTCAATGTCCTCTTTTAAGATTGTTTCGGCTTATTTCAAGAACAATTGGTGTCATATTAAGATTTAGCACATAAGAATGAAAAGATCTAAAATCAAGCTTGAGCATACTTGATTTTAGCTTGCGATTTTTCTCTGAGTGTATGAACAATTTAGGATTACCTCACCCTAGTTGAACATTCGACATACAAAGTCAAATAGTTACATGGGGGTTGGTTTGCATACCTACTCAAGAGCCAACAGGATTTCCTAAAGTCCACTGTGACAACAAATAATCTTACGAAAACATGTCATTTATTTTATGAAGTTATTACCAACATCGCTTATCAGCTTTCCATATCCAACATCATAGCATCACATTACATCCTTGGGGTAATCCTTATTCAAGTTCTGAACACACTTTCCTGATGTCTGTGTGTTTTCGGAGAATTTTGTAGGTCTGAAAATAAAATCCGTCACAGCAAAGCCGATATTGCAGTGGGAGTGGATAAAGTAAGCAACACGTGTCGGGTTCTGACTTATAACACATTAGCTTATGGCATCAAAATTACTGCCCAAAAAAAATTAAAAAAAAATCACAAACATGTTTTCAAGTCGATATGCCCTTTCATTCAACGCAACAGCATGCCCTCCCGAAAACCCTAGAAACGAAAAAAAAAATATATTCCCGCCCTGAGCAGCAAAATTTAATTATCTCAATCTAGTTTCGAACATCACACAAAGAAAAATAAAAGATACTTTTTTCAACTTCAAAATTAAGCAACTGCTTCATTCCAATTAGCATACTTTCCACGGCAAGGTATTTAATGTCTTCTGGAAAATTATTATTAAAAAAATAATGAATCAAGAAAAAAAAATATGTAGGTACACAAAACACAATATGGCGAGTCCTTCTTTTGCTTTGCAGTGTTTGTGGCTGGTTGTGGTAAACAAAAGTCTTGCAAAAGAAAACAATATGTAAATAGGTCCCAGTCCCAGCCAACGCAACGGGCTGGTTTATGACTCCATGATCCAACTTTAAGTAAAATACCATTTCCCCCGACCGCATCTAATTTCAATCGTCTTAATTAAACGAAGAATCCACTTTTTCATCATTGCCATTATCCTTTCCTTTCGTTACAGATGACAAGATAGCCATACGCAAAAAATAGGAGAAAAAAAAAAAAAACACACACACACCTTCTCAACTGAATAAGCCATAAAAACGGACTACGGACGACGGACCTCAACCAGACAACGGACGACGACGAAGACGTCCGACAAAAAAGAAGAAAAAAATTAGACAACAAAAACCAAGCAATATCAAGGACGACGAGGCTGCAGTTAACCCGCCAATTTAGCCGAAAATCTACAGTTGATTCCCGTCCCGCCCACCGAATTATCATCCATCTTGGTCGCAAATGTAAACAACTGGAGAAAAATTACAATCAAGCCAAACAGGAGACCCAAAACTGCCGCACAGACACCACCACCACCACCACCACCACCACCATAAAAATAAAACTAAAACATGAATAACACAATACTCGCACAATTGGAAAATTGGTTCTTCCCGGCCGAATGAAAACTCATTAAAACCGCTTTCCTTGTGTCCGTCCAAACAGCGTAAATATTTACGAAAAATCAGCTTGAAAATTCCCTCTGTCACAGTGTCACAGGCTCCAGAAGAATCCGGGTGGGAATCATATACAACACACATTCATCGAGAGTAGAGAGCTCTTCCGTAGCGAAAAAGGAAATTAAATTGGCCTCCGAGTAAGGATATCAAACCGGAAGGATTAACCCTTCTGCTTGACCTGGAACAATAAAGTTGAATTAAAAAGGATATTTATTCACCTTTCTTATCCTTTATCACAAAAGGATTACACCAGACAGCGAGAGAGATAAAATGAGACTTCCATATCGAAATAAGAAGGCCACCCTATGGGTGATGTTCGGAATTGTCGTTGTCACAATGTTTGTTTTCAAATTCACGGAATTGCGTCCGACGTGTTTGTTCAAGGACGACCAGGAATCTGTCATGCTCAGGGAAGAGGTGAGTAGTGTTTTCTTTTTCTTTCGCTTTTGCTGATTGTTATTGTTTGTTTTTTTTTTGTCTGTGGCTCTTTGGAAATGTGTTGTGTTTGCTCGTCCTTATTTCCTGTTCAGTTCAAGATGGTAATTGAAAATGTGTCAAGATTGGGGTTTCTCTTTTCTTTTTTTTTTTTGTTTAGGAAAGTGGTTCTGTCCATTTGTATTAGCAAAACAGTTGACAGTTTTATTTAAATCCGTAAAATTAACTTTTTCCAAGAAAACAACTTGCGTTTATAGGGATGGTTTCAGTGGTGGAGCATATACCAAAGGGAGTGCGGGACTACGTTATGTAGAGCTTTGTTGTTGTTGCTATAAATGAATTGTTATTTAATAGGAGCTCACCATTGGGTAATGGCCTGTTTGGGATTGCTTGACTCTGGAATGAAGGCTTTAGTGCCGTTGAGAAAAATTACAAATGCCCCCTGGATTAGAGAAAAAAGAAATCGTTGGTTAAATTCCAAGTGACTTTAGGTTTTTCCCTGAATTGCCTTAACGTTTTGAGTTGCATTTACCTTCATAAATGTATCCTATCTATTTTCCACAATACATTTTCTGGTTTAGATGTTAATAAGTAACTATTTGATCAATTAGACATTCCATTTTGGAAAAAATATTGTCGACAAGTTCACAGGTACATAGGGTTCTAATCACTTTTTCCACCTCACCTCTCGTAAACGTCGTTGTCAACGATCGAAGATCGGGAGCATAATTGTCTAATTTTTTATATCCCGCGTCTTTTAGCGCACGTTTTAAATCATTATGGAGTTTGACGCATGAAATTGACAGAGATAGGGTGCGTGAAATATGATTTAAAGACGGTTACATTCCATGTTTGATTTGAAACCCGCTATATACAAACTGAAGATAATAGGTATGCAGCCTCAACCACGAATCCCTTCAGCCATCATCACGGTTCCCAGCTGTTTACCTACAGTTGTGTACATCAAGTTGGCTGAGGTCGTCTTTTAACTGAACACGACTTAGAGAAGGGCCTTCATCTGCTGAGTTTTGCCTGAGGGTGGACTGAAAGACCCCTCGATCTGTTGCGTTGCTGTCCATGTGCCCCAGCCTAGTCTTTTTAGGCCCTACGAACTAAGTCCCAACTGGAACTAACTCCCACTAGCCAAAACGAACTAAGTCCCAGAAAATTTAGGAATTAGTTCATATGAACTAACTCCCATGATTTTTATGAACTAAGACCCAACACTAAGAATGAATTAAAACCCAAACGCAAATGAACTTACTCCCAACCTGCAAATCCAACAATGACCCCAAGCAGGGGGTACCACTGTGCCAAAGGAAATTGATCTTCCATTTGATCTCCTATTAGGCATTTAGTTAAATGAACTAACTTCCACTTCGGCACGAGTACGATAACTTACTTACTTACTTAGATGGCGCTACAGTCCGGGGTGGACCTGGGCCTCAACCAACACGCCTCTCCAGTTAGCACGATCTTTGGCTAACCGCCTCCAGTTGCGCACTCCAAGTTGGTTGAGGTCCCCTTCCACTTGTGCGCGCCACCTAAGGCGAGGTCTTCCTCTACTGCGTTGTCCCTCCGGGTTGGAATCGAAGACTCTTCGGGCCGGAGCGTTGGTGTCCATTCGCTCTACATGTCCTAGCCATCTTAGTCGACTGATACGTACTTTTCTGACCAGGTCGATGTCGCTGTACAGCTCGTAGAGTTCGCTGTTAAATCTCCTCCTCCAAAGCCCGTCAACGCAAACTGGACCGAAAATCACTCGAAGAATTTTGCGTTCGAAGCGACCAAGGAGATCTTCATCCGCCTTCGATAACGTCCATGATTCTGCGCCATAAAGCAGGACTGGGATGATGAGGGTCTTATATAGAGTCTTCTTGGTGTTTCTCGACAAGGCCTTACTAATCAATTGCCTTCTTAGGCCAAAGTAACAGCGGTAGGCAAGTATAATTCTTCGCTTGATTTCTGATGTGATGTCATTTTCAGAGTTAATAGCGGAGCCGAGGTAGACAAAGTCCCGAACTACCTCAAAGTTATAGCTGTCTATCGTGACGTTCTGTCCGATTCGTCGATGTTGTGTGTCCCTTCTTGTTGACAGCATATATTTTGTTTTGCCCTCATTCACCACCAAACCCATTTTCGCCGCTTCTGTGCTAATACCTGCAAACGCACCAGTGACAGCTCGCTGTGTTCTGCCAATGATGTCGATGTCGTCAGCGTATGCAAGTAGTTGCACAGACTTTTGGAAAATTGTGCCCCTGGTGTTGACTTGCGAGTTTCGCACAATTTTCTCAAGAATGATGTTGAAAAAGTCACATGACAGCGCATCACCTTGTCTAAATCCTTTTTTGACATCAAAGGTCTCGGTGAGATTGTTTCCGACCTTTACGGAGCAGCGAGCGTTCTCCATCGTCATTCTGCACAATCTGACAAGTTTGGCAGGGATGCCAAAACTAGACATGGCTCTGTATAGCTCGTCTCTATAAATGCTGTCATATGCGGCTTTAAAATCGATAAATAGATGGTGAATATCGATTTGGACTTCTTGGGTTTTCTCCAGGATCTGTCGTAGTGTGAATATTTGGTCGGTTGTGGACTTACCGGGCCTAAAACCGCACTGATACTGTCCAATCAGTTCGTTGACAAATGGTTTCAGGCGTTCATACAGTACGGCAGACAGGATCTTGTAAGCGATGTTAAGGAGACTGATGCCTCTATAGTTGGCGCAGTTTAGAGGGTCTCCTTTCTTATGGATCGGGCAAACAATGCTGAGGCTCCATTCATCAGGCATACTTTCCTCTGACCAAATTTTAGAAACGAGTTGGTGTATGCTCTCTACCAAGTCATCTCCCGCTGCCTTAAAAAGCTCTGCAGATAAACCGTCCGGTCCTGCAGCTTTGTTTGACTTCAGTTTGGATATTGCTATCCTTACCTCATTTTGGTCAGGTGGACGGAATTCTTGGCTTTCATCGCCCAGGTTGAATGGTTCATTCTGCCTGACAGCGGAATATGTGTCGTCTTCGCCGTTTAACAGTCTGCAGAAATGGTTTTTCCATGTCCTCAGCACCGACTGTGACTCCTCTACAAGGTTTCCTTGTTCGTCTCTACAGGTCTCTGTTCGGGTCTTGTTCCCGTGACACGTTCTTTTTACCTTTTGGTAACACTTCCGAACATTGTTCCTGGAGTAACACCTCTCTATTTCCTCAATCGCGCGCTTCTCATGCTCTTTCTTTTTCCTTCGGAGAAGCCGGTGTTCTTCCCTCCTTTTTTGCTCGTAGAGCTCCCGAGCTGCTCTCGTCCTTCTCTGCAGCGCCGCTTTGTAGGCCAGTTGCTTCGCTGCATGTGCTTGCCGGCACTCTTCATCAAACCAAGGGTTTCGTGGTGGTGGTCGGGTGAAACCGAGCACATCAGTTGCGGCTTTTCTGACGGCTTCTTGGCATCGATGCCACTGGTCTTCAGCACTTGATGAAGGCTGCAAAGGACTTCTGGAGAGGTTGAGGGAGACGCGATCGGCAAAAGTTCTGGCGGTTTGTTGCGTTTGTAGCCGTTCAACGTTGAATCTCCTCACAGTATTTCCTCGTTGTTGTGGTGTCTGGGATATCCGCATACGTACCTTGGCTACAACAAGGTAGTGATCCGAGTCTATGTTGGCCGCTCGGAAAGTTCGAACATCTAGAATACTGGAGGAGTGCCTTGCGTCGATCGCAACATGGTCAATTTGATTGACGGTTTGTTGGTCTGGTGACCGCCATGTCCCTTTGTGAATGTTGAGGTGAGGAAACCGTGTACTAGCTATAGTAACATTACGTCCCGCAGCAAAGTCAATTAGGCTGTGCTTTCCGATTGTGCTACCAAAGATGTCCTCCTTTCCTATTTTGGCGTTAAAATCACCTAAGACGATTTTAACGTCGTACTTAGGACATTGCTCATATGTTTTGTCGAGGAGCTCATAGAAACATTCTTTGGTAGCATCGTCTTTATCTTCTGTGGGGGCGTGAGCGCATATCAGGCTGATGTTGGCGAATTTAGCCTTGATGCGGATAGTTGTAAGGCGTTCACTAACGTGTCGAAAGCTCAAGACTTCTTACCTAAGTCTGCCGCTTACAGCGAATCCGCATCCGAATAGGCGCTGCTTCTGTTCTCTGTAGCAATCACCGTAGTAGATGTCACAGTTTTTCATCCTTCTTTTGCCGGGCCCATCCCACCGTACTTCCTGGATGGCGGTGATATCTGCATTGTAGCAGCCTATGGCCTCCGCTAATTGTTCGGCTGCACGCGGTCTGTTCAGGGTTCGAACATTCCATGTGCAGATCCGAAAGTCATTGTCCTTTTTTTGTTTTGCAGGGTCGTCAACAGTAAATCCATCCATATCCGAGGCTTTTGGTTGCTTCGTAACCGGTGCTGTTTTCCGTGGTTGGGTAGTTAACCCCACGCACAACCCCCAACCTGGAGGGCCAGGCCCTTTCTGTGACCCCTTGGACAAAAGGAGCCGGATATTCCGGAGTCAGTAACCCGCTTCGGGGATTTGAGTGCTGCCGTTGGCCCATTAAGGGCTCTTCCGCCACCATCTCTATTTCAACACCCTGACTAGTATTGAAAAATCCTTAATGACCTCAGCTCCAAATACGTCGAAGTAGCTCATTAAGGTATCTGATAACGGTATTTTGTAGAGGGGTTAAATACAAGCATTTTTTACTATGGGAGGGGGGGTCTATCTGGCTTCGTTTAGGCGGGAGGGGCAATTAAAAAAAAAAAAAAAATACTTAAAATGAAAAAAAAATTGAGAAACAATGGCAACACTTACAATAAAGGACTTTAGAATTTTTGGAAGCCAGGAATCTGTTCTTTGATATTATTTTTAAATCAAGTTATAGCTGCTAATAGTTTTTGAAAAAATACTTTCAAACTTGAAATTTAAGAAAAAAAATTAAAAAAAAAAGTTGTATGCTGATTTTCTCAATATTGAGAAAATAGATACTTAATTTGTTTATAGTTTTTGTTGCCTAAATCAATTCTTAATCGAACACTGAAAACCACATTGATTTATGTCCTCTAATTTTTGAGAAAATTGAAAATTACTTTTATATGTCGCTCCGCTTAGAGTACCTACAAGTTGCTACCCTTGCGCCTTGAGATCAGTATGGGAGGGCATGCTGCTCCCTCCCTGCTTGGGGTCACTGTTGGATTTTGGGATGGGTGCAAGGCTGAGTATATGCAAACTTTGTTTAAATTATATTAGTTTACCCATGTCAACAACATTCTTCAGATACAGTCTCTGGCCTGAAATTTCACATTGGGAGACAAAATTTTGCTGATTTGCATTTTAGACAATTTAGAAGGGATTCCTGGCTTTAAAAAATACTATAGTTCGTTGTTGTAAGTGTTGCCATTGTTTTTTAATATTTTATTTTAATTTTATTTATAATTTTTTTTTAATTATCCCTCCCGCCTAAGCGGAGCTAGATAGACCCCCCCCTCCCATAGTAAAAAATGGTTGTATTTAAGTCCTCTACATAAATCCCTCATAAGTTTTCATCACCAAAATTATTTTACTCACCCCAATTTTTGTCCTTAAATTTCAAGTTTGAAATTGATTTTTTCAAAAACTATTTAAAGGAATAACTTGATTTAAAAATAATGTGAAAGAACAGATTCCGGGCTTTCTAAAATGATATAGTCTATTATTGTAGGTGTTGCCATTGTTTTTTAATGTATTTTTTTTTCATTTAAAGTATCATTGTCTTTAAATTACCCCTCCCGCCTGAACGGAGTAAGATAGACCCCCCCTCCCATAGTAAAAAGTGCTTGTATTTAACCCCTCTACAAAATACCGTTATCAATTTTTGGCGCCGTAGTTATCGTACTCTCCCCTCCACTTCTCTCAAATTGGGACTTAATTCATTGGGAATTTTTTCATAACGAACTACAAACTATCTTCCAAACATATGAACTAAATCCCACTGAATATTTGGTGGTACTTAGTTCATTTGGCTAGTGGAAGTTAGTCCCTGTTGGGACTTAGTTCGTCTTTTTATTTAAAGTTGGTCGATCAGATTTACGTCGTTTAATCTTTTTCTCCACTGTCCATAGTGTCCATCAATACAAATATGACCAAATGTCATTCCAAGAGGCGTTATCCTATAGTGTCAATATCATAATTCGATGAAAACCACCTGAGCTCATTTTCTTGGGTTTGTAACTAAAAGTTGGTTAACCAAAAAATTATTAAAAATCCAAAAATAAATAAAAATAAAAATAAATAATCTAGAATTCAAAATAAGCCTGTTGAAAAAAAACTCTTAATCCGCATCTTCGTTGCTACGGTGGAGGTGGTCCTATATATCGGTCTTGCAAGCTACCTGGGGAACTTTTGCGATACGTAAATCTTTTTGTTTTAAGCAAATTTACTTTCCTTCTCTCGTTACTAAAATTAACATTTTTAAGACGAATTGGGCCAAATTTTTATTGTCTTTAATGTTGATCGAATTTTTTTACGGATTAATAACAGCAGCATTCTCTGGCCTATTTGACGAACTAACAAAATTTGTATTTACATGCATTTTCCAAAAAAATTACAAATAACAATTACCTACCTAGCTCCGTTCTTTTGAAACCACATGTCGTCGGTGTGCATATCATCCAATTGGGGCCAAAAGAATTGGTTATCATCGACTGATAGCTCTCGTCGTTGACGGTGATGGCCTGGCCAACGTCGTGCTCAAAGAAGTATGGACAGATGATGCCGCCAGTCCAAAGTTTGTTTCAAACAGTGACTTTCCCTGGATCCATTGCTATTTGGTGTTACTATTGTTATTGTCTCAAACTCGACAATATTGCTTGTTAATTAACCGATTCATCGAGAATAGTCCTCTCGGAAGAACGACTATGGCGACCGTAAAAGGGGCGAAACGCGCGAAATGTTGCTCGAACAGAAGACTCACTTTCATAAAACATTTCACTCATTTGCACATGTTGCTATAATTTTTATTTGGCCAAGAAGACCAAATAAATTACAGCCAATTTGACAGTTGCAGCTTCAACAATATGGCTGCAATCACCTGTTAAAGTTTGGAAATCCCTATTGGAAAACCATTTATATGCAAGTATTAGTTAAATGGACTTTGTTACATTTGATGCTGATTTTTGAGCTTCAAGGCAGATGTTTAAGAAGTTACGTGATAGTTACTTAAAGATTTTTCGACATCAAAAGTTTCGACGTCTATATCACTCTTTTACCCGCATAGTGAATTCCCCTTATGATTTATAGTCGGTGGCAGAAGGTCGAGAGTTTTGGAGGGTCCTCTTGACATTTGACATCATGAATGAAGGATTTTGTGTTATTCTTGCCGACTTGACATCAGTTTCCTAATTAAATTTACTCATTAGATACCATAACTACAATTCGCGGTGAGTTTCTCTTAACAACACACCAAACGTAACCTATTCGATACTCTGTGGCTTGTATCTGCCAAACAAGCTAGAATTCTTTCCAACTGATAATAATTGTCAACGCGGTTAACTCGTACGTAAAATTTAAAGTGTAATCCATCCTACGACCGAATATATAGCTTTTTGAAAAAATAATAAGAACATTCGTTCACAAAGTCGCCGCAAGAAGAAAAATGCATGTCAACCAAGAGTGTCCACATCGCATTCCTTTCTGTCTCCCATATTTCACTGCTATAGCTGCGGTTTGTCGTGGAACTTGAAAGATGAATGTTCCACACAGAAGTCGACTTGAGTAAGAAGTGAACTTCAGGTCATTTTGAAAAGTTCTCTTGGGGAAAGTTTTACTATACTCCAGCACGAGATCGGAAGGACACTTCATTCCACAATATATACATAGACACTCGTATATAGTTTGTTTGCTAAAGTGTCACGTAAAGTTCCCCAGGGTAGTTAGTTCATTGAACTAAACACACACAGAAAGTGGTTGGTAAGAACAGTGTTTTTATCCTCTTGTCTCAAAGGATACGAAATAAGGGCTTGCCGTTGCGTGTGAAGAGTTCGTCCTTTTCCAGGTAGCTATTGGCAATTATAGTAATTGTTTGATAGGATTTTTTCTTGCACTCCTCCCACAAGTGTTAATCTGTTCAGAAAGTATAACAGTTTTAGGGAAAACTTACGACCAGAGTTCTAGATTTGATTGAGAAATTAGTGAAATCCTTCTAGTGTGGACCAACAACTTCGAGAAGGTAAAGTTGGCTCGGCATAGAGGAGAAAAAAAACTTTCAGTTTGTATACACTTTCTCTGGATTATGCGGTTTTTGTGGTAAACAAATATATCCGATGGAGGCGATGTCAGGACGATAAAAGGAAATCGAAATGAAAATTGACCCAGATAAGGAAGAGAGCTATAACAATAAGAACAAAAGTGTTATTGGAGATAACACTCAAGCAAATTTATTGTTATGTGTCTTGGTGGTTTTGTAATCGTCATTCGGTCGCTCATACCGAACTAGATGTAATAGCGTTCGTCACATGAAACTAAAAGTCCGAAGGTATACATGAGGTATACATTTTGGGAAAGGTACATTACTGACTGACGCATATTGAACCCTACTCCTGCCAATTGAAGGGACATACAATTTTTTGCTGTATTCGGCATAGAGACCTACATCTCATATTCCTCAAGTCTACAATGACGTTGGAATTCGTAAGTTATTTATAAGTTATTTATGAACATTTATATATACAATTTGACTTAAGGCTAGTTTACAAAGTGGTTATTAATATTTTATATGTTGGCTCAACAACAGGGGCCCAACGGTTTACATTGATTTTTTTTTTAAATTCTATTTACATAAATTGTGATTGTTTTCTCAGATTCATACTCTTAGTATGCATCGTTGTCAGGGTTGACCTCAGGGTGTTCAAATCTGGGTGTCGATGTTATAAAGGGTGTTTCTTAGAGATTTGGTTTTTAAACTGGCAACACTGTTTCTACAGATTTTCAATTTGACAGTTGAAATTTGATTTGTAGTTCGTACGTTTTGGCATTTTAAGATGAATAGATAAACGTCAGGACAACGCTTGCAAATTGTGCAAACTTATTTGGAAACCATGATTCGGTTCGCTAAATATGATTCAGCTTGATCCTCATTTTCAGTGCAAAATGTTGCTCTACCACGAGGCGCATTTTTGGTTAAATGGATGTGTAAACAAGCAAAATTGCCTAATTTGGGATGGAGAAAACCCAGAAGCCTTTGACGAGACGCCCTTACAGCCACTAAAACTCACTGTTTTGTGTGTTTTATCCTGGTGGAATCATCGGCACATATTTCTTTAAGGACAATGCCGGCCAGAATGTTACCGTCAATGGAGAGCGCTATAAAAACATGATATCTGACTTCTTCGTTCCTCAGTTGAATGGCATTGACGTGACATAGCTTTGGTTTCAACAACAAGCGACACCATCAATTTATCGCGTAATGGACCAGTGAACAGACCTCCACGATCCTGTGATCTCACACATTTAGATTACTTTCTTTGGGGGTATGTGAAGTCATTAGTCCTTGCGGATACATCAGAGGCAACATTCGCCGTGTTATTGCTGATATACGGCCCCAGTTGCTCGATAAAGTTGTCGAAAATTGGACTTCACGATTGCGGTTTATTCGAAGTAGCCGTGGCGCGCAGAGGCCCGAAATCGTTTTTTAAACAGTAATGGCTTAAATTACCTATTAAATAAAGCTAACATAATAGACATTAACATTAGCTTCAAGTGTTTTATTTCATAATGAATTTGTTTACCTCTAAAAAAACACCCTTTACTTAGAGTTCCTTGAGGGTTTCTTTCACGGTCGAAGACCTTGGAGGTTTTAATAGGTTGCAGCACCCTTTGTCCTTTGTTAATTTTTTTTAACTCTTTCCCTCTCCCATAGATAGTTCAAGTCCTATGAGCGGTTCTGCTGGCTCTTGTCTCTAGGTGGCTATACCTATCAAGCAAACATTTACTCTATAGTCTTCTTGTCTAATTCGTGAAGACTGCTTAGGCATAAACACAAACAAACTTAGACCTCATGACATCTGCGTCAAGTGAATTGATGTCTGACTTATTGCCAGTAGTCTTACTCGAAATTGATCCGAACCCACCAAGTTTATATTCTTGTTCTATAAGTCGGTCTTCGACGTGAGAGCGAATTTGCTCGCATCTTTGACTGTCTATTGCAGTTATATTCATAGGTTCACTGCTCGAGAAGGAAGGAAAATGAGTGCTGTTATCAGCAATGACCCGAACCGCTATTGATATGGAGAAGAAATAGCGTTTGGAACTATGGAACTTATGGACCATTATAGGCTCCGCGAGAAATGTTGTCTGGTGCGCTGCTACCCGGTTTTCTTTCTATAGTCTGGGTGATATGATCCTGGTTCCACATTTAGGGCTAGGTGAATTTCCCGAAAATAAATTTCTCTGATTAGCAGAACTCTTTTATCGTAACTTTCGGTAGAGGTTAGGTTAGGTTAAAATGGAAAGAGCCGCCACACATGATGATGGTGTTGAATCAGTTTGAGCTACTAATAAGGTGTAGATAGTTGACTTCTTATATCTGTGTATGTTAAATCGTTTTGGTCATTATAAAGCAAACTCTCAGATGAAGCAAGTACAGAAAGAGTGGTTTCCCCTTATTCACACAGCTTTGTTGCATCCTTGTATATAAGACAACGTCCCAGTGATGACACCTATTGTAACGCTTTTTATATAATAAACACACGTTAAAGAGATTATGACTACTCTTTTAATGTAGGGTGAACTACACATGCAGTCTGTCAAGTGAGACCACACTTTTGGAGAATTTTAGATCCAGCCAAACCTTTTTTTGCCGCTAGACTACACATGTTATTCCATTTGTCTGCCTCCAGGTTTGTTCTTTTGATACCATCCATACTTTGGAGTATCTTTATCTAGTATCATAGGTAATGCCAAACATGGAGCCGTTTGACGAGTTCATAAGCTTTACAATTTCCTTGAATGTCTCGTTGCCCGAGCACCCAACCATCTCGCTGAAGGATGAACGACAGTCTGAGGTTGTTATGGTGTTTATAGAAAATGATTCCAAGGACTTGATTACCTCTTGCCTATCTGAGAAGATGCGGATATCTTTGGAGGATATTACCTTTTCTTTCAACCAATATTATTTTGCCGGCATTATTTCCGCATGTAATACGCTACTGTGATAGGGAAGACAGAAGTAGGACAGAAGACTTAGTTGTTGATCCATCTGTGAAGAACTGTCATCTCCAGAGACATTGGCACTGATCTTGTTGATCTTGATTGTCTTGCAGTATTTTCCTGCAGTTTACGACGTTTCAACGAATGCGTTCGATCACATTTTTAAGAAAGAATTATTTAAAAAAAAAAAACTCAAAAGATATCAAAGAAATTGGTTCGTCTTTGATGGATTGGGGTATCAGCAATAGATCGAAAAGTTTGGGCCAATATGTCTACACCTTATCTGTCGCAGTGTTAGGCCAAAATGTCTCAAACGAAATATGCAAATTTACAGGCACATCGCGTCATTTATTTGGGTTTTGTAAAATGTTTATAGACATCCCTAGTTTAAATAAAATATGCTGGACATACAAATATATACTCCACTACTATAACCCTAAAAAAAATTACTATTCACTTGAAATGATTTTCTATCCCACTTCACTTGATAACTTTCCTATGCTTAACCCAAATATCCAAAAGGAAAATGGATTTAAAAAACGCAAACCAAAAAACCAAACTAAACATACTCGTAGTTATTTCTATAGTATTCGTCCTTCTATGTGTGCGTGTGTTTGTGAATAATCTTCCTATTTCACCCTCCAGATAACGACCGCTTTCGACCGCTTTCACCATGTTCTCCTTTTTTTTTTTTTTGTTTTTTCCAGAAATATGTGATGAGCGAAGATCAAAAAGTCTACTCCTACAACAGAGAGATGCCATTAATTTTTATTGGAGGTGTGCCCAGATCCGGAACAACACTAATGCGGGCAATGCTCGATGCTCATCCTGATGTGAGGTAAGTGCCCACCCCTAAGCATAGATAGATGTACACTGGAACGTAATTGCTTTATTTGTTCCCAATTTTGGAGCGAAATCATCAGTTTTCTAGAACATGATAGCACCGACTATACCGACTTGAAAATATTTTCACTCTGCCAAAAATGTTGAGGTTATACGAGTAGGAGCGGTAACCCAATAGTCAGTTTGATGTTTGACGTTGTCGTACAAATGAGACGATACTGGGTTATGTGGGGTTAAGGAAAAACTGCATTTTGGCATTCACAAATGATTGTTAGTCTATGGAGAAGACCAAACAGTCTCAGTGGTAGAGCACAAGCCACATTTTGTGCATCACACCAGCCTGGCTGCTTGTGTATAGGATTTTGGTTGCCGATATGAACTTTGGGATGCAGACCGGAAATATTATTTATTTTAAATTGAATTTTGAGATAAAGTCTGCTTGCATACACCGGAAAGGAGTTGGTATATGTGGTGCCAAAAAAGGAACACATATTGATTGCGTCACTATACTTTGAGTCTGGCGCTGGTTTGCAAAGAAACTTTAAGTAAATATGGCATGCGATTTAAATCGGTTAAAATAGGATGTTTGTTATGCTCATAAACGAGGTTAAGTGAAGCGTGTGGTGTTTGATTAAATTATTCAATTGGTTACGTTTTGAATATTTAATAAGGTTAAGTTGCAGACTTAATAATGACTCCTTACGAACGTAACGCAAGGCTATGTACCTGCATGTCCTCTAAATTGAAGCACACTTACGTGATCGATGCAGCCGCCAGGTCACAGATTTTTGAAAAATATACACTTTTCGGAAATTACGCTAGAAGAAATTACGCCAGATTTTTATTTTGGAAAAAATGCCAGAAAATGTTTTTGTTTTCGAATTTGGGAAAAATATCAGAATTTTGTTTGGAAAATATGCCAGAAATTAAAATGGAAATTAAGCCAGACAGATGTGGAAAAATGAACAGAAAGTAAAAAACCTCGCAACCAATCCAAATCCTACAGTTACCCCAAGCAGGGGAGTTCCAGGGGGGGGGCAGCATTTATTTGTATGTAAAGTTCTCATTTTGGACTTTATTGCAATTTCAGGAATGCAATAAAGCCCAAAATTACGTTTTGGACCTTTCTGCAAAAGACTTTATTTCATGGCACCGTTTTTTCCATCAGCAGGAAAACATTTTCTCTTTGGCGTTTTTTCTATTTGCAGAAATGGAAAAAACGCTAGACAAATTTTTGAAAAAAATAAATTTCGGAAAGATAGCCAAAAAAATTCTGGCTTTTCTTCCTAGGAAAAAAAGGCCAGTCTTTTGTATAGAAAATTTTCTGGGGTTTTTTCCAAAAAAAAAAAAAATCTGGCGTTATTTCCTCTGGTGTAATTTCCGGGAGCCCACTTTTCATTTGTCCATTGATCTATTATACCCACATGGCTGACACCGCAACCTAATAGGTCTTCCTTAATATACAGAGTTCAAGAGATGAGGGTGTTTCTTTGTAAAAAATAATTTTTCTTAAATAATGTGCGGTGGGCATTCACAGTGAACGTGTTTGGTGGATCTATCGCCCTACACACAAAACCTCGTGAGGAGGACCAAAAACTGTAACTGCTCCTGGAAGACTGGTTCGAGACCCACACTGCATATTGTCTTTAGGGCTCTGTTGTGGTGGATATTGTCAGCCCCAAGTGGTTTCTTTATTATTTTGTTGGATCGGGGGTCTCCGGTTAAGCCCAAATTACACCTTATGGCTTTTTTTCACTGCACCACCTCTGACGAACGTCTGACAAACATCCGAGACTATTATTGTCTTGAGAAATCTACTTAATTTATCCGTTCAGTGATTGTTGTGTTGTAACAGGGGTCTCCGCTTAAGCCCCCAAAAAACACACAAATTACACCTTAAGGCTTTTTTCACTACGCCACCTTAGACGAACGTCTGACAAACATCCGAGACTATTATTGTCCGGAAAAATCTACTCAATTTAGCCGCTCAGTGATTGTTGTGTTAGAACGGGGGTCTCCGGTTAAGCCCCCGAAAAACATACATATTACAACATAAGGCTTTTTTCACTGCACCACCTCTGACGGACGTCTGATAAACATCCGAGACTATTATTGTCCGGAAAAATCTACTCAATTTAATCGTTCAGTGATTGTTGTGTTGGAACGGGGTCTCCGGTTAAGCCCCCAAAAAACACACAAATTACACCTTTAGGCTTTTTTCACTACGCCACCTTAGACGAACGTTTGACAAACATCCGAGACTATTATTATATTGTCCTGAGAAATCTACTCAACTTAGCCGTTCAGATTTGGCGTAAAATTGTAGATCCTCTTCATTTGTCCCGAAAATGAAAATTCACCACTAGGGTCCTATACGGGCCTGTTAATAAAGTCAGTACCGTGGTCATTATCATGATTTGTATGTGTCTTATTTAATTGTATAGTTCTAAAGCGAAACCCTATAAAAACTGTTTTTTAGCTGTAGTTGGACAGTGGACATATCTACGGTTGATTTTGGGCTTTAGCTCTCCCTTGGCCTTTTGAAATATTGCACTTTCCACTGCCTGTGAAAAGTTTTATATTTAAGACCTTTATATCACAGCTCAGCAAAACTTTATTAATTTTAAGTAGGTGGTAGGTTTACACATGAGCGTGCTAAAAAAATCATCAGAGGAAAATATGTATGCCGCAGAACGGCAAACACACTAACCACTACACCATGGCCTGGGTATGCATCGGTGGCAAAAGAGAAATATCTATCAACTAACCTAGCCTTGCTTAGGTTTAGCCCTACAACTACCTCATATTTTAACTTTAAGCTGAGATCCGATGAGATCCGTATGGTCTTGAATTTTGTAGACGCCATACAACTTGATATATATTTATTTCGGCATAAAACAAGTCCAACCTACCACATACCACAATACAGCGGACATACGCATATCTTCCACATATGTATAGAACATCACAACCGTCAAACCGCATAGTGAATTTAATTTTCGCCTGTGGTTGGCGGGTCCAATGGCCAAAAATGCAAAATAACCCATACCAGGCATACACAGTACACACTCATTCGTATCACCACCGATAGTCAAAAATAATAATTAAACCTATCACCTGGTGGTTGGAGCCTACAACAGAAAACTAGGTACGCTTTTCAACTTTTTGCGGCTAGACCACTACTTCATAGAAATGTTGCACAAAACCTCCTATAGATTATGTGGAGCGAGATGGTTAGTGAAATATTTGAAATAAATTCTGGAATTTTCAAAACTGATTTTCCATTCTCCACGAGTAATGATATGGACGGGTGGACTGGGCACATTCCATTTGTTGGCTGTCATGACGAACTGCGACAACGTCGGTATGTGTGGTAAATGGATTGACAGTGGTTGTCACTTTTTGCGTGCATGTCCTTTGTCAACGAAATACGCGCTGTGTGTATGAATTTGATGATTCTCCTATACCCGCCGCCGCGCCGGCCGTGCCGCGATAGTTATCCATTTTTGTTGTGAGGACATTAAATGGGAGGACCGGATATTTATTTTCATGTGGGTGCTGATGGCTTCTGGTGGTTAGTTGCTGAGGGAATGGATGTTTTGGGGTATTATTATTTTTTTTTATTTCGTTCAGCCTGATTTGTTGGAAGGTGAGAATTTTTCCAACTGGACAGTTGTAGGTTAGTGGGAGGAGGGTCGGTCTACCGGATGTGAAAAGTTATTCCATTAATCTGAATCCGGTGTAGGTTGCACAGGAAATTAATTTTTTGTATGTATGAGAATATCTATATCACGGAGTGAATTATGAGGATGTTGGCCAATGGATTTTTTGTTACGTATTATTATTTGTTACCAATGAAAAATTCAAGTGAACTGGGATGTGAATGTTATCCATTTGTTAATACTTAATAGGATTATCGTTTTTTTTATAGAGCAACAAAAAAAGAAGGAAATTCCAATTCGATTTGTATCCTGTGGATGGAAAATTTAATTTTGAATTTTTTATTAAGTAATTAATGGATGTTTCGCATTTTTTTACAAATTTATGAAATGCCCTTCTATAATATTTTATTTATTGAATAAATTTTAATACAAAATATATTTTTTTAAGAGATTTACAATTTATTTCATTCAATGTGAATTTTCCTTTAGGACTGCTCTAATTTCAGACAGTTGTCGGTAAATTTGTTATCATAAGGACCGAACTTGGTGTCGAAAGCTAAGCTATCGGCCTTGAACTCCGTGTTTGTAACAACTCTTACCCATGGTTATGAAATTTGGGTATCCACTCACTAGAGCTGTTAGCTAATCGTATGTATTCGTTACTTAGTAATGAGCATTTTATTAAGTATCGAGTAACGAAACTTGTCAAATCTAGAAGTAGTGAGTTAGGGACTCTGGAACTATTTACATATCTGATTCTTATGATTTCTGATCTGATTCATTGATTTTTTGCCCATTTCAGTTTTAAAGTGGAGGTTGAAAGGGATTGGTAAAGGAGGGGGAGATATGGGTCAGTACGACGGAGTTAAAAAAATATTGAAACCATAAGGTCTTACGCCAAGACTTCTCCATAACAAACAACAGAAGAAGGAAAGAGACTGCGGAAATTTCATTCTATATAATTGTTGAAATTCGTACCATTTTCCCATTGCCAGAGACCAGAACCACATTTTGAAAGAAGTTTGACACTACTGGCTGTCGACTAAAGATTGCCAGTCAAAGGGATAGAGAGTAAAGTGCAGAAAACGAGATGCGCTTTTTTTTTATTGTGGTCGTCTAGATACGAATAGTTTCGTTAGTCTATCAGTTCTTTTGGCATCTGAACTAATTTCACTGCGCCTCAATTCAACCGTTCAGATTCGGCGTAAAATTGTAGGTCCCTTTCATTCGTCCCAAAATTAAAAAAAAAAGAAAAAAACTCGGACAAACTAAGGGTTGTGAAAATTTATTTTTATTTATCCTAAACACCCTCATTCGAATTTTGACTAAACACGACCTACATTGCCCATCAAATTAAATACAGTACCCACATTAAATTTAATAACGAAAGTAACGAGTAAAGAGATTTTTGTACCGAGTAGTGATCCAGTATTTCACGTTACATGCACATTGCACAGCTCTATAGTAAAATAGCTCCCTGATGATTTAAAATGATGATGACGACAATCGAGGGAGTACCTACGTAAAACTCACGCAAAATAAAAAAAATTGATGAAAAAATTGTCAAATGACAAAAAAAAAGACAAATTTTAAAAGGAGCACTAAATCAATTGACCGATTTTAGGCGCCATCTATTGAGTGAAGTAGTGAAACCCAACCATAGTTGGAAAATGCTGGATTAAGCTAATGCTAAAGACTATCTATGGCTCCACCTCCCCGCAAAGTGAGTCACTAATCATAAATCCATGACACACGAATTAGGGTAGCCTGAACTAATACCGAAAAATTGTATTTTCAATTATCCTGTTCATCCTCTACTATTTTTAAGATCAATTTGGTTGCAAATTCATCTCGAAACTCGTGACCAGCTGACAGATGCAAAATTTTTAGAAAAAAAGTATAATTTGAAATAAATAATGAACATGAAATAATTTATCAAGACATCACTTGAATATCCTTCAAGTTTCGTGCAACAGAATGGAACACAGAAACTAAACATTTTTATGCCAGGTTTTACAACATAGGTCTATACCTAGCTTGAGAATTAGACCAAACAAAACCCTTTTGCTGACCAAAAGGATTCCCAAAAGCGAATTCAAGCGAAACCCAATAGTTCCTTCTTCGACCAAAACCTATAATAAAAAAACAACCACAAAATTTCTTGTCCAAATATGTTTTTCTTTATTCAGTTACTTGGTCCGTTTTGTTAATGAAATCCATCCAGCTTCCATTAGTCCTTTTTAGTTCTCCTTCTGTGGATGGGCAGCCCATTGAGCGATTTGTTCCGAGTAAGCTCCCTGGTAGCCTTGGGCGCATGGAACCGGCTGCAATTGTGGTTGGCAGCTGAACAGGTAGTTCTTTGGGCACGGTGGAGGTGAGTATGATGGAGCCGAATAAGATGGTGCTGAACCATAAGAAGGTGCTGCGCCATACGATCTGGCTGCCTTGCGAATCCTCAGCGATTCGAGGTTTTCAGCAGCTCCCTGCTGAACATTTTGCTTGGATGGTTCCAATTCACTAACTGCGGCATGAACTGCTGCAGCGGCGAAGACAGCGATCAAAGCGAATCCAATAAAGAATTTCATGATTAAAGTGGTTTAGGGTTTAGATGTTTGTGACTGCGATAGAACTCAAAGTGAACTGATGACAATCAACTGTCGCACCGGCATATTTATTTGTGCGGCAAAAGTGCAACTGTCAACAGTTCTGTGTAGAGTGGCCGCACAAAGAGTGCGCAAAATTTCAACACCCGGAACGTAACCTGGCATAGACATAAATTGGTGTCAGTATCTTGTGGTGCATGTTGGTGCGTTGCGTAAACGCGGAAAACATTTCCACTGCAACTTTTGGCGAATGGGCAAATTTTTTTTTGTAGTTCACTTTTTGAGAACGGGTCAAACGTTTGTTGTGTCATCGGGTGACATAGATTTTTTTCTGTGTATGTATAGGTATATGGTCGGAGATATATATTTATTACCCTCAGGCCGTTGTAGGCTTATCTGGACAATTAATTACTAAGATTAGATTGCGCTGCAGTGTTAATTAAATTATGACCACAAGGGGTGTGCTGATCTGAGTTCTGCTGACAGATTTTGGCTTCTTCTAATAGTGGGTGCGAGAATATAGTATCACTATGTGGGGGTTGGTAAATCTGATATGGCAATTATGCCAGGGGCTTTTTGGGGCGCATCGCCTCTTGTTTCAATTAATTTATATACATTGTACGTTCAAATAGCTTCGGGGGATGAATTGGTAGTTGACTATACAATAAATGCAAAGGGGAATTTAATTTGTTGCATTTGGTGATTTGCATCAGTAAATAACAGAAAATCATATCGCAATTAAATTGGAAAGCAGCCAATACAGTTGATTGCATAACTAATTAGCTCTAAACCAAATCAGATTAGGTAAACTTTTTTTTTTCGATGTTATGTTTGAGCAGATTTGGATATAAAGTTTATAATTTGCACAACGATGTGCATGATGCAAATAATGCACAATCAATGAACTATGGAACTGCGAATGATTTTCATATAAATGTTGATATTGCTCTAATGAGTTTGGCAGCTCATGAAACGTACTGGAATGTTACAGTACAGTATCTTTATTTGATTTGATTTTGTCTATATTCTGTATCTACTATATGCGCGTGCTTATATTGCAGCCATTTTCAATTAGCGGCAGCAGGTGGTGAATTCACGAGAGTTGTAAATTAAATTATTGGGAGTTATCATAAACATAAAGGATTTTAAATACATAGTAAGAATTGCTTAGAAATTCAATTGGAAATTTCCCGCAGATCTACTTACCTAACAAAATTAGCTCCGTCGGTCGTGGGAATATTAACTTGCATGCCCGCAGAATGAGAGTACCCTATAACGACTTCTGCAGGAGCAGCATGGACGAGGATGAAGAGGAAACCACCGTTCACCTCCTCTGCTCCTCTCCAGCTCTTGCCACCATACGCATGGCTACATTAGGGGCTTATTTATTTGAGGACCTAAGCGCGATCTGTCCCGTACCGATTCTTGCTGCATCAGCAAGTTCGTTACTAAGTCGAATTGGCTTCACTGAAATATCAACACGCAACTCACCCATTTTTGTCTCTTTCTAAAGACTAAACTGCCAACGGAAAGAGCCGACCACGACAGTCAATTTTACCTTCACCCGTAGAACTTTCAGACTCCGTCAGAAGGGATAGGCAGGAGGTAGACTGTTTCGGTCTCCCCTCGTCGATTTCTCCTGCCGCAGTCTTTCTTATCTGATCTATACCAGCCACCCTCCTTACCAACGGATTGTCGAAGACTAACCGCAAACTGGAGGAGCTGACTACATCAATCAACCTCGTCTCGACAATTCGAGGACCCCGTTAGGGGCAACAGACGGGGGTTAGACTGTTTCGGTCACCCCTTGCTTTTTGCGGTACCAAGCTGTAGGTCGGAGTGCTTCAATCAAGCTTCTCTGCTCAACACCAGTCTCTGTCATGTGGACTGATCGTCAAAAGACATACTGCTACAGTCCTTTTTCCCCCCATCCTTTTTCCAACAGACAATCCATCCACCGACTTTTTGATCCAGCAGCAAAGCGGACTGGTTTCAATCACCCACTTCTGCCACGTACCAGTATCCTTGATGGTCTGTCGGAGGCAATTGGCAGAGGGTAGACTGTTACGGTCAACCTCCACCCTGACCCGAAGACTAAGCCGCAACCAGGAGTTGAAAACTCAGTCACCTCAGCCTCAGTCACCATCAAAACTTCTCAACGAGGTAGAACACCCAAAGTCGCAAGTAGCATTAGAATTACCGCCTCTTGTGGTATCACAATGGACCAAATAATTATGGTCTAAGTGTGTCCTCTTTGGGACAACTACCTTACCTAACCTAACTTACTTACCTAACACAGCTTCGTCGAGGGTCAATTGTTCCAATCATACCTGATTTTACTCAGTATGACTTAATATGCCTCAATCCACTAAGCATCAGCTTTGAGCACACCCTGGGTTCAACAATGAATGTAAGCAAACCTTCGCAGCGAAGAACAAGGCATTTCAAAGAATGGCAGTCACAAACGTTAGAACAAAAAATATCGAATTTTGTAAAACTCCGAAATATGAGCAACCTATGAATATAGAAGGAGCAGTTCGCGATCCTTCTGATCTATGACAAAAGCCAATAAGCAGTTGCTCTTCATTTCTGGTGCTGAAAATTTGTTGACTGTATGAACACTCCAATAGGAGGATGACCCGGTGATTAATTTTGTAATAAAGAACAAAGACTTGCCACTTTGCTTTTCTCGATTCGGCTCTACTTGTGACAGTTAGATTTTAATGGAGCATGATCTCCTTATAAAAGTGTCGAGATTTCTTGGAGTCAGAGTTCAATTTTTCCTATTACAGTCGGACTTCTGTGTAACGAACCCATTGGCACCGGCAATACGCTTCGCTATAGGGGAGCTAAAAAAAAGCGATAATCACAACTTGAAGGATACTTGTGTGCTGAAAAAAACTTGTTTGCAGAGAGGAATTAGTCATAGTAGAGACTAGAGAAGTCTAAATATGTATTTAAAAACCTGGAAAATCGCAGTGTTGAAAAAAAACACCTCGTTATAGAGGAGTCTTCGCAATAATGGAGTTCATTATAGAAGAGTCCGACTGTACTACCCCACTGAACTGCTCAACTCTTGCAGAACTGTGGTCAGCTTTGTCATTAGGCGTATTTTTTTGAGAATCTATAGCTAGCTCACTTTTACTTTTACATGCAAAACTGTTATACTCACTATTGGTTTTGTTATACTCACTTTTGGTTTTGGATGTAAAAGTAAAAGTGAGCTAGCTTTAAATTCTCAAAAAAATACGCCTATTGATGGCTAATAGTATACACAAAACTGTAATCATAATATCGGTACGGCTATGTCCAACAGCGTTCTTCTTAAAGTCTTATGTTAATCTCAATAAATTGCAAGAGTTCCCAATCACTGCCAGTAAATAAGTTTCACGGCGCCATAAGTTGACACAACATTTTTCCATCCCTCTGCACACAATCAAAAAAATATTCCCATAAAAATCGTTAATTTACTTTTTTAAAACAATCACGCCCATGAAACTCATCTACTAGTAGGTACCTCAACATCAATAAAGCTGGTCATAATAATGAAAATAACGTCTCATAAATTTCCCCTTGGAAAAAGAAAAAAAAAAATAAAGTCCCCAGCCAGAAGGTTGCCATAACACGACTGCATGTCGCAAATTAAGTTTACATTCCCTCGGGAGCAGATATATACGTAGGTACCTACCTAATAAAAATAATTTGAATATCGTTCACTTAAACAGACAATTTCACCGTTCAAGTAGCACTCCTTCGCAATTCGCCGTCGACCCTTGAACAAAAAAAAAAAACAAAAAGAAAAGTCCCTTTTCGATGTATTTATAGCGCAAGGGCGTTAAATTGAAATTACTTTTCTTATGACGTGCGAATTTGCTTTTTATCACTCCTTGGTCCTTGTTCCCTATATAAATTTTCAACTCCCATCAAAATGCGAGTTGATAAAAACAAGTGTAATTTGCATCATAAAATTACACACTTTGCGCAACATAGTGTTGCTAGGATAATAGTATCTCACTATATATTCGGCGGATCTAGTGTTCGTTTAACAACCTTCCATAAAGGACGACAGCCGAATAAAAGGATACCGACTCTGCATGAGGGGGTACATCGAAGTAATGATGGTGATTTGCTCGTTAATGCGAGCAAAAGGATTTTAAATATCAACGTGTCGGTGTGTCTGTATGTGTATGCTCAACAATTTAGTGGCGTCTTACGGATTTGATTAATGGTTATGGTACGATGGAGTAAGCTATCCACCTTGTCGTAATGGAGACAAATTGAAAATTAATGTTTTTTTCCTGAATTAATTGGTTGTCCTTGCTGGAGATGAGATTTGTGTCCTGATTGGTGAATAAAATCCATGACAGAAGCAATTCAGTTAATCGAATACGCAATGTAATCGAAGCTGTAATGTATAAAGGACTCTGCTTTAATATTTAATCACTGGTCGCACTGACTGACGTTGCGTTGCCGTGTAGGTATACCCCTTGACCATCACAAAAGAGCTCAACTTAGTCGGGGCAAAATAAAAAAAAAAAAGTCAAAGGGAAGGCAAAAATAACTGAAATCTTCAGCACATGCACAGTTCACGACCTTAATCGATTGATATCGTTTTAAAAATAGCTGCCACAACTTCATTTGTTCTCATTTGCCCCATCCTCCTGCGACTGATGCACAGGGCACCCTGGGAACAATACCAACAGACGGCATTGGATCTGACACTGCACAAAAGAACTATAGCAGCGAGCGCATTGATTTCATACCACAGAGAGCTAGCGCCGGCAAAAGAACGCTTGCGACGAAACGAACAAAGGAACGCAAATCATTTTTATTTCGTCTTTCGTTGTCCGTTTTTTTTTATGTCGAACAATGAAACAACAGGAATCATACTCCGATCACATTCTAGCACATCATACATATGTTCACATACTTCCTGTGGGCCATCCTGGACTCCATGTTTTTTTTTCGTTTTTTTTGCTGCCCACTCGAAGTGATTTTGGAATCGAAAAATTGTGGAACAACATGCTTGTTTTCTTTTGTCTTGCCAATCGCGGAAGGAAGTCAGAAGTGGATGTGTTTTGTAAAAGAAAGCGAGGGAGGAAAGAAAAAGGATAACGATGATTTGGTGGATTTTTTTCCCCTACATCTACAACGTGACAAAAGAATAAGAAAAGTCATTCAGTGTTGTCTTCCGAGTAGTTCTCTTGGGGTCAGATACAAAACAAAGCAACATAGAGTGTAGGTGTATGTATGTAGAAGACTGTCGGGATAAATGAACTGGGGGACATTTTGTGTTGATCATCTTAGGGACATTTTTTGGATGAGGATGGATTGTTCGCCTAATGACTCGGCATTGTGCTTTATTCTGTTTTGACAAATGGCAACAACGGATAAAGTTTCCTAGTCCAAAAGAGATACAAAGTGGAATAAAGTGTGTCCCTTGGACTATTGTCAGATTCCATTAAAGATGACACAATATGATGAATGAGATGAGTGTATGTTTTTGAGAGGAAATTCAGTTGTGGGAAAGCATTTTGCCCCAAATACAGTATCATAATGTAACAGTGATGATGAGAAAAGTTTTTCGGTTTCTATAAGGGAACCTGAAACCATATTAGACCCACGCGTCTATGTGTTTTATAAAAGGACATTTATTTTTTTAATTCGCCCTTAGCTAGGTATATAATGGTATAATAAATTTACCTTCTAATTAAAGTAGAGTCCCAAGGTTGGACATTTTTTATAACCGTCGTTCCCATTCCATCGTCGAAGTCGTGCATAAAAGTTTGCCCATAAACTGAACAGGGTAAAGGAGCAACTTTTACGCTTTACTTATTCGACTCCAAATACACTTTTCTTACTTTAAGATTACTTGAATGAAAGCTCTTCAATGACTTTAGCTTCGTTCAGAAATTACTATTCAGGGCGTTTCTATAAGCTTCCACATCGATAGGCATTCGGCCCGGAATTACATTTATTGCATCCACAAAGGCGCAGTTTTTTAAGGCCTCAAAGATGCACGTCGAACAGTAGGTTACATTAATATGATAATTGTCCTTTTGAGAAGTGTCTAGTTTCCCGCCGTGGTCCTTCAGCTCCAATATGAAGCACTAGCCTGGGCAGTGTCTCCATACTACGCTCCTTCTACGAGAAGTCATATCCTCTTAACACATTAGTTGGTTACTTAGGTCTAGGGAAACATTAAGATGTTTCTGTGAAGTTTGGTCAAAATTGGACAAAGGGGCGTGGTACCTCCCATACAAAAAAAAAAACAGTGGGAATGCCTTTTTCGGATACTTCGAAAAGTAGTCGTCCGATTAAGCTGAAACTTACTTGCCTGTTGAAAGCATTTCATAAAATGGGGGCGAATTCGGACAAAATGGGCGTTCTCATAAAAAATCACTTCAAATGTATTTCTCGACGCTCATAGAAGCTAAAGTCTACAAATTTCGAACATGGATGTACATTGCCCTGATAGATAAGAACATACTTAGTAGGGTGGTCCTTATTTTTCGACTTTTGAATTATCCTCGGGGCACTTTCTCATTTAATTATATACCTCTAAATATGAAATAACTTTTTTATTTTTTTTTTTTTTTTGTTAAGATTTAGAGGTCGCTACCAGCTGTAAAAATGTTTACAAAAAGCGTTGAAGGACAGCTTAAATGATGGTTTAATTAATGTTTCATTTAGGTGTTTTGTTTATATTACAATTTACATGCAAGTGAAACTCGCATAGACAATCGGTTCTTATCCCTTCCGACCCTCTACCTCTCTTATGTACCGACGCGTCGAGATTTAGACCGTTCACACAATCAAAAACATAAGCATAGGAAAAAGTACCCTAATACTAACAAGTCAACCCTTCTATCTTAAAAATAAATGATTCAAATATCTACATAATATCTTAATTCATAACAACAGCAATAATTTTGTAATATTTTTTATGTCCTGGCTATGAAAATAAAAGAATCTAACAAATACAGATTTTGAGTTTTTATTTAAAATTCCAACCTTGGTAGTGACCTCTAAATGCCACTTAAAAAATATTGAAATACTTTCTTATGGTATATAATCAAATTACGTGGTGCCCCGCGAAATTAAAGAAAAAACATTTTTTTCTTAGGAATAAGGACCACCCTAATACTTAGTTTTAATTTTATTTGTTGTTTATAAGGCGGTAATAATATAAAGAATTAATCCATGGAAAACGAATAAAGAAAACCTTCGTTGAACTACTTCCATTCTTTAGATGTAGCTAGTAGACAAGGTGCCCATACATGACTGGCATATTCAAGAACATACCTTACAAGGGTAATACAAATGAACTTGATAACGTATCTATGGGCTCGAGCATTCTTTTGCACCAGTTTTTGACAAAGCCGAGTTTAGAGATAGGTCTTTTAATGATATTACCGATTTCGGCTCCAGAAGGGTTCAGCTGATCATAAAAATAATGAAGTTACTCTCTTGCCAGCAATAGTTAAAGAACTTAATTAAATTGGTTTGTAAGCAACGGCCGTCGCGGTCGCATCGGTGGGGATGATATGGTCTTAAAAATTCTCATATCATGTACGAAATTATCACGTTTCTATCATAAACTGTAAGGATAAAGAGAACTGAACTGAAATGGCTACTTTCAAGGATGCCAGACCTTCAATTGGTTCAGAAAGAGAGTATCTAAATAAAACTCTGTATTGACGGTCTTTCAAGTACAATTTGGTCAATGAGAAAGACTCATTTAAAAGCCAAACATTTGTAATTTAAAAGTAGCCTTACTGAAATGAGTAATAAAGGCATCAAATTTATTTCCTTCTTCTAATGCATAAAGTGTTTTTGGGACGAACTGGCTAATGTTAGTGTAAGTTGATTTACCTTTCACAAATCCATATTCTGATCAGAGGAAATTAATGGTCTACAATGCACTAACATTTCTTGGTAAGTTATATATTATGTAAGTTACATTAAAAAAATGTAGGTATGGACGAAAGTTTAGCAATAGACCTCTAATCACATACTTCAATCTTAATGATGTAAGATGAAATAAGAGTCCTTCCACAAAAAAGAAAAGATTTCAGTTTCAATACTTACTTACTTACTTATCGGGCTCCCGACCCGTGAAGAGTCTCTGCCTGAGACACTGCAGCCTTCCATCCTCTACGATCCCGGGCACGCTGCTTCCAGTTGTCGAGACCAAGCGCTCTGGCATCCGCGATGGCTTGGTCTTTGAAACGGAGGTTCGGTCTTCCTTGTCTTCTCGAACCTGGGGGCTGAGATTCGAAGATCCTCTTAGCTGGAGCATTATTGTCCATTCGCTCGATGTGGCCGAGCCAATGTAGTCGACGTGTTTTGGCTTTTTGGACTACATCCACATCTTGGTACAGCTCATAGAGTTCGCGGTTGTATCTTCTCCTCCATTCGCCCTCCTCGCACACAGGACCAAAAATCCGCCGAAGTATTTTTCTTTCGAAGGAGCCCAGTATCAGCTCTCCCTTCTTGCTTATCGTCCAGCACTCGGCGCCATAAAGCAGAACTGGCAGGATGAGGGTTTTGTAGAGCACACATTTCGTCCTTCGAGTTAGGAGTTTTGAACCCAGTTGTTTTGCCAAACCGAAGTAGCAACGGTTTCCTAGGGTAATTCTTCGCCGGATCTCCACTAGGGTGTCATTCGTGGAGTTCATGTTTACTCCGAGGTAGGTGAACTCCTTAACTACCTCGAAGTTGTTGCTATCAATAGTGACGTTTTGTCCTAGGCGGTGGACAGATGCTTGTTTGTTTGTTGATAGCATGTACTTAGTCTTGTCCTCATTTACTTGAAGGCCAACGGACTTCGCCTGTTCTTCAATCGCCGTGAACGCTTCTACCACGGCACGCTGGGAGCGACCGATGATGTCAATATCGTCCGCATAGCCCAGTAGCTGTACGGATCTGTTGAAGATAGTGCCTTCCGTGTTGATACCTGCCCTGCGCACTATCTGCTCCAGTACGAGATTGAAGAAGTCGCATGACAGCGCGTCTCCTTGCCGAAATCCGGTGCAAGTTTGAAATAGATCGGAGGAGCTGCTTCCAAACTGCACATTGCAGCGCGTGTTTTCCAGCGTCACGCGACACAGCTGAATCAGTTTTGCCGGGATTCCGAATTCGGCCATCGCCACATAGAGCTCCTGACGATGTATGCTATCATACGCGGCTTTGAAGTCGATGAATAGGTGGTGAGTTTCGACTTGAAATTCGTTGGTCTTTTCCAGGATTTGCCTCAGTGTGAAAATTTGGTCTATAGTCGATCTGCCGGGCCGGAAGCCACACTGGTACGTGCCGATTAGTGTGTTGCAGAACGGTTTAAGACGTTCACACAGTACGTTGGATAGGATCTTGTATGCAACATTAAGCAAGGATATGCCTCGATAGTTCTTGCAAGACATAGGATCGCCTTTTTTGTAGATGGGGCATATGGAGCTGATAGTCCAGTCATCGGGCATGTTTTCTTCCAGCCATACTTGGTTGATGATTCGGTGCATGCTCCCTACCAAAACATCACCACCGTATTTAAAGAGCTCCGCTGGTAAACCATCAGAGCCTGCGGCTTTGTTGTTCTTAAGCTTTTTTATAGCTAGGCCAACTTCTTCTATACTAGGTGGTGGAACTAGTTCTTCATTGACTGGACGCGGGTTCTCTTCTTGCCCTATCACTCTCTCTACATGATGCCCATTTAGCAGTTGCTGGAAATGCTGCTTAAACACATCTACTATTCCCTGCGCTTCGGTGACTAGGTTTCCTTCGCTGTCTCGAAGAGCCTGCGTTCCGGTTTTGTAGCCAGCAGCCAGTTGCTTGGCTTTTTTATAAAACCTCCGGATGTTATTACGATCGCGCGACTCTTCGATCTCCTTGAGCTGGGAAGCTGCGTAAGCCCTCTTCTTCCTACGCAGGATCTTCTTTTCCTCTCTTCTCCTGGCTCGATACTCTTCTCTCGCTGCCCTTGTTTTGCGCTGCAGCGCTTTCTTGTGTGCATCTTCTGTCACCTTTTTCCTGTACACGCATTCATCATCATACCACGGGCTCTTTCTCTGGGGTGGCTGGTACCCTACAGTGGTTTCGGCTACCTCCTTGATGATGTCGCGGTACTGGCACCACTGATTGTTGGCGTCTGTGGTAGGTGAGCGCACAGAGGAGAGTTTCATGCTCAGGCGCTCGCTGTAGGCTCTGGCTACTCCAGGTGTGCTAAGGCGTCCAACGTCGAATTTCTTCTTCTGGGCGGTTCGCAGCTTCTTCTCGTTGGACAGCCGAGCTCTGAATTTTGCTGCGACAAGAAAATGGTCAGAGTCGACGTTTGCCCCTCGGAATGTGTGCACGTCGAGGATGTTGGATGCGTGCCTCGCATCGATTAGCACATGGTCGATTTGGTTGGCGGTTCGACCGTCTGGAGAGCGCTAGGTTGCTGTGTGGATCCTTAGCCTTGGAAACCTAGTGCTACTTATCACCGTATTACGAGCTGCTGCAAAATCTATTAGTCGGTAGCCGTTGTCTGTTGTCGTTTCGTGGATTCTGTGCTTACCAACTAACCCGCCAAAGATGTTTTCCTTTCCGATTTTAGCATTGAAGTCCCCGAGTACAACTTTTACATCGTACTCCGGACAGGCTCCGTAGGCTCCATCCAGGAGGTCATAAAACTCCTCCTTGATGGGATCTTCAGCCTCGTCGGTAGGGGCGTGTGCACATATTAGGCTTATGTTTTGGAAAGTAGCTTTGATGCGGATCACAGAAAGGCGATCACTTATCGGCTTGAAGTCAATAACTTTTGTCCTAAGCCGATTTCCCACGACGAATCCGCATCCTAATACATGCAGTCTTTTGTTGCAGCTGTAATAAATGTCGCAATCTTTTCTTTTCATCATGCCTGATCCTATCCATCGTATCTCCTGGATCGCGGTGATGTCTGCCTTGTACCGCGTGAGGACAGACTCAAGTTTTTGAGTGGCACCTGGGGTGTAGAGTGTTCTTACATTCCAGGTGCATACTCTCATATCGTAGTCCATTGACGTTCCGGGTCTGGTTGCCATTTGAGGAGTTTCGTTATCCGAGGCTGGTTGCGTCTCTCTCATAACTAGTCTTTTTTTCCATGGTCGGGAAGTTACCCCGACGGCACAACCCCCAACCTGGAGGGCCAGGCCCTGTTTTGACCCTAGGACAGCGGGCCGGACATTCCGATGTCAGTAACCCAATTTTGGGATATGAGCGCTGCCGTTGACCCATTTAGGGTTCATCCGCCACCAACTCTTTTCCAACACCCTGGCTCAGTATTGGAGATCCCTATAGACCTGTTATCCAAATAAGTCGAAGCAGCTCATATAGGGATTACACTTTAGTTCGACCTGACTGGAACTGTAGACGCCACCGTTGATTCCATCTAGGGAATTCATCCGCTGCCGCCTGAAACAAGAGGAAATGTCTTAGTGCGTAGACACTCCTCCCCCCTCTCTCGTTCGCTGCCACCAACGATCTTCCACAGGGGTTGGTTACCCCATCTCAGGTCGAGGTACTAGGCACCCACCAGTCACCAACGTGGAGGTGAGAGTAGGAGTTGATAGTGAGAGGCTAGAGTGGGAACGCTTGTGTTCTCATGTAATCGCATCACTACCCTTAAACCACTTTCACTTTCAGTTTCAATAGACCAACGAAAAAAAGTCAGCGAGGGTTGAGGTCATCTTTAAATTTTTACAACAGCTGAAGGTGAAGGATTCCATTCAACTACTCTCCCGATAATTTTTTTATATTTGGCTGGTCAATGTCAGCCTCGGCTTCATTTCGTTCTACCCATATTAGTTTTTCTAGAACACTTTTCAGAACTCAACGGAACTCACACAATTTTTTTTTTTTAATTCTTGATCTGACGGAACAATGTAAATAGTAATTACATTAGTACATATCTAATTTTATTGCGTTTAGGTCTGACAGTTTCCTCAAAAAAATTATGACGGACTATTTCTTATAAAGAAATATTCAGACCTAAGCTAAATTTTTACGACAATTTATTTTTGCTTATATTGCATTTTCCGAAACTCTAATCGGAGCTTAAGAGAATTCTTTGGACGAATATATATATATATTTTTTTAAGTTTATCGAGCACTTTTCAGAACTCTAATCGGAACTAATGAACGTTTTTTTGTACAATCCCCAGAATTGAAAACGTTCACAATCTGTAAATACGTCGCAAAGCTACCGTGTATTTTTATTAATTCCATACATTTTTTGCTGAGTTACTCAAAACTCTTGTCAGAACTCATTAGACCTGTCAATCATTTGTTTTGTACACATATTTTTTTTATAATTTCCGCAACTTTATAATTTTTTTATTTATATCTAAAAAAAAACCGTTTTTGTTTAAGGAACTCTATACAAATTTTTAGACTTCCGTTTAGTATATTTAAAAAAAAATTGTAAATCTACAACTTTTTTTCATTAGTGTTATTAACTCCAGCTTTGTGGAGCCAAACTCACTTAACCGAAATCAAATCTTTGCCATGCTAGTTCTAATATATAAAAAAATATGATGGGCCCTCCGATAAGGGCCATCATTCATGGTCATTTAGATCATTACCAATAAATTTATATTTTCAAAAGGTATCAAAAAGCTTCCCCGACGCAAGTACATACTCCCCATCGATACCTTCAACTCGAGATATTTTTTTTAAGAGGCGTCCATAGTCCATACGGTAGAAATATTTGTTTGTATTTTTAATACGCTTAAATGAACAATTTGATAGCAAGCAGTTGAACTGTTGTTCAGACAAAGAATGTAGGTATTGAAAAATATTTCCCCATCAATGACTGTATGAAAGTCAATATTTTTGGTCAACTGATCAGCATACAATTTATAAGGTACCTAAAAATTTGTCAGAGTATTCGTTTTTTAAAATGTAAGCTTTAATTTGAGTTCAAGTTTGCACCAAAATATTGTGCACAGAACAAATATTCCAAACGTCTTTTAAGTGCCTGTTGAATTTATCAACAAAGTAATGATAAGAACGGCATTGGACTTGTCCATATATCCATCCATCCATATCCATCCATACTCTGTTCGAGTCTCCATAACTCGAGAACCATGGTCGAAAATGGTCGTCCAATTCTAATGATTTTTTTTCTGATTTATAGATGTGTGGCCAACTTAGGCCGTAGGGTGGGTAAGAATTGCTCAGGAGTAAAGGAGTAAGAGGGGTCTCATGAACCGTTAGCCGTAAGTACTTGAAAGTTTGTATGTTGATAGATAAGTCAAAATTATTACTTAGCTCATTCATCGTTTTTCAAAATTCGTCATATAAAGATTGAAAAACTTTTCAAACTAACTTTTCTATTTCTACCTTACTACGCTTAACTTGTCATTTTACTCATAAATTGTCAATCCAAGATATGCTTTTAATTGTTAGACAATACTTCACCGAGTATTTTGAGCTAACATTCTATACCTGTTGCCTTTGAATATGCCATTTTGTGTACCTTGTACTTGCAGCACAATTCGATTTCTACAAGTGTAACACTGTCACTTTCGTAACCTATAAAGTTGCTTTCACTATGAGTCGGCTCTTCAGAAATGGAAATGTAATACCCAACATATTTATATAAATTACACGAATGAAAAAGAAGCCTTTTAGAAGTAGCTAACGTAAACGAAACTGTAATTCAGTAGTCAGCTAAACTAAAAAGCAATTTAAATGCATCTGAGTGAAGCCTGACTTTTATAATAATCATACGTCTTTCCCTAGAGTAAAATAAATTAAGGAAATACATATTAACAATGTTCCTTGAAATCGCCAACTAAGTACTCAGGAGGGAGGTTCACAAATCCTATTACATATTCCCGAGTATTTTTTCCCCAAAAAAATTTAGCGACAACGAAAACAAAATAATATTCATCTCACTGACTTTTAATGGCAATTCTAGAATAATTCCCATCTGTATGAATTTTTAAGCCGAACTCGATTGACAAATTCGCGACATTTCCCATGATAAAACGAACGACCCCACAATTGGAAAATTAAAAATTTAAAAGTTCCAAGAAACAGCGAAAAGAAAACCAACAAAGGGGAACCTAATTTATTATTGAACTCAATAGCGATGACAGGACATTCCCAAGAGTGCTTCATTTTCTATTTCGTTTTGCTTGCCGCCCATCCCCCGTTTGGGTATTTGTTAAATGAATTTTAGAAAGAAAAAAAAAATTCTATTTCATTGGAAAAATATTTCCATCGATGCGATGGCCGGAATGAACGAAGAAGTTGTTGACATTCTTGCTACCATCATCTGGTGCTTCTGCAGGTTGTCCTTATTCCTTCCTTATTCGGGGGGAATTTTATCATAAAATGATAACTTGATAGCTTGTCTTCTACTTTCTTCTGCATCAAGATGGAATGGCTTTGGACCCATCCCTTTGGATTTTGGCTGATGATTGCCACCATAGCATCCCGTCCGCACTGTTAACATCTAATCGAATTGACCTCAGACATCGTGTTTGTCCTCGACGATCCATGGACCGGAAGGAAGATGATTATGGCCGGAGAAGACGGTGGAATGAGTGAAAGGAGTATTATTTCATGAATATTGTAAATTCATTTGGTGGATGAAACTGGCTGAGTGACTAACTGTCAGAGATGGATTTCTGGGGGGTGGTAGTGGTTGTGGGGGCCAGTACACTCCAGTGATTCGATAAGATAAGATATTCAATAACGAAGATGGAAAGTTATTCATAAATTCCTCGTAATTTAAGGGATATGCATACTCACATAGCCGTCGTAAAAGACGGACAAGAGGAGATAAAAAATTATGAATAATTGAAAACGGTCGAAGAAAAAATTATGAGTATCTCTGTCGGCCATCGATTGCTTCCGATTGTGTAGAGGGATGTAGTAGGAGTTGGATTTTTTCTTGTATGCATATATAGTTTTTTTTTTAGAAAATCTCCTGCATCTGTTGGATAGCTCTTGACGTAATTGATAGTTTTTAGAAGGCTAACGATTCAGGAGTAATTATTTTTACTGCCAGTTGGATTTCATAGTTGGGTGAGCAATAGTTTGTTTTGTTCACAAATTTTCGTCATTCAATTAATTCAGATGAGATACTCGTTACTTCAGTGAAGTGAAGTTTAATTACTGCTTTTTTAGGAATGAATAGTTTCTCTCAAATAATTTATTTCGCTGAACATTTTAACGGATTTGCATTTGGATTTTATTTTAGTATTTCTTAAAAGGATTTATTTTGGCGAAACAGGTTGATATAGGACCCTAGACCAAACTTCTCAAAAGCATTTTTGTGTGAGATTTAGATATATATTTTCCAACAATCTTATGTATATAATTCTTCTGTACGTGTGTTGTAATCGAACTCCTCTTAAACGGCTGGACCGATTTTGATGAAATTTTGTGTGCGTGTTTGAGTGGGTCCAAAGATGGTTTAAATTCACATTTGGTGAAAATTGGACAAAAGGGCGTGGCACCTCCCATACAAAAATAACCAAAAACCAGTAAGATAATTATCTTCGACTATGCCGAAGCTCAAATACCCGGTACTATATTATTGTAAAATAAAAAAAAATATTTTAGTATTAAAAAATTATATATTTGTATGGGTATACTTTTTATTCGACCAAGTTCATTTTTTGTCAAAAAATTTTAAATATTATTAAAACAATATGTGCAAAGTTTAAACTTGCTATCTTTACTGTAGCTATTTAAATTTAATTTTTAACATAAAAAGCTTTTTTAATCTGATATTTTTGTATGGGAGGTAGTAGTAGTTTTCATCCGATTTTGCTCATCTTCGAACTTAGCCTCAGTTTGATGGATAAAAGCTTACGTACCAAATTTCAAGTCGATAGCTCTTAAATTACGGCCGTAATCGTGCGGACAGACGGACAGACAGACGGACATCGCTAGATCGAATCAGTCCGGACACATCGGTTAAATAAAACGGCCGCAGAACAATTGCCGGACAATGAAAATGTACGGGCAGGGAAAACAACGTTTGCCGGGTCAGCTAGCTGCAATATAAATTACACTTGACCTAGTTGGAGATGGGTTTGGGTTGGTGATGATATCTCCTTTTCCAAAATCCCTTTTCCAAAATCCTCTATTCCATACTCCCCTGTGATGGAATCCCTTACTCCAAAAGACCCTTAGAGAAAGACCCTACGGGACAAAATCTCCCATTTTTAAATTTGGTGTTATTAATTCTGTCGCGCGACAGAGTGAGATACGTATGGGGGGCATGTTGCCCCCCCTGTAACCCCCTGCGTTTACTGTCAGATTTGCGGTATATGTGCGAAATTGGGTATATGCAAAGTTTATATTATGTTGTTTGCTTAATTTTACTGCTAAAACTACGCGTTTAAAAAACGGATAGACTGTGGAACAGCAGATTTCAACGAGGGATTTAATAAGTATGTATGTAAATGGGAGATTTTGGCATAGGGGACTTCGTCCCGGAAGATTTTGGAAAAAGAGATAAGAAAAACAGAGATTATGTCCAATAAGGGATTTTGGAAAAGCAGATAACGTAGGGAACCCGTTGGGGGTTGTTGATGAAATCTCCTTTTCCAAAATCCCCTTTCCAAAATCCCCTGTGCTGAAACCCCTTACTCCAAAAAAACCCTGAGAGAAAATCCCCACGAGACAAAATCCCCCATTTTTATATTTGGTGTATTAATTCTGTCGCCGCGACACCTAAAAATGGTGTTAAAAAGTGAGATACTTATGGGGGGGGGGGGGATGGTGCCCCCCTGCTTGTGGTCACTTTATGAATTGGAGTAGGTGCAAGGTTGAGTATTTATGCAAAGGTTAGTTTGCTTATGGGAGATTTTGGCATAGGGGATTTTGTCCCGGGAGAAAAAGGGAAGAAAAGAAATGAGAGATTATATCCAATATATCCAATAAGGGATTTTGGAAAAGGGGGTAACGTAGGGATCCCAAAAAAAAAAAATTTCCATATATGTTAAAACCATGCATCCAGAGTGCATACGTTTTCAAAAATGCAACTCGTTAGACCGACTGCTGATATATCTGAGGCGACCAGCCTAATTCGCCTTTTCTCCACCTTCACAAAATACTCTACAGTGCTACTTACGACAAGTGCTGAAAACAATACCAGTGCCATCAGTCTTATGATATTTGCCCGATGACATTAAACACAAAATAGGTCAAATGTCAAAAATGAATACACTTCGGAGCCCTAATTTATTAACCTAGATTTGAGTCATACATATATGTATGCCTAGCCTATGCAGTCTCAAAAGATTCGTCAAATCAGCATTACATTCGAGTTGCTGTTGGCTGTTCCCATTCTTATTGTTTATGCATTTTTATTTTTTTTTTTCGTTGTTCTGCACCTACATTTATTTGAACTAAAAAAAGAACAAACAAAAAAATCCAATTGGTTTTCCAAAGACGACAATATTCGGTTGAGATACTACTACAACCGTTTGGTCGTTTGATTTATTATCTCGAGCGGAGGTATTAATATTCATTTTAATATGTTTTCATTTGTTCATATGTTCACACTGGTGCCATCATACCTACCTAGGGTGCATAATTCATTCTTATTTACGATCCATATGGGAACTATTCCGTCTAAATATAGAATTCAAATATGAGAAGAATTTTCTCTTATGAACCGCTCCGCTGCCAAGTTGAGCAAAGCAATTTTGGTTTTTCGGTACTTTTAGTTATTTTAGTTTGGCTTTGTCTGAATTACGATTACCAGTGATTTTGGCGATTGTAGTTCTAAGATAAACACACATTTTCGTAGCTTCAGGTAGAGTAGTAAATTGGTCTTGATATGAGCAGAATGTGAATTTGCTGTTATTCAGCACTTTCTTGTTTAAAAACAAATATTCAGTTGTGGTGGGTTTGATGTGGAAAGACAAATCGAAAACATCTGGCTTTTTTTTATTGCCGCAACTTGTCTGCTTGAAGAGTGAATATTTGATATTTGCCAGTTGTGTATTATCAAAGAAAAAAATTATATACATAATTAGGATGGACCCGCTGTTCATACAGCTATCCAATAATATTTGGTAGTATAGAGTGTGAAAAAGAAAATGTGGATATTTGTATTTACAGCAACTGCAAAATAGGCCTATTTGTATTTTTTATACCCTCCACAGGAAGGTATATTCACTTTGTCATTACATTTGTAACGCCAAGAAGGAGTCACCGGAGACCCTATAAAGTATATATATTCTGAATCAGGATCACATTCTGAATCGATTTAGCCTTGTCCGTCTGTCTGTCCGTCTGTCTGTCTGTCTGTTGAAAACACGATAGCGTCCAAACGAATTGACCTAGGTGTATGAAATTTTGTGGGAGGACTTCTTTTTACCGTCGTCAGGTTGGTATTGAAAATGGTCTATGTCGGTCAAGTAGTTCTGGTACCTCCCATACAAAAACAATCTTTGGCCCATGTGTCTCTCTCTCTCTTGAAAACACGATAGCGTCCAAACAAATCGACCTAGGATAATGAAATTTTGTGAGGGTGCTTCTTTTTATGGTTGTCAGGTTGGTATTGAAAAAGGTCTATGTCGGTCAAGTAGTTCTGGTACCTCCCATACAAAACCACTATTACACCCATGTGCCTCTCTGTCTGTTGAAATCACGATAGCGTCCAAACGAATCGACTTAGGTGGATGCAATTTTGTGAGAAGACTTCTTTTTACCGTCGTCAGGTTGGTATTGAAAATTGTCTATGTCGGTAAAGTAGTTCTGGTACCTCCCATACAAAACCACTATTAGACCCATGCGTGTACAGTACATACTAGCTCGCATGGCGAACATTTTGCTTGATTTTTATGCAGTGGAGGGTATTAAAGCATCGGCCAGGCCGATGATAACACTTTTACTTGTTATTATTTGAGTTGTCATTGCAACTATGTAGCTTATATGACAACGATTGGTGTTAACATTGTTAAACACGCGGTAGTTATTTTTACCATTTATCTTATCAGTCATTTCAAAATACAAAATGGAATCCAAGTTTTGAATAGAATATTGCATTAAATGGTGGCTGGTGTCACTGTCATTTCTGTGTGTGCTAACGATTACCATCTGACTGAGTTTTATTTTGTTATGCATTTAAAATCGACATAACTCCTCGACGTATTGCCCGTCCAGCGAGTGGTTACTCAACAACTTAGCGAGGTGTCCTTATCACAATCAGTGATTACATCTTAATGTTTTTTCAGTGCCTTACAATTCACAAACGTCTGAAAAACCGAAAGTACTAAAACAAATACATAATTAGTAGAAGTGAAACCTCATAAAGTTCGATAAATATTTAAAACTAGCGGACCCGGCAAACGTTGTTTTGCCTGCTCGTACATTTTCATTTCATTTTTATTTAGCCGATGTGTCCAGACGGATTCTGTACTCCGTATGCTTCGACCGATATTTCCTCGGACGTTTGCCAACGAATTGTATTATCTAGACAAATTTTTTCTCATGACTGTCGAAGAATAACGTTTGAAATGTATTTTTTTGTTATGATAGGTGTCACGCCCTTTTGTCCAGACCCGCCAGGTTTTGTAAAATGCTTCAATCAGGCAATGTTCTGATATCGTGATTTAAATAACTTTGTTGTAAGGGTGGTGCCATGGCCCGTTTTCCAATCCTACCCATGTGTGTCGAGAAATAGGATTTATAGGATTGGACACGCTCCTTTGTACAATTTTTATCAAACTTTCACAGAAACACCTTTGGATCAATAACAAATATTTTCTTAAAATTTGATTTTAATCAGTTCGGTAGTTTTCTAGATATAAGATTTTTTGATTTTTTTCGTATGGGAGGTGCCATGCCCTTTTGTCCAATTTTCACCAAATGGATAGTTTAGATTCATACTTGGACCCACTCAAACACACACAAAATTTCATTAAAATTGATCCAGCCGTTTAGGAGGAGTTCGATTACAATACACGTACAAACAAATTAAATAAGATAGCTGTACCCGCCCGGCTTTGCCAGTGCACAGAAACTGTATTGCTTATAGTTCTTAGATAATAATGTTCTTTCGTAAAATGCGAAAAATGAGAAAAATCGATTTTCTGGAATTTTCTTTCTGCGTATTTCTTTCTGAAATACACCCTTTTGTCCAATTTTGACCAATCTTACAGCAACACTCCTAAGCCAATATCTACATAAAATTGTCTGTAAGTTTCAACTCAATCGATTCGGGGGTTTTCAAGATATTTTTTGTTTAGGCGGTGCCACGCCCCTTTGTCCAATTTTGACTAATCTTCACAACAACACTGCTGGGCTAATACCTAAAACTGTCTGTAAATTTAAACTCAATCGATTCGGCGGTTTTCGAGATATACGATTTTGAATGTTTTTTTTTTTGTATGGGAGGTGCCCCGCCCCTTTCTCCAGTTAACAACTTTCATATTTATTCACCTTTTAAACCTTCTCTGGACTTCAACAAATAATTCAAGACCAAAATTAGCCAAATCGGTGCAGCCGTTCTCGAGTTTTAGCCAGACTAACGTAATTGCCAGGAGAAAGTTCTTCCGAAAACATTTTTGGAAACCCTTCCGGAAAAGTCGGGAAATTGGTAAAATCGAAAATTTAATTTTTTTGTATGGAATTTTGTGTGCAATTGTTCCGGAATGGCTTTTTGAATGGAAAAATAAAAAATTCTTAGTGAAAAAATCGGGAAATTTGAAAAATTTGTTTCGACGAAATTTTGCATTTTCTTTGGCTTTCACAAGCCAACGTGCACAATGACCAAGAATTCGGCGATAGTGAAATTTATGCACGATGGCGCATAAACGAGCTATGGAGGCAGTTGACCGAACGATGAAGGATTTACGAGGTGATTCAAAGGAGAGAAAGTCCTTATCCCACGAATTCCGATTATTCCAACCGATCTTCCATTCCAATTCAAGGGGATTCAGTTCCCCGTTCGATTGGCTTTTGCGATGACAATCAATAAATCGCAGGGCCAATCCTTGCAAGTCTGTGGGATTAATCTCGAATTTCCCTTTTTTTCGCACGCGTGTTGGCAAACCGTCTTCATTGTTTTTGCGCCGGAAAAAAAATCGAAAAACATTGTTTATTACATCGCTCTCTACTGATTTCTATTCCATTCAAATAAATCACATTGAAATTTAAACTATCTGTGTTTTATTATCACTCTGATGGAGTTTATCTGAAGGCATTAAATTGAAGCGAGACGAAGTTCGCCGGGTCCGCTAGTGTTCATATAAGAAGATTTGTTTCTCTTTTATGATCGGTAGTATGAACCTCGAATCTGCACCGCTTGGGTCACAGTCAATGGCCTTAACAACTACACCATTGCTACCGGGTGCCTATTGTTCACATCAGACATTCGTCCTAAAATAAGTCTTGCCGCTGAAGATAATTTTTTTGGCCAAACATAAGGACTCGATTTCGTACGTAATTGAATCGAGTAGCTGTAGAGACCCAATATTAAAGAACCGATTTCTCTATAGTTTACTATCAATTGACTTTTATTTTCCGTATTTTTATTTTATATAGTGCGACTTTATTTTCATTGTTTTACATTTTATATAGTCAAGTATTGGCATCGCACAGTGCCGACTATAACAGAACACAGTGATAGCAAGATATTTTCAAATATGGCCGAAGTCGACTGTCAAAATTCTGTCACAGCTACTAAATGATCCTTTATCTCACATGCAAAAAAAAAAGAATTTGTCCTGACGGTAAGAGCTAGAAACCTGCCATTTTGAAACAATTTTCCTTGTATGGCCGAAGTGAGCACTAAGAAGCGATTTGGAGTCAAAGTTTGTACGAGAAATTTCTTATTTTTCATCCGATCGACTTCAAACTGGACTTCTGTACTCTATATATAAGAAACTAGCTGAACCCCCGCCAGGCCTTTTGTTGCTTTTTACAATTTTTATTTTTTAATTTTTTTGGCCAATTGATAGGCCTATTACCTAATTACCGACATTTAAAAAAAATCAACTCAATTGGTTCAAAATTACGGGCGACTGAGGGAAACATATAGTTTTTTCCACTTTGTTTTATATACATAGAGATATCTGTACCCGCCCGACTTTGCCCGTGCACAGATGTTCTTTCGTAAAATGCGAGAAATGAGAATAAACTGGAACTTTCTTTCTGCCTAAACCTGAAATACAGCAATACGAACAAAACAAAAAAGACTCATGAAAATCGGCCCAGCGGTTATAGAGATATAACGCCATCGAGTTTTACCCCATAGAAGATTTTTTTTGTTTAGGAGGTATACGATTTTGAATTTTTTTTTTGGTATGGGAGATGCCACGCCCCTTTGTCCAATTTTGACCAATTTTCATGGAAGCACTCTAGAACCAATACCTAAGATTATCTGTAAGTTTGAGCTCAAACGATTCGGTGGTTTTCATGATATACGATTTTGAATGTGTTTTTGTATGGGATATGCCACGCCCCTTTGTCTAACTTTGACCAATCTTCACAGGAGCACTCTGCGGCCAATACCAAAGATTATCTGTAGGTTTGAGCTCAATCGATTCGGTGGTTTTCGAGATATACGATTTTGAATGTTTTTTTGGTATAGGATGTGCCACGCCCCTTTGTCCAACTTTGACCAATCTTCACGGAAGCACTGTAGAACCAATTCCTAAGATTATCTGTAAGTTTGAGCTCAACCGATTCGGTGGTTTTCGGGATATACGATTTTGAATGTTTTTTTTTGTATGGGCGGTGCCACGCCCTTTTGTCCTATTTTTAATTTGTTAGGCCTATTGCCCAACCACTGTAATTATCGACATTTTACAAAAAAATCAACTGAATTGGTTGAAAATTACGGGCGGCAGAGGGAAACATAGTTTTGCCACTTTGTTTTATATATTTAGAGATAAAGAAAATCGGTTTCTACGATTTAAAAATGTTGCTTAGAGCCCGAGTTATTAGCGACAGGATAAGGGTGATTCAGTTTGTATGGGAACATTATTTTTCATCCTATCGAGCTGCAACGACTGTCTGTGCACATAATTCAGCTTAACATCGTCCGATTTGCATGAGGATTTTATTTGTTGGATTCGTATTGAACAGATGTGAAACACACAAAAAAAAAATCAAAAAAGAAAATCGTATTATCAAAAACATATGATCCAATTAAGCTAAAGTGTTTAGACCATCTGAGGTATTCGCCCGTGTGTGTCCCTGCGAAGTTTGGTCACAATTGGAGAAAGGGGCGTGGCATTTATTATAATCACTTAAATATTCTAAAATACGTTTTCGGTAATTTTCCGCTCTTTGAGGCCAATGAGTAGATAAAAAAGAGACAAGTAAAAAGATGTATGTGTCCTGTTTCTGTCATCATTTCGCCTATTATTTGAGCCAGAGGCTTACCCTGAAACCAGGCTCTAATCAGCTAAAACAACTAAATTTCAGTCAAATAATATAAAGACTTAGAGGTCCTTGGTAAAATCAACACTATTGCCTAAGCCTTTCTAAAGTTAGATAAACAATTACAGTCAAAGCTTCCCGAATATTGGTCCTACCATTCTACTTTTTCCCTTGCAGTAAATAATGAAACTGTCATCGTATCCTAATTGCATTTTATTTAAAACCAATTGATGACAACCTATCAGCCAAATGATACTTACCGGGAACCAATATATATTTTTTTTTTTAAATAAATAGCCTCACTCTAGGACTTTTCATTTATTACCATCCACGCATTTCTGATTTAAGCGCACTAAATCAATCCAGTTGCGAACATTTTATTATTTTTCCTGTTACCGAGTTTATTCCATTTCATTTCCATTAAAATGCTATACTCTACCACCACCACGTTTTTTTTCTCCGCAGGCTTATGGTATCCTAAAACCATTTGAGGGTTGAACTGTATTACTTTATACTTACCTAAGCTCTTCGGTTACAGTTCATAACTTTTCATTATCACTGAATATATATATTTAAGAGTGTTAGTGCTCCAGGAACTTCCAACTTCCAAGTAGCAATGCCATAATGCGTAGGAAAAAAAATGGCATTAAATGTAAAAACTTCTCGCAAGGGTCATTGCAAAATGGAAAGGACGACATGAATAATCTGAGGAGAAAGAAAAAAATATATATAATGATTTCCGTAAGAGAAGAACTACCCTCTCGACTACGTGATCACGGCATCAAGAGTCGCATTAAAATTTAAGATTCCAAGTAATGTTGTGTCTTTCCCACCCCATTAAGAATCAGTTCGCGCCCCATTGCGGAACTAACCCATTGGACTGGTCGTACCTCCAAGTTAATTTAAAAAAAAAAATGAAAACGAATCAACTCAATGACTTATTGAATTAAAAAAACGTTCGCACTTAGAATTTTATAACGATGTAAACGTTCCACCCTTGTTCATATTTTCAGATGCGGCCAGGAGACACGCGTCATTCCACGAATCCTTCAGCTTCGATCACACTGGCTTAAATCGGAGAAGGAAAGTTTACGGCTACAAGAAGCCGGCATCACCAAGGAGGTTATGAACAGTGCCATTGCACAATTTTGTTTGGAGATTATCGCCAAGCATGGAGAGCCAGCACCGCGATTGTGCAATAAGGATCCACTCACCCTGAAGATGGGTACCTATGTGATAGAACTGTTTCCCAACGTAAGTTAGACCATTAAAGCAAATACACCTATACATTTGGTCAACAACGGGGTTAATTTGTTTGCAGGCAAAATTCCTATTCATGGTTCGTGACGGTCGAGCGACGGTACATTCGATAATCTCAAGGAAAGTCACTATAACTGGATTCGATTTGACGAATTATCGCCAGTGCATGACCAAATGGAATCATGCCATTGAGGTTATGCATGGTCAGTGTAAGGAGATCGGGAAGGAGCGTTGCATGATGGTAAGTACAGAGTGTTTGGTATGTTGTGTGGATTTGCGTGTTTGTTTTGTTGGGAATGTAAGGTACAGTGTTGACACGAAGGGAATTTCAGTCATGTGAGGGGTGAAATTGCAGAACATGTGAATAATTACAGTAAGGCTATCGGAAAGTAGGTATAGGATGTGTTACTTGATTGTGTCGTGAGGTGAAAGCATTCCTAATGTACTCCTTCTACCTCTGGCGAGCCTTGATCTACTATTACCGGCAATTAAGGATAATCGCTATCTATAGCTCTTCGGTTATTTGTATAGTCTAATTTCTAAATTGTTTGACAACTTAAAACGTAATGGATGTCTCTCACTATTGCATCAGATAAGTGTATAAAGACAGTCACGTGAAAATGTTTAAAAACAGTATCGTTTGTCAAAAATCCTCACTATACGAACTTGATCTGTGTGGGGTTTTCAAATTTGAACGAATGGGAGGAATCAGCAATTTTATTCCGAGTTCGAAGGGGTTGAGAATCTATCTTAAGACAGTTGTACTCATGGATGTTTATCAGACGTTCGCGAGAGTGAAAAAACCTAAAAATGTTATTTGTGTTTTTCGGGAATCAAACCTTAGACCCCTAGCTCAGTAGTCCAGCAAACTACCCACTGAGCATCTGGTGGTTCACGACTTCCCAACGAATGTCGATGGTACAATCGCCGGCGATTCGCCAAAATCCACGCGGAAGAACAAAATCCGAACACATAGCAAAAATTATAGTTATAGGTATGCGGTTTTAGCGCTAAAATAAACAAGGAAAACTTCCTTACTTAAGACGGTTGGTAAGCGCAGTCTACACGACACCACGTTTCGCAAGAAGGACTTAGGTTAATTGACTTTGCGACCGGGCGAAATGGAACTACTCAGTAAGAACAAGGTTTTGTCATCTCAACATTCATAACTGCCAGACAGCCATCATTGACTGATGTGCTAGGTTTTACTCGACGACTGCCACGAAATCCTTTGTCGACTATTAAATGGAGCGAAACAGGCATCTAAAACGGCGCTACTTAAGAGGACTAGAGCTGCTCTCGAACTCGAAAGGAACACCGAGTCCTCAGAAAGAAACAGAAAGAAGACGAGAAGCTTGCGATCAAAGAAAATGAGAGATTCCACTCAAATACGCAACTTTTAGCAAAAGGTAAAGATCACTTTCCGGGCTAAATCCGTACAGAAACCTGTCCAGAATCCCGCTATAAGGCAGAACGTACCATTCAATATAGACGACGATAGACAAAACTTCCGTTCACCTGGTCAAATCGAAGCAATGATAACAGTATCCAAGCTAAATACCAACAAAGCTGCTAGGCCTAACGATTCACCTGTTGTCTAGAAGCCCATAAGCCCGTTTACAAGCTCAGTAAGATTCAAGCAAAAAGCTACGACTTTAATATGCTTGGCTGACACGTTTGTATCGCACGGCCCCAATAATTATATCTGATATGCAATGCCGTCATAAATCAAATCAATATCTGTCGCAAATCAAACATATCCGAAGACCAAATAAAAATTCATCAAAACGCTCATATATTTTATAGCACCACTTAAATACTCGACTCGTACATGCCACAACATTAAATAATAATCTCCTTCATGACACAATTTGTTAATAACTTTTGAACGATTTTTCATTCGTCGAAAGGGCCATCAAAATAATTCTTAATTGATATATCAATTTTTATTACCGCCATTGGGCCCTAAAATACCCACACTATGCTGCCCCACCAGTACTCTCTATATACACTCAACAGATTCATCATTTCTCACGCCTGCCATTTAAAAGATAAAATTTAATTATCATCGCAATTCCCGGACGATTAATTTCATAGTAATTCACAAATTTTCCATTTAATTAATTATGCATAAAAAAAAGAACGCCCCAAAAGAGTTTTTCCCTCCACAGATACACCCATTCATTAACTGGCTTTAGCATTCCACTTCAATGGTACAGCGGATGTCAGATGGGAAGCGATTAACGTTGACAAAAAAAAATAATAGCTCATTTCATTTTAAGAATTAACCAACATAAATCACATCTCGCACGAGGCAATAAAGCGACATGCATGACATAGCGACTTTTTGGAACGGGTGTGAAATATTAATGTTTCCATGGATAGGACATACTAAAATGTGATATATTGAAAACAAACCTTTAATAAATGATTTATCAAGAGAAGAACGATTTCCTGGAATCACCGAAAAATTACAACGATTTGTCAAAAAAATATTAAAATCTCACAGTTATACTTTAGAAAATAAATTCGATTTGTCGGTGTTTAAAATTGTATAAAAAGAGCTGTCTATAAAATCGGAATGAAGTTGCCAATAGCTGGAGCCCATTTAGGGCACCTACTAACTGCTTAGAATAATTTGTTTTTGCTATTTTTTATTTTTTATTTTTTGGAATATCACGTTACACGATGTGTGATTGTGCGATTGGGGTAAAATTGGTATAAGAAGGATCAAAATTTAAACACGTCTTTGTTATACGAAGCTTGGAGGAGTCATAAAAATTTGATTTTACTCTCTAGTGTTTGTCAGACATTCGCGTGAGGTGGGACAGAGGAAAAAAGCTTATAGTTTAAAATTCGATTTTTTCGGGGGTTAAACCGGGATCCCCTCGCTTACTAACTACTGAGCCAATGCGCCCAAGTCGTGGTCTATTCTTGATTTATTGACTTAAAAAAAAAAGAGTCGAAGTGTGTTCAGTCACACAATTGTCGCGGCCAGTTGACATGAGGTTTTAAAGAAATAATATGAGTTGGAAATTAGTCTCTCATAATTCGTTTTATGGCCAGCGGTGCCAGATTCCACTATTTATCGTATTTTTACGATTTTAGGGCTTAAAATTTATTCCAAGATTTTTGAGCTAAAAAAGCATAAAATTCCAAGATTTTTTTCAAATTTATTGAATACAAAAATTCATTTGCAATTTTCCAAATATCGTCTGAAAATATGAAGGTGAACGAGCAGCCACAAATACATAAAATGTATTATGAAGTGGAGCAATTAGTTTTTACAATTTTAGATTTTTTTCTTAAACCCGATATTTTAAAGGTGGTAAACATAAAATACCTTAATGATGAATTTAAATTGCCTTCGAATATTGTTTCAAATTGTATCTCCGTGTAGAAGTTCAAGACCAATTGGATTCTTTAAATCTAAACAGGAACGATGTTGAAGCATTCAACATTGAAAGTTTACCATTTCCGTTAATGAAAAATTTAATTTTTGAAGTTTTATCACTTCCGAAGTCATCTGCTACTGTTGAACGTATATTTTCTATATATATTTTTATTTTTTTTATTTCCAACAAAATCGTATTTCCACGATTTTGAAAGCTAGTAATTACGATTTCTGGGGAAAAACATCTGGCAGCACTGTTTATGGCACTCAACACAGTTTTAACGGAGTCACATGTTGCCATTCATAGCAGGTTTGGCATGTATTTAGACATTTTTGTTTCAAATTTATGAAAATGGAGCAACACACTACTAAATTAGCTCTCGATCTGTGAAATGTCTCCTTCTGAGACCCTACAGGCTTCCATTCTGGGCACCAAGGAATCTGGTATTGCTTGGTCTTTGAAGCGGAGTGTCGTCCATCTAGGAGCTGATACCTGAGATTTAAAGATTCTCTTGATTGGATTATTATTTTCCATTCACTTGATGTGATCGAGCCAATGTATTCGCTGTTTTTTTGCTCTCTACTATACATCCATATCTTCGTACAGCTTATAGAGCTCGCGGTTGTACCTTCTTCGTCGAAAAAGGTCGGTTTCGAGGGAACCGAGTATTAACTCTCCAGTTCACCACTCGGCGACTTAAAGCAAATGTCACATCGGGGTAAGTGTTATTTAGAGCGTTTCGCCCTTCGAGTCAAAAATGTCCAACTCATTTGTTCTGACAAACAGCAGTAGCAGCGGGGGAGTTGATCACCTTTACTCCCGAAGTTACTACTATCATTAATGTTTCGTCTTAGAGGGTAGACAAATGTTTGTTGATTTTGGATAGTATTAGTCTTGTCCTCTATAACTTCAAGGCCAAATTCTTTCTACTGTCTTCAATCACTATATCAATCCATCACATCACGCAATGATCTGCCAGTGATGTCGATATTACGTGCGCGGCCTTTCTCTGAGAGTACAGGTTACCACAATCCAATCCTCATGACCAAGTAAATGAATGGAGCTATTAAATATAGTGCCTTCCTAGTTCACACTTGCCTTGTCCACGAGCAATATTTTAGAAATCACATGGAAGTGCAACTTCTTGCGGAAATCCGCTGCATTTTTGAAATATACCGGAAGAGCTCTTTTTTCAAATCTCAAAATCTACCGGGTCTATTCAAGCGTCACGTGACACATCTGGATGAATTTTGCGGGAATCCTAAATTCGGTCATGGGTCATAGTCGACTTGACGTTCGTTAACATTTTCGAATAGCGCCTGGGTTTGAAAATGTGGTCTTTGGTCTTGAGTCGATATGCACATTTTGCTCATAGTATTTGATGCAGACGTTCACAAACATTGCACTTGCGCTTTCTTTCACTTTAGTGTATGTTCCCTACCAAAACCAAAACACACACAACTTTGTCGATTCTACCGGAAAAGGAGAAGGTGGTCAAACTGCACCACGTGCTCCATCACGAAACCGATCTGGCCCATGCTGGATCTCAAGCGCTCCAACAATCTTGTAAAACTAAAAAGAACGAATATAAGCACACTAGTAGGTGTCATCACGGAACACTTCATTATTGGGAGACAAGCTCTCAGACTGGGTATCCCTTCCAATGATTTCTTTAGAATGATTTCTATAGAAGCTGCATGGACGAGGAGGAGGAAGAGACAATTCTTCACCTCCTATGCACGTGCCCAGCCCTCTCAGCTCGCAGAAAACTATATCTCGGAGAATACTTTTTCGACAATCTCAGCGAACTCGCTAAAACATGCATAAGTTGCCTCCAACGCTTCATTCTCAGCTCCTCCTAGTTCAACGGGTAGTTGCAAGATCATTAGATCCTGTGGTATCACAATGGGCCTCCTCTCTTGCACTTGTTGCGGCCTACCACCCTAACCTAACCTAACCTTTTTAAAAAGGATATTCTACTCCCTTCTCCTGGCTTGATATCCTTGCCTAACTGTTTTTTTCCCGGTAATCAAATTCATCATCATTGCACTGGCTCTTCGTCTTAGATGGTATACGGTGGTATTGTGCTGGACCAAAGGTTTACAGGCACTTTTTGTAGATTCTGGCTACTCTAGCCATATGCATCCAACGTTGAATCTCTTCTTTTTGGCGGTTTTAAGTCTCTTCTCATTAGACTTTAGTTTAGCTTTAAAAGATAGCCGCAACAAGACAATTATCAGCGAGGACGCGACGTTTGCCTTTGGGATGTGTGCACATGTTGAAGCTTTCACAGTAACCACAAAATTGAATAACTTACCATTGCGGAAGATAGTTAAAAAAATACCGCAGATGACTCCTTCAAATGAACCCAATAATTCTTATAATCCACTATAGCCTTCGACCAATTTGTCAGGTTACCATGTTAGAAGGCAATTTGAAACAATTTTCTATTTCCTTTTCACATTCATTTAGTCCAAATCCAAATCTATGACCAAAATAAATAAATGACGTGACAAATTCCTCAAAACAGGTTATCAGTTTGAATCCAAAGATCCTTTACATTTTCTCTGATGATTTAATATCATTTCTTTCTTTCCTCTTTCATATCTCATTGCTTTCGTATAGCCTATGGTATTCCTACACCTCCAGACAGACGCGACTGTAAAGCAGAAATAAATAACAAAATAAGAACCCCATCTAAAAAGGATAATAGCTTAGGGCAGGTCTGGCGAAAACGAACAAAAAAATGTCCGTATTACTGTAAAGAGGCATAGACTGTGATTTCTTTTTCTCCCTTTCTTTCTCTCGCTTATGAAGCATCCTGCCGGCAATCCATCATGTAGATTAATCCTTACTCCTAACTCCTTTTTAATGGAGAATTATTTTTCTCTTGTGTCTGTTTGTCTGTCTCATCGCTGTGTGTGTTGTTGAATGCAAAATGTATCTTTAGTACAATTTAAAAAAATAAAAAATAAATTGCTTAAATTTTGTTATGCAATAAAGAAAATGTTTGTTGACTCACGCGCACACATTTGGATGTAATTCTTTGTATAATTAATTGCAGGTCTATTACGAACAACTGGTGCTGCATCCCGAGATATGGATGAGGAAGATTTTGAATTTCCTGGAAGTGCCATGGAATGACTCAGTGCTGCATCATGAGGAATTCATAAACAAACCAAATGGGGTGCCACTGTCAAAGTGAGTTGCTTCTCGTTTTATGTTTTCGCGAATATTTATGACTAGCGCAAGGATGCGTAATAAATCATCGTCGAAACAGTTGGAGATTCGTCCTTCATTAATCTCACTGTGTGCGGAGAAGAGTCTAATATAGCATTGTTGTCATTTTTAAAATTGTTATTTTTTGCTTTTTGTGTGTCCTTTCAGAGTGGAAAGATCCTCAGACCAAGTGATCAAGCCTGTCAATTTGGAGGCTCTGTCTAAATGGGTGGGCCATATACCCGATGATGTTGTACGCGATATGGCCGATGTAGCGCCAATGTTGTCAGTACTGGGCTATGACCCATACTCGAATCCACCGGATTATGGTAAGCCAGACGCTTGGGTGCAGGATAATACTTTTAAGGTATGTGGTAGCTTCGGTGCATGGTGTTTCACTTTAGTTTTGTTTGCAGATTTTAGTTTGTTTGTTTGTAATGTGTTGTTGGCATTTTGAAAGCAATAGCAGATGTATCTGGTTTTATTTAAACTTTAAAAATTTCATTGTTAGAATTGCCAGTGACCTGATGTTGACAAAGGAAATTCAGTTATTTGTATGAATACTTTATCAGATTTGACTTAGGTTATCTGTGAGAAGTTTTGCTTCGACGAAACAAGGATTTTTTTTTTGATTTGTAAGCCTGGAGTGGATTTCCTAGAGGTCTCAGTAGGAAATGCACTCGCAAATGCCTTGGATGGATTCAAAGCTTAGGTAGTTAGACTATAGAGTATGAGGCGTTCCAGGTTTAAAAAGTATAAGCTGCTAAATTTTTTCAAATATGTAAATATATTAGACGACTTGGTGTATTTAAACTGTCGCCACAAAAATGACGTTTGAATAAGCAGCACGAACAACTTAGTCGCATTATAACGTCTGCTGACTTTCCGATACAAACTGGCTATCGATAGGACTGTTTTTGGCTGGTTAATTGGAGTCGTAATAATTTGCCTAACAATGGCGACAAGTTCCGTTCAAAGATCTTGCACTTTGCGCTTGATTCGCTGCTGCTCTTTTCTGAAGACAGCAAAAGGACATCGTCTTCTTTGGTTTAATACGCCTTCGTTTTACTAGGGGATGAAAAGGCGGCGAAGATGGGTCTGACTGTTAATGAGGACAAAACGAAATAAATGCTATCATTGAGAATGGACTCTCAACGTCGTCGACTAGGGCAAAACCTTACAATTCACAGATATAATTTCAAAGTAGTTAAATACTTTTTCTACCTAGGCTCTAAAATTACCTACCAGATATTAAACGAAGAATCACTCTTGCAATGGACTAAAAAGCCATCTAAGAAGGCATGCAGAAACATGGACCATATCAGAAGCTGATCTTGGCACGCTTTGAGAAAAATTTTTCGAGTGATTTTCGGTCCAGTTTGTTTCGCTGGAGTCTAGAGGAGGAGATTCAATGACGAACTTTATGGGCTACATACACCGATTGAGATGGCAGGAGCCTTTGTACAACAACGCACAAGGCCGATGAATCTTTGAGTCCACCCATGAGAGACAACAAAACAGAGGAAAACCCCACCTCAGGTGGCGTGCATAATTAGAGAGCGAACTTAACCAACTTGGCAGCTAACTACGGACCGAGCTAGCTGAAGGGACTTATTGACTGAGGCCTTGGTCCACCTCGGACTGTGAGCGCCATCAAAAAGCAAAGTAAGAATAGAAATAGATGTTCCTTTTTCTTTTTTGCTCTGATCTGCTCTGCCATGGATCACGAAACTGGTGCGGGTCCTGTTCTGCTAGCTCGTTGACATTTTTGCGCCAATGCTGCCCGCTTCTTCTCGCTTCCATAGGAAGCGCTGTTTTCAAAGTGATAAGTGTTTGAATTGTATTTTGAGTCAGCATTCTGGTACACTGAACTTTTACGAATGTGCTGAGGGGGGTTGACGATCTTTGGTCGTTGCCAGGCCAGGTTGGTCCAGCGGTGAGTCGCTCCGGTACGTAGAACCAATCGTGTTTTCCTCAAAACACAGGAAAACCAAACAAGGTGTGCCCCAAGGCGGAGTACTATCCCCACTTCTCTTCAACTTCTACATCTCAAAACTACCACCACCTCCAGCATGCATAAACCTAGTCTCATACGCAGACGATTGTACAATCCTAGCCTCAGGCCCTAACATACAAGACCTTTGTTCATCCATCAACGCATACTTGGGCACAGTAGAAACTTTCTTCAACGACCGAAACCTTAAACTATCATCAGAAAAATCCACCGCAACATTATTCACATCATGGACAAAAGAAGTAAGACTCGAACTGGACATATCTATAGCCGGAAGACGCATACCCACCATTGCGCACCCTAAACTCCTAGGAGTCACATTTGATAATATGTACAGTTTCTCAACACACGTCAATAACATCAGAAATCGCCTAAGATCCAGAAATAACGTCATCAAATCACTTTCCGGAAGTTCCTGGGGGAAAGACAAAGAAACGCTCCTCGCCACATACAAAGCGATTGGACGATCTGTCCTCAACTACGCGGCACCCATCTGGACCCCACAATTAAGCGACACCAACTGGATGCACCTTCAAACATGTCACAACACAGCCATGCGAACTATAACAGGATGCCACCTCATGGCCAACGAAGATCATCTTCACACAGAAACAATGATGCTCCCGATAAAAAAACACAACACCATGTTATCACAACAATTTCTACTGGCCTGCCACTTACCGGAACACCCCAACCACACCCTCATCTCGAATCCCAAACCACCTCGCAATATTCGAAGATGCATCACAAACCTCCAAGAAGAAATAGACCACCTCGTTCGTACAACAACCCAACATCAATACTGAACAATACACAACAGGGTTAAAACACATCCACCAGACCTCGGTAACCAACACGATCGCTAACTACAAACCCAACATTGTGCTCGGCAGCAGACCACCACCCATTGCCACCGAAGAAAAATCACTCCCACGTTCAACCAGAACAACACTAGCCCAACTCCGCTCGGGCTGGTGTCACAAACTAAACAGCTACATGTCCCGCCTAGACCCCAACATACAGAACAGCTGCCCAGACTGCAACGATGGTCCACACGACGTAACACACCTTTTTAACTGCCCGGCGAAACCAACTACATTAACCCCAATAATGCTATGGACCCACCCAACTGAAGTGGCACAATTCCTAGGACTTGAAACTGTGATGAATTGACGAAAGACGAATGAAGCTGCTACAACAACAACAACAACTGAACTTTTAGTTTTGTCCTTCGTGAAGAGATGAACGTTAAGCTACCCATGTCCGGTTATAAACTGGATGCCGTAGTAGTTTATACAAGGTTTTTATTCTGCCTCTCTGAGTTCTTACATGCCCCTGCAGCTTTATAAGTTCTTTGACCTCACTGGTTTAGGCTCCCATTTTAATTCTAAACTTTTTTTTCAAAGGCGTACTTCCTCTCTAACGCTAGAAGATCAGTAGGGTCGCTAACTACACTACGAGGACGCCTGTTTCCGACATCTTTCGGTATGAGCTTGTAACGCGAATATCTCTGCCTCTCTGTATTGTGTCCATTTGGCTCCTGTATTTCCCTTGCCGTAGTGCATGGACTCATCAAGACCACGAACCCGTACAGAGGTATGACATGTGTGATTGACACTAAATCCTACGTTTGTGTTCGAACCTTTGAGCCACCTGCCGGGTGGCCTTTAATTGTCTCATTGAACTTGTTGCCTTGAGGCCCGTGCCAATGCAGATCTGCTGCCATAAAGTAAATGTAGAATTAAAGATTATCCCTAGGTACTTTGTTGCTTCTTTGCTGATTATTACCTAGTCGGAACTGTTTCCCTGTTCAGAAGAACCTCTGTTTTTTTTTTGTGGCCAAACTTAGTCCATATTCTTCCATCCATTGATTCACCTTTTTTTTATTCACGCTATCGGTATCTTTAGTCATTATTACTGCTATACATTTCCCTCCAAGAAGGTGTTTTCGGTCATCCCCATACGAAAAATATCGTCTTAAGAAATGTTTCTAAAATCGAGTCCTGTGCTGCTCTAGTGCTGATTTCTTTTCGGTTAGGGTCTCATGTGGTATCATGTGGTTAAGATAGTCCTTCAACATGGCCTTGTTTGTCCCCTTCCTCCAGAAGAACTCAAATGTTCTCTGTGCATTAAATATCTGCTGTAGGTGAACAGGAAATTGAACGATGCGGCTTTTCAACGATAATAGCAGGTATACAGAAATAAATTAAATATTCTTTGGTTGAGGTTTTGTTTTTTGTACTTTCGTAGGTTCTGGAATAGTCATGTTCTTGTTCATGCTTTTCCTGCCAGTATTTTAAATAATTCTATACTTTTATGACTTTTACAAGCTTTACCTTTTAATTGAAATCTCTTCCATCCCAAATGCTACTTTAGCTAATTAAAAAAAGTTACGTATACGCCCAAGTGTATATTCCTATTTGAATTCTTTTAGTCTCTCACGGTGCTTTGCTTTCATTTTTTTTTTTACTTTGCTTATTATTTAACTAAGTTTTAATCACATACAAGGATAAATTTAATCATGAATACAATCTTACTTACGTCAGGTAAAAGCCAACAAAAAGCTATGGGATAGTCGAGCCAAAGAGGTATTAAAACTCCTACCAGTCGAAAAGGAGACCAAATCCGACGAGGACAATCTAAATGATTTATTCTCTGATAATCACATAGACAAACAACAACAGCAGCAACAACAGCAGGAAGATGAAGAACTACCAGCCGTTAACAAGCCAAAGGACTCACAATCAAAAGCGAATAAACTCACCAATGGGAATACATGATACCGAATTCCTATTCGCATAACCCATAATAAATAATTTGTTATAAGTAATTTTTTTTTTAATGTTAATTATAATAATTATTTTGCAATTTAATATTAATTTGTTTTTTAATTTTATAAACAAAAGAAAATCATTTAGTCAGTAAAATCAGTGTTAAATATTGAAAATCAAATTTTTCTTCTTTTTCCTTGAGTGTGTAATTTTTTTTTTTTTTTTTTTTTTTGAGAGTATATATTTACTATATATTTACAGAGGATTTATGTGAGTATGCATTTAAAATTTTGTTTGTTCTTGTTTTTATTTTTTATAATAAGAATATATTTTTACGCCCAACTTTTAGTTGTAAAGTATTTTTCCAAACAAAAGATGCGTATTGTATAAAAAATTAAATTTAAATGTAGGTAAGAGTTAGTTATGAGCTTTTATATATGTATATGAAGAGATAGTATGTGTATAAAAAAAAAATTTATGAAAATTAGTTATATAATAAAAAAGATAAAGAAACAAACACTAAATAATATTTATTACATATTATTATTTTTTTTTATTATCTCTAAAGTGACTGAGTATATTTACAATACCATTTATTTCTTAATCGCGTGGTTTACTAAATCAGTTTAATTTTGTTTTATTGTTTCTAAGATGTGTTGCTGTGGCAAAAGAAAAATGAATAATTTACGGGCCGATTTTTCAAGTTTCAGAAAAGCTTTGGTTAAACTGAAAATGTTTCTGTCTGGGTTCTCAGAAGGACACTTAGTTCAGGAATATTAATTCACTTATTACAGTCCCATTGTTTGTCGGACAATAGAAAAATCGGCCTTTAAAAAAAAAAAAAACTAAAAAATCCGTCGAATAAAATTTGAAAGTAACAGTTCGCTTAAAATGTATTTTAGTTTTATTTATACTTACTTTTGATCGTATCTTACAATCTATTCTTTTTTTTATAACTGGCAGACAATAATAATTAAATTTAAACATATTTTGGCAGCCTTTTTAAATAAAATTTAAAAGCATTAAATGTTCAACTTTAAATAGAAAAATTATTTTTATTATTTCAAATTAGAGTTTTGTTGCGGTTCGTATAGTTATAGTGATAGCTCGAAAATATATTTTGCTTAGAAAAAAAGTATAGTTCCGGCTTCAGGCAGATTCTTAAGATAAATGAAGGGTAGTTGTCGTAAAACCGACCGTTTTATGACAAAGTAAAGTCCGGGAGAAATCGAGGCTAATTATTTGGATTTATGATTTCTCTACATTCGGCTCTAAGATTTTTGTTCGCGACATCCTTGCGAACTAAAAATATCCAACATTATTGAAGAACACCCCCAAAGTCAGCTATCGAATTCCGAAAAGGGGTTTGAGCTCATTTCACCTCAGTGCTCTTAGAAACAAATACTTTATGATTTTACGAGATCAGTCCGCCAATTGATATATTGATAAGGCCGTTATTGTAAACTGCCCTTACATTTGACATCGCTGCTCCAACAAACAACTTATTACATAGCTGGCTGAATGCAATTTCAAACGCCAAATTAGGTGACGTGCCTTTCCATCGTCAAAAGAGGAAAGGAGGTTAACTTTTACAGAATATTTTGTGAGTACACACCAGTGTTGCCAACCCAGATCGAAGTTTCTATGCCTCATTCCGAAAAAAATTATGCCTTTTTCAAAAAAATATGCCTTTTTGGTAAAGTTTCAATTTATGTGTTAAACTTTTATTAGTAGGCACATAGTTAAGAAAAAAACAATAATTAAGACATAAATATGTGTAGTATTTGTAACTAAAATTATGAAAAACAAAAACTAACTTCACGTAAGACTGTGTTTATTCGATGGATCTGCACCAAACTCATCGCAATCAGTTGAACTTGAACTCATCTTTAAAATAAACTATAAAACAAACTGCTTTTTAAAATTTATTGTTTACCAGCAACGAAAACAAACTTTAAGGACGGCCGCACATTGGAGCCGTTTCCGTACGAATTTGACTCGTGCGATCAGGTACGAAAACGGACGAACGACCCCGACTTTCTAAATAGGTACTATGTGTGAGAGCCCGCACCGCACATTGGATGCGAGTTAGTCGTACGTATACGTACGTGTAGTTTCGACGTCCGAAAACAATCCGAACTTGTTGAAATTCTTAAACACTTTCGTGCGTTGAAATGAAACATTGAAAATATATTAATTTGGTTTACGGACACAAAAGGGGGTATGGAACACAAGGTACGGAAAGAATAGGGCATTATATAGTAAGTCTTCCATAATATGATGAACTTCACTGAATTCATCTCTTTTTAAATATTCGGTTCTACGATAGTGACGACGCCGCCGAAGTCTCCGAGTTAGAAGAAAATTATCTCCAAGATACAGATTATTCATCAGGCACGAAAATCGTATTCGGTGTTCGCACTCAATTCGTACGACCAGTATTCATTCATACGTTTACGTGCGATACAAATTCGTATCAAATGTGCGGCCGCATACCTACCATATCAGTTATCGCATTTCTTTTTTGGGTTTAGTAATATTGGAAAATTAGTATAATTGGAAAATAAGCATAACGCACAGTGGTAAATGAAAATTAGTGAAGCGACTTTGATCAAAGTACCAGATTTACTAAATTCAAAATTTATTTTTACGGATTGATTATAAAAAAAACTTAACAAAAAATTATGCCTTTTTACTCAAAATTATTCCTCAATGCCTCAAGCATCGGAATTATGCCTAAAAGGCATAATTATGCCTCAGTTGGCATCACTGGTACACACTACAACGTCAGAGATCAAAAAAAAATCTTTAAAAGCACTTGAATCACCAATAGAAAGATCGAAATTACACGTTAATGATGTGCTGGGTTTCTAGCCATGGAAAGACATACCTATAACGCCTCAACATCGCCCCAAAATGCCTTCAGATAGGTGTTAGTTATGCACTTAAATTGCTGAAGAAATATGGAAACTAGTTCTACTAGACTAGATTACTTATCCTGTAGCCAAAGGAGATTTGTTCGCGTTTGTTAAATATATTGACATGTGATGTACATTGGTTTTCTATCTTGTAGGACAGTCTTATGTCGCATTTTGGACAAATAAATTCGATAAATGCCTCTGTACATCTGCCTTCGTAGTACCTTTATAATAGGCACAGGTCAGGGATAAGTCAATTGAGCGCCAGCGGTTGTAGTTATGATGTTAGTTTATACAATCCACTATTAGTCAAACTGCTCATCTCTGTACGCTGCGCTGTGAAGTAGGTTAGGTGAACGTTTTTGGGCCGAGCTCCACAGTAGGATCAATAGTCGAGGCCTGGCCTAACCTGTGCTTCTGTACCTCTTTTGCTATAAAGAAGAAATTTTGAAAACCCTGATCTTGGGATATTGGATGAGTTGTCTTGCCACGTCGTTTTCACAGTCGTGTGACTGCAAGAAAGTGGATGGATTCTTGAATTGATAATAGTCTAACAACCTGGGAACTGATAAATAAAAATTACAAACTACCTGTGGATTATAAAAATCTCCCACAGATTGCTTGTCATATTTGGTGACTAGACTAAACAGTTGAGCCCAAAATATTTCTACAAAATGCTTATTTTTAATGAACGTCGTACAAATCAAAAATTAAAACTATGTGAACCGCTTATTTTTATTAACCTCATTAAGAATTACATTTCATTTTATATAAATATTTCGTTCAAATAGCTTATAATTTTTATTACCAAAAATCTAAGGCTCAAAACAGTTGTGTAATTTAACCTCTTATTTTCTTAAGATTTTGTTTATACTTTGAAAAATAAATACAAAACAAGAAATGTGTCTGTAAAAATAGAGAATACAACAGAATGTATATTTAAAATGTTTTAAATATATATTTATTATAAACAATAAAACTACAATATAAAAAAGAAACGATATATTATATAAAAAAAAAACAAAAACTAGTTTATAACGTATAGATAAAGTAAATTTAAATTAAAGAATGGAAAAAAAGTCTCACTGAGGGTTTTTGTAATAAAATGTGAAAAAGAACACGAGTAGTTGTAATTTTCCTTCTTCTCTGAAAATTAAGTAAGTATACATACTCGTATTTCTTCCCTTTACTATGCTTTCAATTAGACTGAGTGCCCGAAGACATGCACCAGAATAACATAATCCTTTGATAGTTTTTCCTACACAGATCCTTTGAATAGTTTTTGAAGATGATTGGGATACAAGGTAACAAGGTAAATGAAAATATTTGTTCACCTATGTTGATGGAGAGAGAGAGAGAGAAATACTGTTTTCAAATAAGGTTACATTAATTCAGATCTATTGATCCAATGGCAGGTCTCGACGAGCATGGAAATATAGATTCCAGACGAGGACTCTCTTAAATGGTCCTTGTGCAATAGATATAGCTATTTTTATATTGGTATATTGGTTAAAACATCACAAATTTTATTAGTGAGGAGGGTATTTTCTATTCGTCCTTGGTTGATAGCACTTCATACATACCACCGTTAACATACTGTATAGTAATAGTATGCATAGTATACATTCCCTTTTGTGGTTGCACTATGACCGAGGTCGACGACAAGGATAATGCAACTTTCCTGTAAGTACATACCTAGTTGCTGCTGGAATAACGAAAACCTGATGAATGGATGAAAGACGCTTTTTGCAATGTGAAGCCAAGTGGTTAAGGAAACCACTTGTATGCTGTAACTGCGGTATAGAGATTGTTCAAAGACTGGAGTACCGAAAGAATAAAAAACATTTTCGAAGAGAAATACTTACATAAGAGGTACCTGTGGAGTATAGTAGTCCTTGACCTGAGGCGGTATATAATTAAATTCCAGACCTCAATCACAGATTAAGAATTAATGGCCTTAAAAGATGGTAAAGTGCTGATGATTTCCTTTTCTCCAGAGAACGAAAAAGTGGACTTGGATTCAATGGGATGAATATTTCAAATCATGAGTTTCCTTTGGGACAAACCGACTTATTGAAATGGAGATGAATAATTCTGAGGAAATTCCAAGCATCCGACTAATTAAGGGGCACAAATACTACTCTTATTATATCGGATGTAATGATTTTGGGATTGGATTCAAGTGAAGGTTATGGTAATAATTAAGAAGCATTAAGACTCACAGCAGGATGTTGAATGGTAATGGTACTCGGTATTAGCGTTAATATGAATCCATCAGTATCTTTCTCAAACGAAAATAGTAGTTATTAACATTTGTCCGAACTTGAACCAAGGAAAATTATTAAAGAAAAATCCCATAGTCTTTAAAACCATGTAAATGAATTGCAAAAAGAGAGTTATACCGTAGGACAATGCTAATACAATGCCTACTCAAAAAATGGAGAGTAATAGCTAAGCTATGTCAAAATTCGAATGAAATGTACGACTGAGTCGCACGAAACTTTCTCGTTCATTGCATGTTCGGCTGGAACAACGCATGAATTGGCAATGACACCACAATCGCTTGAAAGCGATAGCCGATAAAATAAACCTTATTTATAATAGCGTTAGAAAATCAAATTTGAATATCCAAAATATACTTATTGCAGGTTATAATCCAAGGAATTTCTCTCGAACTAGATTCGTGTTTTTCTTTGTCAATTTGCAAGATGTATTTATATCTATGTCGAGTGGCGTTTAAAGCGTTTTCAAACACGTCAATTTTAATTTAGAGCAGATTAGAATCAGTTATTACGTCAGTTGTCAGTTCGTTTAAAAAGGCAGTGGCATTCAGACGAGTAGAGCAGTAGCGCAGTGGTTAGTGTGCTGGACTACTGCGCCAGGTTCGATCCCCGGAAAAACACAAATTACATCTTAAGGTTTTTTCTACTGCGCCACCTCTCGCGAACGTCTGACAAACATCCGAGAGTATGACTGTCCTGAAAAAGCTTATCAATTCAGCCGTTCGGACTCGGCATAAAATTGTAGGTCCCTTCCATTCGTCCCAAAAATAGAAACTCCCACAAAACGAATGGTTGCGAGAAGCTAGGACTAAATGCCTGTTACGCCAATTTTGTATTTATAATTTTTACTGTTTGAAAAACTCTCACTTTTTAAGGCTATAAGAAGGTGCAATCCATTACTGCTCCGAAAATGTTTCTGGATTTAACTTTTGAGACAATCAAAGAAAATGAAATAACTCAATAAAAAAGCTGCCGTTTTTTGAATTGAATTAAGCAAAAAAAAAACGAAAACGTCAATGAAAAAGCTTTCGTTTTTGAAGTTTCATGCTAGTGAAGCGGCTTAGTATAAAATTGTATAACAATTGTGCACTTTGTGAAGAAAGCATGAAATTTTTACCACATTATATGAAAATGATTTTAAGATATTGGGGCACTTCAGACTGCGCATTTCTGAGATTTGGCAGCCATTTTAAATCTTCATACATATATACAAATGTTGGTGTGTTTCTTAACGATCGTGTAACTCCTGAACGACTTATCCGATTGAAGTTTACACATTATACTTGTTTTATCAAGCCGATGATTTATAGCTTTGTTAGGATCCGATAGGTGACGCTATTGTCAAGTTATTAACAAATTCTGTATTTATGGACCAAAATACCTCATATGCACAATGGGTCGTATGAATAAAACTAGCATTTGCTTTGAGTAAAAGGTGGTAGCAAAGTAAAAGCACTTAGCAATTGCTTTGAATCGGTATGAATAAAAACTTACTTTGCTAAAGTAAGTTCCAAAATTCGAACAAAGCATTTACTTCACTGCATGTGTCCTTCCCTTGCAGTTTCTGTCAAAATTTGAATTTGAATTTGAATTTTAGAATAAAAAAAACAATTTTTGAGGAAAAATAAACAAATGATAAACTAATTTAATAAAAAAAATTCACATAAATACGAAAAAAAAAAGTTAAATCTATGATGAAGAAGAGTATTTGGAAGAGCTTACTGGTACGCATAAGTGCATAACCTATATTCGATTACAAATTAATTGCTCTGCAGCTGACGATGAGGAATTTCCATCTACTTCTATCTCCAATAGTGATCAAATAGTGGTATTCGTGCAAACGTCAGAAGCAGTAGGAAAGATTTAATTTTCTGGATATTTGAAGGAGCACCACCCCGCGTCTCCAGATTTTCTTCTAAAAGTAATCTACATTTCGACGCGTGAAACGATACAGTTGCTTAAAGTTGTTATCGTAACCAATTCTTCTTAGCTTATACTGTTTTTTTTTCACGAACGTTAGCAACAGTAGGGAAAACAGGTAAAATGTGCCAACTTATCGCATACATTTTTGTTTCTTTCACAAGCAAAAATTATTTTAGCTTATGTATTTATAAAAAAACACTGCAATTCACAAGGCTAGACTGTTTTTGCAAAAAAAATGTGCGCGCAAAATATTTAGCAAATGCTCTGAGTCAACAAAATAGCAGACTCGGAATTTTCGTAGCAATTGCTTTGTCTTCCACGTTTTATTCATACGAATCTGAGTAAAAGGTCGGTGGCGCCGCTTTTCGAAGATGTCAAAAGTTGGAGTTAACTCAAATCAGTTTTTATTCATACGAAGCTTAGCAATTGCTTCGATTTTGACATTTAGTCTGAGTAAAAGCAATTGCTACGTTTTATTCATACGACCCAATATATGTTGGTTTAGTGCCACAAAAGAAGGTTATAAAATCTGGACCCGATAGATGGCGCTGTGGTCCAGTTATTAATAACTTTTATATTTGGGTACACTGAAAAAAATTTAGGTAAGGAGTAAACATGGATTAAAACACAAGTAAATACGGAAGGAATGTAAAATCAAATCCACTAATCTCAAATAATGAAACATAATGTTACAATTCTTTTGATCTTCGAAGACAGATTTGCGAAGCTAACTTACTTACTTTCATAAAAGGCGCTATATCCCGGGATGAACATGGGCCTCAAACTGCAACGATCCTTGGCTAACTGCCTCCAGTTGCGTACTCCAAGTTAGTTGAGTCCCCTTCAATTTTGCGTTCAAATTTAAAACGACCAATGATATCATCTTTTGCCTTAGAAAACGTCCATTCTTCTATGTAGTTTAGCAGGACTTTTATGCAGGACTTTAATCTTATATAACGTTTCTTAGGCCTCTATTGTGAGTGTCGATAGTTGATCGTTGATCGACAACTGTCGATCGATAGACAAATGTGTTTGTCGATTGCGATTGATATTTGTCGATTTGACAGTCGCTTGTAGTAGATTACAAATGTCTGGTCGATGCTTTGGCTTGGAAGTGAACAAAATTTGTGCGTACGAATAGCTAAAATAAATCGACGCAATCGACAATTGTCGTGACGATCGCTGATCGACAATCACAATAAGGGCCTTAGTGTTTCTTGACTAGGATTTAACTACTCAATGTCATTCTTAGAAACAGCTATTGGCATCAGGCTCTTCGCTTGATTGCTAATTGTACAGACTTGTGAAAAATTGTCACTTTCGACTTAAACTAGACACTCTAAATAACTCTTCTCTATAATGCTGTTATTGTATGCCGACCTCAAAATTGATAAACTCTTGTTGGGTGTATAGTTTCTGATAGTATCTATAGTTTCTTGTATTTTCTTCATGATTTGCGGTAGTGTGAAAAGTTCGTCGGTTGTGGAATAATACCCCGCCTAAAACTGCACTGGTAGGGGCCAAACAGTTCGTTGATAAATATCGTTTTAATCGATCACACAGTTCGGGATCTTGACCGCAATGTTAGAAAGACTCATGCTTCTATATTTGGCGCGGTTTACTTCAGGGTATTCTTATTGTACAATACGATGCTAAAAAAAAGTTCCAGTCATCAGCCATATTTTCTTTCAACTAAATCGGGGCGATGAGTTGGTGTATGCTCTCCATCAAGACGTTTACCGCTGACTTAAATAGTTCGGCCGGCAATCCATCTGAGCCCACAACTTTATTAGTAGGCTAATTACAGCCTACCTAACAGCCTAACAGCCATTCACATTTTTAGGGAAAAACTCATTTAGCCTGTCATGTAGCATACGCATACTATACATCTACAAAATCGCAATTCAGCCAACAGAAACATTTAAGAATCTGTTGCCTTAATCTAGTATTTTCGTCAAAACCTTATTTGTTGTTGGGCAACAGACAGTTCTTAAAACTAGCGAAAGCCGCAATTTTTGGGAAACGGGTAACGTAGTCTTTTATATAAACTCCAATATTACCTTTAGAGCTATGTTCGTTAAAATGATAGAAAGCTAACAAATTTTTCAAAATACATAGTTGCAGCCAAATAACGGCCTCGAAATTTTGTCGACACCTTACAATAAAAAAATTGCATACATTTGGAAATGATTCACCTATCGTCCGGCGTTGAACGAAAGCTGCCCGGTGAAGCTCTTACACTTTTAATCCACGAGGTACCTAGCTATTCCTAGCACTCAAATGACTGCTAGGAAAAAATGCAAAAACAAAGATCTTATTCATCAAGCTCCAATTCTTTGGTAACCCCAGGTGTCCGTTGGCACCCAAGGACAAACTACAAATACAAACCATTTGTCTCCCAGTAGGATAGCATACGGTAAGGGATACAGAGGAGGCCAACACAAATTTCCCAAATCAGTAGATAGATAGTTCAGTATGAAGATCGAATGTTTCAAAGAAAAATACTGAAAAAAAATAAACAAAATGGAAATTCCGCCCACCGTGTCGTCGTCTACGCCGACATTTTAAGAAAAATTCACAATTTATTCAAATGCCACAAACAAGACCATTTTCTTGCGAAAGGAGGAGACTTGCTTCTGATATATCCTACCCCAATGTATCGCCTCCAAACAGCCTGGCAAACACACTCATCCTTTGCCGAGGCAAATATTTATCCGGTTGTCGGTTTGTTCATTTATGCAAATACACATAGTTCGTGTAGCGGCGCGCACTTGTATCTGCATCTGAAAGTAGGATACACGTACCAGACACACATCCAACAGTTGCATATACACAGTTTGCACAAATGGTCGCTTAGATTAGTCAGATTTATATTCATTTTATGATGGTCTAGCGGAAGTGAGCGGATAGAAGCTCCCATGGTCATATACAAGCAAACATATTTTATCATACGTTCTTCTCCATGTCCTGGGGGGGAATTCGTATCCGTATGCTTGTGTTTCATTCTGCGAAATGCAGAAAAATTATATTCCATACACTCGCATATGAGCGAGCTGAAATGTTTATCCTAATTGAAAAGCGAAGGAAAAATGTGAAGCACAAGCAAGCATAAAGCATACAATTTTTTACGCTTTGGGCGAGATGGTAAACAGTTCCATACTCTTGGGCAACGATTGGGGAATTGGATACCACAAGGAAAATGTAAATACAGGAGTTACCTGTGTAACTGTGGAGCTCTTTCATTGTGGGAATATACTTTTGAGAAATGGAAAGTACCAGAAATGGTTAGGTTCACGTTCATTCATCGAAAAATGTGTGGTTTTGAAGTAGTACCTAATTGAGGTGAAGGTCAGGAATGGGTAATAGAAATGAGTGAGCTATGATGAAGCTTTTACAATAAAGTGCCCTTGATGATGACGTGTAAAAGGAAAATTATTCCTGGTGGATTTAAGGCAAAAATTGTTTTCAAGTCATAAATTAATCCCTCTTAGGGTGGGTTCATAGAAAATTTAGACCGCATCTGTTCTATGTTCGATGATCACCGAGCATCATGCATGAGTTATGCAGTCAAAAACTTACTGAGCATTATTATAAACGTGAAAATGGACCAACATATCGTTTCAAAACTATGTCTCAAAATGGAGATACCTATGATTGAGAGCAGGAACGGGACAGCAAAAACGGAAATATCTTTAATTACCAGAAGCATTTAGTATTTTTCAAGCTAAAATCGTGGCAATAGAAAAAAAAGCTGCAAGACGTAAAGAAAAGGCTGTCACCTTCCTCTGTCAGATATGACTAACTTCGTTGACAGTCAAGAAGCCCTGAAGTCTAATAAAATTAAGTCAAAGGCAGTTAGGTAATCTTGCTATGGTGCCAATTGGTCTAACTTTGCTGGGTTTCCTGACATAGCAATATAGAAGGTATCAAAAAGGCGGGTGTTTTGGCAAGAATGGAGTCGAAAATGAATTTCAGCGAAGCGTACACATCCATTCTACCACCGATTGCAAAAAATTATATAGAATAGTAGACACGAACAAGAAAAGGAGGCCGACTTATCCTGGTTATCTAGGGAGGACAGCTCCACCTCCTGTACGTACATTGTGGCCGAAACTAGCGAAAAAAACAAAGATTCTTTCTGACACTAAATAGATACTACCCTATCCGTGTCATTATGCCAAAGGTGTGGTAATGAGGTGTACTAAAACCGGCTACTGCTGTACCACTGTCCCGCTCTGCAAGACGTTCCCAAGGAGCCAGTGATAAAGACTATACCATCTTTGTCAGTCCCACTTTAAACAGGGTATTCACAATGGACCTCTTAGATCTCCGAGTAGATGTGAAATTTTTTTTTCAACCCACACCCCTACATAGCCTAACCTATCCTAAGGTTCTATAATTGAAAACCCTTTTTCTTTTCAGCCCACAAATCACCGCTTCCGTTTATCAAACTAAGAATATTAGCGGCGCTAGTATTACCTAGAAAATCCTACTCTCTCATTAATCTGCACAAAAATAAACTAAGAAACCTGATAGGTGGCCATGATGAAAAAGCATCTGCACCGAATTGGCGTCTAACAGGACCCTACATGTAGACTCGCTGACTCTTATTACATACTCATGGAAGGCACAATAAGCTCTTTTAAAGAGGCCGAAGAGCCAGAACCCATGAAGGCTTATAATCTAATCTAATTACGTAGATGACTAATATTACTGATAAAGTAGTTTCCTTAGAAAATCTGTCTTAAATTAGCTAGGACAGGACAGCTGGAGAAAGCGGGTGATGGCCTCACCATCTTCTTCATCTCCGCAGCTTCTGCAGAAGTCATTGTTATGGCAGTTAAATGGAGCAGTTTGAGTTGGTGTCTCTGATGGTGATAGGTTCGAGGTCAACTAGTCTTCTTCTCGTAAAAAGTTGTATGGAGATGGTGTACGCAGTACGGTAATAATAATCGCCAAGTCATCTTTGTAACCAGCGGAAGCGTAGCCTAATCCGTGTACAGATTTACTAGAAGACAGTCGATGACTTATGACAAGAGGTATATACACCTCCTAGGTACAGTCTTTGATTGCCATTACAGGCAACCGGCTGTTAGAACAAAAAATAATAATTCAACTTTCCAAAATGACTCTGATCTATTAGCTCGTATGTCAATAGCTCTTCCTATCCAGTCGTATCTGGGATCTGGAGAGGAATTTAGAGCTTTTTTGTTACTATCTTTTCCAAGAGATAGTAGAAGACACCATCTACCCTAAGGACAATCGAATGAATTCACCAATCTAGCAAGTGTCAGTCCTATAGCAGACACCTTCCATCTCCATAGCATGTATCTCAACTTATAGCTAGCGTTAGCCCTATGCGTATGAGAGTAATAATCTCTATTTCTATGTCGGTGATTTCGTCAAACTATCAACTAACCAAACTTATTATGAACTTTTGAAAAACTTTATTCCATAAGTCCCAAGGACATGAAGACTTTCCTGTTTACCCAACAAATCAATTAGAAACTTTTATAAATATTTTGCCGACCCCCTTTCGCCGTTGGTTTTTTCGCTATCTAAAGAGAAAAGTAACTACACAAAGGATAAACGAAAGGAAATATTTGCTTCCGGTTTCCGATTCAGAGAAATAAAAATAAAAATAAACTTTTTTCATAACAAAGCCGGAAAACACAGCACACACACACACCATCCATATATAGAATGAGAAAGACTTTTTGTGCACGCACACAAGCTCATATCCTTCCGCCATCTACAAACAAAGCGAAAGCTATTTTCCTCTGTGATTTCGTATTGTAAAGTGAAAATGTTGTTTTTTGTTCGTCCTCTAGCAAAAAGTAACTGAAATATAAATACTTAAATATAATATCGCAGTCCTATTCAAGGACCTCTGGCTTAAGAGTGTGTGACATTTCACTCACTTCTTGCTGTTTCTTCTCCTTTTTTTTAAAGGCAAAACCGACACATGTCACCGAATTTGAAGTACAATTTCAATTTAACATTACTGAAGACAGATTAAATTCACCATTACTTGGTATACCTCCTAGTTCGTCGGTGTGGCCCAATTCTATTGCTATCATGCTCATGCACACAACATCTGTTTCTATGGCGATTAATAAATTGAGGAATTTCTAAATTGAAATGTAATCCTATATTACGTATCAAATTCCAATTAAACTTTTCCCGCAGACGGTTTTTGTTTTTTTTAATTTTTTTTCATTGCGTCTCTTAAAGTTGGAAAATAAAAAGTTTAAAGTTAAGAAAATTCAGAAATTCAATAAAATTTAGATTTGAGTGAGCGGGATGTGGTAGATGAATACCATTCTACCCGCATATTATTGGCATAACGATTTTTCGTATCTGTATCCTTTTTTGCATTAGACGATACACGCAACTGTCTGATTTTATCGTTCTCAATTGAATGACTTCAAAGCCAACAAGGAGATGAGAATTCAAAGAGAAATTATATAGTCATACAGAATAGATCCTCGTGCGAGTTCGTAATATTATGGCTTACGACGATGTGTGAGAGCAACTTGGATATACATGCCTTGAGGAGGATTTCAAACGTATGAACATCGATTAGGGCAACCAAGTGCATGAGAATCTTTTACACAATTCATGTGGATATAATATTTTTCACTCGCTTTCTGTCTTGGAGGGTATAAATCTTTGAGAATTATTAGACCATAGATATGTACGGCCTTTTTGTGTTCACAAAGTTAGAAAATGTGTCTGCAAAAAAATGCCATGGGAATTCCTTTCAGAGTGAGCCTGAGTTGGTAAATCTTAAATTTTGTAGAAAATTTACCGGAAAGTCATTTATATTATGAGACGTTAATAAGTTGAACGATGAAAGAGGATATTTGGCTTTGAAATAAGGTTTCGCTTGAATTTTAATTTTTTGCAAGGCAGCAAAGTATTCAAGTATGAAACTTACTTAACATGTAAATAGTTGCGTAGCCATTTCAATATGGAATAGGCCTAGGCATAGAGGTCCTCACAAAAAATTAAAAATTAATTATTTTATAAGAGAAATACGTTTTTCGCAGGATGTTGCAGAAAATATACAAAGAAAATCACTTCGAGATTTATACACATGATTTTTCTACAGCATTTTTTCAGTTTCAGAACCGCATCATTATTATCGCATATCATTACTTAAAAAAAAAACCGTAGGGGTTACCAATGAGAAAATTAAAAAAAAAAGTCAAAATAAATAAATTACGAACTACAAATTTTTGATTGCAAATTTTACAAATTGAACCTATCGTGGTAGATGACAGGCTGAAGCCAGCAGTCCGTAAAGAGCAAAAGAAATAAATCTTCGTTGCACATCTTTAACTCATTTGCAATGGGTAACTTCATAGAAATACATTGATTTTTAAATTTAAATTAACTGGCCAGGTTGGTATTGAAAATGGGCCAAGTAAAGAGTGTCCCATAATTCAAGCAAAATTTGATTTTTGCGCAATATAATAGTACACAGTACAGTGATGCTACCGAAAAGATAACAATGTGACAGCTGACAGTTCGGGGTTAGTAAAAATGGGCTATATGAAAGATCAATCCATTTGAATGGATTTTGGAACAACAACAAGTGGATGCTGATTTTTTGAACAAAAGCTCATTTTCATCTTGATGGCTTCGTTAATCGTCAAAATTGTCGCATTGGGGTTCAGAAAACCCACAAGTAATTGTTGAGAAACAAATGCATCCACAACGCGTGACTGTTTGGTGCGGACTTTGGGCTGGAGGCATTATCCGATAATTCTTCTTCGAAAATGCGGCTGGTCAGGCAGTAACAATTAAGGGTGTTCGTTGCTGTGACATGGTAGCCCAGTTTTTAGCACCTAAATTAAAAGATAAGATATGGATGTGACCAACATGTGGTTTCAACAAGACGATGCCACATGCCAAACAGCAAGAGAAACAGGCCAATTACTGCATGAGTCGTTTCCTAATCGGGTAATCGGCCGTTTTTGCGATCAGAATTGGCCATCCAATTGGACTTTTTTCTTTGCGATTTTTTGAAGTCAAAGGTCTATGCAAACAACCCCACGACCACCAAAGCCTTGAAAGAGGAAATTGGTAGGTATATTAATGAAATTCAGGCATTTATGCGAAACGGTCAAAGAAAATTTCAATAAAAGAGTACGTACTTGCCAGAATGTAAAGTCGTTCAAGTGGCTGCCTCGGAAGTAGCGCATTCTGTGACTCCAATTTTCCAAGACCTTGTTGATGGTTTCGGGCTGTAGCTCACGGATTGCTTGGATGATATTGGCTTTAAGTGCTTGAATCTTTTCCTGCTTGTTGGCCCAACATCAGTCCTTCACGGTTTCCCACAAAAAATGTCCAAAGGGGTCAAATCGCAGCTCCGAGGCGGCCAATTAAAATCGCCAAGACACGATTTGGGAAATATGGTGCGCAAATTATCGAGTGTGGCATGGGCTATGTGGCATGGCGCGCCAACCTGAATGAATAAGAGGTCGTCCAAATTCATGTCTTCAATTTCAATAAAAAAAAGCTCTGTAACTTGCGCGGTGGGTGCTTCATTTCGGCCAACATTTTTATACCCGGTACCACACTGTGGTGAGGGTATATTCACTTTGTCATTCCATTTGTAACGCCCATAAGGAGGCGTTGTAGGTATGACAAACTATATATATTATTGATCAGCATCACTTTCTTAGTCGATCTAGCGATGTCCGTCTGTCTGTCTGTCCGTCTGTCTGTCCGTCTGTCCGCACGATTACGGCCGTAATTTAAGAGCTATCGACTTGAAATTTGGTATGTAAGCTTTTATCCACCAAACTGAGGCTAAGTTCGAAGATGAGCAAGATCGGATGAAAACTACTACTACCTCCCATACAAAAATATCAGATTTATATAGCTTTTTATGTTAAAAATTAAATTTAAATAGCTACAGTAAAGATAGCAAGTTTAAACTTTGCACATATTGTTTTAATAATATTTAAAAATGTTTGACAAAAAATGAGCTTGGTCGAATAAAAAGTACCCATACCTCCCATACAAATATATAATTTTTTAATACTAAAATATTTTTTATACCCGGTACCACACTGTGGTGAGGGTATATTCACTTTGTCATTCCATTTGTAACGCCCATAAGGAGGCGTTGTAGGTATGACAAACTATATATATTATTGATCAGCATCACTTTCTTAGTCGATCTAGCGATGTCCGTCTGTCTGTCCGTCTGTCCGTCTGTCTGTCCGTCTGTCCGTCTGTCCGTCTGTCTGTCTGTCCGCACGATTACGGCCGTAATTTAAGAGCTATCGACTTGAAATTTGGTACGTAAGCTTTTATCCACCAGACTGAGGCTAAGTTCGAAGATGAGCAAGATCGGATGAAAACTACTACTACCTCCCATACAAAAGTATCAGATTTATATAGCTTTTTATGTTAAAAATTAAATTTAAATAGCTACAGTAAAGATAGCAAGTTTAAACTTTGCACGTATTGTTTTAATAATATTTAAAATTTTTTGACAAAAAAGGAGCTTGATCGAATAAAAACTACCCATACCTCCCATACAAATATATAATTTTTTAATACTAAAATATTTTTTTATTTTACAATAATAGGCGTATTTTTTGGAAATCTATAGCTAGTTCACTTTTACTTTTACATGCAAAACTGGTATACTCACTTTTGGTTTTGTTATACCCACTTTTGGTTTTACATGCAAAACGGTTATACTCACTTTTGATTTTGTTATACTCACTTCCCAAAAAAATACGCCTAATATAGTACCGGGTATTTGAGCTTCGGCATAGTCGAAGATAATTGTCCTACTGGTTTTATTTTACAATAATATAGTACCGGGTATTTGCGCTTCGGCATAGTCGAAGATAATTGTCTTACTGGTTTTTTTTTTTTTTTTTTCAAAAAACGCACTGTTTGGGCTACACAGAACTCGCTTTGGAAATAAGTTTTCAATATTTCCCAACGTTATTCAAGCGTAAAGCGACTCATTTCGTTCCGCGGAGGTATGATACTGACTTTCTGTCAAGATTTTGAGTGGGAAACAGCTGTCAGTGTCAAAATAACTTATGATTAAAAAGAAACCACTAGATGGCCCACCCTTTACATTTTTGAAGGATTAAGAGCAAAGGGTGCAGTGGCTCATTGGTTAGTGTGCTGGACTACTGAGCGAGGCATCTCAGACTCTCAGGCTCGAGGTCGATCCCCGGAAAAGCGCAAAATACATACATAATTCATGAATGAAAACTCATACAAACAAATGGTTGTGAGAAACTAGTCCAAGGGTGCTTATACGGACCTATTGCGCCATCTATTTATTTAAGTTTAATTTTACATACAAGTATTATCTACAACACAAAAACATTTACGTTAGCAAAGGTCGATGGCTGTTTTGATCACAAAATTCTTCGAGTAATTTCTGATCTCGTTTATGTAAATGGGATTTAGAGTCAACTCTTCCACAGCCTTTCATCCTAACCAATTTCAGTCAACACCACAGCCTAGAAATACAAGTTCATTGATCACGCGCCTCAAACGATACTCGTACGCCCGATGGTAATGTGGCACCATTCACAAATACTAATTTGTACAAGTCCAATATATACCTACCCATTGTTCCATTTATATTTACATCTCTAGGTCAACGATTTACTATCCTCTTGAAAAGTAAATTCCATGTCGTACCAAAACTATTCAAACCCAGAACGTTCGTACTTAAAAATTCCATCACGAAACTAACCTTAAAATACAAGAATCTACAACTTGCTGTCACATTTTGCCTCAACTATTCACCATGTCCAGCAAGAGGTTCTCCTTTGGAATAAAAATATAAAATGCTTATCCTACCGTGAAATAACAAAGATATTATATATAACGTCACCCTACTGAGTTTCAATTTTGTCCAGTGTACACCAGAATGACTCCATTGGGACACCCCATCTCAAGTATTTAAATTGAAAGAACCAAATGACATATAAATTATGTATGACTTCCCGGTTAGTCCCAAAAAAAAAAGGAAGTTCGAATAAAACCGAAAGAAAACTCAGCTAAAGGTCATCACCATTAGAGTTGGCCAAAGTCGTCACCCACAAGAACTCTATCGCCCTCCGATAAAAAACAAAAAAAAAAAACTACACATCCACAAACCAACCATCCATGGAATTTCCATAAATTTCTCTTTCGAAATGAAGCAAAGTCCCCTCGTTAATAATTCAATTCGAATAATAAAATATTTAGCAGATAATCCCCATCAATTCTTTCAGTTCGTTTTATCTTTCATGAATTTATATAAACACATCAGCATGATGGTAATCGCACATCTGCAATCCGCCACATCTTTCGTCGACTTGATTCGCATTAACTGGTGTTTTGTGTTTGTTCGAAATTAACATCGATTCGGTGGCGCTTAAAGCACTGAACCAAACGACACAAGGGGCAAGAGGGTGGGACGTAATTTATTCCTAAATGCTGGATCTTCTGATTTAGGATCTTTGTTTTCGGTGGCTGCAGTTAATGGTTGGAAATCTTCCATATATCTCTGGGAAAATTGAGAAATCAGCGAAGCTGACATTTCCAGGATAGCGGTCAAAATAAATTTTCCTTAATATAACCGACTGTGCCAAGGAACGAGCCACGAAGGAGGAATGTTTTCAAAAGAAGATACGAGAAAAGTACCAAAGCCAACCAAACCAGTGACGTGTACAACTTTTTTATTGACTTGGTTGGTTGGTTATTTTGATCACGTGCCAGTAAAAAAATAATAAATTTAAACTTTGTGGCAGTAGGAATTTCGTCCTTAACCACAATATTTCTTGGGGTTTCTGCCAAGAGAAAAATAATCCATAAACAGGATACGTTACGTATAGTGGTATAGTATCATTAAGGTGCAACCATGCGGTATTCTCCTCCCCGGAAAACAACCAACAAACATCGCTCATCCTATCGGGATTAATTAATTACAAATGTGCGGAAGTATTGCGCTATATACGTGAGTGTATAGCGCTTGCATTCTTCAACCCCCTCATCTTGGCATGGAACGTGTCTAATTTGAAGTACCTGATGTTGTGGTCGATAGTCGAAATGTTATGCAATCCTGTGCATTTCCATCGAAACCTAAGAGCTAACGAGTGTTAGCACAGTGGACTGTGAACTGTGAACTGTGAACTGCTTCTGCATCGTAATCACCTGACTTCGAGATGAAGGAGCAGAACGTGTTGTGGGCATTTCTCTGTCTCTGAACACCCAACTGAATCTCTCTCTCTCTCTCTCCCTGCTCCCTTTCTGTCCCTAAACACAGTCGAATCAAAAACTCATTTATCCTGTCGGTTTTGTTTTGTTTATCCTGGAAGCCATCCAAGAACCAAGAGTATTACACTAACTTTTTGTTGATGATGCTCACTTGCAGTGCAGTTTATGAATCACTTGAGACATTTTGTATACAGTTTACTAGTGAGGTAGATCAAACATCCCTTACAGTATTATATGTGAGTAATGTGGTGAGGAGTTTCCGTTTTTTCTCAAAAGGCTCGGAGGATGCTTTACCACATTGAAAGATAGATTTAGTTGACAGCATTTTCTATGAGTTTGAATTTGAAGGACTGTGTACTACATGCAACCACATTAATTAGTTGTGAATAGATGAGTATTGCTCTGATGAGGTCGGCTTAATAGGGACATTTGCAATGATAGATGTTCTCCCAAATAGCTTTGCGGCTGCTGGAATGCTGGATAAACATGAGCAGTGTGAGTGTGTGGTGTGTCTATTGTTTTGGGGGAATATTGAATTCAAATTCGATTTACATGAATAATGAGATGGGTGTAGATAAATGAAATTAAATCGCTTTACAGAACAAAGGACTTTTGTTTAGCTGACCAGGATGTGGTACTGGTAGTCTTGTGCGGCACTATTATTCGGGTGTCGGGCTGCAATCATAACCACAGTTTCATTAGTGCTCACTTCACATTAGATTGGATGGGGCATGATTTTTTGTTTAAACCAGTCCTAGAATGTGACCATATTAATGGCCTTATCAATAAGTGTTGATATCTAAGTTTGTCGAGTATTACTTTTTTAACGAATATCTTTTCTTTGACTGCTGGATTTTTCGATAGCGTTTGATACAGAAAACTATAAAATAATTCAGTGTATCTAAAATGAAGAACCAATTTTGGTTTTCAGACTCCGCCTCCCGTTTGATGAGACCTCCGTCAACTTGGCAGAGCACATATATCAAAATTTAATTTTGAATAGCCCTGAATTATGTGCTAATTATTTGCTAATTTTGCGCCAAGTTTTTGATTTTTGTGCTCCAACGGTTTCATAGAAAATCGGCCTTTAAAAGTGTTCTGGCAAGTTGACGTCAAGCTGGCAGAGCACATCTTTAAATCGGTCGAAATGTCATACTGAAGCCTAATTTATGTGATTTTTATGTGCTAAATTTATAACTTCATAGCCCAAGCCGTTTAGCTAGAAATCGCATTTAAAGCTTTTAAAGCGAAATGAGTATGAGCAGTATGTTCGAGGCAGAAGTTCAAATGTCAAAATATGTCCCGGAACAGAAGGAAGTACCTTGAAACTTCTTTAAATTGTAAAGGGGCGGCTTCCCAAGCAAAATTTAAACCATTTTTAGGTTCCATAGGGAAATGAACGATTTGGGCGAATTGGTTTAGGTTCTGACCATGAACTTTCCAAAGGTATGGCGATGGGCCCACTATGGTGTCTAGTCTATATTGTGATGAACTCACATACCTAACACACAACCTTACCTAACCTATCAGACAGTGGAATACCTTGCCCGTAGTTATAGGAAGACAACGCGGAAACACGTTTGAAATTCAAATGAATTCACGACCCTTTGTTCAATTTTGAGCAAACTTTGCGGCCCAATACCTAAGAATGCCAGATTTTTAAGCTTTTTCATTGTACGGGAGGTGCCACTCTTAATTTTGAGCTCAATCGGTTTAGTGGTTTTCAAGTTTTGTGATCATTGGTGGTGTATATTCCTATACAAAATGGAAATTTAGGCCTACTGTCCACGTAGCTGCATTTCATACGCACGCTTTGGTCATTTGCATCTCTCGCTTTCTTCCAGCTTCCATATAAACAAAAGTACCACTGTCTACGGAGCGGCAATGCAACCTGCAAATGACTACAAGCTTATTTTGCCGCTCCGTGGACAGAGCTTCGTCTGTTTATATGCCAGCTGCAAGAAATCTGCAAGCAAATTCTTCAAATTCTTGTCTATTAGGACAATGCATATCAATGTTACAAATTTTAAAAACATTGGCTCCCATGACTGTCGAAGTATAGCGTTTGCAAATGTTTTGTTTTTTGTATGGGAAGCGCCTCGATCCTTTGTTCAATTTTTCCAAATTTTCACAGGAACGGGCCAATACCTAATATTGCATTAAAATTTTAGCTCAATCGGCTAAGTTGTTTTCGAGATATAGAATTTTGAATTTCCTTTATGGGAGGTGGCACGCCCCATTGTTCAATTTTGATCAATATTCGCAGAAAAACTATTTGGCCAATAACTAAGATTGTCTGTAAATTTGAACTCTATCGATTCGCTCGTTTTCGAGATATAAGATTTTGAATGTATTTTTTAACCGAGATGTGTCATGCCCCTATAACTCATGAACCAATAGATAATATAAAAATCTCGTATGTACATATAAACTATGGTACTAATATCACCTTTCATGTGAAATTTCCAGAATAAAAATCGATTCACGCATTACAGAGAACATCAATTACAAACACAAACGACTTATTTACAGTGACGGCAAAAACATTCCGGATTTTTTCTTGATAAATGTAATATTTTTCTTAACATCAAGGAGAAATCCTTCAACTTAATACAATTAATAATTTGAAGAATTCCATTAGAAACCTTTATAGTTACCTTTAAAATATAATACCTTTACAATATACCTAATATAAGGAAAATATTATAGAAAAAATCCGGAGTGTTTTCGCCGTCACTGTATATATATATAGAAGAGAAGATTATTGTAATAATGTTAATTTATTCATTTATTTATTTTTGCTTTTCCTAAATTGTTATTTTTAAACGCATATTTATGTACATTTTCATCGTTTTAATTTAAAATTCACTATCTTGCTTAGGTGTCCTTATTTGTTAAATGTAAATTATATTGCTTAATTCAATAATTAGAATTATTTTCTCTGAATGGACTTTAATCTAATGTATAAATGAATACATAACTAAAATTATTTGGCACTTAAATTTTCAATAAAATCTGATGTGAAATTATCCCTTTAGACACACAAAACTAGAGTAGGAAAATAAATGACTGTCAACTATCCTCATACTCATCGATTTTGCCATTTCTGAGCATGTCAGCAATCTGATAAAAGTTAAACACTTCGAAGTGCTGCACATGAATATCATCTGTCTGAAAGGAAATTAACTCCCTTCATAAACCAATACTACATATACAATCAACATAAATGTAAGAAGGCCATTTATTTAAAATGCCCTTTGGCAGCAAATTGATATCAGAATTCCTGACGGGACGGGATCCAAAGTTTGGTAACTTCCTGGATGTTAATCGGTACCTAATCTGCTTTAAAGTTGTTTGAAATATAATGCTTATCAGCTGTGGGTCCTTTCAATATTAAAGCTTAGGAAGTAGGTATCTTATCTATCTCGCTCTCTCCTATTCAGTTATTTACATTCGGGATTTACACTTTGGGTGTTATGCCAGCCAGTTGGACAGAAGGAAGTGTTGAGCCTGCATATGAGTCTACATATATGCATTTGAGTTCAGACATGCACAAAGTTAAAGGGAATCCAATATGTATATATGTACATATATCCTGTTTACAGACCAAAACTCCATTAGATTGTTTCAATCAGGATGCTGTGCTGACGCTACAATCTATCTAGGTTTAACTGCACACATGTGAATCGCAATCCTCGTTCAGTCTAAATGTTTATTTAATAGTTGCATCTCTTAGTTGCCAGCTGTATTTACTTTTTAGCGTTTTTTTTTTTCGTTCCGATTTGGAGTTTTATTGGAACTCAAAACTGCTGCTAAATCCCTTGGGGCTATGCCCGTTATCATAAATTCGAAAGTGCAATCCAGACAGATGAATACACTGCACAACACGGTATCTGTAAAGTTCCACACCCTGTATCTGTGTTGATACAATCAGAGGCTGCAAGGTATAGGACTCCCTTCTATATAGCGAGGAGTTTATAGAAGGTAGCGAGCTATGTGGACATGAAAACATGTTACGCTTTTGAAAAATGTTTGCTATCCATTTTTTTTTTGTTAACACAGATGGCTCTGCACTGGTTTGTAATTAGAAACGAAAAAGTCGAGTATCCTTTTTCGGACTACATACTACTATACACCGGGGAGATTAGGTTGTGTTTTCAGCTTAACTATCGCTGGTGCTTTAATGGCTGTGAATGGTGTTAATGGACGTTATGGGGAGTTTAATTTTTTTTTTATATTTTACAATCCTTGCGAAGGGAATTTGTGTGTGGTGGGTTATTTGAAGCAGAGTGGTAACACTTTATTAGGGAAATCGGTAATTTGTGAAATTAATTGGATTAGGCAGGGGCATATGAAGGGAGGACAGTGATGGTATTTAGAGAATTCACGGATCATGCGGTTAGTTGTGGGTCTGTGTGTAATAGAGCATTAAGGGAAAGTAATTAGAGAACAAGTCGTTATAATGTTGGGCCAATCATTTAATTGGATATGAACAGGTTAACTTGAGGAGTTTGTTTACGTAATAATTTGTTGGGACAATTTGTGGGGTTTATTATGTGAGTAAGAGATAGGGGTGTTTGCATTTGAAAATGATGTGCGGAAATGACCTCGTACATTTAAATACGCACATGGTGGGCGTCAAATAGGCATTTACCAGTCGCCCCTTTGCTACTTAAATATCATCTCCAATACCTATAGAGCATTTTGTTGAAAGCACAAAAGTTACTCCTAACAAGTTGTTTTAGATCGCTGTGTAAGGCTGCTCGCCACCTAAGGTGGTGTTCTCTTCCGTTGCGTTGTTCCTTAAGAATATGGCCTCCAATACTCGCGTTGTAGCCTACCCTAGAATAGGAAGAAGAAAGTACACTAGTCAAAAAGCAACTACTCTTAGCCTATCCTAGAAACAATTTTAAAAGAAGATTTATTTTCAAAATGACTTTGTTACCAAGTTCAGCGACCAAAAGATTTGGAGCAATGAATCCTTGAATTGAGCAATCACATAACAAAGTAGTACACCAGATGGTCAGTACGTACTATCTTCTTCAACTTTCATAATTAAAAGTTCCACATTCATCGTGCCCAATTGTTTAGTAACCACTGACAGACGGAAGAAGATTCAGACAGTCCGAGTCATCTGCCCCTTGAAAAGGTCTATTGAACCGGATTTGCTTGGGTTTCAGTCGGCAACTAAGTCCGTGTGTATTAGAAAGAGTTTCATTGTTGCCGAATCTTTACGAAACGGATTCGTTTAGTCTGAAGGGACACTGAAGTACAAACACAATTAGTGCAACCGCTGTAAAAAAAATCTACAAAAAAATAGGTGTAATTATTGAAAATAATTCAAATGAACTCGTCAACCGGAGCAATAGTAATGGGATCCATTTTTTTGACTGAATAGTCATCCAAGTGGGCGCAGTAGCGCAGTGGTTAGTGTGCTGGACTACTGTGCGAGGGATCCCAGGTTCGATCCCCGGAAAAACACAAATTACCATCTTAAGGTTTTTTCTACTGCGCCACCTCTCGCGAACGTCTGACAAACATTAGAAACATTATGACTGTCCTGAAAAAGCTTCTCAATTTAGCCGTTCGGACTCGGCATAAAATTGTAGGTCCCTTCCATTCGTTCCAAAAATAGAAACTCACACAAAACGAATGGTTGCGAGAAGCTAGGCCTTGGGTGTCTACCGCCTGTCGCGCCGCCTATTTATTTTTTTTTTTTTAGTCATCCAAAAAAGTCTCATCAATGTGCTGTGTGTACCTTGACATAGCAAAAAAATCCACATTGGCTGAAAGCCTTTTATTACTGACATAAGCAAGGCGCAACTATGACATCGCGTATGAGGTAAATAATGGATACATATTTCTTTCCCGATAATTTGTATAGGCATTAACATTATCCTTAAACGACTTCATTTATCGTGCAACCACCCTCCATGATATTTGGACGAAAAAAAATCCCACAATTTATTACTTCTACATGGTTTTGCGAAAATATCTTCAACTTTGTTAATCTATACTTTATAATATTTTTTTCTGCCCTACAAGTAGGAATATCTACAAGCAACGCGCGACAGTTTTTGTTCGTCCTCGTCTAATATGATTATTTATTGCACCATAATGTACACTGTTTACATGGTATAAAAACCTCCCGTGCTTGCCGTCAAAAACTACTACCATAAATTGTTTCCTTAATTGTTATGGTAATAAGTGGTTACATAAAATTACCCGCAAGAACTTGCCACAAGCCTCACACGCGAACACACACAAAGTGAACACAAAAAGTTTTGTAACAACCCCTTTTACCCACCCACAAACGCGTTCTTCTTTTTAGGCAAATCAAATCATATTCGTCATGTGTGTAGTATGTGTGTGTATGCAGTCTGTGAAGCTGTAGTAATTTCTTGAAATGTTCGTTTACTTTTAATTGAATCAACAGCAGCGACAAGTGAGGCATCTTCAAGACATAGAACCTTCACATGTATAGTGTTATATGCCTCGAAGATGTTTGTCTTGTCGATACCTATAGAGATGTATGTACAACTTCTATTGGGACACACTTTAGTGTAACAAGTTTTCTTTGTATCCTTGCTGTGAACGCATTGCTGGGTCTCACTTTGCAAGAAGTAAGGAGAAATAACAAAAATAAAACGGAAGTGGGGAAGTTATAATTGGAATTGTAGGCGTTCTGGTGGGTGTTCATTGTTGGTGTTATAAAAAAAAATTTCGAAATCAGATAGTCTTCATAAAAATGTGAGGAGACACATATTCTCAAAGGATATGAAAGTAATTTCGAATAAAAAGTAACGACTTTGTTTTGCTGTCGTATCTTAATAGTAAGAATTGGACAGTAGACGGGCTTGTTTGAGCGTTAGTGAGTAAAGTTATTCATGAGAAAGTATATTGACAATTGACTTCAACCGTAAACGTAAAAGGACCCATGGAGTAATAGTAAGTTCGTCACTAGAGCCATATCAGTGATCGCTATGTTTTTAATTCCACAAAAATATTAAGCTCCTTTTCTGGTCGTAAATGTGTGAGATATTGTTGTTTTCATATTATACTGCTCAAATTTACTATTAAAGGATTTAGGAAATTGTCCTTTCCCTTTGTTGTTGATTTAATTTGCAACTTTTCATCTAAATGATCTAGTCTCTAAATTTGTAATCACATTTTTAAAGTGAAACTTGTAATGGCTTGTTGGGCAGTAATTATGAACTTTGGGCAATGAAACGAAAAATCGACAGGGTAGGAGATTGAAAACCGTTCGCGAGTTCGAACAGAATGCGACATGGGAATGGAATAAAAAGTTAACAAGTTCAGAGTATTGCAAAGGGAACAGATATACTCGGGCGAAATGAGTCATGAGGGTGAGTAAACAATTCCCGACCTACGTGCATGGCAATACCATGAACATCGAAATCATTATTGCTTTTAAAATACTTATGATCTAGGCCAGGGTAAGTCTAAGTTTAGCTATTAATAGAGCTTCATGAAGTTTCACTTCAATCGCGTAAAACTTTAGTAAAACTTTAAAACTCAACACTCGCACGTGTTGAGAGCGGCTGAACTGATCACCACCTAGTGTTATGTAGATTGTATCTCAACGATCATATATACCTGTCCTGCTAACCCTAAACGCCCTGAATTGAAGAAGTCATCAGAGAAAAGAAGGGATCCTTCAAGGTGTGGATTCACTAGGTAGACTCAACTTCGGAGGCGCAAATAACTTGAAAATTGGCTATTAAATCGGCCAAAGAACAATCTTGGAAAGAGTTTGCGAAAAGTTAGACCATGATCACAGATCTACAAGGTATTCCGGCAAACTATACGATGACTTAGAGGAAAGAAATCGAATATCATTGAAGGAGTCAAATTCAAAAATTATGCACTTTTCCATGAGAAGCACCACTTCGCAGATGGAGAGAACACTTTTTTGAGTTACTCCATACTGAGGTTGAGGATATGGCAGATCAATCGCAATCAAATCACTAAAAGTTAGCAAATTTGCAAAAGTGGATGAAATCCGATCTGAAATGCGTCTTTATAGGTAAAGAGATAGTTAACTGTCTCTCTTGTCTCAATAGAATGTGGCGATTGGTAAACTTTGGTGATTGTGCCATTTTTCAAGAAAGAGGAAAAAGGGATTGCTCCAATTAAAGGGGTCGTCTTGGAATAGCAACCAAAATGTGACTCCAAGCTTTAGAATGCGTGTACCTAGGTACATATTTTTAAACATTTTTTTTTCTTGTCGGTCTACCCGCGCATTTCATTTGAATATGAAGATATTTTGTGAAATCTGACACAAATAGGTTGATTTTATTAGAATCCGTGAATTGTTTACCAAATAAATTAAAAAGTACCTTGCGTTAAAAATATAAGCATTCATATCTAGTATTTATTTACTGTTAAAGAATCTGAAAATCGAAATAAGGACAATAATCTTCGTATCTGAACATGAATTCGTACACTAAACTGGCAACGTACAGCCCAACAACTAGCTTACGAACGTGCATTTGGATGTAGGTTTCTCATACGCGGCAGACTTAGTCAAAAGGTTTAGATGTGGAAAACTATTTTTGCAGACTATAATATCGACGAAGACCAGAATCCTGCTGTTAGGAGAACGTACCATTACCAATCCGTACCAATATAAACGGCGAGGCGATCTGATTGGTACCTATCAGTCTGGTTTTAGTAAAGTCTACCTTCCTGGAAAAAATCCAAGAAGTCCACCGAAACTATTGATGTCAAAGAGGATTTAGACAAGTTGACGCGCTGCCATGCGACTTCTTCAACATCATAAGACACTCACTCTCACGTCTCACAGACCAACACACAAGGCACGATCTTTCAAAAGTCTGCCCAATTACCTGCATACGCGCGCCGATGATATTGATATAATTGTACAAAGTAGGCTGTCACTATGGTACGTTTGCTAGTACAGAAACGGAGGCGGCTAAAATGGGTCTAGCGGTCAACGAGAGCAAAGTATAACCAAGTATATGCTGTTATCAAGAAGGGATACCTAACATCGACGGATCGGACAAAACCTTACAATTGACAGCTATAACTTTGAGGTAGTGAGAGTCTTTGTATAGGTACGAGTAGCTCGGCTGTTCTATCAGCTCTGATAACAATGTCTCAAAAGAAGTTAAACGATGGATAACACTTGCCAACCTATGTTTCTTTGAGCTGAGAAGTAATTGCGTAATAGAGCCCTATTCTGAAGAACTAAGGAGATTCTAATCGGATATAAGACCTTTATTATCCCAGTCCTGCTTTATGACGCTGAACCTTGAACTCTATCTAAAGCGGATGAAGCTATCCTCAGTCGCTTCGAGAGAAAGTTTATTCGTTAGATAAAACCGCCTACGTCGACGGTCTATGGAGGAGAAGACTCATCGACAAACTATACGAGCAGTTCAGCGAAAATTGCACATCAGTTCTTAAAGATGGCTGGGCTTGGGACATGTAGCAAAGCGACAGCGCAGTAGAGGAAGGGGACCTCAACCAACTTCGAGTACGCAAATGAAAATAGTTAGCCAAATACTGTGCTAGCTGGAGAAGTTAATGCTTGGTTCACTTCGAACTGTTGAGCCGCTTACCCCTAGTAAGAAAGATTTCAAAATAAAATTTCCTTTGTTGAAAAATATCGAAATATTGGGGAAAACACAAATTTTCTAAATCAATGCACGGGTAAAAGGAAGGTTCTTAAAAAATATATGTTTTGCTTTTTAGAATCTCTTGGATATTGGTCAAACTTTTATCACTATTCCAATCCAAAAAAGAATGTTCATCGATGACCCTTTTATCATTTTTAAGTCTCCCCGCGACAGTGTATGTCAAGGTGTTGTTTGTCTATGAGCAGAAGCACAACCGACCAGTTACTCACACTATACAAAGGCTTGGGCATATGCTAATCATGCTGTATAGACCTAGAAAAGGAATGAGTAACTCGAGGTAAATTTTAAAATGGACGGTTCTCTACCTAAAAGAGTGTACTCTGCGTCACGCTTCACGACAATTAATCTCCTTAATGGTACTTTCTTCATATAGGTTAGGTGCCATCTGTTCTGTCATTCATTGACAATAAAAAGAAACAAATTGATGACTGTCAGACTATAGAAATCAATTGTATGGTAAACAGATGAAGCACACTTAAGGATGAAGCATAAATCAAACAAGTAACACTCATTAGTCGTTCTTTATGTCGATGTCTTAATATAATGAAATTCTTGAGTGTTTCACTAGTTTCCGAAATCAAAAAGAAAGTAACCTCCTAGGGTCATGACTCATGAGTCATGAGGACCCATTTCGAATTACTTGTTGTCCAGTGCTACCAAGTGACTAATCAATGTCATCTGCTCCCCAAATTGAATGAGTGTACTAATTCCCTCCATTACTCCTAACTCCTAAGAGCGCGTATTCCCCCTCCCCCAATCTATACAAATAAATCATTAGGGATGTTCTTTACCATTAATTGAATATTTTTGTTTTCAGCATTATTTTGCCTTCAACCAAGGTCTTCCTTGCACCCGACGTACTATACATTGTATAGGTCGCAAGGGATGGTATCATTCAAAAGAAAGTTTTTTATCTCGCTTGCCATAAGCAACTTTAAGGATAATGCCTTCAAACCCCTAAAGAGCATATTAAGCAAACGTTTTGCCAGCTTTTAAGCGCTAGTTGCGCCTCTGTTGTTCCTCATTAGAAATAAATTTAATAAAAAAATCCGTCTTTCCGAAAAGTTTCCATGGGGATTATCCATTGAATTTTCGTCCTTTAAAATATTGTGTGCGAGCAACAGCTTCCCTTCTCTATATCCGTAAGCCGAATGAAAATTCCTTCTAAAATCCTTTCAATTCGTTAAAGATCACCATCGCCGGTGAAATACCATAGCGAACCCTTTAAGGATACCATCCCCCTACCCTACTCCGTGATTAGCTACACTCCAATTCGATTGCTGGCAGGAGTTTAAACACGATTTTCATTCCATTCCGTTTTCAATTGGATACGATTGGATACTGGGGAGAGTTGATTGTGACAGACAAGCAAATTGCTTTCTTCTTTTATACCGGAAGGATGGCAGGCGGGGATTTAAGATAAAGATGAAGATGAAGACATAGCAGGATAACTGCATCTAAGTCCATTTGATGTCAATTTACATTCGTTTTGTGTGGCTCTAGAAGATTTTTTTTTTCTATTTATCTGCAATATAAAACTTTTTCCACTTGAACTGTGTGTGTGGTGGTGTGCAATGTACATCATTATGTTGAAGGAGCACTGTGGGTTTTTGGGGTGGATGCATTACATTCTGTATGGAATTACACCCGAAATGGCCAATAATGCGCTTAGAAGTGTTATTGCCACAGCAACTGATGTTGAGTGGTGTAAAATCCGAATCTCGGTACTTGGGGGGTTTATTTTCTAATTCGTATGCCATGCACTCGAGGAAGTGTACTGATGCTGTTGTGGCAGCACTATGTACTGTGCGATGTGAATATTGAATGGTTGGATTTATTCGGTGTTTACGTTGAGCTAACTTACTGCAAAGGGGGGAGATTAGAGTGAGCGGTGTATTAAAATGAAAGGTTTTTAGGGATTTTGTGGAGAATTGAATTCAATGTAAAGTGGATCTCGCAGGGAAGGAAATAATCCACACACATACCTACCTATTTAGAAAATGTATGTAGGTCTAGTCCTAGAATTGCGGAAGTATTTTTGAAAGTCAATTAGCTCCATTAGAGATTTTTTATACATACAAAAGTTGCACCTGCTAGCTATAGCTGTGCGACGATGGTAATGATAAATGAGTCGTGAAGCCAGGCGCCGAACTGCATTATACGAGTGTCGAAATTTTCTTTTGTCCCGCATGCAAAATCGACTTTCGTGAAGGTATAGCTCGTTCACAAGTTCAAAGACTCGAGTATACAAAATCTGTTGAAAAGAATTACTAAAGTGGTAACGGGTGGTCATAGTGATAGTCTACTACAATTGTACTTCTGTTGCTGATCCTAAGTGATATATTCAAAGAATGCGTCGGTCGGCTGGTTTCTTTCAAATATTGCTAGAAAATAAGACTAGTTTAATATTTTGAAAAAATTGTTGCTATATTAATGAGAGTAAATTTATAATTAGCATAACATTAGCCCGTTGTAATAAATAATTAAATAGTTGGCGCAAAAACTCTGTGCATGACAATAGAACTAATTTTTTCACAACCATTCGTTTGTGTGAGTTTTTACTTTACAATCTTATGCCGAGTCCGAACGGCTGAATTGAAAGGTTTTTCCTGGGACAACCTTAAGATCTACATAATTTGTGTTTTTCCGGGATCCAATCTGAGATCCTTCGCTCCGTAGTCCAGCACACTACTTTAACAGGTAATTTGCAAGTCCGTGAGCCAGGGCTGATTTTGCAAGCGTACGTTTTAAAATAGTTACTCTTTCTCCAAATTGTGTCCACTCCATCTCCAATAACCCTGCCATCCTAGGACGTATGAGTATCGCCAATCCCGCTTGAACGTTGAAGGTTTCTCCGTGGGTTTCCACTAATCTGCAAGGTCCATCGTTCCAGAACACTTTTGCTTTTTTGAGGAAATATGTACAAACTATATCTAGTTGATATTTGAACGCCTGCCCAACAAGCCCCAGCTCTTTTCCTGTGACCGCAAAGATGTTTCATGTACATATCCTAAGTTGATGACTTTTTCGAAAAACCGGAAGACCACTTATGCCTCCATGACACATCAAATCTCTGACCACCATAATGGTTTGCGGGACTATTGATGAAAAGTTAGAGATAAACCCGGTCGGCTGCGGAGAATGACAAGCCGATCTCCAGACGCACGCAAACTGACACTCATTTAATAGGCTTGACATATCGGAGACTCGCTTAATTCTTTTTGTTATCTTGGGTTCTATCTCTGTCCACAATAGTTTCGGTCCGGGGAACATTTCGGCAACACAATTGCAACTTTAGCGAATCTTTTTTAAGGCTAAGTTAGGTTTACGGGTTGGTAGAGCAGGAAGAACCCTGCTGTACCACACTTAGGTATACTTGTGAAATTGTGATGCCCCTTTTTATGGGGGCTATTCGTTTGTGTCAGAGATGGTTGAATGTCCCTGCTTCCTGTGATTACCCGACGCCGTCCAACCATTCTGAGACATCAGAATGTTCTTCTAAGACATGGAAGTAATGTCTTCCAAGTGTTTTGTTCCTCAAGTGAAAGAGGATCGGACAGTTGCAGAGGAAGTAAGGTGTCCCCTCATTGACATCTTCGTCTCTGCAGCCTCTACATATATCGTCATCTTTGAGATTTAGTTTTATTGTATGGTCAGATCCCCTGTCAAACTGTAGAAGTTGATGGTCCGGCTTCTGCCATACATAAATATTCTGCGTTCAAGCTTCAGGTTGTTAGTTCTTTCCATTTGTAGTTAGTTTTCATACGAAGCTTGTTCTCCACTTTGACATGCCTGGCTGTAAATGAAAATGGTAATATCATTCCGTTGTATTGCCGACAATGACAGCTTGCGGACTGCTTCCGCGATTACCGGATCCTCTGTTTGGAAGACACTGCCAACGTTCCCAACGTGTTTCCTTAGAATCTGAGCATGGCAAAAATTGTATGGGTTCCAAGTGTTAGTTTGTGTAATCCTTAAGGCAATTTTGGTAGCAAATTCCTCCATGTAGTATAGGTCTAGAGGTGTTTCTTAGAACCTATAGTTCTGTGTAATTTGAAAAGAAACCACCAGATTGCCTTTTATCTGTTTCTACAATTGCGTTAAATTTTCCACCAGACATTATAAGAGCTTGTTCCACAATTTGTGAGAGCCTCTACAGCTCGCTTTCAACATTTACATTTTTGCTTTTTTTTAATTCGATCTACCCCTGTCGGTAACAGGCTTCCTCATCAGATACCTACACCCAAAAGATACCTTTACCTCTTTGTTTGTTTGCATCCACATGTTTTTGGTTAAATTTATCTCTTCTACAGCGTCATTGAAACTTTTAGCTTAATTAAGCCGCATGAATGGTTATGAACATTTCGACAAAAAAAAATCCCATGCTGGTTAAGCGCTTCAGCCTAATCATTACCATTACCAGTGCAAACCACACCGCCATTTGAAGTGCATGGCCAAATTTCAGCAGCTTCCCACCCTATTTGCTCTTCATTTATCCACCCGCTTATTATCTGGCATTTTTGTATTTATCGTCCCAGCATGCCATTGTCGTTATCCTTTTTAATTGTCCCACAATTAATACATATCTATACGAAATCAACGACAGTTAAACAAGGCATGAGTATGAGTTGCTTTTTTGCAATTTTTCTTTTTTAACTGCGTTCAATGTTGTTGCCCAAAAATTAATTGGAATTTAATTTATTTAATTGCCCGTGTGTGCGTAATAAATTTGTATACCTATAATATATGATGCGGCTGTATTTGTGAATGTTTGTTTTTGTCGGTGCGTAAATTGCTATTGACATAAATTGCTTATTTTAAGGATTTTCTTTCGCTCCTTTCATTTTCAGCAGGACCATAAATATGGAGAATTTAATTGGCAAGGGCCCTGCGATTCGCATTGGCATGTGTGTTCATTGTGTCGTTTGGTTTTTATATGGGTAACCATTATCAATGAAGGGATTTTGTTTTTATTTTTCTGTCCGTCCTGCACGATATTTTGGTAGGTATAGCGACGCAGTCACAATGACCAGTACTCAAGGGTTATGGGTAACACGTTTGGTTGAATAAATTTTCAGTTCAATTCGACGTGATGTTAATTGGAATTAAGTCATTAAGGAAAAAAGTCTGCGGGCGCTTTTGGGTTTCTACTGATTAACGGAAATTTATTTATAGTTAAACTTGTTGTCAGTTTATATTGTCCAATATGGGTTGTCTAACCTTTACAGAGAAGAGGCATAATTATGCAGAGATTGGTCCCGATCCTTAGATATTGTGGCAAATATCATGCATCCTTTGTGAGCGATATGGAAAGACCAGATTAGGTGTACATTTTGAAACAGGTTGGTCAATCTATTATCAGGAATACCAAATGCGTTGCTGGTCTTTAAATAGGGGCTTGTTTCAACTCTGACAGAAGGAAATATACTGTTAATTCAAGCTGCCGAAAACGAGGATTGCTTTTCTGTATTGCTGGGACGAATATCAGAGGTCATATGAGAAACAAAAGTTCATTTCTACTATATATGTCTATGTTGAGTAGCTATTTCTCCGAACCAAGTGTTTCACGCTCTTTGGTTTAGTTACAAATGGGTATTAGTCCCGACGATTTAGAGCCACTGGAGTTTAACTTAAAGTTGTGGAAGCTCTACTTGAGTATCCTACACCTGCCAGACCTACTCTGGACATGTGAGACACTAAAAATGAAAATGACCCCAAATATGCGTACATGGAGTTTAAAGACGAAATTTTCAAATAATGTTGCCAAGAGCTCTTGGTGAGGATTAATAGGCAGGGTTCTAAATTTTACTCAATAATATCAATACAAATACACGGAATATGCCAGAGCTAGCGATACCGCCGGAATGGACTGCATACACAGCACGATATCCTCAGAAAGAAAAAAAGTTTATTGACCTTCCAACGGCATGAGACAGCGTGGTACTAAGTAAAGACCGCATTTCTGAGATCTCGGCAGACATCCAACATCAAAGGACACGGTAGTGCCCCAGCCAAGTTCTCTAGTAAAAGCACTTACCCTTTTTACAGGAACAAACTCAGGCTGTTTTCGACACCCCTCTAACTTCGGAACCAATTGAGCGAGAAACTTCAAACTTAAAACATTTACCTATCTTATTAAAAAAGTCCAACTCACTAAATTTCATCTCTATAGCATTAATGGTTCTCAACATACAGGACTTCAAAAATCGCAAAAACCGTAACTGACTCACTCACTCACTCACTTAGATGATGATCATCAAACTTATGAAGCACTTCTGCCCATCCCAGAGTCGTGAAATTTGGAAGAATGCTAGATCCTGTGGTGCATACACTGGAAACAGTTCAAAACTTGAGATTTTCCATTCAGGGGGCGTGGTATACGCCCACTTTTGAAAATTGGTTATTATTTATTTGGCCACTTCTCATTGCCGTAGAATGTTGAAATTTGGTAGAACGGTAGGACTTGTACAGTACAGTGTATAGTGTACAGAGATTGTATATTATTGACTAGTGAACCTACCTTTTTTTTTTAACATTTAACCTTCTTAAGCTAAGAACTTGGCGTACCTACTTTTAGATCTCATTACTTTTCGTGGCTGTATAATTACGCACCTAATTTTTGTTGTTCTATATAAAGAGAACTTGGGTCTTTTTTTTACATTTATGTTTTTGGTGTGATTCATCGTTTTCGTATTCAATTCCTTACTTAAATCACGAAGAACCACATAGCGATTGACGTATAAGTAATTCAGTCGTCTATACATTCAGAGTTCACACGGTACAATATTGACAAACGACGGCAATGGCTTTAGACTATCAAATCTTGGGCTGATCGCATTTCGCCGAACCTCAGTTTATCACAGGATATAGTGAATAAGCGTTAGGGCATTTGCTGGTGACAGTTCTACAAAGAGGGGCTACCCTGGGTAGTACATTGGAGAGCTTTTGACTAAAATTAATATCTAAGCCTAAATCGAACAAAAATTGAGGGTGCCTGGCCTAGGTTAGGTTTCGTCAGTTTAGAGTGTAAGTTTATCAGAGGACTAGGGACCACATTAGGCAGACCTAAATCCCCGGATAACCTTGATGGTCAAAACATAAACCAATTCGCCCAAACAATTAATTTCCCTATATCAGAGCCTAAAATGGTTTCAATTTTGCTTAAGAGGCCAAAATCCTCCAGATTGTGGAAAAATGTGTTTCTTTCTACTCCGAGTAATGGCTTGATACATCGAGAAGATGAATAATATCGTCTGCAACATGTAGTGCGCAGAGATTATGTCCCTACCCTATCACTATTTGTAGATTTGATCGGGTGAGTTTCAACAATTCTACAGATTTTTTGAAGACCTGGAGGAGAGAGATGATATTGGTAGGGAATATGCAGAAACTCATCTGTAAAATTTTGCCAGATGAAAATTGGTAGTGGAGGCCTTACTCTAGCCATTGGAGTCTAAAATACTTCTTTCCAGAAAATCATCGTTTTCATTCGCTTTAAATGTCTTCTTAGATGACCGACCAAATAATGAAAACGAAAAAACCAGTGAAAACGATCGGGATCGAACGTCACGAACGCTTGATTTATGATGTGATGACATTTTGAGAGTTTAGAGATTCGAGGTCGATAAAGTTTCTATAACAACCATAAAGTAATAGCTGTCTACAATGGCACACCAACCGTCACAGGCTCTTTTGAAAAATGAGGCCTGATCTTATTGGAGCAGCAAGCTTTCTCCATCGTCATTCATAACAACCTGAAGAACTCTATATACCTTATCCATATAAATGATCCTAAATGCCTTAAAATTGATGTCCAGATGGTGGGGATTGGGCTTACTCAAAGATCTGTTGTAGTGTGAATATGTGGTTAACTTCAAGTGTTATGTTTTGGGGACCAGTATGGTATAATCAAATCAGCTAACCATCCCAAGAGTAGTTAATATTTCCCAAAACGGTCCATAATCCCGTCCACAGATTCAATCTAACTTACAAATAGCCAACGCTCACTGTAACCATTATGTCGAACTTAGGAGTGTGTTGTTCAGCCCATTAGCAAAATATTGCCATTCACCATCACGTCTTAATGAATGCGATAACAAGTTCCTTTGACAAATCTTTGCCATCACCTCATGTGTCTGCATGCACACTCTCGGTGTTATTATCCATTTCCGATTGAGAGATAGTCCTTTGCCAAAGCCGTCACTATTGCTGGAGGTATCCTACTATATGCTGTGCGACAACAACGTAACAAAGTGCAACACATAAAGCTAACTAAGCCATCAGTCGACTGTATACATATCTCTGACACAAACTCTATGTGCTTTGACTTTTGAGATATCAATGTCATCCATTCCAGAGGCTTCTTCTCTTGGTTAGTAAACTGCATATACAAAAGGATAACGGCTGCCGACAGCAAGACAGATAGAGTCTCCTTGTCATTTCTCCATCACTGGGTTAGACCAAAGCAAGGCCTGCCGGTGATGCATATCTTTTGTGCAATTGTAGCACATGACTGACAGTAATTTCTTGAAATGTTGGCGCTCACGCTCATCCTCATCGTTTTCTTCGTTGTTGTCGTGTTCGTGTCGTGTCGTTGTCGTCGTCGGTGGCGGCATCAGCTCAGCTTCCTTCATCAGGCAAATCGAATTGCTGCCAGATACAAAAGTCCATTGTGTCGGGTGTACATACATGCATAGATATGTATAAACTTCATCTCAGTTCATCAAGGAGTGTCATGTTCAAGGAGCACTATGTTCGCATCTTCTTTGAAAATTGATTGTGATGTGTGTAATGGATGTATCTCGTCGTAGTCGTTGTCAGCTTTGTTGCAATCAGCAAAGATGCTGTTGTGTCTGAATGCAAGTGCTTCAGAAAGACTGATTCAATTAGTCGAAGTTGCAGTGCGGTTCATCGTTTCGAATGCCATCCGTAATACACTGGTGCCTAAAATAGGTTGACATAAATCTGACTGGGTGGGCTGAATGTGGAGCGCCTTTAATACCCTGACATAATATGAGTGTTGATACTGGAATTCCTTACGATGTTCAGCTGCTATGTGGTAGAGTGTCAAGTTGTACTCGGACAATGCACTAGGATAAAGAGGAAAATTCAATTATATCGCCAACAGCTGTGTCAAATGATCCCGGTGATTTGGCAGAAACTCAATTCGGTCTATGACGGGAAGGCGAGAGGCGCGGAGTGAGTGCATGGGCTTGTGAATGGTTTATGGCTTTTTTGGGGAGATTCAAGCAACTAAGTGGGATACTATGTTGCGATGTTATCAGGTGTAAGTGATATTTATACGTATGTTTGTGTAACCTTGTTCTGTGGTAATGTATACTTAATTAGGCGGGTCAGAATGAGGCTGTAAATTACGTATCATTTGTGGAGAGTGCTGTTCCCTTGCGAGCCACTTATCTAAAAATCTGATCAGCTAGTTTGTCCCCCTACCCAAATCATCAGATAACCCAAATCGGTTGACGTGCTGTATGGTGCCTTGTGAAGTCAATCTTTAACGGATCGACCTCAAATACACGACAGACTGATCCTCGATCTCTTCCGATCAGTAGCCGATCAGAAGCGAGGAATTGTGCAACCTTTTTAATCTCCATCAGATAATTGACTTGGCTAGTAAGTTTCATGCAATTTCTTCAAATAGTATGTTAAAAAATCATATATGAAAGCACGTATGCCTGTCTATAGCAAGCAAGATTTTGGCCTGATTCTGTGCATCTCGACTCTTAATACCCTGAATAAATAATAACTTTCCCGGCCTAAGATACAGTGATATAGACCTACTGTAGACGTTCACAGATTATGGTAGAGAAAATGCCTTATACCAGGGGTTCCCAATATTTTTCATGCTGCGACTCCCTAGAGAGGTTGAAATATTTTTGCGATGCCCTTCTAAAAGCAGAGATATGTGAATAGAATCTGATCATACTGAAGATTCACTAAAGGGTTTTTCAATAAGGACGGGTCGACGTTGAAATATCGTCGTCCCATATTTATGGCAATTTTGCTTGTTAACATACCCGCATTCATCTGATTTTTGGCTTCTTTTTATCTTCTTCTTTACTTCTTTGCCATAGGCGAAAGAAGTTGGTTTTTTCCGGGTCTGTTCCTTTATCTATACATATAATAAAACTATTGGAATTTTCTTTGTCTCTTAAAAGCGCGAAAACTACTGGACAGATTTCGATGAAACTTTTTTTTAAATGTTTCTTAAGACTGTGAGACTGCTATAGGGTCATTCATAGACATGTCTTTTGAAACAGTTTTTAACCAAAATCTATTTTTTTAAGTCAAATTATATGCTGCAGTCTGACATGGGGGTATATTAATAATCTTCATAAGAGAAGAGACGTACAAAACAGGTTTCATTTCAGAATTTCATTCTGATATGATGTAACAGGGTAGCGTAGGTGTAGTAATTTGGATTCCAAAGGAAAAAGAAAACAAAGAAAAGGAGATGGAGTATTATAAACAAGTAGCATGATCATGGAGATGCTAGCTATTCAATACATTACATCCATTATCGACATCGACTCGCGGGCAGTATGAATTTCAATTTGATGTAACTACGATAGCTTGAGTCGAATAGAAGCTGATCATGATGATTTGCTGCCTTCCTCCTCATCGCAATTATTTGCTCATGAGTGCATGTAGAAATGAACCAACGGTGAGGAGAGCAGCTTTATGCCTATAATTTTTGAAATTTCACAAGCATTGGTAATTGGGACCAAAATGTAGGGTAAACTAGTGTTTCCTTTGGACTTCCACCAGCAATCTTACATTCATGCAGGTGATTATTGCTCTCGCTTTCATCCCTCCAACTTGCCATCGTTGCTGGCAAAGGCAATACTCATCTAGGTCTAACCGCCCCCAAAATAAATCTTATGGGCAACTACGCTCATGCTATTATAGTACCTATCTTGCTGTTCCTAGGACCTTAAAACTCTTACATCGCTCAAAGCAGTTGGCTACATTGCATGTTCCACTTCTAATATACATATTCTAAAATACATATATTCCAACTTAAACCATGCTTCGAAAATATGTCCCAGAACACAATGTCATTTTGCTTCCTCTTACCATTATAATTTTGCGATACAATGAGAAAAGTATAATAACGACCGTCTACCACCCCAAGTCGTCCATTAAAAAAAAAAATGTCTCATCACAAAGCTTTGCAGAAAACACTGAGCAAACTTTCTCTGCAGAAGGGTACTCGTATTAAATTACATGCATCAATTTCTGGAATTCCACGGCTGTTTAAATAGCTTCAACTTCAAGCCCACCACCAATTTGCGTGCGAAGTTGAGGCACCCGTCTGACATGGCATTGATTTATTGCTATCCCTCTTAACCAACCAACTCCTTCTCACTCTCTTTAATTCAGCACCCACCCACCCCTTGCTTCAAGTCGAACAGTAATTGATGGCTGTTTGAGAGAAGAAAAAAGTTGTGCGTTTCCATCCAAAAACACCCCAGGAGTCCTTGAGTTCTTTTCCCCCAAAAAATGTGTGCATGTGCTTGACTTGGGTACGTGTGCTTCTTTGAAATGACTTCGTTTTTCTTAGAATTTCTTGGAATATCCTTCTCTGTTTTAACGGGGATGGTTATGGAAATATTTTCAAGTAATTAGTGGAAGAAAAAAAATATGGCCTCCTTGGGGGGGAGGGGGTTAATCAATTTTTCTCATTTAATTTTCAACTCTTCGAGGAAGTAACTCCTCTGCGATCTTTCGTACTCTTTGGGGGAGCTATTATAGAAGTGGCAAGGCGAAAACTTTCGCTAACTCATTTTGTTGTAATATGTTGAAAAAAAAAAAAATATATATATAAGAATAGAACAGATCCTCGACAGACCGGAGTGCGAAAGTTTTCTAAACGGCTGCGTCGATAATTAATTCCTCAAATTCTGACGTAGCCCAAAAGTGTGGGATTCGGATGACTATGCTCTTAAGAGGCATTCATCAATCTTACTGTGTTGGCGAATAATTGAACGTGAAAGAAGGTGTCTGAGTGGAAATAGGGTTGGTGTGATGTTAGCTGTATCTGTTGAGAAAATTCCAATTAGGAATCATTTAGATAATAATTAAAGGAATCTCAGGTATTTATTACCGAATATCTCATCATCCTTCCACAGTAATTCCGTCAACTAAAGGACGAGGTTTGAAAGAATATATTTATGCACAAGGAAGTGGAACTCACACAAATATCTGCGATTTGCATTTGGTTTTAGTTGTTGAGGAACCATATGTCGAGTCGTTAAAGTTAGGTGTGTTCCTTTTGTTCAGCTTTATGGGAGATGTGATGTGAATATTGTTTACAAAGACAACAGGAAATGTTGAAACAGTGCGTCTTCGCTATCCAAACAGCAAATAGGAGTAGGATAATAAGAAAAACAGTCACGGGTATTGAATCTTAAAGTTCACCCTTTATAACTATAGAAGTTTCGCCACAGACAAGACAAAAAATAGAAGACAAATAACTTCATAATGGTTCTGTCCAGAGGATGCCGGCTTTGTGGAACGGATAACACATCTTACAATCCGAGGTAGGGACATTTGTTTAATAAGACCAAACTAAGCATACCTTACTATTAATCTGGTGTTTCTCAGCTTTGCGTATCACAGCGGCAATTTACCGAAGAAGTCTCATTCCTGCAGCTTGTATCCGCGGTCTTGTTCAACGCCCATGGTGAGAACACAGATTTCAGATCCACTGTCACTTTCGTTGTTGAGTGGTGATGTCTGCTCGATTGCTTCCTGATCCGTTATCTGTTGTAGCAGCGCTTAAGAAATGAGATCAGGACAGAATATCCTTAATATATTTCACAGACTAAATTCAGGCTAATTACCTTGATTCGCCAATTGTATGCAAAACTCCATATGCAGACTTCGTTTTAGCCTTTTAGGCTCGGTTCCGTCCTCGGTCGTGACAATACTTTCCAGTCATATAAAACACTCTACGGTCTATACCTGGTATCCAGCCAAAGCTAATTTAAAATTATGAGCTAGAATTGAAACTGATGATCTTTATTTGGGCAGTGTTGAAATCAGAAGATCCATTTAACTCATGTGAAAATAAGCATTATGTCGTCATCGCAGGCGAGATGTTTCAATTGTGTTGTAAGAGTATATCAAATTCCTCTGCTTTACGTCGACATAGCAACAGAAATCATATCACAAATCCATATGCATATCCATACTACTTTATAAAATGCAACGTCCGTCTGTTCGTCCCTCCATAACTCGAGAACCATTCGTCCGATTTTCATAATTTTTTTTTTTTTTTTTTTTTTCATTTATAGATGTGTGGCCAAATTAGGCAATAGGGTAGGTGAGAATTGTTGTGGAGTAAAGGGGTCGCGGGGGGGTCTCACAAACCTTTAGTCGTATGAACTTGAAAGTTTGTATACCTATTGATAGGTCAAAATTATTATATACCTCATTCATCGTTTTTCAAAATTCGTCCTATAAGGGATGAAAAAAGGGAGTGCAAACGTGGTAAAATCTGAAACTATTTGGCCGATTTTAAAAATTATTTCAACATTGTAAGGGCTACATCCTCCGGATCTGTATAGGTTACTTAGGGAGATGATTAGGGAAGGGGGAACGGGGAACGGGGCTATAGGGGCTATCTTCGGAACTACCCGGTCAGTAGTCTTTTCAAATGGACAGCTATATATTATATGGTATCGTGTGAGCTGCAGTCGTAATTTATTTATACTTGCGCCTACTAAAAAATTAAAATGTATATAGTTTGCAAAAAGGAATTGCGATAAAATAGTTTGTTAGCCAAAAAGAGGAAAAAATATAAACAAACGTGCATATATGATAACTTAATAAATGTTAATTTTATTGAAAAAAGAAAAGAAACCTGCGTGCGGAGCCGCGGGCCTGGCAAAAGTCACCAAGAAAAATAGTACTGGCATCGATTGTCGACCGCCATTTTGAATTGTAAATTCTCCTGATAGCCTTATTCTATGAAGTCCGTGACACTTTTAAACCATCATCATGCTTCCTTGATAAAAGCTATGAATTCATCGGGTATCCGGAATTCCTCCCCAAATAAACTCTATTGTTGCACTGTCGAATGCCGTTTAAAAATCAATGAACATGAGGTATACATATATAGATGACACTTATTCGACGCTCTGTGCAATAATGATCCGCAATATGTTGATGTGGTCGACATAGGAGGAACCAGAGCGGAAACCTGGGATTTGGCATTGAGTGAATTTTACAGATGTTTTTCTATTCTATCTAATATAACTTTGACAATTGCAGGTGACACGTAAATCCCTCTTTAGTTTTTGCACTCCGTAAAACTTTCCTTTATAAAGAGATTCTTAATCACTCCCTGCTTCCATTCGTTAGAAAATCTTTCTGTGGCCCAAACTCGATCTACAAGTGGGTGGTGTAAATCCGCGCTACACGCAAAAGCTCTCCGGGCTTGTTATATGTAGTAGCCTCGATCTTGTCTTTGCTGGAACTTTCGGCATGTATTGGGGCATCTTTTATCTCGGGCAGCTCATTTTGACTACGGCCCATATCAGTGCGAGCATACACGGTTCAAAACTGCAGCGAAATGCTTCGTTAAATTTTTGGGCTGGTTTTCACCGGAAATAAGTAGAGAACCATTTAAAGCCTTTCACCGGGTATTGTCTAGAGCGATGACTACATGTCCGCTACACCTTATTTATGCATTCATTCTTTCAATATTGCGGGGACTTCAAAGTGATATATCACGGAATTGGATAGCCGCTGCCATAGGATGCCTATCACGCACCATCCCGATATCAGCTCGTCTTCTGTTCCAGAACTTCTAAAAAGTTGGCTGATTTTATTGATTGTCAGTCGAAATCCTGCTGACTTTGTGGCACGTGTAGTACTCAAATACGGAGCTGTATAGCAGCTACATAAAATATGCCGCATTTTGTGGTGCTCGATTCCTCGGACTCTCTTAGCAATTGTATGCAACACCTGCAATGCTATGGTTATTAATGGTCACGCTACGCTTTAAACCCGCTTTCCACTATCCTGCCTGCTTTCCGGTGCATAATTGAGCTTACAAAAACATTCGTCAAATATAAAAGCGTTCTCTGTAGCAAGTTTTCTCGTTAAATTTATACTCCAGATAGTCACCAAAATCAGGCCTTTTATGCATAACCCCAAACTTTTCCAATACCAAGTGGAACTTATTTCCTAGCATATGGCACTTTGGTAACTTCCTTTTTACTTTACAAACACCAATCATGTTGTACTTTCAACTTTTTTACTTCTTCTTAAATAACCACAACGCTACGTCTTTCCCATAAAAAAAAAAAGCAGTTCCAACCATACCAAACCCGGAAAAGAAAGGATATACTATACCACCACCACAAGCGCCAGCAACCAAATGCAAGTAAGGTTAAGTCGCCGGAAGTAAACTTTATATTAGCAAGAAACTTAGTTTCGCCCCCATAAGCAATTCATGAACTTGCATAGCTTCGTCCTTGGAACATGCATCACTTACATGGGACACACTCGGGCGTATGTGCAACAAAATCGAAACTTTTTCATGAAAACTTAAAAAAATAATAATAAAACTTTTGATTCAAAGAAGCAAATTTGTTGCTTCCTGCATGGAGGATTATCAAAAGATAATTTTTTTAATGACTCCAACTGACTCAGGCTACGGCACTCTGCCTGAAGGATTACATCACAATGACGACCATGTGAGGAAAATATTAATCCTCAATGCACACTTGGTAAAGTGCAAGAATTTATTACTTTTCGTTAAGTTTATCCGATAATATGTGGGGTATTCGTAACTTTTCTCCCCATTTACAATATCCTTTGGCAAGTTTATCCTTTTTCACCGAAGTTAAACTTTTCGACTCGCAAATCTTCCACGGGCAAGTTTATTTTTTTTATTGTGCGGGCAACAAGAACACGGATTGCCGGTTGCTTACTTATGAATTCATGTTGAATTCAATCGATGGAGTTTCACTTTAAGGTCCGATCCATATTTCCAAATGTACTTTGGTTGGGTGTAGTGGGGCACGGGGTACCTGTGTTGTCGTTTTATGGGGCAGGAAGTTCTTCTTTGTTTGCCTTACCGCATTCACATTCTGTAAATGATAATTTTTGCGGCAGATTTTGTGGCAATATAATGAATATTCACAGCAAAAAACAATATGGCGGCGACAGGACACAGACGACTCCTGCAAACTTGTTTACTTTTCGATTTTTTTTTTCAATTTATGACCGACTGAAGAGAAAAGTTCGGATTCGGGGCTTTGGAGTCATTCATTCTGAAAAGTTTGGGCTTTTGTTTGTTCATTATTCGTTGGGGTTTTGTCCTCCATGGAGAACATTGGAAAAGGATCAGAAACTTTCAACGTAACTCGATTAAAGTTTTTCGCAAATTATTGCTATTTTGTGTGCGCCATTCATTTGCTTATGCATTGGTGGGCACTGGGCAAATGGAAATAAATTCAGCTAAGCTGTTGTAGATTAGAGCGGTCCACATGATTCGGTTAATTTTCTTTTTTTTTAAGAATTGTGGTTCCGGTTCACTTTAATTGATGAAAAGTTCTCGTTTCAACTTTAATCATCTTCATTTACCTACTAAATATGTATATGCGGGTTAATATCCGGGAGGGCAGAAAGTTGGTTACAAGGAAGCTTGCTTAAATCGGTAAGGTCCATTATTGGACAGATTTTCATACTAAGACTTATATAGAAATATATCTATCTATTCTACAATTTTTAAGAATACCTTTGGTAGCTTACATACAGCTGACGAAAACACACCATTCTTATAGTAAAAATATCCTTTTGATCTTCGGTCTCTCTTTGGCCTGTCGATAATTAATTTGTCTATTGACGCATAACTACATTTCTGCTGATTCTTCGCTAAATGACTTGAAAACTCGTTTCTGAAGACACTTAACGAACACTTGAAGATCTTAGAAGCTCGGGGCTTCTTTGGTTATTGTATTGAGAGCTCATCCACTTAAAGTAGGGTGTCCATATACCTCAAACGAAAAAAGAGGACATAATTTACAATCAACAACCACCCTCAGTTCTTACTGTATAGTGCAGGTCAGGGGTTGCCAAACTTTTTCTTACTGCGACTCCCTAGAGAGGCTGAACTATTTTTGCGACGCCCCTCTAAAAGCACAGATATGTGAAGCTGATCTTACTGAAGATTCACTAAAGGGTTTTTCAATAAGGGCGGTTCGACGTTGAAATATCGTCGTCCCACATTTATGGCAATTTTGCTTGTTCACATACCCGCAATCATCTAAAAGTGCTCCTCGTCGTTAAAGATGATTTTTCGGCCAAAATTGTGGTCTCTTCCAAACGCTCCGAAGCCAAGTCAGCGAACAAAAGGCTTTGTCTATGTTCATTAACTTTGAGCTCCTGATGGATTAGTTGGATCTTGTAAGGGCATAAGCCCAAGCCACGATGCAAAATTCGTCAATCGCCAATCTGCGAAAGGCTGATTTCTTATGCACGTGGAGGAATTGACTACCTCGGGTTCTCCTGTACATTCTCATGGACCACGGCAATGCTCCCGACGAATCTGGCTGGCAAAGACCCGTACCAATTGAAAAACCCTTATTTAATTTTGAGTTCCAGGCAAATATACGAGTGCGATGAACCAAGTCTGACTGGAAATGCTGGAAACACAAACGCTCTTAATCGTTGACTATTGGATTGATTGTACTTAGCCCAAAGAGTAATTGATTGGCTAAACACAGATTCTTCGTTTAAACTAAGTGCTAGTGTCATTGTCTGAGTTCATCGAGGAACCTAGGTAGACAAAGTCCCAAACCATCTCAAAGTTATATCTGTGTATGGTGACATTCTGTCATAGTCGTCGTTGTTGGGCGACCTTTCTTGTTGACAGCATATGTATACTTTGGTTGGCCTCATTGACCGCCAAACCCATCTTCGCCTGCCTCCGTCTCAATACTCACGAACGCGCCAGTGACATCACGCTGCGTTCTGAAGATTATATCGATGTAGTTGGCGTTTTAGTTTTGCACTATTCTTTCAAGAACGATATTAAAGAAGTCACTTAACAGCGCATCACCTTGATCCTCTTTTGACATCAAAGGTCTCGGTGAATTCTTTACCGACCTTGATGGAGCAACGTGCATTCTCCATCGTCATCCTGCACAAATGGATATTCCTCCGTATAGCTCATCCTTATAAATGCTGTCATAGACGGCCTTAAAATCATTAAAAAGATGGTGCGGGTATCGATTTGAAGTTCCTAGAAGACTCAGTGAATAGAAAATATTTGGAGAAACCGATTAAAGGACGCGGAATGCAGTTGGCCAACGACAAGCAGGCGACCGCAATGGACCAATATGGAACTCATCAGCAATCATAGCAAGAGTAGATAGAACTTTCATTAGAGCTTAATCAACAAGGCTGGGATTTATAAGAGATCTTCAGACTTTAAACAAGGTAAGAAACGGATAATGTAGATCTTAGTCATACATATGTACCTATAGAAGTATCTAGGTAAAAGAAGCGATTCCGAAATCCTCTAAAGCGGCGGCTGGTTGGGTATGTTGATTGAGGATGCCCAACTGGAGGCAATTAGATAAACTCACTAATTAAAATTGTTTTTATTTTTTGACAGCGATATTCACCGAGGATTATAGCACCAAATAAGTAAGTAAGAGTCAGTGTTTTAAAAAAGACATCTCTCCAGCAAGCTCAATCCATGCCTAACTGCCTTCAGTTACGTTGGGCACGCTATATATTGGTTGACGATTTTGGGAGACGCTTATAAAATTTCACTAAAATTTCACATTGAGGTGGATGCAGGAGTTCTACATTAAAGTACGAATCTATTATCTGTCCTTTTAGTTGAAATGTCTTTCAAAACATCATACTGGCTTTGTGACAGTATTCAAATTGATCTCCAGATGTTGACATATTATCAATGGCAGCAGCAGCAAAGTGTGCTAACTAAGCGTTTGCATCACTTCTTTAAATACAAGGAGCTCACATAAATAATCTCAAATTAAAATCTAAGATGTACGGAATGAAGATACTTACACAAACAAATGCTGTGCTAGACAATGCATGAAAACGGATACTTTGCAAGTATGCTTGCTAAACACGCGCAGCAGTACATTTTGCACATGTGGCTGGTATGGTAAGCATTCTCGCCAAAGTCTTGTGTTTTGTGTTTAAAGAAAAAAACACATGTAATGAGTTTTAGTTCTATGCAGAAACTATACGTTCCTTCTACGTTCAGTGTCCTTCTTTCGTATAATATGTACAGTATTCATAAAGAAGATTATGTACTGCAACTGCAATATAGCCCATACAAGGATGTTTAGCGAGATGTCGTCGCCGTCGTCGTCGTCGTGCTCATTTCTTATGCATAAAAGGAAAAGGAGCCTCACTGAACACATGTGTGCGGTAATGTTTTGTTCGCATCGCAGCAGGCCACAAGTACATGTCACAAAAGGATCGTCCTCGGAGGCAAGTACCAGAAGGAGGTATTTTCATCCTCAAAAGCAACTCTACTCGGTCGAATTCCAATGTGCAATGGTAAAGTTTCACAAGTTGCCAGGGTTCTAGATGTTTTTGTTTTGAATTTCAAATTGCTCATAAAGGCTTTTGAGTCATTAAAATCTTATGCAAAACTATGTGTACATAGGTATATAATACGTGTCATTTGCGTAAGTATGCTTAATTTTCTATTGCACTTTCAAAATGCATGGTGGTCTCATTTAACTAAAATAAAACGGTTGTGGATCGCATGAGAATTTCTTGTTGATTTAAAAATTTACCTGTGACTCGTGGGGTATAGTCGCACTAGTTCCGAACTCCGATGAAACGAGAAGCGACAGGTTGAAGTGAAACTTCTTCTCGTTGGGTAGTAATTCCGCATTCCGATGAAACGACAAATGACTTCGATTAAACGAAGAGGCGAAATGCTAAAGGAAACAACATACGGGTCATTGGACAGTAATTACAAACTATCCGATGAAACGACAAAGCGACAGGTCTTTGAGCAGTAATTCCAAGCTCCGATGAAACGAAAAAGCGACAGGAAACAGTTGGGCACTCCGTGTTGGTTAAGGTCCGAGTCCTGTAGGTGCCGCGTCTTCGTGTATTGCGTTGTCTCTCCAGGTTGGAATCGAAGACACTTTGTCCATTCGCTCTACTTGACAGCCATTTTAGTCGACTGTTACGTACCTACTTTTCTTTGAGATTGCTGATGACATCATCGTGGGTACAGTTGCGGTATGCGGCCTCTATGACTCGAAAGGGTGACACAAATTAATCCTTTGTATGGGGTAGCCGCGTGAATTGTATGACATCAACTATTAAATGCGATTAAATTAACTCCAAACAATGACGAAAAAAAATAGCACAAGTTAACTTTTTCGTAGTTATGTATGCGTTCTATATTTAAAAAATGGTGTTAAAGCTCTACGAAAGTAGCCTTAAGTTTCTAGTACACGACATGTAGCAAGCCACATACGTATGTAGCTTTGACGTCAACAGAGAGTGCACAAAGAGAGCTTAAACATGTACACGGCATGTAGCCATTGGGACCATTCCCTGACGTAAAAGTGACGTCAGTGCTACTAGCACCTTTACACTCAAAAATGATAGTCGTATCATATGATACGGCAAAAGAAAATATCGGCTTCCTTTTGTGCTAATTAAGTTCCCATTGAAGCTGCGTTGCCATTGTGCATTCAGTTCAAAAATGGAAACCTATCCCAGACTATTCTTGACAAAAGTTGATTGGCAATAGTAATTTAGACCTTCGTGACAAAAATAAATTGCCTAGAGTCACATCCTTGCTGAGTTTTTTAGCCTGTTTTTTTTTCAAGTTACAATGGGAAGCTCATATCCGTTCCAATATACATTACACATCATCTAGGACTCGGCAGATGTGTACGCTTATTTAGGCTTCAATATGTTCCTGCAGAATGCAGTCCTGCTGATTCCAACTCTTCCATTCAAACTATTGCATTGACTATCTACCGGAATTATAGATACCCACATTTCGAGATTTCATAAAATACAAGCTCAACCAATGCTCGTCATGCACAATTGGCCATGTTTGGCGCTGTTTGATTCCTGCCAACAGCCGTTGACACTGCTAATAGTCGATGGACGATGGCCATGCCATCTGCTCCATCTGCTGCCAGCGGTGCGTACTGCATATGCATCTCCTTTCGTCGTTGTACAATATTGAAACTGTGTAACAGTGTACGCCATTAGATTAATTGGCGTTGAGTTAGCACTAATTGCCTAAAGCGCGACTATGAATCGGAAAAGGATGAAAGCGCATCGTATACTCGTAACATCAGTCCACACTGGTTTGCTGTTCACCAGTCCGCCTGAATAAGCCAAACAACATCCAATTCTGTACTGTGAGTACCATGTAGCCGATGTTACTATACTGATGTTCCTTTCTATGAATCCCCAACACAAGGATAGGAAGCATACGCTATTTTGAATTTATTGATCTGGAAAGGGCTTGTTTTACCAGCGAAATTTCTAGGTAAAACATAGAGCCAAATTTATTGCTCGCAAATTGACGGCTACCCGGAGAAGCGGGTAACAGAGGAAATAAAGCCTACGCCCCGTTTAGGTGAAGGGAATAATTTGGCTTAATGTGTGCGTTCCTAGGCATAGTCAATAAGAGCGGTATCATTGGTAGAACAGATGAAAGCCGAGTAAATGGCAATTTATTATCAACATGGAGATATAGCATTTTTGGTTGCAATAGAAATTAGATTTAATATCCTTTTGGAGAATTTAAGGAGATCGTTAAGCGTTATGCCTTCCATTTTGATGTAGCAATAAAAATTTCATAGAGGTTTCTGTTTTTATTAAGTTAAGAGCGACATAAGTGGGTACGAGGATGACAATACATTACGCTTCATGTAACCTCTGATAGATGTGTCCCGTACACTCAGTTATGTGGCATATAAATCTGAAAGTAAAAAAATCCAATAATCATTCAAATTGCAAAAATGGCATTTGATTTGTGACTCTGTGTTACAGAAATCTATTAAACTTGTAATTGTAGAAATTCTATTATACTACTGTTATAAACCCCAAACAAAGTGGTTTATGAAATCCGGCTTATATATAGTGGAGCAGGGTTCTTGGTACAATAATTTGTCCAACACATGGCTGTTTTCCGGAAAAGTAGTGGTTCAAACCTAATGTCCTATACGAAAGTTCGGCGCGACAGATATAGGAGCGAAACCTTGCTTCCAGCAGTTATAATAATGAGCAAATTAATTTTGTTGTTATGCGGAATGGACTAAATTTTGTTGAAAAATCTTAAATAGCTATGTCTCATTTCCCAACGATGCACGCCACACATTAGATACATTCATCATTTGTGTTCATATAAAACTAGTTAAAGTTGGCGGCTATCTGTGGTAAATTCCAAACCTGAAGAATTTTTGCCATCAACATGATGTGCTTTTTATTTTAAGGCTGATGTACAAACTCGCTGGCTGGAGACGCTTGTTGGTTGAGGCCCAGGTCTACCCCGGACTGTAGCGCCACCTTAAGTAAATAAGCAAGTACAAATTCGCCGGATACATGATCTTCCCAAAGAAAATTTCAGATTCAGATATTATGTTAATGTGTCATTTTTCAAGTATGGTGAGGTGACTGACGAAGGCGAATGTTTCGTTACATTAAGAAACTCGATATCTTGGAGCATGTACTTAAACCGGCGAAAATTATCATGTAAACATGCGGCTAAAAAAACGGTTGACGGTTCTCTGTTGACAGCCATTAAAACTGTACCAGATGTGTTCAAGTAAATAGTGTTTAATCAATCAGGGTGCTTTTTTTCTCCTCTCCTCTTCATTACTTAAATGGACTCGATATTACAGCGTAATCTTGGCAAAGAGGAAGAACGTTTCGAATTGGGAAATTTGAGGATAAGTCAATTGCTCTTCGTTGATGACTTGGTTATCCTTGGGTCCTCTCACACTGAAATTCAAAGCGCACTACATATATCCATTTGTGAAACAGGTCAATTTTGAGGCAGCTTGGACATTCTGTTATTAGGATGACTGAACTTGGTGTCATAGCTAAGTAGTCAGTTTTTAATTCGGTGTTTGTTCCAACTCTTACCTGTTGTCATGAGATTTGAGTAATGACCGAAAGAATAAAATCGCGGATATACAAGCTGCTGAAATGAGATTCCTCTGTTGTATTGCTGGTGTGACCCGTAGAGATCGTATAAGAAACACCAGAATACGTGAGGTATCTAATGTCGAACACCTACATCTCCAGACAAAGCTAAATGCATGTCCCCAGCGAGTATCCCAAGACTATGAAATCTGTACCATCAGGCAGGCGTCCTCTATAGTTATACCCAGGATGAGTTGGCTAGATCAAGTTCATAATCCAATGGCGGAGAATCGAGAGTTTACAGAGGGTTCACTTGAGCAACCTACAACCGCAATACACTTAATGGATAAGCGGGGCATTGAAAATGGACGAATGAGTAACTTGTGAACGAACCTTTGTTTTTTTTTATCTGAACAACAAATAATTATAGCGAGTGTCGACAATTATAGCTGCAAAATAAGTACATTACTCTCGCGTCACCTATCGTAAGTTGCTGCAGTTGGTATAGGAGACTCCAATTTGTACATCTTTGCAGGTAGCTAGATAGATAGATAAATATGTATAGTTAAATGCGTGTAAATAGATTAGATTTTATTTTTACTATATTATGTATCTGCACGCTTACACTAAGTTCAACTCCTAGAACCTTCACGCTCATATAGAACCGGTAGTGTCACACTCCTCGTGGGTGTATATCCCATTTGCTCTCACACTATGGAGTCCATCTGATTCATGTATATCCTTTTCTGACCTAGGAACCACGCTCTCTGCCTTTGGGTCCGTTGAAAGCCACATTTGTGTTTTAGTGTGTAACAAACCTAGAAAAAGAATAATAATTGAATAATTGTTCAGACAGGCTCAAGTCATAGTTATCCTTGTCAGTCAATTATAATGACCCCAACGGCCGTATCTCAAGGATCTTTCATCGATGGCGTCCTTTGAACACTTCAGTCGTCGAGTGTGGGGCCCGTTTTTCTGCATCAATATTCAAGGTCTGAGGGTCCTTTCTTCCGACTTAATTCCGTGAACGTCGTGTAACTTGTGGTAGATGCTCGTCTAAGTAAGTATTCAAGTCACTTCGACAAAAATGCAGCAGGAATTCATTTCTGTTTTCAATTGCTGCCTCAATCAATATGTTTGAGTGTCGAAGAAAGTTCATTTCATGCCAATTGTTAAGACTGCTGAACAGTTCTATTATTTTATCGTCATCTTTTCATTTCCAGGCATATCCGTCTTCGCATATGTTGTCCCTTTAGTAACTAAAGTTTAATTGAATAGCTATATTAAAGCAGTTTCTAACCTATACCCAACAGTACCATTCCGCTGGCAACACATACAAAACTCTGTAATTGCTGGCACATTTAAAGATTGAACTCTCCTCCTACCGCCTGCACTTTAAAATGATCCGAAAGTCTAACGACTCTTATTATACGAAAATTTATAATGAAATGAACTCGTATATGGTATATCCTCTTCATTAAAAACTTTATCTTCCCTCATGTGTATTCTCCTCGACTTAATTTTACCAGAAACAGGGTGCCAGTGCCCACTGACCAAAGTTTGAATACCCTCATTCAAGACCAAATAAATATTCTGCAACGAGGCTCTCATAGTCTCATGCGTCGTATAAGGACTTGTTTTCCCCATCGACTGTTTGGAACATTAAATAACTACACACTATACAGCCTCTCATTCTATTTCCATTTATTTGGTCAAAACATAATATCAGTCTTGTCCACCTCATTTAACATCAGATACTCTTCTATAGCATAACCAAACATTTGCTATACTTAAGAGATTATATTATACTTATGTATGTATTTCGATATCATCAACACAAATATACAACACAATCGCATTTCACTTATGTCACTCGAATACAAAGCGAAACGGGAAAGATTTATTACCCAATCGACATCCTTAAGGCTTCCAGGATTAAACCACACACGAGACACTATATAGGATACCTATCCGTTTTCATATCAATTAATCGCAATCGAAACAAACAAACATGGTCTCTATCGATACACATCACCATAAATCAGAATCACTTTCCGGGCGGAAGAAATATATATAAAACAAGAACAAAAAAATTAAATGCGAAATTGAGACTTTTGCTCCCAACAAGTGATTTATATTTGCCCCCAGACCCAACCCTCTGTCATCAGTTATCGGCTCATCCCGTTTACAGAACACCATTCGATTACTTCGCCACTCGGATGATTTAAAAGCAGGCAGAAGCAAAAGGAATAAAACGAGAAAAAGGAGGAGATCGGAAAAATGTATTCACATTCGATTGGGAATAGTTTCCACATGTCCTTTTTTCTTATGCTCTAGCTGTTTTTATGCACTGCAGGACATGCTGTAATATCCTGTGTAGTAATATTCGACCATTCGAGTGGAAAAACAAAATGAGTATGTGATGGGCAAAAACGAATGCTGTATCCTTATTTTTCGTATGATTGCACATGGATGTCCTTAAGTGAATTTGTAAAATGACCCCTAGAATGTTGTAAAACTCTGGCAGGTGGATAAAGTCTGGAATGTGATTCTGTTAGATGAAAACGTTCAATCGTTTTCGTTTGCACTAACGTTTTGCTTCATGAAACTTTGAAAACGAAAGGCATTTTCATTTAATTGGCATCTGTTTTTTTTTTTCTTTTTTGCTTGATGTAATTTCAAAAATAAAAGATATTTTCGTTCCGTGGGAAAGGAGAGCCTTTTCATTGACGTTTTTTTGCTTTGTGTAGCTCCAAAAACGAAAGACATTATCGTTTCGTGCGCAAGTAAAACAACGGCAGCTTTTTTATTGTCGTTTTTCATTTTCTTTGATTATTTCAACAGTTAAATCACATTTCTAACAAAAATAAAAAACCTTTCTGGAGTCAAAATGGTTTGCATAAAAGCTGTGTGTCTTCAATGTGGCAATGCTGCCCATAGCTACTTTGTGTAAAAAGACTGCACAGTTAAAACAAAACAAGTCTAATTGTAAGCAACGTAATGAAAAGAAATGTATATTGCTACATTAGTACTAAAAATTAAATTATTTACAACAGAATCAAAAAAGGAAAAATCGAACGAAAGTTTCTCGAAAATGGCCCTAAAAGTATGCAATTTCAACTAAATTGCTTCTTAAACGTTTGAGACGAGGAATAACAAAAAACAAAAGGAGTTGCGTAAAGAAAATGTTCGCTTTCGCATTATTTCTTTCGTTTTTTTTTAAAGCGAAAACGATTTTCGTTTCGGTTAGGTACTGATATCAAAAACGAAGGTTTCTCGAAAGTTACCCTAAAAGTGTGCAATTTCAACTAAACTGATTCTTAAATGTTTAAAAACTAAAGGAGTTACGTGAAGCAAATTTTCGCTTTCGTATTATTATTTTTCGTATTTTTGAAAAGCGAAAAGGATTTTCGTTTCGTTTAGGTACTGATATCAAAAACAAAAGTTGCTCGAAAAATACCCTAAAAGTGTCCAATTTCAACTAAACTGCTTCTTAAATGTTTACGAAAACAAAGAACAAAAAACGAAAAAAGAAAAGCAAATTATCGTTTTAGCATGATTTTTTCGTTTTTTTCTAAGCGATTTTCGGAATTACAATAGCCCTAAATTTTTATTTGTTTAAAATGTTTCGTTAGTTTTTAAAACACAAATAAAACTTCCACAAACGTATGATTGTGAGAAACTGATCCTAGAGTCCTATATGGACCCGTTGCGCCAACTCTTTATTTGTAAATCAAACCAACTTTGAAACAAATCTAAAACATTTCCAACAAATCGCTTAAGGAATTTGAAAATGAAAACTTTTTTTAAACAAAATAACTGATTGAATCCTTCCTTGTTTGCGTAAACATCAACATTAACGCAGCTAGCTAATTACTTATTCTCAATGCTATACGAAAATTCCACAAAATAAGCAGACCAACGTCTTTTGCAGTCGTTTTAAAAAATTCATTGACTTCCTTGAGTAAGTTGCTTTTGGCAGTCTTTCCAACTTTGTTTTCAGCACCAAAACAAATGCGCATCTGAAGAGGCTGACTTGTTTGTAATGAAGTCCAAACATCGTCTTTGCAATTTTAAAGAAGCTGAAATGGTTTCTAAGTAGAATGTAGGTATATAAATGCGAAAAAGGGTTGTGTTTGTGTGCAAGTTTTTATCTCTTTGATCCTTTAGAGGAGTTTAAATTTTTTTTTCTTATTTCTTGTTGACCAATTTTTTTGTGAATTCACTGGTGGGAATAAAGTGAGCATAATGGAAAACTTAATAAGAATCGTTGCTTTGAGATGGTATTTTTTTTTTGTTGTCTCTTAGTCCTTTGGTGAAGAATGCAATTTTTCTGTTCACGATAAAGTCATTTAAGACAGTTTGTGTGCTAAGGAAATGAACTAAACCCGACAATTTAGTGGCGGAAAGTGATTCCTTAGAAATTAAATTCATGTTTAGTCCCGCAAAGAAGGATTCGCAGTAGGAAGACAATAAAAAGGAAAAAAGATTATGTGAGGGTTGTGTATTTGGATGTAATTTTTTATTTGCATTAGAAAGGAAGTTATAGAGAAATTCACAAGAGTTCCGGTACCATGGTTGATTGACTCAATTTAATGGTTGAAATTTGACAAATTTAACAAGGCCTAAACAGTAACAATGCAGTGAAGCGTGGTCTACTGAAGCATAGACAATTTTATGTATATTGTATGATTCTGATGGTATGAACATATTTTTTTTTTTTTTTTTTGTAATAGGGGACATTGTGTGCGCAGTAGCGCAGTGGTTAGTGTGCTGGACTACTGTGCGGGGGATCCCACTATCCAAGGTTCGATCCCCGGAAAAACCCAAATTACATCTTAAGGTTTTTTTCTACTGCGCCACCTCTCGCGAACGTCTGACAAACATCCGAGAGTATAACTGTCATGAAAAAGCTTCTCAATTCAGCCGTTCGGACTCGGCATAAAATTGTAGGTCCTTTCCATTCGTCCCAAAAATAGAAACTCACACAAACGAATGGTTGCGAGAAGCTAGGCCTAGGGTGTCTACCGCCTGTTGCGCCACCTATTTATTTATTTATTTAATAGGGGACATATACACAATTTGATGTGTTCATATTTTACTTTCTATGAAAGACAATGATTTCGGAACTGAATTTGTTTAGCCAAAGGGGCGAGTCACCCTATCCGCATGACATTCCTCTATTGTAATCTACTCTAACTCGAATTCATGCAAGTTCAATTTTTTAAAGACAGTCGCGAAATTTCTGTTCCTTTATCAAACTCAGATGGAACTGGTTTTAAAAGTTTTGCGATGGGCTAATTATGGTCCCCAGTGTTAAATATTCATACCCAGAAGTACTATTTTTTATGGGCCAAAATCTCCTTGAATGCGTGTGAAGGCACAGAAAGCCTATGATATATCCATGACCTTCTCCAACAAGTCACCTATCCACGGCCAAGCCAGCTTCCTTAGAAATTACTTACAGTTGACTACTATAGACATAGAGTCAGTTCTATGTATTGTCCGAAAGGCTGGCTAATTAAATTGGAAACAAAATGAAAACAACAAAAAAAAACTTCCCACATAATCAAATATGTTAAAAGCGGAATTCCTGATGCTGTACACGTCCGCAGTACATAGAACACGTTTCCTGACGGATATCACATTCAGGCCAATACCAAATTAAGAAGTTTGCTCATAGTTTTGTGAAATGTGTGGGTGCGAAAGCGCCATTATCAACATCCCATTTATACACCTAGCCATAGTCACAAAGCCTTTCAACAGTCCATCCGTCCCGAACAAAGGAGTTAATCCAACAACGACAACCAGTCTATGGTCTATGCAACTTTAATCACTCACCTTCTCTGTGTGTGCGTGATACACTGTGCAGAACTTATAATGAGTGAGAGGCCATAGACCAATGAATAGTTAATTAAATTGAACATCCTTTGAGCTATCATCAGACAGAAATTCCTTTGTTCATCAAAAAGTTTGTGGCGGCGGTGTATCCGCCAGTCCATTGAATTTAACCATTAATCAATGGCCAATTGAGTTCCTTTGGCATCCACTTACACTTGAATGGCAGGTATCAGCGGTTAAGTCGGATCATGTGGTTCAAAGTCCTATTAGAAAATTATAGATGCTGCCTCGTCAAGGACCAAAAGTGAATTATGCGATCATTGTTATGGTCGATTAGAATTTGCATATAATTATGTCAATGAACTGCATTGCATATCGATTGGACGAAACTCCTTTGGCACTTTTCATTTGGCCAATAAAATTGTCTTGACCATATGGAACACGCCGGACGGTATAAATCACTTGAGAGGCCTCCTTCGACATTTTTAATAGCATGTGTGCAGAGCAGAGCAGGCTGCGGTGAATGTGTTCACTGTGCCGGCCAGATTTAAGAATTTTATGACGACAATATGGGAAAGGATATGCAGAGCACATATCGTACATGGCAGCTAAATTGAGCTGGCATGTGAACCACTTGTGTGCATGGAAATTTCAATGTTTCACTGGACCTGAATGACTTTGTCGGCTGTGTGTGTGAGAGCTACCTTCCGGGGTGGAGTGCTCCTTTTTCTGGCATGCAAATGGAAAATCATATGAGACAGTCGAGATTCCTAAGTGAATTATGATATTGTGAGGTTTAAGGACTTGGACAAAGTCCAAGGGAGGTGCCTCTTTTTGGTTAATCTTCTATTTTTAGAACTACATTCTGAGAGTTTTGGATCTCAGATTTCTTGGCAACATACGTGGATACTAAACAATGGGAAGTATTTTTTTTTTTTTTTTTTTTTTTTTTTTCAAAAATAAGCTCCTTGCCAAGCTAATATGTTTTGTTGTATATAGAGATTTCCATGGAATGTGCTATTTATTCGAATTGAAGCTATTTTTGGAAAGGATACCTCGTGAATCACTTCAGTGATTTTGGAGAAGAAATAATATTTGAAGCCCTTCCGTTTGAGTCAGTCATTTTGACGAGAAACCACCTTTAATTCAGTAGCTTCTATTATGCGCATGCCTGAAGAAATTGTTTCTAAAACGTAAGATAAGTCGGTATCGGTTTAATGTACCTTATGCACATGACCAACTCAGTTCGAATTTTTACTAAGGACGTAATTTTGAACTTAGATTTGTTGTCATTTACTATGTATATAAAGTGTTCTATATTCGGGTATAGGATATAACATATAAGTTGATTCCCATTGCCTTCGTTTGACGTCCTATTTCATTTCAAGCTTGGAGCAGGGGCTTTATTAATGCGCATAAGTACTGGTTTCACTCATCCATTCTGCTTGCACAAGTATCGGCGTAATTATTTACAATTTTGGAGTTGGAAGGGTTAAAAGTTATAACGTAGCCCCTTAAATTCAACAAGTTAAGAGTCGCGAAAATGTTACTCTCGGATGCGGTGTAATTTGTTAAGTTTGGCAACTTAAGTACCTTGTGGTCATATTCAGGGGCTATGCTGGGTTTCTGTAGGATTGGTCAGACTGTCAGTTTTCAAACAGCTATATAGAGGGACAGAGGGAGAAACACCGAATTTATTGTCAAAAAAATCGTATGAGAAACACAGCTACTTTTACGAACAGAGATTTCTATGCCGATAAGTTGTCATCCTAATAATGACGTCTGGGATAAAGCTTACAAAATCGTGTCGATGAGGCTAAAAGGTCTCAGCATAAAGATAAATAGTTGAGATTATATTTTCTTGCCATGAAAGTAGGGAGCTGATGGGTGGTTAAATTATCCACTGGGAATCTAACTCTATTTTCGAAGGAAAATGACAGGAAGGTTTCAGGAATGAATGGTATTCAAAAAGATATGAAATTCTGTGCCTACCAATACCAAGAAGAGCGTCAAAGATCTACTTTTTAAACGTTGGCGTTGGTTGTGGCAAGAATGATAAAAGATCTAAACTGTATCGGGACTGTTGCTGTTATACTGGCGATATCTTTGATTTTACTTAGAAGGTATGTAGGTTGTTTTTTCCGAGCTGTAGGTTGGCCACATTCTTCTGTATATGTTACAGTTCATTAGTCTCTTTTATCTCTGGTTGGCCTTCGAGTTTCGATAAGAATTCGGAAGAGATTTTTGATTTTAGTACTTCGAACGAAATGTGAACTGACTCCGCAAGTGAAGGGTGGAGAGCTGATCCTTGCTTGTCCAGTCTAGGTCGTCTACTTGTTGGTTTCCATAAACGTTGCTATGACCTGCAATTCAAATCAGGGTAACCTTGAACCGATCAAGCGAGGCCAACTCGTCTTGATATTTTAATACTAATTTAGAGATTATGCATTATGAACTGAGGCGATAGTCTTGAAGGCAGTTTGACTGTCAATGAATATGGCTATCTGTTGCCTATGACAGGGGCATCCTAGGGGCGTCGCAAGACGGTACGCACAGGTCGCCTGCACACGACGTTCCATCAGCTTTGAGCAAGATTTGGAAAAAAAGTGAAAAAAGCAAAAGCTGTTTGCTGCGGATTTAAGACCGGCGCTCCGTACTTTTTCTTGAAAATTACGTTGGTAACGCCATTGCCATCAACGGCGAGCGCTACAGAATGATGCTAACCGGTTTATTTTGGACCAAATTGATAGATATAGAGGTAGACGATATGTCTACTGGTTTTATTCCATTTTAACGTCGACCCATCCTTATTGAAAAACCCTTTAGTGAATCTTCAGTCAGCTCAGCTAATATTCGCATATCTCTGCTTTCTTCCGTTGTGTATAGAAGGGCGTCACAAAAATATTATAACCTATATAGGGAGTCGCAGTATGGAAAAGATTGGTCTATGAACTATGTTTGTGTGTAGGCAGTTTGATTTGGGTGGCAGGCCTCGCGGATGGCAAGTATTTCCTGAAACACACTGGTCGTATCCAGAGGTCTACAGGATTTTGAGATGTTCAGATACTTAGAAAATACACCCGCACCTACTCCACAGTTCATTTTTGAACCGTCCGTCTAGATTGTTAAGCTCGAGTCCCTATTCCGTTCACCCGTCCGTCTTGCCAATCTAATCTTGAAAGAATTCTACTTAAAAATGTTTTGTAGAAACCGTAGGGTCTCGGGGTAACATATAGTAAACTTATTGAATGCAAAATTGATATAGTACAGTTACAGCCCCGTTTTCGGTATTATCTATAGTGAATATTTTTCGTATATTTGGCTATAACACAGTCTGAGTACTATACCCGGGTGCATGTCATAATCCCCAGTGTCATAACGCCCTGGGCGCCCACATAGCGCCCCATCAGGGCGTTATGACATGTACCCACTATACCCCAGGTACCAGTTTTAGATTGCAATAATAGATTTTCAAATACCACTGCTCTTGTTATTCGTTTCTCATTTCTCATTTAATTTGATAATTTCCTCGGTTACGGATTTTTCTTTTAATCATCTTAAATTGATTACAAATTGAAGTACAAAATGTTTATATTCCAAACTCGCAAGGGGATTAAAGACTCACTTCATTTTGATTCTTCCTGTTTCCGCTATAAGCAGGAGCCAACCAATTAAATTGTATTCCAATTAAGACAACATAAGCTTTGTTTGAAAACCATCGCAAAAGCTCAACGATTCCAGAGAAATGTCTATAGAAAAATAAACCCTACTTCTGTGATCTCTAATTTAAACTAATCCCTTAAAAACCTAGATTAACATTTATCTACCTCATCCTTGCAACTATTTAGAGTAAGCCAACAAATCAGTATAAACTGTCATTAAATCTGTACCTAATCTACTCCACAGACAGTTGCAAAAGTTTGTAAATTTTAAATTTAATTAAATGCAAGCAGTCCGTCTAAACTGGGATACTGTAGTGTATAGCGGATGTCCATGGTGAAAAATCCGCCCACTCACTCATTCGTTTGTTCCCATTACTTTAAGTACATGTTTTTTTTTGAGAGTATTTTCTCTGACATTAGGTATGTTAAAATATTTTTAGAATTTTGCAGAATGCACTAGTTGTAATGAGAATCCTCCAGTGTATTCCATTTAAAGGACCATTGTGCCTACAGTACCAACATATAAGCCCACTTCGACTTTTTCGTGGGGAGCTGAGCTACCTTTCACATGGTCGTGCAATTTGCAAATTGCAGTCCGAAGTGTTCATAAGGGTAATGTGTTGAGGTGTATAGCACTGGAATCATCTACAGGCTCACACGAGGTGGTATACCTATACATACCTTTGAGGGATTTCATAATTACAAACTATGTGGTGGTATTCGTGTTTTACTACTTTTAAGTCTAATGAAATGTGTACAATGACGCTGCTGCTGCTTTATTATTTATGGCAGACGATGAGAATGGCGCCATGCGGTAACACTTCAACAAAAGGCACAACTCCGCTAAATCGGATTTATGTGCACATTTAAACCATATCTACCTGGGGACTTGAGAGCAACTCCAATTTAATGCGGGTATATAAATTTGAGTTTGTGTATTAATTTAAGGAAATTATTTAGTTTGAAATGGTGTAGAGAGCTCTTTTAATTAAATTGCGGATGAGGGCAAGAAAAACGAAGGACTAAAGCTAAATTTTTGGGGCATTGCAGTTTTGGGATGATGCAGCAATAAGAGAGTACATATTTCTAACATGTCCTTCGACTTGAACTTTTAAAAATCGCATATATATTCCAAATAATCTGGACCTTATGAAAGTGTTGATAAATAATATTTGGATATCAAAAATAGATTTCTAAGAAAAATGTACGTTGGATCACAAGTAGCGTCTTGACTATTTCGAAGTCAAGTTACCTTTGGATGTCTTTCAAACTGGTGGTGCAAGCAAAGGTGTGCGTAGTATACCTATTCGGGACATCAGAAGTTAAGTGATAAAGCCGGGCCACAATCGTATAGGATGATGCATTGAAATAGCGCACTGGATTTTAAAGATTTTATCGCGAACTAAGTGAACAACCCTCTTGAATTTAAACCAATTCCAGTCTTTTGTTTCTCAAGCTTCAATTACGGGGCTTTAAAAGAACTTATGGAACTTATTTTAGATCACCTTCAATAAAACCAATGAAGTATTAAATCATATTAAATGGATTACAGCTTATAGGAATTTTGAAATGATACCAACAGATGGTCCAATTCCAATCTATACTTCTTCCGTTGGTCCTTCAAGGATCAGTATACCGAACTCTTTTTAATGGCACTCCATCCGTTGCTATATCATTGCTATAACTCAGCACTTACTTGCATCACTTATATACATAAGCATTTTACACCGCACAACACATTTAATCGGAAACTGAATTTATTGGAACATTTACAACGTTCAATATTGACATAAATACTTCCAGTAAATAATTTATTTTCCTGCAATTCGCGCTTCAGAAATATTTGTATTGTTTTAGGCGAACATTTATTTTCATATTGACTTTATGAGACGACGACGCACGAGAGCGTGTAAGCTCTTTTGCACAAACGGCATAATTTACACCCATTGGTGTATTGAATATTTAACATTTAAAGGGATACGTATATTTTTATGTAAATTATCGAACAGTAAATTAAATGATTTAGTGATTTAAATCGCACGAATTTTGGTTCTCTCTCTTTATAATAATATGTAGGTACAATAAACAGTATAATAGTAGCTTTGAACTCGCGGCTCCGCCCGCAAATGTTAAACGTTTTTTGACGGGTTTTTTGGATATTTTTTTAAGCGATTTTGGAACATTTTTTGAAGTGTTTTTAAGATTTTTGGGGCATTTTGTTAAAGCGTTTGTAGCACGTTTTTGGGAGAGTTTTTTGGGGTGTCTTCTAATGAGCTTTTGAAGCGGTTTTTGAACTATTTTTTGAGGCGATTATTGACTTGTTTTTGTAAGGTATTTTGAGGGGTTTTGCGACGTGTCGTTAAGGGTGTTTTTAGGGAAAATTTTCGAGCATTTTTAAGCGTATTTTTAAAGCATTTTTTGAGGTGTTGTTTTGCACGTTTCCTAAGACAGTGTTTTGAGGCGTTTTCATAAAAAAATCACGAAAATCGGTAAGTGTCTGCAATAAAACGCTGAAAGAACTTTTGCGTGTACAGACGCAATCGAAGAGAGCCGAACGAATTTTTTTCTGCTTTGTTATCATTCGACGTACGGCTAACAAATTAATTTTCATTATGAGTTCATGAATCTGGGCTTTGTTTAGTAGCTGTGGCTAAATCTGCAAAGTCGGCGAATTAAAAAAAAATATTCAAGCTGTACTAAAAATCAAGAGCTAAGTAGCTCCAGCTTGATGAACGTTTTACGAGTGCAGATCGACGACTGCTCTCGCCCACTGAATTACAAAAGAATCTTGAATAGTCATAATCGAAATTTGTAAAAGAGAAACCTAAATTTAAAGTAATTTAAATATAATTGAATAGATTATTTGAATTGAAAATTTCGGAAGTGGTACTTTATTTGATAAAATCCTACATTAATATCCGCGAAAGGATTATTTACTGACTACTTTTTCAATACCGACTGCTTATACAAAGTCAAAAAAAGGGAAGGGAAAAACTCTTTGAGGAGGCCTTTCAGAGAAGACAGTTGTTGGAGAATGCTCTCTTTCCCTTTTTCAGAGCTAAAGCTGCTACAGTAGATAGTCGTTGTAAAAGCGTTAAAAGGATATTTTTTGTGGAATTATGGATATAAATATAAACGTTCGTTTAGGAAAGTATTGTAGCGTAAAAACAAATAGAAATCTTATCTTGGCCCAAGAAAAACGTTAAAGATAACTCTATATTTTCGGAAAGTCAAGCAGCTATCAATTCCTTGGATTCGATCTCTACAACTTCTCTAGTAGAGCTCCACTGCAACAACATTCAGTATTCACCTTTTTTGGGTGCCGGGGCGTAGAGATATTCCAGAGAATTGTAAGGCCGATGAACTTGCCAGGATTGGAACAACTATACCCATTTTGCCGGACAAAGGCACTCTGGGCATAAAGCATACCTATCGCTGCTTGCAAACAAAAATTAAAGCTAAATTCTATCGAAAGTACAAATCTTAGGTGGGGAAGTGGCACTACTTGTCTAGGTACAAAACAAAATTGGCCTAAGCTCTAAGAAATTGATTTTTCTCAACAGATTGCATATTGCTACCACAATAGGTGTCATTACTGGGCACTGCTTGATAGGAAAGCATGCTGAAAAGCTATGCAAACGACTTTTGCAAAAGCTGTATGGATGAAGACTAGGAGGAAACTATTTTTCTCTTTAGAAGGAAGCTTCAGTTGGTAGCTTTCCATTACAAACTTAGGTGACAAAAATAGATATCCAGAAGCCTCTTACGCTTTATAAAGAGCTCAAAATGGTTCAACTATAGTAGGAAGATTTTATATGACCCATTTTTCACAATGGACCTATGTTGATCTAAGTGTGTTCGCGTTTCCCACTTGGAATCCACTTTCAACCAACCAACCAAACTTAATAAAAGAAATAATAAACCTATGTGGGCTTCTATGCCTAAGCCTGCGGGACGTCTCCAAATATTATGTACAGGAACTTAACAATAATAATAAGGTCAATTTTAACTTAAGGGTTATTGTATGGTATTAGAGGCATCTACACTGTCAGTCAATCACCTTTTGCCTCCAACCAGTCGCAATAGACGCGAAATCAGTTCCAATATTGACAAATACAACTCATGATGGAATAATGGTTGATTCCTTAACATAGTTTTGATGGTATCGAAAAAGGTGCTGATCTAGCCAGGAAAGCTTTGAAAAAGTCACTTTTCTGGACCTGAACTCTTCCGCAGCACTCGGCAACATATTCATTCTAAAAAGCCCGCAACACATTTCTTTTCTTAATTTTTCACAAATAAAGGATAGGGAAATTGTGGAAATTTTCAAAATAATCGAGGAAAAAACCATACGACCGACATATCAACACTGGCTACAGAGGATATGTTAAATTTTGCAATATTCTGAGCCCAACCCAAGTGGATAAGGTCAGAATCATTCATAATCTAGCTTATGGGATTGCTCTTGCTTCACTTTTTATTTGTCGTCTTAAAAGGCGTCTGTATCAAGTTGCTTGTAGTAAACAACGTCAATTTTGGAATTTCGCATCAACTTTTTTCAAACAACCCAAATAATGATATATTTCCTTAACTCAAGAGTAGTCTCCCTAATAACTTAAGAAAACTAAACAAATTCCTAAATATTGTCTACCACGCCTATCTGCGACCATAAATCTCCAAACTCCCCAGCAACCAGCTCCATGGCAGCCATCGGCGCCACTCTTCTCAAGCAATTACCATCATCATCATCACATGCTTGTGCAGAATGAAAAATGAACAATACTGATGGGCAGGACTGTCATCAAAAATACGTCCGCACATAGCCGGATGACCATTTCCCAGAATGTACTTGGTTAATGTCCCCTCCTTAATTGTCAGCGATGACAATGGGAATATCCGTTTATTTGTAGATATTTAAAAGAAAAAGCGGAAATAATCTTCTCACAAAAATAGAATTCAAAAGGAAGGGATAAAAAAGGACAAAACAGACAAACAGATCCCTTCGCATGCAACAGCAAGCGATGTACAATTATTCCGCCAGACAGAGGACAAACGAAACGAATTCCATTATCCTTATTCTCAATATTTCGAACTAATAGGGCAATTTATTCCCAGAATAAGCAATGAAGAGCAAAATATTTTTTTTTATTCTCTGTCTTCCTGTCGCCATGGCGAGGTAGGAGTGTAAAAGTTGATTTTTCAACTTTTCATTCAGAAGGATATAATTTTTTGTTTGTCAACTTTTCTGCTGTGCATTTCTTCTGGCTTAATCTTTTGCAGATTGTGCAGCAAAATGGCTGACGCTCTCTTGTAATTTGTCCTTTCATGAAACACCATGTGTTTCAGAATTAATGTAAGTACATTTTATGAGGCAGATTTTTATTAGTGTTCCACCAAAAACAGCACCTGGTGCTCCAATATTTCAACAGAAACAATAGCCCTATAACGAGCAATATCTCGCTGATATTGAACTACAAAAATAACGCTCGTGATGACACTTTAAGCCTCTTTGTCTTCAAGGAAATTTATCGATAATACATGAAAATCCACTCAATGGAGCCTGTTAGGCGGTTAACAAAAATTGGCATTCACCCAAATGGAACATTGAACATAACATGGTAAGAGGGGCTCGTGATTTTGAAAAACAATACCGGCAACACCCCAATAAATTCCAGTCCCTGATATTATTGTTGGTCGCTGCGTTTCTCGCTCTCTTACGTATGTACAACTTGTCAGCAATTTGCAATTGATTCGATTCGATACCATTCGATTCGATTTGAATTGAATTTGTTTTCGAATGTAAATTTGCTTGCGCGCACCCGAAGTGCGGCGGTATGTTGGCTGCGATAAAAGGACAAAAATATCCTAGAAGTGTTATCGTCGCGATTTTGAATATACGATGTGGTTAGCATATGTGTGAGTGCTGAAACATCATTGTGTCGTGTGTTCGATTCGATTGTATCAGAGACTGATTTTGTTGGGCATGTAAATGAATACAATATTGGCCCATCGTGTTGGCAATTCGGGGGAAGATTGTTGCTAAAGTGCTTGCCGGAGGGTGGACCATTTGACAATGAGCCGAATGACATTGATTGATGTGGAGGAATGTTGTTAGATGCCCATGAGCTATTTAGTGGAGATAAATTTGGTTATGCGGAGGATTTTGTTTACTTCTATTGTTTTCACTTATTGACGTTTATCCAGTTTCTTCATGTAGTGGAAGGCGGGCTGACAAACCACACACCCATGCTGATAGGAGTATAAAATTCAAGGAGCCAAGGGCGGGAAGGGCTCTTTAGAGCCGCGCCTGAGGGGTGGCATGCGTATGATGGTCGGATTGTTATGTTCTTTAGTCGGATTAAATCGAAAAGAATTATGGCAATCAGAGGTTGGATTATGACCAAGAGGGGCATAAGTGTACTTCTTGACAATGGCATTGACTTAAGATAGGCATGTAAATCTCTTCGGTCATATGAAAATGCATGGAGTTTGCGGAACTACTACTCCAGGAACAATGTTTCGGAAGTTTTACCAAAAGGTAAAAATAACGTATCACGGGAACTAGTCCCGAACAGAGACCAGGATAACAATATCCAAGTGGAAGCCCAACAAAGCGGCTAGAACGGATGATTTAACGGCCAGCAATGTAGCAGAAGATGACTTGGCGGATAGCATATACCAACTCGTCTCCAAGATTTGAGGAAGGCTGCCTTAATAAAGAAAACTTCAGTATCGTTTGCCCGATCCACAAGAAAGGACACGATCTAAACAGGACCAACTATAGAGGCATCAGTCTCTCTTAACATCGCTTACAAGATCCTGTCTGCCGTACTGTGTGAACGCCTGAAACCATTTGTCAACGAACTTATTGGACCCTATCAGTGCGGTTTGAGGCCCGGTAAGTCCACAACCGACCAAATATTCACAATACGGAAGATCTTGGAGAAAACTCAAGAAGTCCAAGTCGATACCCACCACCTTTTTATCGATTTTAAGGCCGCCTATGACAGCATTTATAGAGACGAGTTTTATAGACCCATGTCTAGTTCTAGCATCCCTGCAAAACTCGTCAGATTGTGCAGAATGGCGATGGAGAACGCTAGCTGCTCCATAAAGATCAGAAACAATCTCACCGAGATCTTTGATGTCAAAAAAGGATTTAGATAAGGTGATGCGCTGTCTTGTGACTTTTTCAACATCATACAAAATTGTGCGAAACTAGTAAGCCAACGCACAATTTTCTAAAAGTCTGTGCAACAACTTGCATACGCTGACGGCATTGGCATCATTGGCAGAACTCAGCGAGCTGACACTTGCAAGTCCAAGTATGTATTATTACTGAAGCGGCAAAAATGGATTTAGTGGTGACTGAGGGCAAATCGAAACACATATTATCAACAAGAAGGGACACACAACATCGTCGATAGACTGCTGTAACTTTGAGGTGGTTAGGGACTTTATCTACCTCGGTTCTGTTATAAATTCTGAAAATTACATCTCAGACGAAATCCCTTACACTTGCCAAGAAGGCAGCTGACTAGTAAGGCCTTGCCAAGAAAAACTAAGAAGACTCTATATAAGACCCTCATCACAGAGTTGTAAAGGAATTAAATCATTTCAGAATTTAATTCATTTGATTTATCTTCAAAAAAGCTTAACTCATGAATTCACTTAAAGATTTCAACTTCAAAATATAAAATCACCATTCATTTTGAAGTCAGTGATTGAGAATTCAATTTGTTGAAGTCAAAGATTGCATTCAACTGAATGCAATCTTCTGTGATTGCTGTGAAGTCATTGAAGTCTTTTTGAAGTCATTGAAGTCATTTTGAAGTCACGAAATGTTTGAAGTCATTTTGAAGTCATTGAAGTCTTTTTGAAGTGATTGCAGTCATTCCGAAATCTTTTGGATTCAATTGAATTGATTTGAAATAAAAAACATGTGTTAACGCTAAATAAGTTTATTATACTTTTTTCAAAAATTTAAGTATCGCATAATAAAACAAAATAATTAAAAAAACATTGGCGTTACGCCATTTACGGTACGGTACAAGAAAAATTATTTAATTTTGATTTATAAAGCAAATAAACCAAATAAATCATTTTTTTCATAATACACTCCGCGCCACTTGAATAGCACACCCTCTAAGGTCGGTTTTCTATTGCCCACTGGTCCCAAACCAACTTTATTGTTTTCTAATTAAAGTGCATTGAATTGTTGCGATTTACCCAGAAGAAAGACTTAAAACTAAACCTTTTAGTATGTATTAACAAAAAACTATTAACCAATAACCGACAAAATGTGGGGCCCTAATTTTGCGCCACTTGAATAGAACATGCATTTAGTTTGACCGTTATCTTTGGCACGTGGACTCAGATTTTTCTTTGATCGATTTTTTTTGTTAATTTCGACTATTTAATTTATACAAAAAAATAAAATGGGTGGAGAAAAAGTTTTAACCGAGGCGGAAAAAGGAGAAATAAAAGCTTAAAGGACGCTCGCCTATTTATTGTCAAATTTGCGAGAGCAGCCGACACGTTATATCCATATTTTTAAGTAATGAGTCTAACTATGGATAAAAACATGAAAGACCGCTTACACAGTGTGCCTACTACTGAAAAAAGGCGACATATATTATAAAAAGCATCAAATTCTCACGACTCTTTTCTAAAAATCAGGAAAAAATGTGGTATCAAAACAAGTCTCACAACCATTCGTCGTATTATTTCGAATGCTAAGCATATACAAAGATTAAAAATCAAGAAGAAGTCACCATTTAACCTGGATCGAAAAGCGGAAAGCCTTCGTTTTTCTCGCGCACATGTGACCTGGACTTAGTAGAGGCATTGCCTGGTCTTCTCAGACGAAAAGAACTTAATTTAGAAGGCCCGGATGGCTATAGCTACTATTTCCATAACCACCACAGGGAGACTAATCATTTGGACCGGCTGCATAGCAGAGTTGAAGGTGTGATGATGTAGGGGCCGTTTGGTATTATGGCACCTGCAAATTAAAATTTTTGTTAACCACAATGAATGCGTTGCCTTACAATGATATATTAAAAGAGGCCTTTCCATACTTTTATAACCTTTTTTTGTAAATTAAGTAGTCGAAATTAACAAAAAAAATCGATCAAAGAAAAATCTGAGTCCACGTGCCAAAGATAACGGTCAAACTAAATGCATGTTCTATTCAAGTGGCGCAAAATTAGGGCCCCACATTTTGTCGGTTATTGGTTAATAGTTTTTTGTTAATACATACTAAAAGGTTTAGTTTTAAGTCTTTCTTCTGGGTAAATCGCAACAATTCAATGCACTTTAATTAGAAAACAATAAAGTTGGTTTGGGACCAGTGGGCAATAGAAAACCGACCTTAGAGGGTGTGCTATTCAAGTGGCGCGGAGTGTATTATGAAAAAAATGATTTATTTGGTTTATTTGCTTTATAAATCAAAATTAAATAATTTTTCTTGTACCGTACCGTAAATGGCGTAACGCCAATGTTTTTTTAATTATTTTGTTTTATTATGCGATACTTAAATTTTTGAAAAAAGTATAATAAACTTATTTAGCGTTAATACATGTTTTTTATTTCAAATCAATTCAATTGAATCCAAAAGATTTCAGAATGACTGCAATCACTTCAAAATGACTTCAAACATTTCGTGACTTCAAAATGACTTCAATGACTTCAAAAAGACTTCAATGACTTCACAGCAATCACAGAAGATTGCATTCAGTTGAATGCAATCTTTGACTTCAACAAAATGAATTCTCAATCACTGACTTCAAAATGAATGGTGATTTAATATTTTGAAGTTGAAGTATGACATTGAAGTCATATGATTTAAGTCAATATTAAGAAGTTTTTCTTGTGACTTCAATGAATGCAATCCAAAATGATTGCATTCTTTTACAACTCTGGGACCGCTGGGCTATCTGGAGAGGCTTGTTAGCTGAGGCCTCTATTCACTACCCGAACTATAGAGCCGCCTAAGTAAGTAAGAAGAATGCGGCAATTTCACTTAATAGCAAAGTCATCGAGGTAGAAGTAAGCCTCATCAGTTCACAAAGGGTGATCGCCTAATGTTTGGGCAAAACGTTACTGAATAAATAGATGGTTTCACCTGTCAAATAAACTATCAGCTGTCTGTCCTTTACACGTGATTGAAATTTGCATTATTGCGAAAATTGCAACTAGTTAAGACACACTTTGTAGCAATATCGTACGCCTTTGTGACAGCACACGAGATGGGGTGGCTGGATGACTAGACTGGGCATAATGTCGTGTGCTCTACTCACTTTATTTGAGAAGCGATTGAATAATGCGAAATGAGAGGCTAGATGATTGACTAAACCAATCTACCGGGTTAAAACTGTACTTTAACTCGGACCTATGGGTATAACAAAAGGTA